>CAJQZJ010001558.1:17563358-17588683 GCA_907164525.1 Lophiomys imhausi
TCTTCTTCTTCTTCTTCTTCTTCTTCTTCTTCTTCTTCTTCTTCTTCTTTTTCTTCTTCTTCCTCCTCCTTCTCCTCCTACTTCTTCTTCTTTTTCTTCCTCCTCCTCCTCCTAATTCTTCTTCTTTCTTCTTTTTCTTCTTCTTCCTCCTCCTCCTTCTTCTTCTTCTTCTGGCTGGAGACACAGCCCAATAGTAGAGCACTTACCCAGCATGCACTGAGGACCTGGGTTGATCCTCAGCACTGCAAAACAACTCAAAAAAACTGCCTCCCAAAGGCTACAATTACAGGCATATGACACAAATTATCAAGCCTTTGGCTGCATACCACTGAAACCATGCACCAGTGTTTTAAAGTTCCGCTGGAGGCTTGGATGTGCAGCAAGCTCTGGGAGTTATTGCTGTCTTTTCCTGGACAGGGCTCAGTGTGGTCTTAGAGAAGCTGGCTGCTCCTGCTCAGTGTAGACACCGTCGTTGAAAGCTCTGAGTTTCCTCTTAACCTGGGATTGCAGCTGTGAGGACTCCTTAGAAAGGCAATCTTCCTTTTCTCCTGAAAGTAGGGCTTCGCAACTTGGTGTGTTGGTGTGGATAGGTGGGAATTTGTGTGTGACTCATTACTTCTCTTTTGATGAAAGATATCTTACAGCTGGGCAAGACGGTGCTTACCTGTTAATCTCAACATTTGGGAGGTGGAGGCAGGAGGATCAGGAGTTCCTATAGTGAGTTCAAGGTCAGCCTATAATACATAAGACCCTGTCTCAAAACAGAAACCAAAAACCAATGTCCTCTCCCCTCAGAAAAAAAGCAAAGCACCAAAACAAAACAAAACAACCCCCCAAAACCCACCAAAAATCTGTCTTCTGTTAGATTCCAAGCTGAGAAATAGACATATGGGACATTTCTTGTATTACATCGTGAACATCTCAGTGAACTTCTCTCATTTTATTGATGTGTGCAATATTTGAGCTAAATTTTTATTTATTAAGATTTAAGGCTTGCCGGGCATGGTGGTACATGCCTTTAATCCCAGCACTCGGAAGGCAGAGGCAGGCAGATCTCTGTGAGTTCAAGGCCAGCCTGGTCTACAAAGTGAGTCCAGGACAGCCAGGGAAACACAGAGAAATTCTGTTTTCAAAAAACAAAAAACAAAACCAAGAAAAAAGAAAAAGAAACCCTGTCTTGGAAAAAAAACAAAGAAACAAAGAAAAAGAAAGAAAAAAGAAAAGAAAAAAAATTTAAGAAGTTAAAGTAATAATAAGGTTAAGCATAATGATTTTATTTATTTCTTATCATCATCAACACCTCTATTGCTGTTTTACAGTGCTGAGGAGCAAGCCCAGGCTCCACATATGCGAGGCAAGCATTCTACTGCAGAGACACATCCTCATCCTATTGTGATGATTTTTTTTGTTTGTTTTTTTGAGAGAGGGTTTCTCTGTGTAATAGCCCTGGAAATTGTGATGATTATATAGTACATTTTAAAACTACTTTTTGCAACTAGCTTTGTGTGTGTGTGCGTGTGTGGGTGTGTGTGTGTGCTGTGGGTATGCATGCACTTTCGAGCATGCATGCATGTATATAGGCCAAAGGATGACAACACATCCTCCTCTCTCTCTACCTTGTGTTTTGAGACAAGACTTCTCACTGACTGAAGAGCTCCCCAGTTGGCTAGACAGACCAGCAAGCCTCCAGAATCCACCTGTCTCCCTCCAGCAAGTACTACGATGGCAGTTAGGGACCACCATACCCAGCTTTTTTGTTTGTTTGTTTCAAGACAGGGTTTCTCTGTGTGTCTCTGTCTGGCTGCCCTGGATTCACTTTGTAGACCAGGCTGGCCTTGAACTCATAGAGATTCACCTGCCTCTGCCTCCTGAGTTCTGGGATTAAAGGTGTGCGCCACCACGCCAGGTTTCATACCCAGCTTTTATGTGGGTTTTGGGGATCTGAACTCAGCTCCTCTTGCTTGCATGCCAGAGATTTAGACAACTAAACCATCCCCCCAACTCCAAACTCACTTTCAAACTGGGCATGGTAGTGCGTACCTGTAATTTTAGCACTTGGGAGGTGATGTCAGGAGGATCGGGAGTTCAGTTCAACTTTGGCTACATAGAGAGAATGCAGTCAGCCTGGGCAAAATGGGACCCCCACCTCAAAATCCAAACCAAGCCAAAATAAAAACAAAACAAAAGGGACAAAATTAACTTTTGCTTAAAATGTTTATCTCTGATTTACCTAAGATGGAAAGTAGGGTCTTGGCTGATTCACATGGTCAGGGGTAAAGTTTGGTCTTAGGGTTTGCAGAAGGGCTAAAAAGTAGAGAGGGGCAAGATGAGATCAAAGTCCTCAGACATTTACAGAGGGAATTGTCCTGGGACTATGTGGCTGAGGGAGGTGAAGGGCTAGCTGTGGTTACAAAGAAGGCCCAGGCAGCAATGACCTGAGGCTTGCTTGGTCTTTCTCAGTCCCCAGCACATTGCTATGAATCAGTCTCAGTCTTTGTTGTCTGTGTCCTAGCTGCTCTTACCTCCTGACATTGTGCTGTGTTCCCATCTCTCCCTCCATCCATATCTCTCCTGCCAATCACAAATCTTCCTGAACCTCTGTGGCTTTTCTTATAGAGCCTTCTGATCCTGGGCACGCTCTTTGTCTTACAGCCCTGCTCACACTCCAGTGTCTCCAGCATTATTTTGATAGTGACATCTTCAGGTCCCTGTCACAAGGCTGATAGAAGACCTGAGGATAAGTAAGAAAATGGACGAGGGGGACAGGGAGAAGGACTTATGACTGACTAAAATCTAGGCATCACCCCTCATCCCCACAGGCCAACTCCCTAGACACAGCTGAGAGCCCGGGACATGTTGAGATGGCTGGGGAGAATGGTGAGCAAATGAGGGACAGAGGTGAGGAAGGAAGCTGCCCATGTTGAGTCAGGAGCTGATGTTACTCAGTCATCTCCGTATTGTGTTCTTCACTACGACAAAGTTCAAATGTGGTATTACACCCAAGGTCACATGGCTAGAAAAACTGCCACAGCAAGTGTTTCCAATCATGGTGAGCTGTGGGCTCACCATGTAAATTCTTCAAGGGAAGGGGGAGATTGAGAGAGCCTAATATCTGAGAAAGCTCCAAGAGTGATCCGTGAGTAAGTACAACGTAGGAAGCAGGATAGCCTGGACATAATGGAAGTATGACCCGGAAAGGGTAGTGAGTGGCAGGGACACAGGTGATCCTACCTGCCCACCAATGAGGATCTTGAGCAAAACTGCTAATGTTTCATGACCCTGGTAAGGAAGGCTGCTAGGCTTCAAAGTGAAAGCGCTTTCTGGGTGTCCCTTCCTTTACCCCATTATTCCATAGCTCTATTTCCTCAACTGTGATACAAAGTGGAAAGGAAGGAGGTATGATGGGAGCTGGCTGGTCCCAGCTGTTACCCACTAACTGTATGAACTGCCATAAGGCTCCAGAGTCTGCTTCTTTATTTACAGAATGGATGTATTGGTGATGGATAGGATAACAGGTCTTGAGCCCCTAGCACTGTGGGAAGAAGAGGGCTCTCTCTGCTGTCCCTTAATTCCCCTGAGTCTGTCCATGCTATACAAAGAGGCTGCAGACAGCTCATGGGCCAGTTCTTAGAAGAAAGGGAAGATCATCTCCTACTTCCTGCACATTATCTCCCTGCTTATGCATTCTGATGTCCTCCTTGCTTTTTTAGGCTCTAAGTGCTGTCCTGCTGACTCACTTCCGACTTCTCCTCGTTCATCATGCTCAGCTCCTGAAAATGGAATAGGATGGGAAGGGCCGGAAACTGTGCTGTCTGGTGAGATGTTTAAGGGCACAGGCACCCTGTGTGGATAGAATGCTGGGGATATGAGCTGAGCCAAGCCCACAGCATATTTCTCATCTGACTTGTGATACTTGACCTTGGGTTGTAATACTAATAATAACCATCCCACTTACTGCCACTGATGAGGAGCCAACAGGCCCTGGGCTATGTACTTTCTGTGGACCGCCTCTTTGATCAGCACAGATGAAAAAGTCAGGGATTCTTTCTATCCAGACAAAGGCAGGGACACTGATGTAGGCTAAGGAAATCTCCCAGGTGAGGGAGGGGCAGAGCAAAGTTTCAAACCCACGGTCTAGATCTGTGTCTAATGAAGTAGCTGCTAACCACATGTGGTTAATGAGCATTAGAAAGATGACTAATATTTTGAAAGGTGACTAGAATGACCAAAGGAATTGAACCTTAAAAAAAAAAGTCATTGGGCTGGAGAGGTGGCTCAGAGGTTGAGAGCACTGGCTGTTCTTCCAGAGGTTCTGAGTTCAATTCCCAGCAACCATATGGTGGCTCATAGCCATCTACAATGAGATCTGCTGCCCGGGCATATATGTAGAGCAAATACTGTATACATAATAAATAAATAAATAAATAAATACATGTTTAAAAAAAAAAAAAAAAAAAAGTCATGTTTTCCCTAGATAGCTTGGGCTGCTCTGGAACTTGCTATGTAGTCCAGGCTGACTTAAACCTAGTGGTCTTCCTGTTTCAGCTCCCTGAACACCTAGAATTACAGGCATATGTCACCTGAAACTGAACTTTTTTTTTTTTTTGAGTCAGGGTTTCTCTGTGTATTCCTGGTTGTCCTCAACTCACTTTGTAAACCAGGCTAGCCTTGAACTCACAGAGATCTACCTACTTCTCGAGGTTTGGGATTAAAGGTGTGCGCCACCATACCCGTCAATTACAGACAGCTATGAACTGCCATGTGGGAGCTGGGATTTGAACCAAGGTCCTTTGGAGGGGCAGCCAGTGCTCCTAACCACTGAGCCATCTCTCCAGCCCTGAAACTGAACTTTTTGTTTTGTTTTGTTTTGTTTTTTTGAGACAGAGTTTCTCTGTGTAGCTCTGTCTGTCCTGGACTCGTTTTGTAGACCAGGCTGGCCTCGAACTCATAGAGATCTGCCTGCCTCTGCCTCCCAAGTACTGGGATTAAAGGTGTGTGCCACCACATCCGGCCTGAAATTGAACTTTTTTTTTTTTTTTTTTTTTTGGTTTTTTCGAGACAGGGTTTCTCTGTGTAGCCCTGGCTGTCCTGGACTCACTCTTGTAGACCAGGCTGGCCTCGAACTCACAAAGATCCACCTGCCTCTGCCTCCCGAGTGCTGGGATTAAAGGCGTGCGCCACCACCGCCCGGCTGAAATTGAACTTTTAATTGAACTGAGTTGTGCTGTATGTGAGTGAAAATGCATACTAGATTTCAAAGATCTCATATCAGATGTATATATGCCTCTTTTCAAAATTTTATTGCATATATTGCATATTAAAGTTATACTATTTTGGTCATATCAGATTAAGTAAAACGCATCCAGATCATTTTGCATGTTTCTTTTAGCTTTTTTTTTTTTTTCGAGACAGGGTTTCTCTGTGTAGCTCTGGCTGTCCTGGACTCGCTTTGTAGACCAGGCTGGCCTCGAACTCAGAGATCCGCCTGCCTCTGCCTCCTGAGTGCTGGGATTAAAGGCGTGCGCCACCACCGCCCGGCTTCTTTTAGCTTTTTTATTTGTTTTTTTTTTTTTTTTTTTTGAGACAGGGTCTCATTCTCTTGCTCAGGTTGGCTTTGAACTTGGTTGTGGCAATTTTCTTGACTCCACCTCCTGAATGTCAGGATTATGGGCACAAGTTACCATGTTCATATCCAAATAGACATTTTAGATTTTATATATATATTTATTTATTTATTAGATTCTATAAATATATATATATATTTATTTATTTTTGGTTTTTCGAGACAGGGTTTCTCTGTGTAACAGCCTGGCTGTCCTGGACTCACTTTGTAGACCAGGCTGGCCTTGAACTCATAGAGATCCACCTGCCTCTGCCTCCCAAGTGCTGGCATTAAAGGCATGCGCCACCACCACCCGGCTCAGATTACATTTTTAAAAACAAATCAAAGCTATAATGATTGCTTTGGGTTTTGTTGTTTATTTGTTTCTTGTTTTTGAGACAGGGTCTCACCATGTCATGGTGGTGATGAATTCATAATCCTTCTGCCTCAGCTTCCTGAGTGCTAGGATAACAGATGATCACTCCCATACTCCATCAGAAGTTGTACTTATTTCTTCCAAGTCTAATGGATCTGTTTGTGTAGCACCTGTAGTGTATTCAGTTTGCTTGGAAATTCTTGCTCTAAATAAATGTACAGCTCTTTGATGAGCTACCAGTGCCCCAGTGAAGTCTCTTCAAAAGTCTCTGTACCAGGAGCTGAAAGTCAAAATTGAGAAGACTAACTCCCTTTCTTCAGGGCCAGTGCCCTTCCAACTTCAGGGAGGGCTTGTTAACCAGATTCCGGCTCTTTCTCATCCAAATTCTAACTCAATAGATTTAGACAGAACCAGAGAACTTGCATAGTGAAGAAGCTTCTCAAAAACTGCACTTCAAAGGAGACTGTTGTTCACTGGAAACTTGGGAAGGTAACCCAAGCACTAGATGAGAGAAAGGGGAAAACAGAATTAGCAGGTATTGAACTTTTGTTCCTTACTAAATGTCTTTTCAATATGTCCCCTCATATTCACCCTCAGTTCACCCTCGCATCAACTTAATGAAGCGCATATCATTACTTCAGTGGAGGCGGCTGAGGCTGAGAAAGGTTAGCTAAATCGCCAGAATCATGGAGCTAGCAAATGACAGTTCTCGGGTTTATACCGACTCTTCGGGACTTCCGTAACTCGTGAAGAGTTCCAATGTCTTTTCTCCCCCACTCCGTCCTCTGGCATTGTCCTATGAACTGGGTATATAACGTAAGTGGGGCAGACAAGCTCTCTGTTCTGGTCAAACTCAATAAGCAATTAGAACAGAGTTCTCAGTGCTGTGAGGGAGGCAGTGCCATGGATATATAAATACATACATACAGACACACACACATATACATACATACATACATACATATATATATATATATATATATATATAAAATAGAGAGTCATAGTCTAGATGAGGGGCAGTGAGAAGCATTCCAAAAGAAAATGTGAAATTCACATGTAGCCTGAGGAGTGGGGCACCGGTGGGAGGTGTTTTAGGCTGAAAACAAGCAGTGAAGCCTTAGAGACATCAATGCATTTGAAGAACTGAAATAAATTTAGATCGTCTCAAGCAGAGAGGGTGGAAGTGAGAAGGAAGGCCCTGGAAGTAGACGGGATCATATCACGCCAGGCTATTTATGCTTATGGACTTTATTCAAGGCTAGAAGCATGATCAGACATGTACACTATTTCTCTGCTCACCACAGGGAATGATTCCAAGAACCTTAAGGGAGTGCCTGAAACCGTGAGTAGTAACACTAAATCCTACAGATAGTATTTTCCCTGTACATACATGCATTTTATAATTGTTTCATTTATAAATTAGGCACAATAAGGAGAAACAACAATAATTATAAACTAGAACAGGTTGACCACCCAATAGCTGGAATTTGGGATTTTTGTGTTTTGGACTTTGACAAATTTACAGATATAATGATATCTTGGGACTGGGACCCAACTCTAAAACCAACCTTCATTCACATTTCATATAACCCTTACATGCATACCCAGAAGGGAACTTTAAGGATGATACTGCAGTGCTCCAGTGTTTTGGCTCTGACCTGTCACCGAAAGCTGGGTATGGAATGTTCCACTTGGATGTCATGTTGACCCTTGAAAAGTTTTAGATTTGGGATATTTTCAGACCAAGTTTGCTCAGGTTGTATTCTGTGTACTGTAATACAAGTGATGTGGATGTGGCCACGATTTCAAAAGCTGTTCTCATAATGTTTCTTGTGATAAATCAAGATGGCGCAATGTCTATGTGCTAAGATGAAGTGTGGAGAAGCCTCTTGGGTTGGTTTTGCAATGGCAGACCATTGCGTAAGGCTCCTTGGACCTAAGGGCTGCAGCACTATGGGAGCTGATCTGACAACTGAAAGGGCTAAGTTGAGATTTGAACTCAACCCAAATCAATTCCTTACCTTTCAAAACTATGTTGAACTTTGAAATATACCCTTGTTCATGGACTCATGGTTTCTTTTGAAAGTTCTCTAATGCCTTCCTTCTTGGTTTAACCGGTAAATTTATAGGCAGTACTTACACTTTTCACAGATGATGGGAGCTGGAAAGTTTACTGTGTCCTCAATAGCCATTAGTCTAAAGGAGAGCTGTAGGCAGGGAGATGCATTAAATATGCTCCTGGTGCTAAGTTTGGGTAATGCTGTGATGAATGAGTACTGGGATGGAGAGATGCTCACAAGTGTTTAAGACTACTTTTGTTTTTTGAGACAGGGTTTCTCTGTGTAGCCCTGGCTGTCCTGGAACTCAGGCTGTAGACCAGGCTGGCCTTGAACTCACAGAGATCCGCCTGCTTCCGCATCCCGAGTGCTGGAATTAAAGGCGTGCACAACCATGCCTGGCTGTTACAGACAGTTTCAAACCGCCATGTGATGCTGGGATTCGAACCCAGGTTCTTTGGAAGAGCAGCCAGTGCTCTTAACCGCTGAGCCATCATCTCTCAATCCCACTAAACTTTTTTTCTGGGTTTTACTTTGTATACATTTTGTAGTCTGGGCATGCTGAAAATGTAGCTTCTTTTCGGTCAAAATCAAAGCTAACCTATGAGTCTACTGAGTTTCTTATTAAGTAACCTTGAACCTTGAGTTTCTGAAGCTTAACATGCCTTTTTTCCTCCTTCTATTTTTTCCGTATCTTATACCTTAGAGTTGTAGATGCCTCTTATCAATGGACCAGTGATAATTTGGACTCCGCCTTCTTCGCCTAAGTCCCTCCCACATCAAACCACACCCCTTTCCTTTGGCCCCGCCTTCTGAAGAGGTCTTCTCCGATATGACAGCAGATTCTTCACAATCTTGTCCATTAGGACATGCGAAAGGCGGGACCTTTGTCAACCTTTTTTCCCCCATTTGTCCAATTATATGTCTATCTGCACCCTGTTTCATCCCACTTGGTCTTCAACCCAAGGATTGGTTTCTCTGTTCTTTGTTCCTGGCTCATGATTGGTTTTTTTTTTTCATTCCGCCCCTCTCTTCTAGCTCTTGCAGGCGGGATTAGCACGCAGCTTCCTGCTCTTGCCAAAAAAAAAAATAAAATAAAATAAAAGAAGAAAAAGAAAAGAAGAGAGAAGAGAAAGAAAAAAAAAAGTCATGGAGATTTTTGATTTTTAATTGGCTTTTAGTCTTGTCGGTCAGGCCAAGATTTGCCTTTTGATTGGTCTATCTGTCTGCCCATCCCGAACCGGGGGCGGGATTTCTCCAGGAGACCCACACCTGGTTGCCACTGGTCGAGCAGTGCGCCTGTCTGAAGCTTCCGGCCAGAGATTGGAGGCGGTCGCGGACAGGTGGGCGTGGATTGGCTAGGGCAGCCGGTCAGTGTGAGGCGGGGGCGGGGCCTCGGCGGCTGGTTGCGCGTGTCCGCCGCTGGCTCTGCTCTATCCGGCTTTGCTAGGGGAGGTGAGTCCGGCCGCGGCGGCATCGGCGGCTGAGAAGGCGTCGGCTGAAGAGAAAGCGGCTACGGCGGCTGTGGAGAAAGCGACCGTGGGCACGGAAGCCGGGTGGGGGGGGGGGGGGGAGACGGAGCAGCCTTGAGCCCTGCAGGGGCCGTCGCGCGGGGGACCCACCCGCTCTCCCCCCCAACCCTCAGCACAAGCAGCCGGCGGCGGCGGGGGCAGGAGTCAGCCTGCTTCCGACCGTCCCCCGCCCGCTTCCCGGGGCTCCTATTCTTTGGCCCCGGGACCCTAACCTTCTCCCGGGGCGGTTCCCTGTGCCTGGGCGTCCGAGTGCTGCCCACCGCTCTTTCATTCCCTTCCTGCACCTTCTTCCCTTCACTTTTGCTGGGGTTCTCTCTCTCCTCTTCTGCCCTGCCTGTCGCCTCCTCGCCTCACTCTCTTCATCTAGCCTTCTTCCCTGGCTTATTCTGCCCAGCAAAGTTTGGTACGCCCCTCCAACCCCCGCCCCCCAATCAGGTCAAGCAGACTAAGGAGTAGGGGGAGATGTAGGAAGGCCTGAGAGTTCGAGGGGTGGGGGAAGCTAGAAGCTGGATTCCCTGGCCATTTCCCCTCATCGTTTTGATTTAGAGTTCTTGGAATTTTTTAAAAATTGTGTTTTTGAGGAGGTGGGAGGTGTTTAGAAAAGGATGTGGGAATGGAAGGGGTAGATGAGTCAACCCTCTTACAAGATTCCAAGGGTGGCGCGTTACCAGATCTTTTTCGTGTGTGGAGTTCAGGGACTCGGGAGGTTTGGCCTTTATTCCCACATTCAAAGTTGGAACCTCCACCCCATTAAGAATGGAGTTTTAGTATCCACTTGTGGCAGGAATCCTGGGGGGAAAGGGCCCTTTTTCCTTTTTCTTTTCCTTTTTTTCCCCCTTATTTTATGTTCTTAACTTTTATTTTGGCAACCCACATCCTTCCTCACACTCTCACCCAAAAATCAAACATCCAAGATCCTCTAACTTGTCTGGATTGACTGATGAAGACATAAAGCCAGTTCTGCTCTATGTTTTTTTGAGGTGGAGTGAGTGGTTTCTCTTCATTTTTTTTAAATGGCCAAATGACAGCTTGACCCAGTTTGCTTTCCAGTCAAAGGGCATTTTTTTTTTGAATGTCTCTCTGTGGCACAAGAGCCAACGCAAAAATGATGGCGGCTTACAATGGCGGTACATCTGCGGCAGCAGCAGGTCACCACCACCACCATCACCACCACCTTCCACACCTCCCTCCTCCTCACCTTCACCACCACCACCACCCTCAGCACCACCTTCACCCGGGGTCGGCTGCCGCTGTACACCCGGTACAGCAGCATACGTCTTCGGCAGCCGCGGCAGCCGCAGCCGCAGCCGCGGCCGCAGCCATGTTAAACCCTGGGCAACAACAGCCATATTTCCCATCGCCGGCACCGGGTCAGGCTCCTGGGCCAGCTGCGGCAGCCCCAGCTCAGGTACAGGCTGCTGCAGCTGCTCCAGTTAAGGCGCACCATCATCAGCACTCGCATCATCCACAACAGCAGCTGGACATTGAGCCGGACAGACCCATTGGATATGGAGCCTTTGGTGTTGTCTGGTGAGTATCGAAAGCACAACTCCACGTGGTTTGCCCGGGCCAAGCCGTGCTTCATGGTTGACTCCATGTTGACCAAAGTAGAGCCAGCTTCTCAGCTCAGCTTGAGGAACCCACCCTCCTTGCTGATGAGGCCTGATGCTATGGCTCTCTAGGCCTGTGCTTTTTGAGTCTTGACAATTGATAGTGGAGCACTTTCTCCCCAGTGACACAACCTTGCAGACGATTGAACTTGCCTGTGAAGAACCTCAGTGAGCTGCTGAGTGCAAGATCAGTAGGGGAACGTGTTAAAGACCTACAAAGACCTTGGTCATCTCTCTTGTGTGATAGTTTGGATTGGCTGCTCAGTTACAGCAGGTGTCAACAGCTGACCCCCAACTTGATTTCTTTCTAATAGTCCCCAGCAGAATATACTTAGTGCAGTCAACTCTCCTGCCCACTACATCTTCTCATACCTTATTTTGTGATCTTGGCCCTTGGAAGAAAGGTAGGTTTCATTATTGAACCAGTTAAAAATCATCAACTTGAGTAGTTTATTTTAAACCGTAAAGCTGAAGTTGGGAAGTATGTGGCTCAGCCTTCTGATAAGAATGCATTAAATATAGCAGCACACATGAGCAGCACAAATGAGGTTAGTAGACTGGAGCTGTGCAGTGGCCCACATTTGTGGTGATGTGTCACTGACTGTTGGGCAGCCGCTGTGATGGGAAGTGTACCTTTTAACAAATGAAACTGTTTTACTTCTGCTAGTGGTCAGATGTGTTTAAAAGCCTAAAGATTAGTTAAATGCAGCATTCTTGTCTACTTGCCCTTCTTGGGAAGATTGGCGGTTTATGGTGCATTTGTTTCTGTCAAACACAGAATGAACTGAGGGCTTTTTTTTTTCTTTTCCCAAGGATTAACAGTTCCATTGTGGAGAGATGATTTAATATTTTCACTGAATGCAAACATAGTCTTAATGTCCAGCAAGGTCCCTATCACAAAAAGAAGTCTTTGAAAGTAGCCTGTAAATAATTCCTTTTTGTTTTTAAGGCTAAAATTTAGCTAGGTATCATTTGCATAATAGCTATCTTCCTATTTCAGAATTTATAGACATGGCACCTAAGTGAGCTGATTCTTAATTCTTCTTAAAACAACAACAACAAAAAACTGACAACGTAGAGTCCAGTTTTCCTCAGGTAGCCTGCAAGGCGATTATCACTGGTTTCTTGCTTCTCCAGGGATTGTGGGGATTCCTAGTGGGAAAGAGTGTAGGCCATAATGGTTCCTTTTCTGTCACTCTGTTCAGGGACCTACCTGCTCCTGCTTTCCTCTTTCTCTTCCATAGCACCCTCCCCAGGGACTTCACTATGAACTTCTATTCCTTGCCTAACCCTTGAGGATTTCCTCAAACTGTGGAGGATGGGAGGAAAGCAGGAGAAAATTGGTTCCTTGCTCTAACTCTTGTTATCATTTTACAAACTTTGAGTATCTGGATTTTTTAGATGTGGTTGTGTTCAGTGCTGAAAACTAGTGATACAGAAAGGGAAACATTTTTTAGCAGTCTGGAGTATAGGGGGTTATTCAGTATCTTTCTGTCAAAAGGAGATAAGACTTGTAGAAGTTTTAACTTCAAGTTTGTGGCAAGAGTAGAAAAAATTCAAAGGGCGTGCTCTAGCATCTCACCCGGCATTGTGGTAGTAGATGTTAGGAATCAATCATATCTGAAAATCCACATGTGAATTGTGGATTTTGGTGTGAATTTATTCTAGAGATTTTCAGGCTGATCCTTAAACCATCAACTTGACCATTTTCTATTGTTTCCGCTTTGCCTTCCCTTACTGAATACACTGTAAGTACCTTGAGGGTAAGAACTATATACCCAAGTACTTTTTTGTAACTTTTTGAGACAAAGTCTCAATATATAACCCTTTCTGTTTGGCCTGGAACTCAGCTATAGAGATCAATGGGCCTCAAACCTTCTGTGATCCAGTTGCCTGTGAGTGCTAGGAATGCAGAGATATGGCGCCATGCTTAGTTTAGAACAGTGTCTCCCAACCCTCCTACTGCTATAACTCTTTAATATAGTTCCTCATGTTGTGGTGACCCTCAACCATAAAATTGTTTTTGTTGGTACTTCATAACTGTAATTTTGCTACTGTTATGAATCGTAATGTAACTATCTGCTTTCCAATGGCCTTAGGTGACCATTTGATCCTTGAGGAAGTCTTGACTCACAGGTTGAGAACCACTGGTCTAGAACTTTTTTTTTCCCCTCTGGTACCTCAGGCAGTGCTATATCTTACTACCTTTTTGACTTACTGACTTCTTTGTTTTGGTGTAAACAATAGGCATTTATTCCTCTTAGTTTTAGAGGCTGGGAATCCAAGATCTAGGTGTCAGTGGGTTTGGGTTCTTTTGAGGCTTGTTTCCTTGGTTTGCGGATGGCTGCCATCTTGTTGTGTCCTGGAGTGTTTTTTTTTTCTCCGTCTTCATTTCACAATCAGGTTTTGCTAGTTCTTGCTGGAATGTTTTTATCAGCTGTTTCAGGTGAAATACAATTTAGTTTGAAAAGGGGGAAGAGTACCAGGTGTGTGTTTTTAGTATGCAAATGTTTTTCTATTTTTATATTTACATATTGATGACTTGCTGTCTGACCTAAGATCGCTAAAAGTAGAGATTTGACAACCAGGCCAGAATGAATTGCTAGTAGCATGCTGAAATTCCAGGTATTGGTGAGGTTTTTCACCATTTAACCTACTAAAACAGGATTTTTATTTTTAATTTAAAAAGGTTTTTTTTTGAGTCTGAAACAATCATTTCCTAAAATGATTGAAAGGAGCATAAGGAAATCCTTCTAGTGATACATCATTTAAGTTAACACTATATGTAATTATCTGGGTATCACATTCACCTAGATTCAGTCAGATATTCTGGGAGTGTTTTTCTGGCATAGCTATGACAAGGACTTGTACCTGTCCCCCTTTCTTGTTATGGACATGCACCTTGGAGTACTAACTAATGACCAAAATGGTGAATATCATTTTTTTTTTTTTGGTTTTTCGAGACAGGGTTTCTCTGTGTATCCTTGGCTGTCCTGGACTCACTTTGTAGACCAGGCTGGCCTCGAACTCACAAAGATCCGCCTGCCTCTGCCTCCCAAGTGCTGGGATTAAAGGCGTGCGCCACCACCGCCCGGCGGTGAATATCATTTTAAGGGACACTAGTCTTCAATGCATCCAGGGGGAAATATTCATAGAAATGATGCAGTATTTTACCCTTCAGATTATCACTGAACAACTTAGTGTACCTGGCTTGATTTATCTTTCTGCTGAATTTTACTAGTAGAATAACTTATCAGTCTTGGACAGTTGTGTAAAAATAGTGAGTAGTTACCCATTAGTTTGCTGGTAAAGGTGGTGCTTTGACAGTTCAATTAAGGTTTCATTAAAAACTGTCTGCTGTGTTTTATCTCAAAGTAAGGGTTCCAGCTTACCTGGAAATGTGATCAGGGTAGCTTGAGATACATTCATTGCCAATGATAGATGTTGCTCATTGGCTCTTAAAACATCACGTATAATTTGACCTGCATTATCAGATGTCAGGACTTTGTGTTTTGTGTTTTTGCCCATATGGACATTTCATAATGCAAAAACAAAGCACAAACAGTAATTTCTGTCATTTGGTGAAGATAATATAAATGTATCCCTTTGTCTTTAGTTCATCTTTGCTAGAGAAAAATCCTGTGCTTTAAAAATGTGACAACTTTGGAACAAAGTGCTTCAGGATCTTATGAAGTGTATAGTTGAGAGAATTGGAGTAGGCTGACCACATGAGAACAGTTTGAGAGCTGCTAAGCCCAGGTGGTTTTTGACACTGTCAACATAAAATATAGATTGAATTAATGCTACGTGCTGCCTTGATAAAAGTGAGTTCAGGAGAAGCCACTACTTCATAAAATTAATGTTGTAGCCTTTGACTTGTCTGATTAATTAAAAGATCAAAGATCCTTAGATTCATCCAGTCTTTGTACTTCAAATAAAGTTGGGAAGCTTTTGAATGTTTTTATTTTAATACCTTTACAAGTCACTTTTATGTATATTTTAAAACTTCAGCATCACTGTGGTGATATGATACTTAGTGACTTATCACTAAGCTTTCTGATCTTGATAATTCACTCATTCAGTCCCTCTTCTGTAAAATGGGGATCATAGTGCTTATCTCTGAATTGGTACTAGGGTTAAATGAGGCGATCCTTATAAACAATATATCTAATATACAGTAATTCCTCGGTGCTATTGTAGTTATTGCTGGTTGAAAAAAAAAGACGAAATGCCTTTTTTTTTTTTAAGATTTATTTATTATGTATACAGTGTTCTATCTGCAGGTATATCTGCAGGACAGAAGAGGGCACCAGATTTCATTATGGATGGTTGTGAGCCACCATGTGGTTGCTGGGAATTGAACTCAGGACCTCTGGAAGAGCAGCCAGTGCTCTTAACCGCTGAGCCATCTCTCCAGCCCACGAATGCCTTTTTTAATGTGTAGGAAGTATCTTCCTAGGTTGTCAGATTTACCATATGAAATCAACATGGAAATTATTTTAGGAGGCATGCATGACTTTAAATACCATAGAGTGTTCTCTTCAGTTGTATTCATGCCAAGGAGATAAAGAAGGTTAAATTCAGAGCCAAGGGAAAATACTCTTCTGTTTTCTCAATTAAAACGACAACAGCGGGGGCTGGAGAGATGGCTCAGCGGTTAAGAGCACTGCCTAGTGCTCTTCCAAAGGTCCTGAGTTCAATTCCCAGCAACCACATGGTGGCTCACAACCATCCACAATGTGATCTGGTGCCCTCTTCTGGAATGCAGGTGTACATGCAGATAGAGCACACATATGCATAAAATAAATAAAATAAATCTTTAAAAAAAAAAAAACGACAACAGCAACAACAGAACTGAACTAGTATGGGTAGAATATAGCAAGTGTTGTAGTCATCATCTGTGCTGCTGGAGAAACTATTGGGGATTTACATACTGGGAACATGAGGGAACAAGTGAAGGATGTCATCACTGTCTAAGTTGCTTTAGTAGAAATTCACTTGTGTTTAGGTGAAAGGAAACTTGCTGAAGATGATCCCTGTGAGGTGGGGGAAGTGTGTGTGATTAAATGAAAAATTATTCAGTGTAAACTTTCATACATGGCAGAGATTTCTAACTAACTTGTTAACCTTGTGAAAATTAGAGGTGTTTTTTCCTTGGTCCTCTTACTCTATAACTAAGAAATTAGATGTTGGAAAGAAGGGGGGATGGTTTTGGGATGCTTGGGGAAAGGTCTGGATTTAGTTACACCAGAAAGTAGTACACTAAAAGTGTTTTGTTAGTGACTGTTTTCCAGGTTAAAAATCTGTGGTGTTGAGAAGTCTCTTTACTATCAGTTGAGATTGACAGACACTGCTGGGTTCTGGGGGTCTGCTTTGTGCAAACACCGTGAAGAAGCAGAGCCTGAGCCATGAAAAGGAAATGGTTGCTCTTCTAGATATAACAGAGCGTCTAACAGAGCATCTGTGTGAAACAGCAGTGTGGAAATCTATATTGTTAATTTCAACTACAAATAAACATATCTTTAGAAACTACAGGCTTGTGGTCATAAAGAAGAGTTAGAGGAGAAAAGTTACAGTCTAATATTACTGGACTGGTTTCTTGGTGATTTGAGAGCCTGTAGGCTGTAACATTCAAAATGATTTTAGATTTCAACTCTGTGAAGATTATTCTTATTATGTTAAAAAAAAAGAAACCACAGTATAACAAAGAGTAAACTTATTTTATTACTGGAGACTAATTTCATGATTTATTACTATCAGTGTAGGAAAAATACCTTTTTATTTTAAAAAAGGGACATTTCAAAAACATTACCTTTCAAACTAAGTAAAACAACAGTACCTCTAAATTAAATGGTTTCTTAGGCATCAGTCAGTTTGGGGGCTGATACAGTCCCCTTTCCCTTTGGTATAGAGGAGGATATTTTTAAAATGCATTAACTGGATATATGTTTGAATATAGATTGTTTATTTGTTTTTTCCTATAAAGCATGACATCTGAAGAAATGTTATTCTTTATGTAAAATGGCCTCTACTATCGTACTGCAATGTTTTCCCTTATGATTTGCATTTGTCCAAGTTTTTATTGACTTCTGTGGTATAATCAAGTGGTGGCTTTATTGTTTTAAAACTTTTTTAAAATCAGGTTTATTGATGTGCTAGCAATTTAAGGATCAACTGCATATATTATAAATGTTTTCTTTTATTTTTTTTTAAACATTTATTTATTTATTTATTATGTATACAGTATTTGCTCTACATATATGTCCGGGCAGATCTCAATGTAGATGGCTGTGAGCCACCATGTGGTTGCTGGGAATTGAATTCAGGACCTTGGGAAGAACAGCCAGTGCTCTTAACCTCTGAGCCACTTCTCCAGCCCTGTAAATGTTTTCTTAATATGCTGACTTTATTTGATGGAAATTGTCAAGGATAAAGAAATTTCTTGTGGGGCTGGAGAGATAGCTCAGCAGTTAAGAGCACTGGCTGTTCTTCCAAAGGACCCAGGTTCAAATCCCAGCACCCACATGGCAGTTCACAGCTGTCTGTAATTGCTGGGTGTGGTGGCGCATGTCTTTAATCCCAGCACTCGGGAGGCAGAGGCAGGTGGATCTCTGTGAGTTCAAGGCCAGCCTGGTCTACGGAGTGAGTCCAGGACAGCCAAGCATACACAGAGAAACCCTGTCTGGGGGGTGAGGGGTGGGGAAGAAATTTCTTTCATTTGTCATTAACCAGTAAATGGAATGAAGCTGCTTGGTAAATTACTGTTTGGATTCTAGTTATGATTTCCTGTGCACCCATATACTCCAATGAATTATTTGTTATCTGGGTCATCTAATGCACATCAACAATGATTTTCTAACTAGAATAGCTTGTCACTTTGATCCTGTTGCTGCTTGGGGTTAACATTGAGAGTACCTGAGGCATCATTTATAGTGCAGTTGATGAGCATGTGACAAGCCGTGATAGAGCTCTTTGGTAGTTCAGAGGTACCTAGTCAAGAAATATTAGCAAAAATTGTAGCACTCTGAAACTGCAGAAAGATGATTCTAAGGACCAGCTGTGCTCAGATTGAACTTTTAACAGTTCCTTGTAGTGGGAGTGGTGTATACAGGGATGGCTGATGTGGGTAGTGATAAGTCTTCTTTACTTATGCCTAGGTTCACGCCCGTACTTTGAGTTAGTTTGACTAAATCTACTGTCAGTGAAAGGTTTTAGTACTCAGGGCTTGCTATGGACTGGCACTGTTAAGAGACAGTAAGTAAGGATGTTTAGCTCTATGGTTGATTTTGGAAGCCACTGTCAAGCTGCTGTTGTCATTTGTGTCATGTGTGGTGCATGGTACTGAGTTCCAGGCAGTTATCTTGTCTTGAAGGAGTTTATAGTAGCCAAGTAACTGAAGGAAAAAGTCTGTTCTTAGGTAGTTCACAGCATGAGTAAAAAGCTGAAACTAGTTTGGCAGATGAGCATGATGTCTCAGCCTCTTGTGTGTAATCCCAGCACTCAGAAGGCTGAGGCAGGAGGACTGCTGTTAAACTCAAGGCAGTCTACACTACAGAATGAGTTCCAGGCTAACCGGGGCTCAGAGTAAGACCTTATCTAAAAACCAAAATGAAAATTTAATAAAACAAAACTCTCCAACACCAACCTTAACAATGTAGTGTTTTCACTTCAGGTAATATGTGTGTATTGTGTGTGTGTTAACTGTTTTACTAGTTGCTATGCTAGGTGATAAGAATTAAAGATTTAACCTTCTTGTGGGAGAGAGATTTGTAAATGGATAGCTATAATTCAGTGCTATAAATTCAGCAAGCTACATGGTCCCTGGACATTACTGGGAGCATAGAGAAGACATTCCTGTGGAAGGTGTGCTGCTTCCTAGAAAAGGTAAAATATTCATGGAAGAAAACCTGCTTGTTGGCAAATGGGCAATTTCTTTATGTAAATTTGTGCTGTGCTTTTCTGATAGTAGGTGGATGGTCCCAGCTGCCAGACTCCACAGCTTGGGGTTGGAGAAAGTGTTGCACAAGGGATAATAGGAAATGCAAGTTAGAGCCAGAGCAAAAAGAGATTGGGATGTCATGTCAAAGCAGAGTTATTGGTAAGTAGGGGTGAGAGGGCAAGAATCTTAATCTTTCCATGAAGCCCAGGTGCCATCTATACATGGAAAGTATCTATAGTATTAGAATTTCACAAGGAAAATAATTAGAAGAAAAATTTTTTTTTTTTTTGTTTTTCGAGACAGGGTTTCTCTGAATATCTCTGGCTGTCCTGGACTCGCTTTGTAGACCAGGCTGGCCTCGAACTCACAAAGATCCGCCTGCCTCTGCCTCCCAAGTGCTGGGATTAAAGGCGTGCGCCACCACCGCCCGGCTAAGAAGAAAAATTTTTAAAATGTTATTTTTGTGCTGTCTGTCTGTCTCTGTGTGTGTGTGTGTGTGTGTGTGCGCGTGTGCATGCGCGCACATGTACTTGCCCAAAAAAGATAAAGAACATGAACCCCTATTGGCTTAAGACATTATTACTTGATTGCCAGAGCTTGGTGCTGGTTGGTTCTTGTATCTTAACATCTTTGAGTCAGGGTCTTTCACTGACTAGATTGGCTGGCCAACAAGCTGCAGAGATTCTCTTGTTTATGCTTGCTCAGCACTGGGACAATAGGCCCATGCCACAGTGCCCTGATACCTGAGTTAATCTGAGCTCAGGTTCTCATGCTTTCATGGCAAGTGCTTTACCACCTGAAGCAGTCCCTCCCTCCCCAATTTTTAAAATAAATCTCTTGTTGAGGGGATGGTGAGAATGAAAAAAGGTTGAACTCCTGTAAATGACAGCTGTTGAAAGTTTTTAAATAAGAGAATGATGGATTAAATTTAATTCTTTGAATGTTTAAATTAAAAGATAGAGTTGCTAAGACTGTCTTAGCCTTAGAGGATGTGTTGCTGTGGTGGAAGAAGTTACTGAGGCCAGACTAAAGCTCATTCGGAGAGGAAATGTATTCACCAAGAATGACAGACAGCCCTGTGTGTGGTAGGAGGCTGTTAGGAAAATAGGGGTGATCGCTGGTTCATGTTAAAAGTCATGGAAAATTAGCATGGGGAAAAGGCCATTGCGTTTATCAAGAAGATAGATCATTGATGGCATTTGAAGGAATGATTGAATCTGATTTTCCTCCCTTTAGTGTGTGTGTGTGTGTGTGTGTGTGTGTGTGTTTTGGTGTGGGGGGGGGAGAGGGAGAGAGAGATTTGAAATGTTTTAAGTATCAGTAGCACTTTGTTACTAACAGTTTTTTAGATTCCCAGGTTTGTGTTTGTAGTTTAATGAACCAGAGAACTTGATGTTTATAGTGTACAAGATACTGTTTTCTTTGAGAGACATTTATTTATTGATGCTAATGATATAATAGAATATTAAACTAAACTTGCTAGAAGACAACATAGATTCTGGTTCTGACTGTACTATCAACAGTCCTGTGATTCTGGTATAAGGTTATTATAAGTTTATGAACCTTAGTATCCATGTTTATAAAAATCCTCTGTTTTATAAAATGGCTTTAATATGTGAAAGGCATAGTGAGGTTGTGTCTGCTAGTGACCACACAACAGTTCTCTTCAGGAGAGGTCACTACTGAATGTTTTTTTTTTTTTTTTCGAGACAGGGTTTCTTTGTATAAACGCTCTGGCTGTTCTGGACTCACTTTGTAGACCAGGCTGGCCTCGAAGATCCACCTGCCTCTGCCTCCCGAGTGCTGGGATTAAAGGCGTGCGCCACCACTGCCCGGCAGTACTGAATGTTTAAAGGTAACTATTGCAAAGGCTTAGAGGAGGGGAGCTGAGGAGGATCTCAGCTGGTAGAGCCCTTGCCTGGCATGCACAAAGCTACATAAAGTCAGGCAGTGTGGTAAGCCCCTGTAATTCCAGCATTTGGGAGGTAGAAGCATGGAGGTTATCCTCGAGTATGCATATAATTGGAGGTTGGAGGCCACCCTAAGATACCTGGCTGAGGTGTGTGGGGTGGGAGAGGGAGGTAAGAAAAACATCACCTTCAGCTTTGAGGTTGGATTTTAATACAGGTTTTAAAAAAAGATTTATATATGTGAGTGCTTGCTTTCATTCATGTATGTGCATCATATGTGTGCCTGGTCTGGAGAAGGAAGAAGGGTCAGATCCCCTAGATTTGGAATTACACAGGGTTGTGATAGAAACTGAACAAGTGCTCTTAACCTGAGCCATTGAGATCAGATTTTATTTTATTAATTTGTTTATTTTATTTGTTTGCTTGTTTGTTTATTTATTTGAGACAGGTTTTCTCTGTGTATGTAGCTCTGGCCATCCTGGCTGGAACTTACTCTGTAGTCCAGTCTGGCCTCAAACTCAGAGATCTGCCTGCATCTGCTTCTCGAGTGCTGGGATTTAAGGACATGTGCTACCACTGCCTCCCTGGGATCAGGATTTTAAATATTCAGTTGTTGGAGAGGTTTCTCTCCCTCCCATTACTGGTTGATGGGTGAGGATTATACATGTTCAGTTGTAGAGAAAAGCCTGCCTATTTGGGCAGTTAGATGCTATTATTTTCCTGGTAGTAAAACACCTTGAGATAGCTCAGTGGGTAAAAGTGCTTACTGCGTGACCCTGATGACCTGAGCTCAGTACCCAGAACTCACACACTGGCTCCCAAAAGTCGTCTTCTCGCTTCCACAGGCCTGCCATGCACAGGCATGCCCCTCACCCAACATAACAATAACGATAATAGTCCCTCCCTACTTTCTTAACTCTCCCTTTTTCTTCTGTGAGACATTAAACCCACCACTAAACTCACTACCAGCCTTTTAAAAATACTGATTTTTTAAGTATGTGTGTGGGTATGTGCCTGTTTGTTAGGGGCCTTGTGGTGTCCAGAAGCTTCGAGCCCGTGAGGCTGAGGTTGTAGGCAGTTGTGATCTGCCCAACATGCTGGTAACGAACTCAGGTCCTGTTCTAGAGCAGCAGTAGTTGCTCTTAGCTGCTGAGCCATCTCTCTAGCCCTACACCACCAGCCTTTTAAATATTTGGAATGAATTGTATTATTGTTGTTGTTATTATCATCTTTAGACAGGGTCTCACCATTGTCTCCCAGGCTGGCTTAAAACCATCTTAGCCTCCCTACTGCTGGCACTGATTTTTTTTTTTTTTAAGGCTTTTCAAGACAGGGTTTCTCTGTGTATCCTTGGCTGTCCTGGACTTACTTTGTAGACCAGGCTGGCCTTGAACTCACAGAGATCCACCTGCCTCTGCCTCCCCAGCGCCGGGATTAAAGGGGTGCCCCACCAAGCCCCTCGCTGGTACTGATTTTTAAATTTGCATTTTGAGTAGTAGAAAGTGAGCCTCGGGCCTGTGCATTCTAGATGCACGTTTTTACCACTGAGCTACATTCCAAGCCTTCTTTGTACATTTTTTTAATTTTAATTTTATTTTATGTGCATTGGTGTTTTGCCTGTATGTATGTCTATGTGGATGGAACTGGATGGAGTTATAGTTGTGAGCTGCCCTGGGGTGCTGGGTATTGAACCTGGGTCCTCTGGAAGAATAGACAGAGCTCTTAACCACTGAGCCATCTCTCCAGCCCCTTCCTTGTACATTTTATTTCTGAGACAAGGTCTCACAAATTCACCTAGGCTGGCCTTGACTCACTAGCAGCACCCTACCTCAGGCTTCCGAGTAGTTAAGATTATAGGCCTTTTAACATGAGGCCCTGCTCAGATTTTTTTTTTGTTTGTTTGTTTGTTTGTTTGTTTGTTTTTTTTGAGACAGGGTTTCTCTGTGTAACCCTGGCTGTCCTGGACTCAAACTTGTAGACCAGGCTGGCCTCGAACTCACAGAGATCAGCCTGCCTCTGCCTTCCAAGTGCTGGGATTAAAGGCGTGCGCCACCATAATAATAAGTGTTGTGTGTTTTTGGTGTGCCATCAAGTGAGATAATTGGGGCAATAGTGTGTATGTGTTTCCATTAATTTGTAAGTTAAGTTTGAAATCTGGTAAGGGACTTACAGATGGACTTGCCAGAAAATGACCCTTGGCCCAGCTTTAAGGTTGCTTCAGAGAGGGACTGTGACTTCCTAAGTGGTTCTGCAAGGGATGGAGCTTTTATGGACGCGCCCAGCAAAGAGCAGTGCTACCCAGAAGGAAAATAATGAAAGCTATGCATGTGGTTTTACATGCTCTAGACACAGTGAAAAAAAAAAAGGCAAAAGAAACAGGTATAGTTATCTTTATTAATATGTTTTATTTAACTCTTTATATTGAACCTGCTGTCACTTCTACTAAAAATTATTAATGATACATTTTAGATTTTTCATACTTAGGCTACAAAATCCAGTTGCTTAGAACATATCTCAGTTTGGACTAGGCAGTTTTAGGATAGACTGTAGGTAGGTAGCACATGTTCTGTGTGCTTCATTGACCAGCACACTTCTAGTCTTTGGCCCTTGCTGGATTTATATGAACTTCTGTACCAGTCCCTGTTAATGGAGATAGGATGTTAAAAGTAACTATTTAAAAAGTTTAAAGGAAAAATAAGGCCTAGGGATATAGTTCAGTTTGTAGAGCACTTGTCTATCAAACACAAAGCCTGGGTTTGATCTCTAGCATCACATAAAATTGGTGAAAGCTGGCCCACTCCTGCACCTTGCTGTCAGTCAGCTGTGAGTGGAAGGACCGACTCCCAGCAGTGGATTTGGGAAGGGCAGTCAGTTATTACTGACCAAGGTAACATATTCATCTAATCTATGTTAGACTTAGACCGACTAGAATAAAGTTCTTTGTAGAGGAATTGTCTTGTCTGTCCTGAGTTACTTGGGCTATTTTCTTTTGCACTGAAACTTTCTAAAGTAGAAGGTAAAATTGGTACCTGCTCCTTGCCATGTTTACTTCCTGTCCCAATTAGAGCAGATAATCTCAGTTGGTTTCTTTTCTTAGTGTTGTGGTTTTATTATCTAGATAAGGTTCTCAGTTTTGTCTTCAGCTCAAGTAATACAGAGCTCAGTGGTGTCAGACAGCTAGCTCCTTACTGGGGAATAAACAGCTGAGACACTTTTGCTTATCCGTTCCTTGGCCTAAAATTCTTGCTTTGGCAGAGAAAGGTGAAGTGAAGCATTTGAACAAATAGATAAAATTAGTCATTTGACCTATATTGCAGCTCTTCTTACCCCCCTTTCTGTCTGCATGGATAAAAATCATCCTCAATTTACATAAGCAGGTGACTTTTTTTCTTGCATGCTAATTTTCTTAATGTACCATAGCAGAGAGCTACAGAATTGCAAATTGTGTAAGTAAATTGAAATAAATCAGGTGACTTTATTTCACTGTATCATTTTACCTGTACAGAAGTACCCAAAGGGTACAATTATCAAGTGATTGTCTGGGACACCTAAACTTCACTGAGAGCTGCTGTGCAAAGGCTGTTATCCCACCCTTTCTTCGACTTCCTCTCATTTCTAACATTTTCAGTAAGGAATATCTTTATTTCCACAAGACTGGAGACTTAGTAATACAAATGTAGGGGAATTGTGAACATATTAAAAGTAATGTAGAGCCGGGCGGTGGTGGCGCACGCCTTTAATCCCAGCACTTGGGAGGCAGAGGCAGGTGGATCTTTGTGAGTTCGAGGCCAGCCTGGTCTACAAAGCGAGTCCAGGACAGCCAGAGATATTCAGAGAAACCCTGTCTCGAAAAACCAAAAAAAAAAAAAAAAAAAAGTAATGTAGAAGCTGAACAATAAGCATGTAGGCGCTGTGTGACACAGGTGTGCCTGGATTGGTCTCCAAGAATAATGTGAGGACTTTTAATTATCCTTAATTTGTTGGTGGCTGTATTTGTTTTACCAGGTTCTTTACATTATAGTAATTGGGGTTGTTGTGAATTTAGTTGGGTGTGCACTACAGCCATAGCTAGAAGTAAACATTGATATGGTTTAGAAAAAATGATATGATTAAAACATTTCAATAAGCAATTGATTTTAGGGACTCTTTCCAGTAAATCACATGGAGAGATTATATCAATGAATAAAGCACCTTTCTTTATTAAAACATTCCAGTGTTAAAATTACTAAATAATGCCATTCAGTTACTTTCATGTTTTAGTGGTGTGTGTGTGTGTGTGTGTGTGTGTGTGTGTGTGTG
>CAJQZJ010001558.1:17598475-17609600 GCA_907164525.1 Lophiomys imhausi
TATGTAGAGTTAGACTAAGGGATGTTGTTTGTATGTAGAGTTAGACTTTTGTCCTCATAGAGCTTCACTTAGTAGTGTGGAACATCTCGTTTCTCATTCTTGGGATTTTTATGACAAATGAGGATTAGCAGAAAGGAATTAGGACCAAGTGAGAACCCTGAGAAGTAAACTTTAGCTAAGAAATATGTGAATGAAATGTGGAAAGGGTGTTTACTTGTTGAAAACCGGCAAGCCTTGAAAAAAGTTTGGGTAAAAATGTTTTATGGAAAGCCCTACTAACATAGCAGGTCTGTTCTTTTAGCCCTTTAAGTAGATTAAATAGCTATGATTTCAGTTAAGTGGTTTTATGAATGTCCAGATTTAAGATGTCAAAAGCAGCGTGCTGGAGAGATGGCTCAGTGGTTAAGAGCACTGACTGCTGTTCGAGAGGACCCAGGTTCAGTTCCCAGCACCTACATGACAGCTCACAATCGTCTATAACTCCAGTTCAAGGGAATCTGATACCCTCACACAGACATACATGCAGTCAAAACACCATGTACATAAAATAAAAATAAATACATTATAAAAAATGTCAAAAACAAATTTTCAAACACAACTGTAGGAGTTTGTAACATTTTATTGATAATCACATAGAAAGCTTATAAGATTTCTAGATCATTGGGATCCAAGAAAGATGGCTGTAAACATAGTAGATGACAGCCATTCAGAGTGGTGTTAAGAGTGACAGGCAGAAATTTAATGGAAGGACTTGTTTGAACTTGATGCCATCTTTAGGCTAGGGGACATATTTGTTGAAGACTTGTGTACTAGACTTTGAACATTGAGGGTGATGATGTACAGGGAAGGCAGAGTTGGAACAAGTTATTTTTAAGTTGGAAGAGTGTATAGGTTCTCATTCTACTTACTGGTAGTGTGACTTTTAGGTTAATTGGCTTTACTGCATTGTGTTTCTGTTTTCTCATCTATAAGATAGAGACTGTGATGTATTTATCTCAGGTTTTTGAGAAAATTCAATGTAATAATGATCATAAAATGCTACAGTGCTTTACTCATGGGAAGTGTCAAGATATTAGTTGTTTGTATTATTTATTAGCACATCTCACCCTGGTTCAATGGAGAAACATGAGTGTTTGTGGTGACTTGTCTTGTGGAGGAGAGCAGTGAGGCTTTCCTGGCACTAAATACTTGAATATTTGTAAATAAATTGCAGTTAAAGTGTACATTGAGGACTGGGTGTAGCTCAGTGGTGGTATTTACTTATTCTATGAATGAAAGGAGGAAATACAGAGATAAGCACAAGATGCGTATTGTGGAACAGTATGGAGGAGTTACCAAGGGCTTCAGTTTGGGCAATTCTAAAACGATGAGTTTCCAGCATTACATTGTGCATAGTGTCTTGACAGTTGTTATATAGTGACTTCTTTTTTTTTTTTTTTTTTTTTTTTGGTTTTTCGAGACAGGGTTGTAACCGAACTTTTATGTTATTATTTAACACTTATTTATTGCTAAATTCACTTATAACAAACACCAACAATTTCTTAACTATTAATCCTATAAATTCCTACAACCCCTTTAACCTATCCACTAAACCTATTGATAATCATAACAACTACTTTCATAACCTTTTAGAATGATACAGTCTCTGGGGCAGGTCCTCAGTCGTCAGGAAACCAGTCTCGGGGGTAGACTCTTTAACGCACTTAGCAGTCCTTTTTCTGGAATAGCTCAGACGCAGGTTCGTCAGGGTAAATTGGCTATCGAAGTCTCACTTTAAATAAGGCTTGAGGCTTTCTTCTCTCTGGGAGACCTCAGCGTCTGTAGGCCACCTTACTTCCTTCGTATCAGCAACTCTGCCGTTCTGCCTCAGTCTTTAAAGCTGGCCACAGTTCCGTTCAGGCCACTGTTTGGACAGGTCAAACCCCTCTAGGCAAAAGCTGAGCCACAGGGTTTAGTCCTTGGCCTTTTGCTGTCTTGCCGAGGCTTTCTCTGCTCACCAGCTTCCTTCTGCCTCAGGGAGATCTGGCCATTGGTCTACCAGAACTTTCTCCAGCAGGACTCTCGGAGCTCTCTCATATCGGGGGCCCTTAGCACGCAGCTCTCTGGGCTCATCCACTTGTCCTTAAATAGGATCACTCCTTGTTCCGCCTGCTTCAGCTTAATTTGGGCTCTGCCCACTTAGCAGTTGAAAGCAATGCCAGGTCATAAAGTCTTTCCTTCTTTCACCTGGCTTCAACCTTGTTTTTCAGTCCAAAGAGACTCCCCTCATTTCACCTGACTTCATCCATAAGCTGATAAGCTAATTGCTCACAGCAGTTGATCTTCATGCCCCGAATTAAGAGACTGTATCAGAAACTTAGGTATTCACTAAATCTAACTTATATTAATCTACAGCCCCTACACAGGGTTTCTCTGAATATCTCTGGCTGTCCTGGACTCGCTTTGTAGACCAGGCTGGCCTCGAACTCACAAAGATCCGCCTGCCTCTGCCTCCCAAGTGCTGGGATTAAAGGCGTGCGCCACCACCACCCGGCTTGACTTCTTTTTTTTTTTAACATAAGACTAGGTTAAGAGAATGACACCTCGATGAAATTTTGATGATGAAAGGATGCAGGCATCTTTTTTTTTGTTTTTGTTTTTCGAGACAGGGTTTCTCTGTTTAACAGCTCTGGCTGTCCTGGACTCGCTTTGTAGACCAGGCTGGCCACGAACTCACAGAGATCCACCTGCCTCTGCCTCCCAAGTGCTGGGATTAAAGGCGTGCGCCACCACCGCCCGGCTGATGCAGGCATCTTTTGACCCAACCTTTTGATGTTGCAGCATGACATTGTCACCTACAAAGCTTACTTGAGAACCTTGCAATCAAATTTTTGTTTTTAATTTCAAAAAGTGGGGCTCAGTGGTTAAGACCACTTGTTCTTCTGTAAGGAAGGACCCAGCACCCAAATCAGGTGGCTTACAACCACCTACAACTCCAGGTCCAGGAAGTCTGACACTCTCCTCTGGCCTCCATGGACATCTGAGTGTACATGGTGCACATACATATACCCCCTCACCTTACGAATTTCAAGAAAAAAATCTCAGTGTTAATGATGTTTATGATTTTGTGTTGAGCTACATTCATAGCTGACTTGGCATTCATATGTGACCCACAGGCCACAGGTGGGGCACAGAAATTTTTTTAAAAATTACAGTGTAGAAGAAAGTATTTGTTCACTACACATCTGAAAGATCACTTATATCTGGAATATTATTAAGGGCGTCCAAAACCTAGGACTGAGCTAGGAGCGTCTCTCTCTAACGAGATACTGTATAGTATGTGCAAGGCAATCAACTCGATCCCTAATGTTCTCCAAAGGAAAAACAGTGTTAAGGAAACAAAAGCGAAAGACTTGAATAAAATTAGAAATATGGCTGAGAAGCACTTGAAAAGATGTTCAACATCTTCAGTCATTATGGGGAAAAATCTGCAATGAGACAGTACTGCATACCTGTTAAAGTAGCAATAATTAAAGAGAAAAAACACTGGGCATGGGGCGCACGCCTTTAATCCCAGAACTCAGGAGACAGAGGCAGGCGGAGCTCTGTGAGTTCAAGGCCAGCCTGGTCTACAGAGTGAGTTCCAGGACAGCCAGGGCTACCCAGAGAAACCCTGCCTCAAAAAAAAAAAAAACAAAAAAACAAAAAAACAACAACAACAACAACAAAACAAAAACAAGAGAGAGAGAAACCATAGCCGTTACCAGACACATACAAGGATGTGGAGCAGATCAAACTCATACTTTACTGGGGGCGGGGGTGTGTGAAATTATAATCACCTTTGAAAACCGTTTGCCAGTTTCTTATAGACTTGTATATAAAATAGCCATTACATTTCTAAATAGTAGCCCAAGCGAAATGAAATTTGGTGTTTATACAAGATGCATAAATGAATATGAATAAATATTCATTACAACTTTATTTGTAAAAGCCAAAACTAGCTGTGTGTGGTGGTGCACATCTTTGTTTTGTTTTTTGTTTTCAAGACAGGTTTCTCTGTGTAACAGCCCTGGCTGTGCTGGAACTCACTTTGTAGACCAGGCTGGGCTCGAACTCACAAAGATCCACCTGCCTCTGCCTTCCCAAGTGCTGGGATTAAAGGTGTGCACCACCATGCCTGGACATATGGTGGTGCACATCTTTAATCCTAGCACTTGGAAGGCAGAGAAGCAGGTGGATTTCTGTGAGTTTAAGGCCAGCATGATCTGCAGAGTGAGTTCCAGGATACCCAGGGCTACAGAAAGAAATCCTGTCTTGAAAAACAAAAACAAAATAAATCCCCCAAAACCCCAAATGTTGGTAAAGGGTCTCAAGTTAACAATGTACAAATGCTGTGAAAAGAAACTGTTGGTGCCGGGTGGTGGTGGCGCACGCCTTTAATCCCAGCGCTTGGGAGGCGGAGGCAGGTGGATCTCTGTGAGTTCGAGCCCAGCCTGGTCTACAAAGTGAGTCCAGGACAACCAGGCTGTTACACAGAGAAACCCTGTCTCGAAAAACCAAAAAAAAAAAAAAAAGAAACTGTTGGTGTTGATGCATGCATATAATATTGTAACACAGGTCATAAGGACAGAAGCCTGGACTTGGTGCCTTTAACTGCTGGGTAACAAGTTAGTGGCCATTTGTTAGTGAAGTTTAAACTGCAGGCCATGTGTAGAAATGGCTGTATGGTCAGTCTAGTGTGTGAGGATAGGGAGGCTTTCCTGACACAACACCCGAATGTTTGTAAATAAATAGCAGCTATGGCATATATATGGGGCTGACGATACTGCTATTCTTCCCATGAAGGGGATTGCAAAGGGAAAGAAAGAAGTTAGATTGGTACTCTAGGGAAGTGCCATGGAGAGGAAGAGGTTGAAAACTGAGGACCAAATGATACTAGATAGAGCAAAGTCCCTTAAGAGAAGAGGACCCAGAGACAAGCATAGAGAAATGCTGAGTAACATTGGTAATGTTACTGAGCTGAGGGTGGAACAGGAAGTTAGTCGGTCCTTTCATCCTTTTACTTTATTTTTTCTTTAAAAAGAGCAGCAGACATCTCTAGTATATGGAGGGAAAAGGAAGATTAGGAACCTAGGGAGAGAGGCAGAACTTCAGACAGCCAAGCGGGTAGTCAGGAAAAGAAAGAACTTGAGCCTAGTGCTAACGCTAAGACTTGGGAGAGAACTTTGAGGGTCCGCTCAGCCAGCAGTATAAATACGAAACTATGAGCCACATCAATAACCATAAATTTTTTTCAGTGTCTAGAGATGAGCCCCATGCAAGTTATGGGATGTATGTTTTTTGTTTTTGTGTGTGTGTGTGTTGTTGTTTTTTAAGATTTATTTATCAGATTCCAGTATAGATGGTTGTGAGCCACCATGTGGTTGCTGGGAATTGAACTCAAGACCTCTGGAAGAGCAGACAGTGCTCTTAACCGCTGAGCCATCTCTCCAGCCCCAGGATATATGTTTTTATGTCACTGCCAATCTGACATGAAATCTGGGTGCACGACAGGAGTAACACTGACCCAGACTACTACAACTACATTCTCCCAACTTGCAGATGTGTTGTTACTCTGCCAGTGGTTCTCAAGCTCCCCGCTTAATACCATACCTCATGTTGTGATGACCGCACCCCAGCCATAAAATTGTCTTCCTTGCTACTTCATAACTGTAATTTTACAACTGTTATGAATCGTAATGTAAATATGTGTTTTCTAATGGCCTTAGGTTATCCCTGTGAAAGGGTCATTCGACCCTACGTTGAGAACCACTGCTGAGGACCATTCTTAGTACTCTGGGCCACCTTTTAAGAGAAATCTGATCACTAATTATCTGCATAAATCTATTCAATAGCTTCCTAGATTCTGATAAAATTGGGAGATTCTTCCTAATCTGATATTTTATTCTCATTTCTTAGCAATTGTTCCCTTGTCCTACACTAGCCACAGTGAACTGATTCCAGGCCTCAAACATACCATGATCTCTCATGTGCCAATGGCTCTGTACATGAAATTCCCTATGCTTGTGGTGTCTTTCCTATATCATGGCCTTATGCATACTGAGCAGTCTCTCTGCTACTGAGCTACGCTTTGAGTTTTTGAATGCCTTTTATAATATTCTAGATATAAATGATATTTCAGATGTGTAGTATGCAAATATTTTCTCCTATACTGTAATTTTTGAAACTATTTCTTTTTTTTGAGATTATAATTAAACCATTTTTTCCTTTCCTTTCTCCAAACATTCCCTTATACCCCTTCACGTTTTTTTTCAAATTCATAGCCTCTTTTATCAATGTTACATGTATATGCGTGTGTGTCTATGTGTACATATATATGTAAGAATGAATATATATATGCATTCACTCATAAATACATCTCTTCAGTCTGTATATATAGTGTTACTTGTATGCATGTTTTCAGGGCTAACCATTTGGTATTGGAAAACCAGTTGGTGCATTCTATGTAGCCTGGGGAAGACTGTTTCTTCCATTCTCAGCATAATTTAGTTGTCTGTAGTTCCTTGTGTAGGGTTGAGTTCCCCTGGGTGCCCTCCACCACTGCTCATCCACACTAGCATGTGTCTGTAGTCCTGGTCCAGCTCATGTTTAGGAAGGCATGCTGGTAAGACTTTATAGGTGCAGCTTCTGACATTCCTAAGAGCAAAATTCTTGTTCCTCTGGCACTTAAAATCTTCCACCCCTTTCGGCAGTGATCCCTGAGCCTTAGGTGGGGGAGATGGATTGTTGACGTACCAGTTGGGACTGGGGTCCACAACTCTGCATTTTGATTGGCTGTGGTTTTCTGCAATGGTCTCTGTTGCAGGGAGAAATTTCCTTGACAAGGGGCGAGGACTACACATTACCGGCTAGACCCTGGAGAAGAATGTCTACACTGTGATTAAATTTTTTTCTCTCTCTCAGTGTCTTCTATAAGTCAGACATTTTAATTTTGATGAAATCTAGTTAGTTTTTTCTTTGCATATCTTGCTTTGGTATGTGTGTGTGTGTGTTTTGTTTTTTCTTCTAGAAACTCTTGGCTAACTCAGTATATAAATATTTATCCTGTTTTCTCCTAGAGATTGTGTGGTTTAATGGTTTATGTTACAATCTATGTTTCTTTTTCTTTTTTTGTTTGTTTTAGGTTTTTTTTTTTTGAGACAGGGTTTCCCTGTGTAACCCTAGCTGTCCTGGACTCACTTTGCAGACCAGGCTGGCCTAAAACTCACAGATATCCACCTCCCGAGCACTGGGATTAAAGGTATGCGCCACCATGCCCGGCCTGTGTTTCTTGTTTGAATTACTTCTCTGCTGATTATTTTCCTTTACTTTTTTCTAAGAAAATCAGTTGGCCATATGCACATATCATTTTTCCCTTAATTTATAGCTTATATAGAGATGTGATTTTAATTCTCTAAAATCATATTTATTTTCAAGTTACTCCCTTGCGATGCAGTTTTGTTGTGGTAAGACTATGTGGTCTGTATGCTATCATTTTCTTTGAATTTGTTGGGATATAGTTTGTGACCTTGTATGAGATCAGTTGTTCTGTTGCCTTTGAGATGTATATTTTCTGGGTAGAGTTTAGTGTGGTATTTTACATATGGCCTCTGGCTGATTGCTGTTGATCTTGCTAATATTACTTAATCTTTTTTTTTTTTTTTTTTGGTTTTTCGAGACAGGGTTTCTCTGTGTATCCTTGGCTGTCCTGGACTCACTTTATAGACTAGGCTGGCCTTGAACTCACAAAGATTCGCCTGCCTCTGCCTCCCAAGTGCTGGGATTAAAGGCGTGCGCCACCACCGCCTGGCTTATTACTTAATCTTTTATGTCTAAAACAATTGTGAGTTTGGTTTATTCCTTATTACTACAATGGCCCCTTTTATTTCTAGAAGTATTGAGGGTCAAACCCAGGGCTCCCCATAGGCCAAACAAGAGCTTGATTATAATGCCTCTCTTCCTTCTCTTTCCGCGTTAAGAAGGGTACTAGGCTGCCCGGGTTGGCCTTGGACTGGATTGGGGTGAGGGTTGATTGTAGGTGAAGTCTGGCTTATTAGATTTCAAGTACTCATTTTGATGAGTTTTTAGTCAGCAGTCTGCTAAGATTCACATTTTCATCAGATTTCAGTCAAACTTCAGTCAAGATTGATTTCATTACCTCAGGAAGTCACTCCAGTGAGCTCTACCATGCGTATCCCTTCTTCTGCCCCAGGCAACCACTTTGAGTTTTGCCATCATTGATTAATATTTTTCTTAGGTTTTATACATATAATCATGCAACAAAGATATGTATATTCTTAGGGACCAGGCTGTTTACCTTGTTCATCCATGTAAGTTGCATTTATCAGTGTTCGCTTTTGTTTTCTTTTCAGTACTGAATCATATACCCTTGTGTGTACATAGGACAATTTATTCATCTATCTTTATGTTGTTTCCAGTTTTAGGCTGTTATATTTGTTCTCTTTTCTCTGGGGATAAACATCTGGGTGTAGAATTGCTGAGTTACAGGGTAGATATATATTTAACTTTAGTGAAACTGACAGTGTTTCAAAGTCGTTTTCCTGTTGTGCACCACTGCCTCAGAGGTGAGGCTCCAGTTCACTGTGTGTACTTGGAACATATAATAGCCTTTGAATGGGACATTTAGTGTGTGAAATGGTATCTCGTTTTAGTTTAATTTGCATCTCCATGGTGACTAATGATACTTGGCTCATTTTTGTGTGTTTATTGGCTGTTAGCATACCAATTTTTTGCCCAACTTAAAAAAAAGAGTGGTTATTATCAGTATACTTGAGGAGTCTTTTTTTTTTTTCTGAATACCAATCTTTTGTTCATATTTTCTCCTACCCTCTAATTTGCTTTTTCATGTTGCTAAGGTATTTTGATGATCAGAAATTTTTATTTTGAGAAATTAAAATATTCGTAGTATTTTTTTGGTTTCTGTAAACCATTGCCTCTCTATGATCATGAAGGTATTCTCCTTTTTCCCCTAGGAATTTTGTAGCTTCAGTTGTCATGTTCGAGGTAGTGTCTGTTTCATTAGTTTTGTCTATGGAGTTAGAGTTAAAGACTCTGCTATTGCTGTTGATGTTTTGTTTTCTCTTAATAATGACCTATTTTTGCAACTTTTTAAAGGAGTCTTTCTTATTGAATAGCTTTGATCTGCTTGCCAAACTAGTCAACTATATAGGCATGGTATAGTTCTGGACTTTTATTCTGTATTATGGATCCTTTTGTCCTCACTAAAACCATATTTTGAGGCTTAAATTTTTGGGGTAGGTAGGCTAGAGAGATGGCTCAGCAGGTAAGAGCACTGACTGCTCTTCCAGAGGACCTGGGTTCAATTCCCAGCACCCATATGGCAGCTCACAACTGTCTGTAACTCCTGTTCCAGGGGATCTGACACCCTCACACAGACGTACTTGCAGGCAAAACACCAATGTACACAAAGTAAAAATAAATAAGTAAATAATAAAAAATTAATTAGTCAACTAATTTTCAAAAGCCCGGGTGTGGTGGTGCATACCTTTAATCCCAACACTCAGGAGGCAGAGGCAGGCAGATCTCTGTGAATCCAAGGTCAGCTTAGTCTATGGAGAGAGTTCCAGGATAATCAGGACTACACAGAGAAACCATGTCTCAAAAAACCAAAAAAAGAAAAAAAGAAAAAAAATGGAGGGTGGGCAGTTCTTTGCATTATAAGGCATACAGCATTTTTGGTTTCTACCTGCCTAGTAGGGGTAGAGTCTCTCCAGTTGCAACAGCCAATACTTATCTTCATATAATACGAAATGACTGTGGGGTGACCAAAAAAAAAAAAACCCTTGCTTGAGAGCCACTGAGGTTAAAGTAACTGGAAAATCAGTGCAGTTCAAGATTCTCCAATTTTTTTGTTTATGTTCAAGAATGTTTTTACTATTCTAGAAACTTTTCCTTTATCACTAGAGAATGTGCCCAGTTTCTAAAAAAAAGTTGTTTGAGATGTTTATTAGGAAAATATTAAACATGCAGATCAAAGAAGAGATTTTACTTCTTACATTGAGTTTTCTAATCCATGGACATGGTATGTCTGCTGACTTACTTAGTTTTTAAATTTCCTTTTTCTTTTTTCTTTTTGTTGTTTTTTGTTTTGTTTTTTGAGACAGGGTTTGTCTGTGTAGCCCTGGTTGTCCTGGTACTCATTCTGTAGAGCAGGCTGGCCTTGAACTCAGAGATTTGCCTGCCTCTGCCTCCTGAGCACCTAAGATCAAAGGTGTGCACCACCACCACCCAGCTTTTACATGTTTGGTTTGGTTTTGGTCTTTTAAATTTCTTGACAGTGTTTTGGAGTTTTATTTTAACGTTTTGAGTTAAAGTTTACTATATGATTTTAGTTAGAGAGTGGGGATGTGGACCACTAGTAGGGTGATTGCCTACCCTGTTTATGGTCGTCTCAGTCTCCAGTTCTCCCCCCACCCCCACATTTTGTTAACTTTATTACTAGATATTTTGTAATTTTTGTCTTTTTTTTTTTCCGAGACAGGGTTTCTCTGTGTAGCCCTGGCTGTCCTAGACTCACTTTGTAGACCAGGCTGGCCTTGAACTGGAAGAGATCTGCCTGCCTCTGACTCTGACTCCCGAGTGCTGGAATTAAAGGCGTGCACCACCATGCCTGGGAATTACAGACAGCTGTGAACTGCCATGTGGGTGCTGGGATTTGAACCCAGGTCCTTTTGGAAGAACAGCCAGTGCTCTTAACAACTGAGCCATCTCTCCAGCCCCATATATTTTGTAATTTTCAGTGCTATTAGAAGTAATGTTTTCATTTTCAATTTTGCTCCTCAGAATTATTGACAAGTAAGCCCTCTTCTGGCTTGCTCCCAGTCTTCCACTCAATTAAGACACCTAGTTTCTTTTCTTTCTTTCTTTTTTTTTGTTTTTTTGTTTTTTGTTTTTTTTGAGACAGGGTTTCTCTGTGTATCCTTGGCTGTCCTGGACTCGCTTTATAGACCAGGCTGGCCTTGAACTCACAGAGATCCGCCTGCCTCTGCCTCCCAAGTGCTGGAATTAGAGGCATGAGCCACCAACGCCCGGCTTTTTTTTTTTTTTTTTTTTTTTTTTTTTTTTT
>CAJQZJ010001558.1:17619683-17635548 GCA_907164525.1 Lophiomys imhausi
AAAAAAAAAAAAAAAAAAAAAAAAAAAAAAAAAAAAAGAAAGAAAGTGGGAGAGAGGGAGAGAGAAGGGAGAAAAAGAAAAAAGGAAAGAAAGAAAGAAAATGCCTTGGGCTGGAGAGATGGCTCAGCAGTTAAGAGCACTGGCTGTTCTTCCCAAGGACCCGGGTTCAAATCACAGCACCCACATGGCAGTTCACAGCTGTCTGTAATTGCCGGGCGTGGTGGCGCATGCCTTTAATCCCAGCACTCAGGAGGAGGAGGCAGGGGGATCTCTGTGAGGCCAGCCTGGGCTACAAAGTGAGTCCAGGACAGCCAAGGATACACAGAGAAACCCTACCTCGAAAAACCAAAAAAAAAAAAAAAAAGAAAGAAAGAAAGAAAGAAAATGCTTCACAGACATGGCCATTGGCCAGTCTGATACAGGCAATTCTTTAGTTAAGGGTCCCTTTTCCCAAGTGACTTTAGGTTTGTGTCAAGTTGATAGTTGAAACTATTACAACTGGTTATTTTGTTGTTAACTTGAAGATATTTCTTATAGACATTAGTCTCTTGTTTTTATATATTCTATCTAGAATGAACCTTATGCTTTGTAAATATTTTCATCCCTTCTGTGGATTGTCTTTTCATTGTGTGGGTTATTTTGCTGAGCAGAAGATTTTAAGTTTTATATAGCCCTGTTTATTAGCTGTTTTTGGTGTCAGATCCAAGAAGTCACTGCCAGAATTAATGTTATAAAGCTTTCTCTCTGTTTTCTTTAGAAGCTTTGTTATTTGGATTTTACATTTAGGTCTTTAATCCATTTGTGGTTGATTTTTTTTTTTTTTGTACATGGTATTAAAACAATCCAACTTTTATTCTTTTCAGTCTTTCCTGCTATTTGAGATTTTTTTTTTTTTTTTGGTTTTTCGAGACAGAGTTTCTCTGAATATCTCTGGCTGTCCTGGACTCCCTTTGTAGACCAGGCTGGCCTCGAACTCACAAAGATCCGCCTGCCTCTGCCTCCCAAGCGCTGGGATTAAAGGCGTGCGCCACCACCGCCCGGCTGCTATTTGAGATTTTTAACGCACAGGTCAGCACCCTCAGAAAACCTGCAGGCTGCTGAAATTGTGTGTGGTGTTTTGTACACAGTTCTAAGAAAGGCTGTATTTTTGTCAGAGAGATTGTTGTTTAAACTACTACTGTGCCTGACTGGAACACACTGTGGTTACCATTGGAACAAAAGGAGCAAGTTCATCTGCTACTGAAGTGGAAGAACCTAGTGAGGACCAGGGTGGGACCAGTGTCATGTGCAATACTTGGGACCATTTCAGCTCTTTGCTTTGTTTGTGGTTTCTCATAACCAAGGCTGGCAAATCAGCCTGCTATGTAATCTCATCAAATATGTTGAAAGGTTACTAAAAACAAAATGAGACACCCATAAGTTAGCATTAGTTGCTTGAAAAGATCCCTTTAGTGTGAATTATTTTAATTTATTATTATTATTATTATTATTATTATTATTTTGGTTTTTCAAGACAGGGTTTCTCTGTGTATCCATGGCTGCCCTGCACTCACTTATTAAGTAAACCCTTAAGTAGCAGTGTTACATCTGCAACATGTTAAGATATGCTTCTTCTGACAAGTCTGGCCAAAGAAGATAGTTTTCTTTGTAATTTTGTGTGTTTATCCATTATTAGCTACTTGAAGGTGTGATTAAAATATGTTAGCAGAATGCAACTTTACAAGACTCTGATACTTAAGCATGAGTTTCTGCCCCATTTTTACCCCATTTTAATGAATTCCTTGTGTCTGAAATTAGGTCACTTCTCCAGTCTTTTGAAAAAGGGTAGGCAGAGTTAAGAGAAAAGTACAGTCCTCTATGTTCCCTCTGCTCCTCTTATCAAAAGATCAGTTTGGATTGGGAACTGTAGTTGAGGAATCCAGTCTCATGGTGACCTCTAAAGTTGATAGTCCACAGAAGTTTATTTGTCTTTACCAGATCTTGTCAGATTTTCAACTGACTAGAGTACTTTTGACTGCAAATGCTTTAAAATGTAAACATTGAGGGAATAACATGTTTGTAGGGCTAAGTAATAGAAAATATGCAAGAGCACATTTTAGGATTTTCTCATTAATCCCAAAGGTTATGCGTAAATAGTCATTTAAGAAAGAACTTTTAGCCATTAGGATCTGTTTACTGTGCCGTTAGTATGAGGCATTTGTGGCTCTTGCTAAAGAGTGTTTTAGTTGGTCATAAAACTGTATTAGGACTCTTGGAACAGTCATGTGGATAGAAATGAGGAGAGGAGCCCATCTTTATATTGTTGTATTAAATCTCCACTCCTCTGTGCTGTCTTTTCTTCTGCTTGCTGTCTGTGCTATCCTCATTTGTTTTCAGAATTCTGTGCACTAATGAAGTGGTTTGATTTCTAGAATCTAATTTTATTTGTTTTGTTCTTTATATGAAGATGATGGCTGTTGTGATGATGCCTAACTGCCTTGTTGAATAACAAAGTTGGTATATGTACCTCCCCTTTTGCATAGCATGGGAATTTATAGGTAGAAATCTTTATTACTTTTGTTTGTGTTTTGTTTTGTTTTCCCAAGACAGGATTTCTCTGTGTAGTCCCCCTGGCTATCCTGGAACTGACTTTGTAGATCAGACTAGCCTTGGAACTCACAGAAATCCACCTGCCTCTGCCTCCCGAGTGCTGGGATTAAAGACGTGGCACCACCATGCCCTGACATTAGAGACAGTTTCAAACTGCCATGTGGGTGCTGGGAGTTGAACCCTGGTTCTTTGGAAGAGCAGCCAGTGCTCTTAACTGCTGAGCCATCACTCTAGCCTTGTTTGTTTTGTTTTTTTTGTTTTTTTTTTTTTTTTTTGAGACAGGGTTTCTCTGTGTAGCCCTGGCTGCCCTGGAACTCATTCTGTAGACCAGGCTGCCCTTGTACTCAGAACTCAGAGATCCGTCTGCCTCTGCCTCCCAAGTGCTGGGACTAAAGGCATGCACCACCACTGCCCAATGATCTTTACTACTTTTCAACCAACAGTGTTTTTGGAATGGAGAACATTATTTTATGTGATATTAGCAGGAAGTCTCATTTGAAAAGGAAAAACTTCAGTACTATGTTCCTACATAAATTTAAGAGTCTTGGGTGTCTAGTGAATGCTAGTCAAAGGGATGTAGATGCCCAATCCTGCACCATGTGTATGCACTATCTCAGGAAGAAGAGAGAGGCCCATGTGTATGCACTGTCTCAGGAAGGAGAAGAGAGAGGCTTGTGTTTTATGTTTTTGTTTTTTTTACTGCCAGCAATTAACTTAGGGTCTTGTGCATGGTAGGTGAGTGTTCTACCATTGAGCTATATCACCAGCTGTCTTTTTTGGGTTTTTGTTGCTTGATTTTGTTTTTTTTTTTTTTTGAGACAGGGTCTCTCTAAGTAGCCCTGACCATCCTTGAACTGTGTAGACCAGGCTGGCTTTGAATTCACAGAGATTCACCTATGTCTGCCTCCCAAGCACCGGGATTAAAAATTTGTACCACCACACCTAGCCCCAAATGTCTTTTTATGTTGCTTGAATTTTGACACAGAATCTGACTAAATAGCCCAGGCTAGCTAGCCTTGAGCTCAGAGTCCCCCTGCCTCACTCAGACTTCTAAGTAGCCTGGATTACAGGCCTATATTACTAGGCCTTGCTTTTTGTTGTTTTTTGTTTGTTTGTTGAAATTATGTTTTACACTGTAGACCAGGCTGGTCTCAAACTGGTCTTTCTGCTTAAGGCTCTTGAGTGCTGGAATTATAGGTATGAGCTCTGTTAGTAATCCTGTTGTAGGTTATAGTTGGAGAACTTTACAACAAGAATTGATTACAAAAAAGAATTAATCATTCTTTTTGCAACATGGAATTTTGACCACAAATCTCCTATATATTTACATATATTAACTATAAGTCTCTTTGACCATTCAGTAGAAGTGGCCTTTTCTTTCAGAGGTGGAATTTTCATATTGCCAGATAACATAAAAATTCTTTAACCGTCAAGGAATATATAAACATGAAGAGAGTATACAGAAGTGGCCATAGAGGGAAAATTAAAATATACTGAGTGGTTCCCAGACTTCTCCCCCTCTAAAATATACTGAGTGCCTCTGTCTAGCAGTTGTGAGAGAAACAAATTGTATCATGGTACAATCACTCAGTACTGTGACAAAACCCTTACCTTAGTATTTAGGAAGACAAAGGCCCATTGGGGTTAAATATAGTGAGCTAAAGGCAGGGTTCAGAAGCAGCAGTCTGGTTATGAACACCTTAATTAACAGCTGGGTGTTGTTTTCTCATTGATTAAGAGGCAGTAAAAGAATCTAGTTTACTAACACGTGGATTAAATGAGATACAGTAGAAAAAAGTACATAAATCTAAGTGTTGCAGCGCCACTCTGAATACCCTTTACTGGCTTTTAAGGAAGAAAAAGGGCAACACTGACAGACCTTGTGTTCATTTTTGTCTGATTTTGAGACAAGGTCTCTATTTCCAAGAGCTCAAGTTAGCTGTGATCTCAGTATGTAGCCCAGGGTAACCTGTGATTATGATCCTCCTCCCTCTGCCTCCTGAGTTCTGGGAAGTTCTGAGAATATAGACATGTGCCACCAGGCTCAGTGATAAAAAAGTCTCAAATTAGAAAATACTATTTTATTAAATGTATGAAAGCTAATGAATGGCTGAGCTAACAATGGAGGAAAATGAAAAAAACAAAGAGACAGTAATGGGGGATAAGGTTTTCAGTACTCAATCCTGTGAGCTGTGAATTTCCTGTCTCTTTCATTGCTGCCTTTGTAGTTTCTGCAGTATTGTTCCTGCTGTGTAAGTCAGTTTCAGTACATTGAAGTTCAGCATCTGATTAATCAGAAAAAAGTGCTGCTGCAATAGTGACTTTATTCTTTATTTCGAGTGCTTGAGATTTTTAATTTATCAGATCAGATAAATTTGTGATGAAGGTTGTGCCCCTCCCTCCATGACACTGTTCAGTTAGCAACTTTTCTTTTAGCAAATTTTTGTGACTGATTGACTTGAAACAGTTTGCTGAACCCTGCAGAAAGGAGGTTTTTGTTAGTCCCCTCCATACTGAGGTCATTTTTCAAAGCATCATTCTAAAATAAAGTTTATTATGTTCTAGACTTACATGTACTAGTTTGGAATGTCTCTTTTGTAACAGAAGATTCAGTGAATGGAATATTTACCTGGGTACCGTGCTGCCTTCAAAATTACTGTTTCCAGGACTGAGGAGATAGCTCAGTGGTGAAGTGCCTGTGGTGGTGTGTACTTCTGGTTGAAAGATAAAAGAAATAAAAGGAACTAGAGCCCTGTTTACCAAAAACCATCCCAGCACCAGGGAAGTGGAGAGAGGTGATTCCCAGGGGCTCCCACCCAACAAGGCTGACCTAAATCAGTGAGCCCTAAGTCCCAGGGAGAGGCCCTGCCTCAAAAACCAAGAGGGTTGGCTCCTGAGGTTGCCTTCTGGCTGCCACATGCAGGTGCACCCACCTTCCTGCATCCCACCTCCACAGATGATCACTTCTGTGTTGAGGGTTAACAAATATTCTTGAGAAACAGTCCTAAACTTGCTTTCTCTTCACTAGATTATGATTTAGAAAGTAATTGTGGGGATTGATTTTTTTTTTTTTTTGGTCACTTTATGTTTTGGTGTGGATTTGGGTTTGGTTTTTTTCTGCATGATTTTACTGAGTTAATTTTTTTTTTTTTTTACTGTTTATTTATTACTTCAATTTACATCTCCATCACAGTCTCCTCCTTCCACCCCTCCTGGGCCCACTCTCTCACCCTCCCACCCTCTGTCCCTTCTCCCACCTATCCTACTCCTGTGTGCGGTGCCCTACATATCAGCACCCTTCAGTTCAGCAGCCATATGAGCGCTAAGAGCTTCTTCTTGCACATGGCAGCTCCAGGTTGTTTTTTGAAACAATTTCTCTAGATAGTCCTAATTGTTTTGGGACTACTACGTAGACCAGGTGGCCTGGAGCTCACAGAGATTGGCATGTGCCACCTGGCATCATTTTTGTTTTTTTTGCTCCAAGTTTGAAGAAGGAAGTTTGCATTAGGTGGGTATTAGGATTGGACTGTCTGTAAGATCCCTTTAGGCACTGTGAATCATAACTTATGATGAGGTTGGATTGTAGGCATGTGCCTGTGGTGTCAGCTTGACATAGTTCTTAGTTTTTAGTGTTCACAGGGTTTAGCTTAATACAATGATGAGATTACCAACGGGTAAGTTTAGAGGGAAAAATGGGCTGAACTTTGGGAATGCCAATATCCTCCATAGCTCTTTCTATACCCAGCACTCTTTCTTTGTTTGTTTCTTTCCTTCCTTCCTTCCTTCTTTTTTTTTTTAAGCCATGGAGTTTAATTTCGTGGGATCTGGGTGTTTTTTTTTTTTTTTTTTTTTTAGTTTTTCCCAGTCTACACTTTACTGATTACATCTATGTTATAGGATGTTAGTCTTTTGTGCTTTTTCTGATTTTGGTGGGTAGCTATCACTACCTCACTAGGCAGTGGTCTATACTTAATCAAGAATCATATAATATTGGGATGTTTCTCCTGTTTGATATTAGTAGATATTGATGATACCATTCCATACTTATTTATTAGCTAAGAAACTTGCATAAGGTGAAACTCTACTTCATATTCTATTTGATTACTTGTTGACAAGTACAGTTTGCTTAAAAGATAAAATAAGTACATTATTTAATCTATCTATTGTTCTTTTTAAAAACAAGAGTGGGTATGATGACACATGCCTTCAACATTTTTTGGGTGAATGAGTTTGAGGCAGGTTTCTCTGTGTAGCCCTGGCTGTCCTGGAACTAGCTCTATGCCCTCAAACTCACAGAAATCTTTCTCCCTCTGCCTCCTGAGTGTAACAGTAAGTTTGTACTTATTAAACATATATTCATTAATACTTTTACCTAACAATTGTCTATAAAATTCCTAGATCCTAAACCCAAACCCTAACTCTGAAACCTAGCACCTAAAACTTAATACAAGCATTAACATTAACCTAAGGTTTCTCAAAAGGATACTTTCCTCTGAGCGTGGGTCCGAATGGATGACTGGTCTTCATACAATTCTTAGTCTTAAAGTCTCTGAATTCGTTTGTCAGATCCCAAGACAAGTTTCTCAAGCAGGAATCGCCTCCATGGTTTTAGAGACCAATTATTTAACATATGAAAGTTTCCCAGGTGGCTCACCTATTCAGATGCTTATGGCCTGCAAAGTCCCGGAGCTCTGAGGAAAGACAATTCCCTAAGTGCTCCAGAATCTCAGGGAGAATCCTATCCGTCTCCTCTCCAGACCCAAAACAGGTCAACATTGTAGGGTGAAGCTTTCCGGTGAGATTGAAGCGAATTCTCTGCCAGACGAGGAGGAAGGAGGTAAAACAGAAAGAGGAGCCCAGCCCCTGTCTATGGGAATATTGACTTAAATATCTTCAGCAGAAGCTTTCCCTGGCCTTTCAAGTTATGCCCCTGGGCTCAGCCTTTTCAAAAGCTTTTTGCAGAGGAGCGTGAATTCACAGGCTTCCTGCAGATGTGGACAGGTGCCTCAGGGGATGTCCCCACCCCCAATCTATGATCAGAGAAGTCATCAGTCCTTGGCCATTTCCCAAGGACATATGACTTTGTAAGTAAGTCTTTTAAAGTCCAGGCTTTTGCTATCCCTCTGCTATTATGCTAACACTAACCCTACCTTACTTGAGTACTACATTAAAGGCATGTGTCAACACCACTGGCCCTCAACATTTTGTATATGGGATTTTGCTTGCACACATGTCTGTGCACCATGTGTATTCCTGGTGTCCTTGACAGACAGAGGAGGTGTCAGATCCCCCTCAAACAGGAAGAGCAGCCAGTACTGTTAACCACTGAGTCATCTCTCCAGCTCCCACGATCCATTTTTAAAATAACGAGGGCCAATGAAATGGATCATTGGTAAAGGTGCTTCCTCACAAGCCTGATGACCTGAATTTGAACCAAGGGACCCACATGGTAGAAAGAGAGAACCAACTCCAGCAAGTTGTCCTCCGGCTTCCACACACATACCTTGATGCGTGGACACACACACACACACATACCTACAGAGAGAGAGAGGGGGTAAGAGGGAGGGGAGAAAAATAAATTTTAAAAAGAACTAGTTCACTAGCATCCTCCAATAGTGAACCACCAGTGATGTTACTAACTTAAACTTAATCATTTGACATTTTACTTGCATTGTTATTGTCATATTGATGTGCAAATTACGCTCTTTTGACCCCTAGGTTCTTGAGTCCTTTTGACATAAACCTAGTAGTACTCTAGAGGCTAGATGTGACAAAGTTTGTCAGGCTTCCCCTACACATTACCTTACCCTAACCCTGGAACCAGTCTTTTCTGTCAGGGTTTCTTAGCACCAAAGGGCCTCATTCTTTTGGATAGTTGTTGTTCCTAGTACTTTTCTGTGACTAGATCTTGTAAGATAAGGTTATATCAAGAATTCATAGCCGGGAGGTGGTGGCGCACGCCTTTAATCCCAGCACTTGGGAGGCAGAGGCAGGCGGATCTCTGTGAGTTCCAGGCCAGCCTGGTCTACAAAGCGAGTCCAGGACAGCCAGGGCTACACAGAGAAACCCTGTCTCGAAAAAAAAAAAAAAAAAGAATTCATATTAGTGTTTTGAATTTAAGTTATTAAAATCCTGACTTTATACTGTGTCTCCTTTCTCACATGTTGGGAACCCCGGTATTCAAGGCTCCAGAAGTGATAGAAGTGCATATGAGTCGTCATCAGTTTTCTCCCAGCTCATACTGCACTCAGGATAACAGCAGCATCCTTGCAGTTAGTAAAACCAGGTCCCGTTATGTAAACAACTTCATTAAAGTATGCTTACCATGTAGCAAACAACACATTGGAACTGGGTAGTTTGATAGGTTTGATAAATACATGAAATAATCTCACCTAATATTTCCCTTCCTCAAGTATCACCCCCTTTTCTAAGCCTTTCCCCATATATGTTAGTTTGCACTTTTCAGAATTTTCAGAATAAATGGGATTGTATAGAATGAACTCTTATTACCTCATTTTTGCACTTCATTTTGAGATTCATCCATGGTGTTGCCAAAATCAATAGTCATTCCTTTTCTTTTATTGCTTAGTAGTAATCTCATAGGACTGTACCATAGTTTTCTTTATTTATTCACCTGTCAATAGACATTTGTGTTATTTCTAGTTTGGGAATCTTAAAGTGGCTGTGGCCATGCACTTTCATTTCATGTAGGAGAGGAATGATTGAAAAATATAGTCAACATATTTAAACTTTAATCACATTTTTCATATCTACTTCCCCATTTTGATACTTTGATTAAGGATTTTGTAATTTTTAGACATTTTAATACCTGTTTTAGTGGGTCTGTGTTTTGATTGGATTTTACTATTAGTATTTACCCATCTGTTTGTATTTTTTGGATAAATATCTCTTCAAGCCTTTTTTCTGCTTGAGAAGACTGTGTGTGCGTGTGTTAATAGAACTTTAAGAATTTTTTAAAAGATCTATTTATTTATTTTATGTATATGTGTGCTCTATCTGAATGCACACGTGCAGCCAGAAGAGGGCATCAGATCACATTGTGGATGGTTGTGAGCCTCCATGTGGTTGCTGGGAATTGAACTCAGGACCTCTGGAACAGCAGCTAGTGCTCTTAACTCCTGAGCCATCTCTCCAGCCCCTAAGAACTTTTTTTTTTTTAATTTGCAGATCAACTGTATGTTTTGGAAAAAGTTTTCCTAGTTTGTGACTTGTGTTTCTAAACTCTATACAGTCCAGGCTGTAGCCCAGGCTAACCTCAAACTCACTATTCTGTGTCATGCTGTAGCCCAGGCTAGCCTCAAGCTCACTATTCTGTGTCATCATGCTCAGCTGTGGTTTGTCTTTTTTGCTTTCTCTTAACCTTGTCCTTTAAAGAACAGATATTTTAAAATTTTATGACTACCAATTCATGAAAAATGTTTATGTATTGTGACTAGTTTATGGCTCCATTTTATCCTGTTTGTTAGCTTTTTAGCTGTTAACTTTTTGTTGTGTAACTTCATTGATTATTTGATGGCTTACAATGTACAATTTTTAATTTATTTTTATTTATGTGTATGTGTGTGTCTCTGCATGACTGTCTATACCACATTACATTCAGTGCCTTCAGAGGCCAGAGGGCATCCGAATCTTGGGAACTATAGTTACAGGTAGTTGCTTATGTGGGTACTGGGAACTGTACAACAGCAGCAAGCACTTTTACCCTCTGAGCCATCCCCTGTAATACACTTCACTTGCTATTATGTTACTTTATGTATAGAATAAAACTTTCCCACCATCTGCCTGGTACTGTTGCTGTCACTGTGTCATACATTTTACTCCCTTTGTTTTAAGGCACATACTTACTACATGCTTTACATTTTCTTTCAGCTCACTATCTTTTAAGGCTTAGATAAAGGGGGAAAGTGTTTATATTCAACTATTGTTAGTATTTCCCATGCTTTTTTTCCAGGACTTTTCATTCCTTTGTGATGATCCAGTATCATGGTTTTGTTTTTCTTTTTGGAAGCTCTGGGGTGAGTGTTTCCTTATTCCTACTGAAAACATAAGTGTTGGGGACTGGAGAGATGGCTTATCATACAGTTTTTGCAGAGGTCCTATATTTGGTTCCCAGCACCCATATCAGGTAGCTCATACTCACCTGTAACTCTAGCTCCTAGAAGACCTGGTGCTTTGGGTATCCATGGATACCAGCACTCACATATATACGTATCCACACACAGACATATACACTTATATGTATATTTAAAATTTTTTTAAAGCATACATTTTTTTTGTGAACAATATCGTAGGATTTTTGTTTTGTTTTGTTTTTTGAGCCAGGGTTTCTCTGTGTAACAGCCCTGGTTGTCCTGGACTCACTTTGTAGACCAGGCTGACCTCGAACTCAGAGAGATCTACCTGCCTCTGCCTTCCTAGTGCTGGGATTAAAGGCACGCAGGATTTTTTAATAGGCTATTCCATCCTCAAGTTCTAAGTTGTGTTTTATAACATTTCTGTTTTCTAATTAGATTAAAGTTATTAAAACTACCCTTCCAATAAACACTATTGTATACTAAATGGTTAGGGGATCCTAGTGAGTGAAATAAAGCACACTGTGTATCCTGCCCTCTTCTAGAAGCTGCTAAGAAACTAAATGACTGACTTTTTTAACTGTATCTTTGAAGTTTTTCTAAACTAGATTTCAGAGAAATATTCTCCCCCAACAAATAAATAACTGGCCAGTAAGGGAGTTGGAGAAGGCCTACCTTAATAAAACAAACAATTGTATTTTCTTTGAAATACTCTTATGAACACATGTTGCAAAAATTGATACAGTAGGTCTCTGAAGTGTAATTTTGAGTCTGAAGTTTGTATATCCTTTGTTTTTTTTTCTTCTTCCAAGCAGGATCTTGCTATATAGTCCACTGCGCTGCTTAGGCTCGTTTCTAATTTATGATCCTCCTGTTTCATCCTCCTAAAAGCTAGGATTATAAGTATGCATCACATGCCTGTCTGGAAAGACACACGTACTTAATAAAACCAAATTGTGTGCTTCCAAAGTAACTTGCTCCTTGTGTCCCAGCGTTTGTAGAGCAGAGCTTCTGTGGATGTCTCCATTCGTGCTCCCTGCACGTATGTCCTTGTGCTTTCCTTTAACTCCTCTACAGGCCTCCTGGCAGGATCAAGTGTATAATAAGAAAAGGACCCCTGGTAATGAGATTGTGGTCAGAGGGCCCATGAACGTCCTTAGAAAGCTGTGGACTGCTGTTTATAGAGTTCACAGTCAGAGAGACTGACCTACAGTGCGAAGGTCGCTGCTGTAGAGCCATGGACTAACTGAGTCCCCAGTCAGCAGAACTCTGACCTAGGGCAGCTTTGTTAACTTCTTTGTGCATCAGTTTTCCAGTTTGAAAAATGGAGGTAACAGTCCTTGCCATGAAAATTGCACATCAAAGGCCTTCACAATTCATTTATTTCATTTGTTCAACAAGTTTATTAGTGTTGTACTGGACATTTTAATGGTTTCTGTTAGTGTTAATAATCGATGAACATTATGTCAAGCCTCACTCTGCTGTCAGACTGCCTAAATCAGGATATGGTCTGCCTCGTAGCATGCTAGCTTTTCAACAGAGCATCTCTAAACAGAGGATGACAGGAGCAGTTGAAAACAAAGACTCCTGCTTACTAGGATATGATCGGCTCACAGATTCGCCCAATGCCCTTTGAACACAGAAGGACTTCCTGTAGGCTGAGGAGGTATGAGACCTTACTGTGAAGTCCTGAGTTCAAATCCCCAACACCCATGTAAAAAATGGCTGTACATACCTGTGACCCCAAAATTAGTAGGCAGAAAAAAAGTGAGCCCCAGGAACTCCCTGGCCAGCCAGCTAGGGAACTGGCTGAAATGTTGAGTTTGGGTTCAGAGAAAGAGAGAGAGAGATCCTCTCTTAAACTAATAAGGTGGAGTGAACTAGAGAAGACCCTTGTCTCCCTCTGACTTTCACATACATGCACCCCAAGAAGAGATTAAAATGAAATGCCTTGTTCTTATTTATGTGAGGTGAACTTAAGGTTTCTGAAGGCTTGTAAGTTTTCAGAACTTTATGCGATTCCTTAGATTTCTGAGCAAAACAACTCAAAACCAAATAATGTGTGAGTCTAATTATTTTCTTTTTAGGAATCTAAAATCAAGAATTTATTTCATTGTTTATAATCTGAGGGCAGAGTAATGACAAGAAAGTGCATTTTTGTGCCGGTGAAAGTGACGATGAGTGTAAAAGCAGGTCCTTGGATTATGAAAGATCATCAACATAATCTTTTAATTCACTAATCAGACTTCAAGGTGGAGATAAATAGCCCTAGATACATTGAAATGCAAACTTGGATATTACCAAGATTCTTGTTTCCTTTATTTGCAAACTCTGTTAATTTTCATGTGTCAGGAACCACTCCATCCACATTTTTACAGTTCTTCTTTACCCAAAGTTGAAGCGTGCTGGGGGGCTCCCCACTGTTTTGTGCTTCTGCTCTTCTGAGGGGTGATGGGGGATGTGACATGTTTACTGGCAAAGTAAAGTGGGAAGAAACATTGACTGAGTAAAGAAACAGTAGTCGCCTAAAGTGGAAATTAACAGTGCCAGGAAAAGACTGTCTTCATGGAACGAGACTGGGATTACACGCAATGTCAGCTACTGCTGCACATGCTACTGCTGCCACCTCCCTGCTTTAGGCCCTGTTGTAGCTCCATAGTGCTCCTCAAGCTGGAACAAGCCAGTTGGCATAGTGGTCTGGACCCTGAGGAAGAGTTGGCTGAAAATCCTTCCTGGCAGTATTGTCAGGTTCATTCTATTCCTAACTCAAGATTAACAGCTTTGTGAGTTGAGTTGTATTACTCCCCCCTTTTTTAATTTTCAGACTGCAAGTCACCTCTTTGTAGAAGGAATTTAGATCTCATGGGAAAAGATGATAATGTCTCTATCTAGCTTCTGTTTATAGAGGCAACGATCCCAATACTTCATGCTGTATGTAATGTATACACTGCTATTGTCAGGGGCTTTATTTTAAAGCAAGTTGCAGGACTGAAGAGTTGGCTCAGTGGTTAAGAGCACTGGCTGCAAGCCGGGCGGTGGTGGCGCACGCCTTTAATCCCAGCACTTGGGAGGCAGAGGCAGGCGGATCTCTGTGAGTTCGAGGCCAGCCTGGTCTACAAAGCGAGTCCAGAACAGCCAGAGATACACAGAGAAACCCTGCCTCGAAAAACCAAAAAAAAAAAAAAAAAAAAAAAAAAGAGCACTGGCTGCTCTTCCAGGGGATCAGGGTTCTTTTCCTAGCACCCACATGGAGGCTCACAACTATTTCAGTTCCAGGGGATCCAATATAATTCCAAAATACTGTAATTTAAAAATACATATAGTTGAAATGAGTATTCCGTTAGATCACCCCTCATGTCGTGCCCAAGATTGCTCTGACATAAGTTTATTTGGTGGTGGGGTGAGAGACAGGATCTCACCATGTAGCCCAGGCTGGCCTGGAACTCAGAAGTCTGCCAACCTCTGCCTCCTGGGTGTTGGGATTAAAGGCATGTGCCACCACACTGGACTCAGGCATATCTTTAATGTGTCTGCTTTTACAACGGAAAATCTGTATAAATCTTTAAAATTGCTGTTTAGAATTACATGAACAGTATGGCCAGATGGCATTGAAACACTCACTTTAAGTATTCTAGGATTTTCTAAAATATCTGGCAAAAATAGAAAAGCCATCATTCCCCCTAAATATATTCCTGTCCTTTTATCTTGGTTGTGCATTCTGACTGTTGCACTTAGGTTAAAATCCAAGCCAGAATGGAGAATATTTTTGGAGGATTAAATAAAGTTTTATTTTACTTTAAAATCACAATTATTCAATTCTATTTATTACACAGATTAATGGGCTTCCCTGTGACATTTCCATATACACATATTGTTTGTTTTGGCCATATTTGTTCTTACCACCTTCCCTTCCTCCTCCACACATTCTCTCCCTCCCCCCAATAGAGAATTCCTGGCTACCAAATGTCTTGTGCTTTATTAAGTAATAACATTCCAGAAATTGTCAGTGCAGGTGTTCTGGTATAGTCAGTGACCTACATAGCTTGGAAAAGTCCATTGAGTGGTGACATCTCAGGCATATCTGGTTGAAGTAGCAAGTAGATGTCAGTGAAATAGGGACTAATCTTTGAAGAGGAGTTTTGGGAGTGTCTGCATCCTTGCTCTTAATCATAACATGTAAAGTTTTGTACTTCTAGTCCTGGTTACCATGATTAAGCTGAGAACACAGAGGAGACCTAAACCTTGCAGAACTATTCCTGTAACTCATTGGGTAGAGATATGAGGGTTTTTGTTTTTTGTTTTTGTCTTCCAAGACAGGATTTCTCGGTCCTGGACTCACTTTATAAACCAGGCTGGCCTTGAATTTACAGAGATCAACCTGCCTCTGCCTCCTGAGGGCTGAGATTAAAGGCATGCGCCACCACACCCGGCAATTACAGACAGCTGTGAACTGCCATGTGGGTGCTGGGATTTGAACCCGGGTATTTGGAAGAACAGCCAGTGCTCTTAACCACTGAGCCATCTCTCCAGCCCTGAGATTTATTTATTTATTTTAAAGGAAATTTTCAGTTCTTCAGTATTGCTTCAGATTTCTGGAACTTAGAAGTTATAATTGAAGGAGGTGAAATGTCTATTATTTATATTTGGATTGAGAAAAATAAAAGAGCCTTACTATTGGGAATCTGACATTTGAGCATCAAAAGGGGAAATTTTAGATGGGTTTGGTGGCACATGCCTTTAATCTCAACACTCGGGAGGCAGAGACAGGCAGATCTCTTTGAGTTCAAGGATAGCCAGGGCTGTTACACAGAAAACCCTGTCTTAAGAAAAAACAAAAAAAGTCCATGTAGGGTGTTGAAGAGATGGCTCAGTGGTTAAGAACATGGGCTATTTTTCCCTAGGACAGGGGTTTGATTCTCACCACCCACCTGGCAGCTTAGAACCTTATATAACTCCAGTTCCAGAAAATCTGACACCTTCTCCTGGCCTCTACAGACACTGCACACACATGGTACACAGACATACATGCAGACAAGACACCATTACACATAAAAATTTTTAAAAGTCCATGTAGATATTGCAGGCACTACTCTAATTCCCCATTCCTACTTCCTTTTCCAAACAACAGACGGCAAAGTGTGTGTGTGTGTGTGTGTGTGTGTGTGTGTGTGTGTGTGTGTGTG
>CAJQZJ010001558.1:17635558-17690269 GCA_907164525.1 Lophiomys imhausi
TGTGTGTGTGTGTGTGTGTGTGTGTGTGTGTGTGTGTGTGTGTGTGTCTAACATCCTGATTTTCCTCAATAAAGAAATGAGGCCTCTGGCTGGCAAGATGGCTCAGCAAGTAAAAGCACTTGCTACCCAGCCTGCTGACCTGAGTTCGATCCCAGAACTCACATGTTGGAAAGAAAGAACCAACTCTTGCCAAGTTGTCCTCTAGCCTCACACGTGTGCTGTGGAATGCGTGCGTGCGTGTGTGTGTGTGTGTGTGTGTGTGTGTGTGCCACAAATAAAATTTAAAATGTTGGAAAGAAAAGAAAGGAGCCTTAATGAATCTACTTTTACATATGGGTATGGTCAGGGAAATGGATGAAGAAATCCCTTACCAACTAGCAGGTGAAAAATCTTGTCCTTTCTGTTCCAAAATAGAGAGAGCCACTTCTCCCAGCAGTGCTTGTAGAGACACAGTAGCGGGATGAGCCTGCCCTTGTCCCCATGCTCCTGTTAAGCTGTGTCACATTTAAACAAAACAGTACCCATCATACAGGTTATTCTCACCATGTAACTCATGCAAGTAACTGCCAAACAAAAATTCATAGAGCAGAGGGCTTACTTTTCGGTGATTAAAAAAACTTTAAATTACACTTCTATTTATAGTTGACCACATTCCTTAATGACTATGTTCCTAAATATTTTTTATTTAAGAACATTTAATAAGTGAATTTTATCTTTTCGTGTTTGTATATACCTAACTTGGTTTATTTGTCAATGGGCAAATAAAAATCAAATCTTTATACTTATAAGCTTACATGCGTTTTGCTTATTCATTTTCTTGAGTCATGTTAACTAAATTAGAAGGAAAATTAGTTATTATTTATTAGGTAAAACACCAGCTGTATTTCATTTATATAAATAAATTATCTTTACTAGATACAAACCCTGAATCTGGTGGTTTTGGGTAATAATATTTTAAAGTAAGCAGGACAGTTATTTTGCTTTGTTTTGTTTTTCAAGACAGGGTTTCTCTGTATAACAGCCCTGGCTGTCCTGGACTCACTTTGTTGATCAGGCTGGTCTTGAACTCACAGAGATCCTCCTGCCTCTGCCTCCCGAGTGCTGGGATTAAATGTCTGGTTCTCTGTGTTTAAATTCAACTTTTTTTCCCATCAAGACTTTATATGAGGGTCCTGTCCCCACCCCTCAGCCATGGAGCTGTTTTACAACTCTGCTATGCTAGTTGACAATGTTTGGTTCTTGACATTTTGTGCTTTCCAATTCTATAATTTTCAGACAATAACTGATTTTTAATAGATTAATTAATTGACCTTAGAACTAGAAATGACTGGTTCTACCACTGTGACATTTTCGTTTGTTAGGTAAATTACAGTTCAAATAGCCCTAATGTAAAAAGTATGCACATAGTCTGTTTTTATTCAGACCTGTTTGAGGGCAAACTGTAAGTAACTTACTCACAACCTAGTTTGTGAGTCAGAGTGCTCTTGAAATCAAATTTGTCCATTTGAATGACATTTAACTAAAGTCTTAAATCTTGTTTTTGTTTTTGTTTTTTTTTTTTTTTGGTTTTTTCGAGACAGGGTTTCTCTGTGTAGCCCTGGCTGTCCTGGACTCACTTTTGTAGACCAGGCTGGCCTCGAACTCACAAAGATCCACCTGCCTTTGCCTCCCGAGTGCTGGGATTAAAGGCGTGCGCCACCACCGCCCGGCTTGTTTTTGTTTTTAAGACAGAATCTCAGTATGTAGACCTGACTGGTCTAGAACTCCCAGAGCTCTACCTGCTTCTTCCTCCTGGGTACTGACATAAAAAACACCCCCTCCATCAGTTATCATAAAAAATAAGCAGAAATAGTCTTGTGTGTTCATGGTAGGCTAATGAGGGCAGGAATTAAGAAATTCCTTCTAATAGTAAATCTGAATGCTATAATAGTAATTACTTATAACTCCCTGGAGTGGGAAATTAAATGCCGGAGAGGAGCGGTTGTGCTCAACCTCTTTAGTGGTGGGATTGCAGACCCTGTTCCAGGGTTAAAATTTACGTGGATTTGCCAGGTGGTGGTGGCACATGCCCTTAATCCCAGCACTTGGGAGGCAGAGGCAGGCGGATCTCTTGAGTTTCAGGCCAACCTGGTCTACAGAGCCAAGTTCCAGGATAGCCAGGGTTACACGTAGAGGCCCTGTCTCAGACAACAACAACAAAAATTTACCTGGATTTAATAAGAGACCCGCTTCTTCCTTTTTGTATAAGGCCTGCTGTTGATGCAAGCTTAACATCCTCGTTCCTCAGCAAGGACGCATACATGTTAACGATGGATATCTTGTTATTTAAGCAAACATCTAATTTGGGCATGCAAGATTTCTTCCCTCAACTACTTATCACAACTAGACAAAGCTTTTCAATGCTAGTCTTGCATATGTCTCATTTGATTTGATTGTTTCTGTAGTTAGAATTCCCAGAAATAGAAGTGTTAAGTCATAAGGTCCACTTGTTTTTTTAGGATCTAGGTATATAGTGCCAAATTATTCTCTTAAAATGTTGTCTAATTAACACCTTCCATCATTAGAATAAATTTTCCAAGTCCATGAGAAAATAGCTCATAGTTTCAATTTCTTTTCTTTTATTAAAAAAGCAGAGCACAGTTACTTTTCCTTTCTCATTTTGCCTTTTAAAATTATTCTTTATTTACATACAATAGAATTTACCCATTTTAAAGTATCAGTATAATTAATTTTGGTAGCTATGTCTAGATTTAGAGTCATCACCACAGTCAAGACATGGAATGAGGCTCTGTTGGTGGAGTACTTGTCTAGCATTCATGAAGTCCTGGATTTGAGCCCACTGGTCATTGTGTAGTGTATCTGTAATCCCAGCATGCAGGAGGAAGAGGCATAGGGTCAGGAGTTCAAGGTCATTCTTGGCTGCGTAGTAAGTTAAAGGCCATCCTCAGCTACATGAGATCCTGTCAAAAAAAAAAAAAAAGAAAGAAAAGAAAAAGAAAAGGAAGGACCTGGGAGATGGCTGATTTGGTAAAGCGCTTGTATAGTTGAGATGATTGAGTTTTGGCCCTGAGATCCCATGTAAGTCGTAAGGCCATGTACGAAGTTCCCACACCTCTGCAGTGAGGTGAGAGGCAAAGACAGGAGAATTCCTCAAGGGGTACTAACCAGTTAGCCTAGTATTCACAGCTACAACAAGATACCCTGCTTTGGTTTTTTGAGACAGGGTTTTTCTGTATAACAGCCCTGGCAGTCCTGGACTCTGTAGACCAGGCTGGCCTGGAACTCACTAGGTTCTCACTAGGCAGGTAACAATCTAACTGCCTCTGCCTCCTGAGTGCTGGGGTTAAAGGTGTGCGCCACCATGCCCGGCCAAGATACCCTGTTTTAAACTAGTTGGGATGTGAAGTCTTCAGCCAAGAATGTCTTCCAGCTTCCCACATGCATGTGACATACAAAATGTAGTCATACAAAAATGCACATACATGGATCTATACATGCACAAAAGATATCTGTGTATATTACTGAGTTATATTTCATACTATAATTATACTAAAATTTGTCAACTAGTTACTTGATGAGTAGCTAGATTGTGCTGAATTTTTGGCTTTCTTTCATTTTTTGCAGAGGTATTTATGTGAGTATATATTTTCAAAGCCCTTGGCTGACTACCTGGAAATAGCATTGTTAGATCACATCAATGTATTTGCTTAACTGGTGTACCATACTGCCATACTGCATATCAAAGTGTCTGTACACCTGACATTCCAACCAGCAATGGATGAAAGTTCCAAATGCCCACATCCTTATTGTCACTTATTTTTCAGTCTGTTTTTTCCTCTACGAACTCATGACTTTTGGGAACAGGGAAACATGGATACACTCAGAAATATAGTATGATTAGAGGTAAATATGGCAATATTTTTAACTGTCAACCATTTTTGTGCGTGTGTAGTGGAATCTTGCTATATTTTAATTCCCATTTGTCTGACTAGTTCTGTTGGATTTTGTTTGTTTATTGAGCATCTACAAGTGTGTATAAAAACTTTACCCATTTTGAATTAGATTGTTAGTAATTCAAGATACAAGCACATTGTTAGATATGATTTTAAAATACTGTCTTTTATATAGTAGCTTGCCATTTCATTTCCTTAACAGTGTCTTTAGATGAACAGGGGTTTTTTGTTTGTTTTTTTTTAAAGATTTATTTATTTATTATGTATAGTATTCTGCCTGAATGACAGAAGAGGACACTAGATCTCATTATAGATGGTTGTGAGCCGCCATGTGGTTACTGGCAGTTGAACTCAGGACCTCTGGAAGAGCAGCCAGCAGTAGTGCTCTTAATCTCTGAACCATCTCTCTAGCCTGATGAGCAAGTTTTTAATATTAAAAACTCCACTTTGTGTACACACACACCCCTTCTTTAGGAACTTTTTTAGCCTAAAGTCACAAAAATCTATGCTTTTTGTTTGTCTTTTCCTTCTGAAAATTTAATAGTTGCAGCTCTTACACTCTTACATTTGGGATTGTGGTCAACTTTGACTTAGTTTGTGTATCCTGTGAAATGCAAGGATCATGTCTCTTTTGCTCTGCTTGGTCATCCTGTTAGTCTAGCTTCACTAGTTGGAAAAACTGTCTTTGTTCCATCAAATTACCTTAGCTCTCGTTGGAAGTACATTGACATTCAAGAGTGGGTCTACTTTCAGGTTCTTCATTCTCTTGTATTGCTCTGTGTGTGCCTATCATAGTACCACACTGTTGCTTTCTAAATCTTGAATTTCTGTAGTCTTTACTTGGTTCTTCAAAGTTGTTTTGCCTATGCCTTGCATTTTCATATATAAGTAACTCTTGATCAAAACATCCTGAAGCGTTTTGATTGCACTGAATCTAGATTTCAGTTCTAAGGTTGTTTAACTAATAATACTTAAATATATATGCCAGGACAGCCTTACACTCACTACCCATTGAGCTACATTTCCAGCCCCTTCTCTGTGCAACTCTAGGCAGTATAAACGCTGTAACTTCCACTAAATTTAAGTGTATTTGGCTTTCATGCTTTTTATCATCAACAATTTTAGTTTTTTTGTTTTCAAGACAGGGATTTTCCGTGTAGCCCTGACTGTCCTGGAACTCAACTCTGTATGCAAGGCTGACTTTGAACTTGAGTATCTGCCTGTCTCTGCCTTCCAAATGCTGGGATTAAAGGTATGCACCACTACTGCCCAGCATTTAACTTTTTTTTTTTTTTGGTTTTTCGAGACAGGGTTTCTCTGTTTAACAGCTCTGGCTGTCCTGGACTCGCTTTGTAGACCAGGCTGGCCTCGAACTTGCAAAGATCCACCTACCTCTGCCTCCCAAGTGCTGGGATTAAAGGCGTGCGCCACCACCGCCCGGCTGCATTTAACTTTTTAAACCTAATTGTTCAAAGCTAGTTTGTAGAGATGCAGTTATAATTTGTAGATTGATATATTTTATTGGTATATTCTTTTATTAATTTTAGTAGCTTTTTTTGTAGGTTCCTTAGGATTTGTTATGTGAATTACCATATACTCATCTGTCAGTGAGGACAATCAATTTACCTTCTTCTCCCATCTATATGCGTTTTATTTAATTACTTATTTTGATCCTCTCACATTGACCAGATATCCTGATATGCATGTCTATCTATAACTTCTAGGTATTGCTCATAAACTACCTTTCTATGTACATAAAATGGCTTTATTTCTTCTGTAAACTTTTTCTTAAAGTCTATCCCATCTAATTTTAACATAAACATTATTGTCTTAGGCTTGTTTTTTACTTGATATGTTTTTTCTTTCATTTAATTTTTACCTGTCTTTTTGTTTAAGTGTCTCTTTAGGCAGCTTGTAGGTGGAATTATCTGTTGAAAAGATTCAATAGTCTTTGCTTGTTTGTTTGTTTAAAACAGGATCTTGGGCCGGGCGGTGGTGGCGCACGCCTTTAATCCCAGCACTTGGGAGGCAGAGGCAGGCGGATCTTTGTGAGTTCGAGGCCAGCCTGGTCTACAAAGCGAGTCCAGGACAGCCAGAGCTGTTAAACAGAGAAACCCTGTCTCGAAAAACCAAAAAAAAAAAAAAAACAGGATCTTGGTATGTAACCCATATCTCTGCCCTTTGCCTCTGCCTCCTGAGTGCTGGGATTACAGGTGTATGATTACATGCCCAGCTAGTCTACCCTCTTACCCTTTTCTTTTTTTAATTGGAGGCTCCAGGTTATGAATTTTTAAGGTAATTAGTGATATACTGAAGTTCTGTTTTCTGTTATCTTCTGTATTTTTAAATTTTCCTTTCTTCCCATCCTCTTCACTTTTTTGTTTGTTTGTTTGTTTGTTTGTTTTTTCGAGACAGGGTTTCTCTGTATAACATCTCTGGCTGTCCTGGACTCGCTTTGTAGACCAGGCTGGCCTCGAACTCACAGAGATCCGCCTGCCTCTGCCTCCCAAGTGCTGGGATTAAAGGCGTGCGCCACCACGCCTGGCCCTCTTCACTTTTTAATAGCTTGAACTTTTTCATAAGCCATCGATAATAGAAATGGCTTGTATTAGTTTTTAATCTTCTCTAGATGTCTATAGTTACTTTGCTGAGGGTCTGGAGACATGGCTCAGCACTTAGAGTGTGGATACTGCTCTTGCCTCAGCTAGGCATCTTATGCCACCAAGTAAAACCTCCAGAAAATACAATTTACTTGTGTCATTGAACATGAAGAAATTGAGCTGGTGCCCAACTAAAGCTTCACCCTTACTGACTAGTGTTTATGATGCTGGATGGCATTTTCCACACTACCAGAGGAGAAAAATAATCATCAATAACACACAACAAACCCTGCCACCTGTGATGGTGATGTGCCTGTAATTTATACTGTTGCAACAATGGCACAAATGTTAGAGGAGTAACCAACTACTTAAAAAATTAAAAAGAATTAAAGCCTACTTCATGAGATGAAACCCATACCTTAAACTGCTAAAATGGCTAAGAACCTGAAAAAGGAACATAGTAATAAAATGATTCCTAATGACATAATGCTGTACCCATTGGTCAATGCATCCATTACTCAGCCCTCATCAGAGAAGCTTCTTCTTGCAGTAGATGATAATTAACACAGAGGATCCCCCCCCCCCAACTGGATGATAGTGTGCAAAGTACCTGCTAGCACCAGAAATGCTAGTTTTCAGTAATAGGGCCTTAACATCCAGTTGTGGAGAGTGACCAATAGCCTTGGCAGTGGCCTGTAGTGTTTGGGGCTGGGGATGTCTATGGGACCTCTGTGGCCAACAATTCAGCAAGATATAAGCCATTTCTGGCACTTGAGGTTTTACTTGTTGGTATAAGATGTCTAATTGGGGCATTGTTTTATCATATTTTAGGAAGCTTCTGTGGCCATTTTTGTATGGCCTTTTTTTTCCCTCAAGAGATTCTTTGTTTTATTTGTTTATTTTACATTCCAAAAGATTGATTGATTGTTTTTTTTTTTTTTTTTTGGTTTTTCGAGACAGGGTTTCTCTGAATATCTCTGGCTGTCCTGGACTCGCTTTGTAGACCAGGCTGGCCTCGAACTCACAAAGATCCGCCTTCCTCTGCCTCCCAAGTGCTGGGATTAAAGGCGTGCGCCACCACCGCCCGGCAGATTGATTGTTTTTTTATCTATTTATTTAACGTATATGAGGGCTCTGTCTGCATGAATGCCTACTGTGAGATACCATGTGATTGCTGGAAATTGAACTCAGGACCTCTGGAAGAGCAGCTACTGCTTTTAATCACCGAACCATCTCTCCAGCCCCCCTCATAAGGCTTCTTGAAAAAGCCTTTAGTGTTAATTATTTCTTCCCATGATCCTTCCTTCACCCTGTCCTCTCATCCCCTATCCATTCAATCCTCCTAATCTAGGTTTTCTTTTGACTCTCTATGACCTACATTCTATTTCCACTTCCTTGTGAGATTCCCTCCCCTCTCCCCGGTCCTTTACTATGTACCTAATCTCGTGGTTATTCAGATTGTAGCACACATAACATCCACATATGAGAAAAAAACATTCAAAATTTGTTGTTGGGTCTTATGTCTCACTTGAGGATGATTGTTTTTAGCTCTGTCATTTACCTGAAGATTTCATAATTTGATTTTTCTTGATAGTTGAGTAATATTTCATTATGTAAATGCACCACATCTTTCTTATCCATTAGTTGATGGACATCTAAGTTGTTTCAATCTATGAATTGGCAACAGGGAGACAGGCACGCTGGAGCAGTAGCTGAGAGAGCTCACATCTGGTCCACAAGCACAAGGCTACCTGCGACCTCAGAGCTTACCCCTAATGGCACCCCCTCTTCCACAAGGCCAGATCTCAAAATCCTTCCCAAACAGTTCCATTAACTGGGGACCAGGTATTCAAACATGAGCCTGTGGGACCATTCTCATTCAAACCACTGGCCACCACAGGTTTGTGACCATATCATAATGCAAACTACACTTAATCCAGCTTTAAAAGCCCTGTAGTCCCTTAGTCTCCACATTGTTTAAAAGCATGGAGTATAAAGTCTCGTCTGACGCTCCAGTAAGTCACTGCAGTCTGGCCTTCATTGTTTCTGGTTAGAAATAATGTGTTAATAATATCTCCTCGCTATTTTGGGTATTTCTTTTTCACCTTGATCTGTTTGATAGTGAAGGATCTTTCTATTTGACTGTGTGGATCTCTTTGTGTTTGGTGTTTTTCTTTTTCTTTTGATTTTGAGACAGGGTTTCTCTGTATAGCCCTGACTCTCCTGGACTCACGCTGTAGACCAGGCTGGCCTTGAACTCACAGAGATCCACCTGCTTCTGCCTCCCCAGTGCTGGGATTAAAGGCGTGCAGCACCACGTCCAGCCTTCTTTTTTTAAATGTGCATTGGTGTTTTGCCTGCATGTATGTCTGTATAAGGGTGTCAGATCTTGGAGTTACAGCAGTTGTGAGCTGCCATGTGGGTGCTGGGAATTGAACCCTGGACCTCTGGAAAAGCAGTCAGTGCTCTTAACCGCTGAGCCATCTTTCCAGCCCTATCCTATTTGGTTTTGTTTTGATACTTTTAAGTTTTTATTTTTTTGTGTATGAGTGTTTTGCATGCATGTGTGTCTGCACCTCGTGCGTGCCTTGTGCTTAGGAGGCTTGGAGTCGGCCTGGCATTTCTAGAGAGCTTGGGCCTTCTCTGGTGTCCTTTGCACATGTACTCAGCCTGCAGTCCTCCAGAGATGTGTACAGATAGGAAAGCAGTGTGTTTGTTGAATTTCCAGGTTTGTGTTCATCTGTTGGAACAGCTGCCTGGGGCTAGCAGCGATGCTTGCCCATCTCTAGCGGCACTTGATGCCTCTGTGCTAAGGTCCACTAGGTGTGGGTTTTCAGCCTTCACTTGAAATCGCATTAGGGCCTTTGGATGGAGGGAGACTGGTTTTCACTGTCTGCACTGCTCGGGTAGCACATGGACTTCTGTGAAGGTTGGCTACGGAGCGGCTTGATGCAGTAATGCCACTGACCCTCACATTCAGTCATTTTTCATAAGTACTTGTAAATTTGTCACTTGATGCCAGCCCCTTTCTAGAGCCCTGACACGGTTGTTTTCCATATTGTTGTGTGGCTTTATACTTGTTCTCAGCAGAAGATTTGCTGACCTCTTCACTTTGCCACAGCTGGAGGTCTTGCCTCTTGTCTTTACAGTATTGTTTTGTTATTTTTAACAGGCTAACTAATTAAAACCTGAAGCACATCTATATATTGTAGCTGCTTCAGCGTTTTGTTTCACAATGGAAGAAGTTGGGAGATTGTGATTAGATTGGAGTGGGACTGTAGTCTTAAATTCTGCTGACAGCTGTCTCCTGTGGAATGCTTTTTAATAGCATATTCTTGTGTAATGATGAAGAAAATGTTTATTTTTTAAAGCAAGAATTTCCTTTGGAATTCTACCAAAACTCAGAAAAGATACAGCCTAATCCTTTCTGCAGAATGAACCGTCAGCATAGGAAGAAAAGTAGCAAGTCCATTGGGCTCATGTAGATATGTGTACATGAGAAAAATAATGGACAAGACTATCTTTTATAAAAAAAAATACTCAAGCCGGGCGGTGGTGGCGCACGCCTTTAATCCCAGCACTTGGGAGGCAGAGGCAGGCGGATCTCTGTGAGTTCGAGGCCAGCCTGGTCTACAAAAGCAAGTCCAGGACAGCCAGAGCTGTTATACAGAGAAACCCTGTCTCGAAAAACCAAAAAAAAAAAATACTCATTATATATCAAGCTAAAATGCTTTTTCTTTTCTTTTCTTTTCCCCCTTTGCTAGGAAATTAAACTGGGTAGTTTGTTTCAATAGCCTTTTGGGCCAAATGTGGTGGTGCACACCTTTAATCTCAGCACTTGAGATGCAGAGGCAGGCAGATCTCTATACATTCAAGGCCAGCCTGGTCTACACAGTGAGTTGGGGGCCAGCCAGGATGACATAGGGAAACTCTGTCTCAAGAAAGGATGAGGGTAGGATAAGGAAAATGAATCAGCAATTAAGATGTCTTCTTGTAAGGGCCCAGGTTTGGTTCCTAGAACCCACTGGAAACTTGCAACATTCATAATTCCAGTGCTCTTAACCGCTGAGCCATTTTGTTGCCCAGGAAAGTGTCTCCAGAGATAAGTTTCATCTTGGTTCCTTCCAACTCGTATTTGTCTGTGATTGAAGCAGATGTATGGCAATGTACAGGTTCCCTAAATTAAGAAAACTATATTTCAAAGTGACCACAACAGATCTAAAAGCTTCCTGCTTTGTGGTTTTACTCTTTGACAAACTCTGTCTCTGAAGAATGGCCTGTGGGTTCTTCTGACGTTTTAAAAATAGTTGCTGGGCATGATGTTGCACACCTTTAATCCCAGCACTTGGGAGGCAGAGATAGGTGGATCTCTATGAGTTCAAGGCCAGCCTGGGCCACAGAGTAAGTCCAGGACAGCCAGGGCTACACAGAAAACCCTGTCTTGAAAAAAAAAACAAAACAAAAACAAAAAAAATTTTAAATAGTTGAACTTGTACCTTAAGTGCAGAGAAGGATTGATATGATTTGGGCAGATGCAAAGAATAGTTCTTTCTCACGACCTTTCTAATGTTTGTCACGGTACTTGAAAGATCAAGTATTGGTTTGTGATGTAGCTGTGTTGATAGAGTGCTTGCCTAGCATGCACAAGGCCATGAGTTCAGTTCCTCAGCACCACATACACCAGGTATATTGGCACACGCCTGTACTCAAAAGGTAGAGAGGCAAAAGGATCAGAAATTCTAGGTCATCCTCAACTACTTAGCAAGTTCAAGGCTAGGCTGGGCTATGAGACCATCAAAGGAAGGAAGGAAGGAAGAAATGAATGAATAAATGCATCAAATACTAATTTAAAACCTAGGAAGTTCTACATACTAATATAATGGGAATGCTTTTAGGTCAACCATGTGAACAGGCCAGTGCACTCTTTAGGGGACATAGTATTTAGCAGAGAAAATGACTGACTACTCGGTAAATTACAGTTCTAAAAATAGCTCCTTTTTTTTTTTTCTGAAATAAAGAAAAGTGCCCTAAGTGTGTGCTGTCTCTAGCTGTGGAGCTTCACTAACAGGTGCAGCTAGAATAACCAGGACATTGCCATGCAGTAAACCCAAGTACAGCAAGCCTTTGAATAACAGCAAATAAAGGAATTCTGTGTTGTTTTTCCACATCTGTCTGTGTTTTGCTGCATTGTGTCTACTGAAAGGAAGCATCTGCTACCTTAAGAGAACAAATGCAACATGGCATGAGTCCTGCCCTGCCATTTACATTCATCAGTTATATTGTTACCAGCCACAGGCTTAACTGAAGTCTTCATGAATAATAGAGGAAACTACTGCTTTGTGAATTTTACCTTAAGACTTACCCAGGGCAGTAGCAGGCTTGAGCCTATGTGAGTGTTTACAATGTAGCTCACCTGAGGGCAACTTTACTTATCACAACATAGTGACCAGGAGAACAAATCAGGCTAGGAAGACAAATCATATGAAACCCTTGCCATCCATTTTTAAACTAGTGTTTATTGACCTGGACTGCTAAAGATACTAAAATTATCAAAGTGCTGTTTGGCCACCATCATAATAACTATTGATCTAGGTAAAAAAAATCATCATTGTATGTCAAAAATCAAAGTCTGATGAGGAATAGGAGCTTTGCCTGCAGATGCCTCCTTGGGGTGACTAGAATTGTCACCAGTAATGATACCTTGTGCCTCCTAATATGGTGCCCTCCAAAGGCACGTCTTCGTCAGAAGTGTATAATCTGACTCTTATGGGAAAACATAAGAGAAAAACAAATAGAGGAAAAATCTACAAAGTGACTGACCTGTATTCTTAAAAATTGGCAGTAGCACAAAGGCATAAGTAACTTCTAGCCTAAAGGAGCCTGAACAGACTTGAATACAAAGTTTGATCCCATAATTTATTTCCTTTTTATTTTATTACCATTTCATCTTGTACTGGATATAGATAGAAGTACTATATAGAAACAGGGAAAATGGCTTTCAGTTAATAGTCTGACTGTAACTTATATTTGGTTTCTTCTATTTGATTTTCTGACTTTATATGGATTTTAAGTGGTGGTGTAGATTTTGCTTTTTATTTCCTGTGCACAAGCTCTGATTTCAATCATTGGCATAATTTGGCTACACTTCAAGCTATTGGAAACTCAGGCTAAAGACATAGCCTAGTGGATGGGCTCCTGCCTGGCATGCATGGGGCCCTGGGGTCCTGGGTTTGATCTCCAGGCCTGAAAGACGAAAATAAAAACAGCTTTTTTGTGTGGTACACACCAGTCATCCTGCCACATAGGGGGCTGAGACAAGAGGATCACTGCCAGCCTGGCCTATGTCCTAAGACCCTGTTTAGAATAAAGGAAGCTAAAAAGTGATAACACTTGTTTTACCAAATTTTCAATGAATAGAATCAGGAGCAGTGCTCTTGTTTACAAATATGAGCATGCATCCTTGAAAGTCTCATGAACACTTAGGGTCGCTACATGGAGTTAGGTATGAGACTCAGATGGCTAGATAATGGGGACACTTCATTCTCAGGAAGGTAGAACCTGATGGTTGTTTGATTATTGTATAAATAGGATAAGGAAATTGAGTGACTGAAGTTAATCAAATGAGTAATTATTCAGATAACTGTACCCAAGATTATTATTGGCTGTCAGTCCCATAAATGGTTTCTGGTGCTGTAACCACTGCTGAGAGTAACGCTCAGTCCTGTTCTAAGATTTAATTAGTAGCTTAGATTAAGGCCCTGATGGCACATGGGTCTCAGTTTTAAATGACCCAAGTCTGGGAGAGGTGCTTAAAGCAAGGGTGATGAGAGCAAGAACTGAAAGTGACCAGCAGGATCCTAACCTGGGTGGGGAGGAGCAGACAGAAGCTGCATCTCATGGGACATCCGTTGCCAGATATTCAGTTAATTAATGACTTAAAGCATTTGGTTTAATGTGTATGGATCGAATCATCAGGAATTTCACAGACTATTTCAGACATGAGGAATTACAGTACAGGAACTTGGTTATGCAGGTGGTTAGAAGGTTATGCTATGGGATGAAAGGGGATGCTGATCTGTTAAAGAGGTTGCAACCATACAGGCAATCCATGCAACAAGAGCTAGGAGGCAGAGAGGACCCAGGGCATCCCCAAGCTACCATTCAGACTTCTGAGGCAGGAGCATCACTGTAATAATTACAGATGTGCATCTCTATGAGAAACCAAATTATGTAAACCGTATTTGAAAATCTTTTGATCTTGAAAATGGTTTTGAAAAAAAAAATACAACAGGATTTTTATTTTATCATGTTGTCCTGTGCTGTTGCTTCCCCCAGTCTTCAGAACAACTTTACCACTGCTATTCCTACCTCAAGTGGATTAAGTGATCTTTTAGAGGTATGTAGAATACTACATACATAGTATTTGTAGGTATGTAGACAAAAGAGGGATGGAGGTGGGAAGAAAGAATATATAAGCTCTTTGAGTCAGGGTCTCCCTCAAACTCACCATCCTGCTGCCTCAGCCTCATTAAATTCTGGGATTACAAACCAGTGTCACCATATTTGACTTCAGATAAGGTTTCCTTTAAGAACACAACAGATAAGTTGGGTAATTAGATCTTCTCTTTGTATGTTCTTTTGTCATCTTTTGCACTGAAGCCTTTAGCATTATTATGTGGATTTGTTATTGCTTTAAGATACAAAATACTTGTCATGATCTCTGAAACATTGGAGAATAAGGTTTAGAATTGATTTCTCTTTTTCCCTCCCTTTCCCCCAAATATTGCTTCTTTAGGTCAGTAACAGACCCAAGAGATGGAAAGAGAGTAGCACTCAAAAAGATGCCCAACGTCTTCCAGAATCTGGTCTCCTGCAAAAGAGTCTTCCGGGAATTGAAGATGTTGTGTTTTTTTAAACATGATAATGTAAGTGAAATTGGTGTTTGGGGGAAACTATTTACTAGACCTGTGTCACCTACTTAATTGGGAACAACAGTGAGTTTAGGGGGGTGTGGACTTCACTCTGAAAAGCAGCACCATGTCTGTGACACTGTGGAATACCTACTGACAGGCTTCATTCCACACGTTCTTGCCGAAAGGTCACAACAGATCCTAAGTTATGTTCCTTCATTGCTGTGCTTTCTTTTTATACATTCTCTTTATGCCTCTTAGGAGTGTTACATTTTCACCTGTGAGATCACTAGTTTACAGCTTCACAGTGTATTAGTTACTTTGAGTCCATTTTTGCAAAATTTGACTTGGGAGTTTGAAAAATTACACTCCACAATGATGACTTACACAAGGCCTGACCCCAAATTAGAAAACATCACATACATTCACTTCCAGACTAGCTTGGAATTGAAATGTATACTCTATTTGTTGTTGGTTTTTTTTTTTTTTTTTTGAGACAGGGTCTCTATGTAGCCCTGGCTATCCTAGAACCAGTCTGGCCTCAAACACATAGAGATCCTCCTGTTTCTGCCTCCCAACTGCTCCTCACACCTGACTTGGAATGTCTTTTTGATTCGAAGAATTTAAGCTCCTAAATAAGTTTAAAGTTCTCCCCCCCCCCAAATAAAAGGGGGGAACATATTCATGGGGAATATGGGTTAGAAAGAAACTATAGCCAGGACTGAATCAAATTAGAGCCTTTCTGTGATTGAACCATGAATAAATTTAAGTGGGTTCTAGATATATAAACTGACAAATTAATATTAAGCGAAGAAAAACAAATATTGGTATTTAGTTGAAGAATAATCCCAATATTCAACACACACACAAAAAGTATAATTTATATGAATAATGTAATGAATCATTGTCCCTTGACTTTAAGTGTTTTATTTTTATCCTTTAATATTCAAGTTAGGATGTAGGAAAAATACTCCTCCCATAAAGACAGGATAGCTCTAATGGTAAGGTAGAATTAGTTTGCTTACAGCTTTTAGAGATACGAAGATTCACAGACAAACAGACTCAACACACTTTGAGAGACCACATTTCCTCAGCTAACCCTGAGTTACACATAAGATTGATGTAAAGTTTACTTGGAGTTTGTTAGCATTGAACTGTTTTGTTTTCATGTGAAAAGAACTGCCTCACTTTTCACATAACTATTTCACTTAAGTATTTTAATTACTGTAATTAAAACCCTATCAAAAAAATTTCTTGCGAGTCTGTGTGCTTGATTACATAGAAACCTTAATAACTTGAGCCTAAGTTCCAGTTTCACTTTGAGAAACAAATGTGTTTAAGTTTATTAGGTTAAACTAAGACTGTGTGGCTCCCTAGAAGCTGCCTGGTTCCACATGTTTAGACTAACTGATTATCCTTCCAGATCCCTCCTTCTCTCCCTTCCTTTCTTTCTTTCTTTCTGGATAGGGTCTTACTCTAACATAGGCTGGCCTCAGACTCATGACAGTCCTCCTGCCTCATCCTCTAAAGGGCTAGAATTACAGACATGAATCACATTTTCTTAAAATTTTCTAAAAAGTGTTGCTGGGCTAGATAAGAGTCATGGTAAAATTTGCCCACACATGTAAGGGCCTGAATCCAATTCCCAGCACTGGGCAAATGCTTCCTTTATTCCCCGAGACTGCCTCCTAGCACTGGTGTATGTTTAAGTTTCAAAATACCATTCAGGTTGCTAGTTTTGACTTTTATGCATCAAGGTCCCTAGAGTTTGGAAATGTAAGTTAGAATGATGTCTAATGCATCAGGGTACAGACCTGCTGCTGTACAATGTCCCTTTGCAGTGAAAGTACCTACGATAAAGAAACATTTCTTTCTAAGGAGACATCAGAAATTTACTTACTGAAGATCTGACTTTAAAAAAAGATGGTGCTATCAGAAGCTGTTGTTTGTCTTTCTCACAACCCACTCCTATAAAGGCATTAAGTTCCAAAGGCAATGCCAAAGTGAGTAGTGCAAGAAAGGAAGCAGACTTTTGAAAACTGCCCCAGACACAGCCAGTTCTTTTTTTTTTTTTCTTTTTTTTTTTTTGTTTTGGTTTTTCGAGACAGGGTTTCTCTGTATATCTCTGGCTGTCCTGGACTCGCTTTGTAGACCAGGCTGGCCTCGAACTCACAGAGATCCACCTGCCTTCACCTCCCCAAGTGCTGGGATTAAAGGCATGTGCCACCACCGCCTGGGCGGACACAGCCAGTTCTGATGAGCTTGTAAGAGGCAGCTTGAGGTCAGAGCTGGGTGTGAACTGTGGCTCTGATGTTTTCTCATGATGTGCCTTCAGCATAGGCAAGTTCTAAGCTTTCTTGTTTGCAAAATGAGTATGGTAAAAACAGAAATAACAGACTTAGGTGTTGTAGAAATTAATTTTTTTCATGATGAACAAGAATACACAATACTTTTTGGAGCTCTATCAGAAAAATGCCTGTGACTTCTGTAGAAATATTTGGAGACACATGCATGGATGGCATGGATGTGAAGACTGACCAGTTTCTCCTTGTTTCAGATCTGTGTAGAGTACCTCAGGACCAACACACCAAAACTAGTATTAAGAGGCAACTGGTATTTGATGTAGCCGGGCCATAGTTAGTCCTATTGGAAAAGTGCAGTAGCAGGTCATATAGAGGATGGGAAAGTGGCTGTGGGAGAGAACACAGTTAATCTCAGCACTCAGGAGGCAGAGGCCAGCCTGGTTTAATAGACCAGCTTTTGCTATGTAGTAAGGCCCTGTCTCAAACAAACAAGTTTAAAATACTGTCATTTTTGAATAGGGTAAAACCAGCTGTTTAATACATACCAGCTGTGTGTTGGGAAGTATGCAAGATGCTTATGTACACTAATTCATTTACTTCATAAAAATCTTGTGAAGTAGAACTGTTAATCCCACTTTACAGAGAAACCAAAGACTTAAAGAGTTATCTAAGTTATTTAAGTGATCAGAATTAAAAAAAAAAAATCTAAGCCGGGCAGTGGCGGTGCATGCCTTTAATCCCAGCACTTGGGAGGCAGAGGCAGGCGGATCTTTGCGAGTTCGAGGCCAGCCTGGTCTACAAAGTGAGTCCAGGACAGCCAGGGCTACACAGAGAAACCCTGTCTCGAAAAACCAAAAAAAAAAAAAAAAAATCTACCTGGCTACAGAGTCCATTTTCCCTAATTCAGTAAACACTTGTTAGACATATTCTGTGTGTCTCTACCTTCAGGTAGTTTAGTGACTTTCTTAATGTGATAAGTAGTGTGCTAAGGTGCTGTAGGAGGCCTGCCTGTGTGGTCAGGCGCTTTAGTGCTTCAGTGCAGGACAGTCCATGTGGTGTACATAAATAGTAGAACTGGACAACCAAACCTCAAAGCATAAAACAGATTCATAGATCTCACTGCAGACTTAGAAATTGGAGCTTTAGGGTTGAGGCTTAGGTATTAATAAATTTTAAAGCTTCTCGGGTAAATGGAGTCAGCCAAGTACTATATTATTAGGGAAAAATGAAAACTTATTGTAGGCTTAACAAGCTCAAAGATGCTTCACCTTAAGACCTCCCCTTTGCACCATGCATATAAATTGATTAAAGTGAGCCATAGACTCAACTGTAAAAATTAAATAACACATCTATTAGAGTAAATACAGGAAAATATCTTTGAGATAGGCAGGTACTACTAAAGCTAAATGTATTATCCCAACCTGATGACTCAGCTGTCCTACCTCTTATAAGATGGACAGATTCACACATATAACAAAAGACTCATGCAAGAATAGTCCTGCCATCTTAACTCACGGCAGCTGGAAATTGAAAAAAGTACACGGTGCTATATTCCTTTCATAATAGACATGTTCTACAGCAGTAAAATGAGTGAACTGCCATTTAGCAACATGGCTAAATCTCACAGACATACGTGAATAAAGGAAACTGTTATGTGAACCAGCAAACAAGATGACTCAGTCCCCGGGATCCACATGAGCAGAGAGGATTGAGTCCCACAAGGTGATGTCTGACCACACACATTCACCCCCTCCACATACACGCAAAATAAATAAGTGAAAATGTAATTTTGATGATGTTGTTTTGGGGGGAGTATTTGTTTTTAATTTTTGAGACAAGGTTTCTCTTTGTAGCCCTGGCAGTCCAGGAACTTACTCTGTAGACCAGGCTGGCCTCGAACTCAGATTCATCTGCCTCTGCTTCCATAATGCTGGGATTAAGGGTATATGCTACCATGCCCAGCTTGAAAGTGTAATTAAGAAACAGAAAAAAATAACTTGTAAAAAGCTGTACACAAAAGAGTATACAACTTTTTGATTCCATTTGTGTAAGGTTTAAGAATAGGCATGTTGAGGGGCTGGAGAGATGATGGCTCAGTGGTTGAGAGCACTGGCTGCTCTTCCAGAGGATCTGGGTTTGATTCTCAGCACCCACATGGCAGCTCACAACTGTCTGTAACTTCTGTTCCAGAGGATCCGACACCCTCACACAGACATACATGCAGTCAAAACACCAATGTACATAACATGAGAATAAATAAATATAAAAAAAAAGAATAGGCATGTTGAATTATGATGATAGATGTGAGAGGGTTAATAAAAGGGAGGGAAGGCACTTTCTAAGATGTTGAAATGCTTAATTTCTTGATCTGGATAACTTTTACATGGCTGTATATGCATAAAATTCATCAGTTATGCTCTTAGAATTTGTGTATTTTATGTTACAAAATCTGTAGCAATAAGGTAGTCTCGCTAGTTGAACTGAATGCCAGTCATTCTTAATCAGTTTATTTGTGATTTTACTCTTATCTTTGCATCCTTGGCAGAATTAGAAACTCGTTTGGTGAGTCAGCAGTTAGATATCTGTCACCTCCACCAGCACCACCTAGGAGGAGCTCGTACATGCTGGTCAAGTGCTCTACCACAGAGCTAAGCATTAAATTTTTTGTTTCTATACCTAGACTTAAGATTATTCACCAAGGCCGGGCGGTGGTGGCGCACACCTTTAATCCCAGCACTTGGGAGGCAGAGGCAGGCGGATCTTTGTGAGTTCGAGGCCAGCCTGGTCTACAAAGTGAGTCCAGGACAGCCAAGGATACACAGAGAAACCCTGTCTCGAAAAAACCAAAAAAAAAAAAAAAAAAAAGATTATTCACCATGATTATTTCACTGATAAAATGACAACCCAAACTAAGCTACATGGTCACCATGTAAGCACTTTGTCATGAATCTTCTGAGAGGTTAAAATCTTAAAAGACAGCTTTTCACCAACCAGTTCTTGAAAGAGTTGAAGACTGTGCACATCGATCATGACTGTCAGTCTAAAAAGTAGATAAGTCTGGTGGGGGGTTTCTTTTGGTTTTGAGGTTTTGTTTGTTAGTTTGTTTTGAGTTTTTTTTTTTAATACAGGGTCTCGTTATGTGGCTCTGACTGGCCTGCAGCAAATAGACCAGGCTGAGCCTTGAATTTACAGAGATCTGCCTATTTGTTCCTGAGTGTCACCACACCTGGCTACTTCTTGCTTTCTTGTTTTGTTTTTTGTTTGTTTGTTTGTTTTTCAAGACAGGTTTCTCTGTGCATCCTTGGCTGTCCTGGACTCACTTTGTAGACCAGGTTGGCCTTGAACTCGCAAAGATCAACCTGCCTCTGCCTCCTGAGTGCTGGAATTAAAGGCATGCACCACCAAGCCCGGCGTTTTTTTTGTTTTTGTTTTGTTTTGTTTGGGGGGGGGGGAAGTTGAGGGTACTTGGATTCCTTCCAAGGCATCTTTACAAGTATCCTTCTGTATCAGAGGGCTAATTTTTATTTGATTTTCCCATATAATTCTGGGGTCGAGAGAAGCTTGTGGCTGTTTAAATAGGAAAGTTGCATATGAAGTTCAGTGTTTGACTCTCTAGTGCCTCATCTCACTTGCTCATTCACATTGTTCTTGAGGTCCTAGGCCTTTTTTGCTGGTCTGAGTATTGCTTTTGTTTGGTAGAAACACTGTGCTATGCACCTCCAGTAAACACTTGTGTTAAAACAAACGACAGGTATAGTTTAAACCAGTCAACAGCCAAATGGTGTAGGCCAATGTCTGACAGTGTTTGTGGGTTTTCTATTGGGAGCCTCATCAAATATGAAATAAAGCCTCATTCTTCTTAAAATATGGTTGTCACTTCCCACTAGATAACCTCTAATTAGCACAGATAGATTTGAAGTGCACAATAGCTTTCTTTGCCTAATAGACACTGTCACTCTTTGCATCTGTTTTTCCCCAAGACAAAATGGATCTTGCTCAGGTACAGAGTTGAGAGTCTAAAAGATACCTAGTGACATGTTGACTTCTAATCATCTTCCTCAAGCTTCAGACATTCTGTTAATTTTTTTGTATGTGCCATAAGAAGGGAAGTTATACAAATTTGCTATACTGGTTAATTAAAGATTTTAAAATACATAAAAATGTGGTAATTGTTTTCATAAGATAAAATTTTCTTTGAAGAAACTGGAAAAATATTTTCTGCTTATCAAAATTCTCAGTATAAACATTTTAATTTAAAAGGAAATATACATAATACTTATAGAAATGTCCAAAGTATTTTTTTTTAAAAACGCTTCTATATTTAACTGGCTTTAACTTAAGGGAATCTTTTTTCTTTGTTTTGAATGTAAATTGTTGTTTTGCTTGCATGGGTGTCTGTGCGAGGGCTTCAGTCCCCTGGAACTTGAGTTACAGACAGCTGTGAACAGCTGTGTGAGTGCTGGGAATTAAACCCGGGTCCTTTGGAAGAGTAGTCCCCCTTCTCCCCCAAGGAAGACTTTTTCATTAAAGAAAGTTTTAATTGAAATCAATTTTTTTGTGTGTGTTTTGTTTCTTTGTTTTGTTTTGGTGTTTTTTTGTTTGTTTTTTGAGACAGGGTTTCTCTGTGTATCCCTAGTTGTCCTGGAACTTCTGTGTAGGTCAGGCTGGCCTCGAACTCACACAGATCTGCCTGCCTCTGCCTCCCGAGTGCTGAGATTAAAGGCGTGCACCACCACACCCAGCTGAGACCATGACTTAAGCACTCAACCCACAATTTAAAAAAAAACCTCAAACAATGACTTATAAATTATGACTGACAGATGCCTCCATCACTTTTAAGGTTTAACACAATTTCTCTTCCATCCCTTTTCTTTCCTTTTGCAGTTTACTTGTGCAGTAAACCTTGTTCACTTTAAAAGTTTTCTTTTTTTCAATCATGTGTTCTTCACGTTAAAGGTTTTTTTAATTATTTATTTTTACTTATAAAAATAGTGCATTGGTGTTTTATTTTCATGTATGTTTGTGTGAGGGTGACAGATTAGAAATGGTATTACAAGCCGGGCGGTGGTGGCGCACGCCTTTAATCCCAGCACTTGGGAGGCAGAAGCAGGCGGATCTTTGTGAGTTCGAGGCCAGCCTGGTCTACAAAGCGAGTCCAGGACAGCCAGAGATATTCAGAGAAACCCTGTCTCGAAAAACCAAAACCAAAAAACAAAAACAAAAAAAAAAAAAAAAAAGAAATGGTATTACAGACAGCTATGAGCTGCCATGTGTGAGTACTGGGAATTTTAATCTGGGTCTTCTGGAAGAGCAGCTGAACCATCTCTCCAGCCCCACCTTAAAAATTTAAATTAAGAGCTGTTGCCAGGTAGGTAGGTAGGTAGGTAGAGGCAGGCAGGCAGGCAGGCAGGCAGTGCACACCTTTGATCCCAGAACCTGTAAGTCAGAAGCAGCTGGATCTCTGTGAGTTGGAGGCCAGCCAGGACTGCACAGTGAGACCTTATCTCCGAAAATTGGTTTTCAAGCCCAGGCGATAGTGGTGCATATCTGTAATCCCAGCACTTGGGAGGCAGAGGCAGGTGGATCTCTGTGATTTTGAGGCCAGCCTGGTCTACAAAATGAGTCTCAGGATAGCCAGGGCTACACGGAGAAACTCTGTCTCCAAAAAAACAAACAAAAAACAGAGAGAGGAAAGAAAATTTGAGTATTAGATATTTGACAGTGCTAGAAAAGACATTGTGGGGGTATCAGGATGGCTCAGTGGGTGAAGGCTCTTACCACCAAATGTGATGATCTGAGTTCATTCCCTGGGGTCCACATGGTAGAAGGAGAGAACCAACTTCTGAAAGTTGTCCTCTACCTCTACATGAACACTGTGGCTCATGTGCACACACACAATAAGTATATTTTTAAATGTTTTAAAAAATATGCAGTAAAAATAAATTAAACAAGCCAAATGTAGTGGCGCATGCCTTTAATCCCAGCACTCAGGAGGCAGAGGTAGGTGGATCTCTGTGAGTTCGAGGCCAGCCCGGTCTACAGAGTGAGTCCAGGACTGCCACCGATACACAGAGAAACCCTGTCTCGAAAAATTTTTAAAAATAAACCTAAATATGTTAAGTTCTTTCCATGTGATTGGAACATATCCATAAGACCTTAGGTTTATCCCCAACATAGTTATAAATAAATAACTGAATGAATAAAAACTGAACAATCAAAATTTTACATCCTGCAGTTAATATTTTTTGCAGTTTTTATTTGATAGAAATACTGATGTATAGTTGATGCTTGAAATGTAGGGGGTGTAGGAGTGCTGAATGAGATGGGAATGAACTTCTCAGTAACTAAGGCCAGGCACTGACTACATGGATAGTCTTCTTTTGCTTACTTTATAATTTCCAAATTCTCTACAAGAGAAAATATGTCTTAAGAACTATGGTAAACCTGGTATAGTGGTGTATGTGTATCTTTAGTCCCAGCACTCAGGCAGATCTCTGCATAGCAAATTCCAAGCCTTCCAGGGCTATGCAGTGAAGTCTTGTGTATGAGGAGTTGTTTGGGGAAGACAGCAGAAGGCTTGTACTTATAGCACACTATTTCTTGCTCATCTCTTTGCTCTTTGAGCCCAGTATTTCTTCTTACCAAATTAGGTATGACGCTATAACTGGACTTAAGGCATAGCTAGACAGCTGTGGGAGCAAGTCTGCCCATTATTTTCTGTTGGTTTATAAAATGCTAGGATTTCAGGTGCCTAATGTCTGTTCCCCTACTGCAGTAACTTCTTTTCTTGTACCTTGAATAAAATCCATCATATCTAATGTAACTTACAGAGATTGTGAATGAAGTAGTTTTCTGCCTACTTCTTGGACTTTGTACCACTCTGCTTTCCTCTGACTCAACACATTCCACAACAGCGTGCTTTTCCTGTTTCTAAAAGCTGTCTCTGTACTGTCATATTGCCCACTCATCAACTGACCAACTCTTACCCAGTCTTCAAGTCTTAGAGTAGTGTTACTTCTGGGAAGTGTTTTCCCTCCATCCTCCTTTTTATTTTACTTTTTCTGCATAGTAGCAGAACATGATTCTGTATTGTGCGAGTGCTTCTTTCGAATGCACCTCTCCTCCAGACATGGGCACAGGGGACTGTTGTGTTTGTTTATAACCTAAAAACCTACCCTGGAGTCTGGCAGGTGGAATGTGTATAGGAAACATCTGCTGACCAGAGGTGCAGAGGAACGGGAGGCAGAGATGGCCTCCATGCCCTTAAAGCAGCTGTGGCATTTCTTTCTACCACGCTCCTGAGCAGCGCTTGGTAGTGTGTTGATGCAGCCCGTTTCAGCCCAGCTAGAACCGTCTCTTAGGTAGAAAATTTATGAAGCCGTCTTAAGGATTATGCTTTTTTTTTTTTTAACTAATAAACAGTTCATTTCAGTGGCCGGTTGTTACTAAGCCTTAAGTCATTAATTAGCAGCAGTTACTTGCATTTGTGTCAAATTTTGTTTTCCTTTTCATTCTCTAAATTTGACTTTGTGTTTTTTTCCCCCCTTTTCTCAGGTCCTCTCTGCCCTTGACATACTCCAGCCTCCACACATTGACTATTTTGAAGAAATGTATCCTAACCAGGGAATGGGAAAGAAGGGGACTTTTTAAATTATTATTGTTTGAACTGTTCTTTTACTACATTCTGGGGGTTCATGTCATGAATTGTGTTGTCTCATCCTTGCAGAAGTGGTTGAGTACCTGAAAACCAGGTAATTTTGAAATCCCAAATATGAAGTGGAGCTCATTGTTGTCAGATGTTGTGTGCGGTGATCAGATAGACGTCAGTGCAGATCCATGTTTAGTCTCCACGTAGTTTTGTGAGCTACTTGATCACTGTCTCATTTTGCAAATAGCCAGAGAGGCAGCCATGTTATATAGGATCCCCATGGAATGGGTGGCTTTGCCATATCCAGCAACTGTCTGTCAAGAGGATAGTCTTGTCCTTGCTTTTAATACTTCGGGTGGGATGAAATTAAATGTGTTCCATGAAAAAAATTGGTGGTGGTGATGGCAGCTAAACTGCTGTGTGAGGTACTATATTTATTCTCATTTTATAAATGAATACATTGAGGGACAAAAGGTAAGAAATTTGGCCAAGATCACAGAACTAGTTAGAGTTGGGATTGATGTTTAATTCAGTCTGGCTTGAAAGTATGATGCTCTCAACTCCTGCCTATACGAATTTCTCCCTCTCCATATATTTTGTGAAAGACTTATTTTTAGCTCAAGATGTGATCTTAGTGTTGTATGGAGAAGAGTCTGTATGATGCAGGTCTTCTGTGCTAGAAGCAGTTATGGTCCTAACTTCTTAGAAATGAGAAGACTAATAAAGTGACCATGCTTCTTTGTATCCAGTCCTAGATTTTACCTTCATCTCCAGGTGTAGTTTTTTTTTTTGGGGGGGTGGTTTTTTTTTTTGGGTGGACAGGGTTTCTCTGTGTATCTCTGGCTGTTCTGTGTAGAAAAAGGCTAAGTTATTTATTTACTAGTTTTTAAATTATATTTAATTGAACAGCAGCAGCTGTTAATCCTTAACCCGCCATTATAAATGAGCACACAGACACATGGAGTTTAACAAGCCTTAGCCTGACTTGTGCAATCTTAGCCTATCTAAGCAAGCTCTTAATTCTATTTCTCAAATATGACCCCATATATACACACGTCCCCTTGGACTGCTATTCTCCACACTATATTGATGTTCCAGACCACATGGAATGATGTTCTTTTCTCTAACTCATGGCGTGTGTCCTCCTTCTTCCTGCTCCTGGCTTCTTCTACCCATGAACCTCTGTTTCTGAAGCCTGCACCTTAGTCCCGTTACCTCTGACTTTGCCCAATCTCAGGCCTCAGCATTTATTCAACTAATCAGAGACAATGTAAGTAACAGACAGCAAGCAGGGTCAGTTAATTAACATTTAGAATGCATAACATTACCCCATCAGTCCTGGACTCACTTTGTAGACCAAGCTTGTCTTGAACTCACAAAGATCCACCTGCCTTTGCCTACCTGATGGGATTAAAGGTGTGCACCACCACGCCCTTCTCTTGGTGTAGTTATTATAATAGTCCTTTCACTCTCAGAAGTGTCCCTAATTGGATAATAGGTTTGCATTGTTTCTGTAGCTGAGTTTTGTCTATTTTTTGAGATAGGATTTCACTGTGTAGCCTAGGCTGGCACACCATGACCAGCTTATGGATAGTAGACTTGAGTATTACAGGAGTGTTTAACGATAGTGGTTTCAGCCCATTAAAATGTCTGGTGCTGAGAGACAGCTCTGTAGCCTTTGGAAAGTTCAGGAGCCAATGCAGAGAGAAACCAGCAAATGAAGTGCATGGGTAATCACATTCTTCTACGCACCAGCAGTGTGACATGGACCAGAAGTCTTCCCCGAGAGTTTTTTTGTTTTTTTTGTTTTTTTCAAAGATTTATTTATTTATTATGTATACAGTGTTCTGTTTGCATGCATGTCTTCAGGCCAGAAGAGAACACCAGATCTCATTATAGGTGGTTGTGAGCCACCATGTGGTTGCTGGGAATTGAACTCAGGACCTCTGGAAGAACAGCTAGCAGAAGTGCTCTTAACCACTGAGCCATCTCTCCAGCCCTTTCCCAAGAGTTTTAAACTGATAAACAGAGAGACATTAAGAATTTCTTGTTGCCTGTCAGCGGTGGCGCACACTTTTAATACCAGTACTTGAGAGGCAGAGGCAGGCAGATATCTGTGAGTTCAAGGCCTGCCTGGTCTACAGTTCCAGAACAGCCAGGGCTACACAGGGAAAAACAAAAACGAATTTCTAGTTGATGTGTTTTCTGTAAGCATAAGAATTATTGCCCTTATTTGTGGGAATTTTTGTTTTTTTTTTCAACAATGTGTTCTTGCCTTGTAGAATAGTACCTAACATAATAGGCACAGAATAAACATTTTTAAATGATAAAAGGTTCTCTGCCCTGAAGATTTTATGGTCTAGTATAAAATTTAGACATAAAGATGATGATTATAATATGGATTGAAAAGTATTGTGATGTTTTTTTGGTTTGTTTGTATGCCCAGCATATTGTGATTTAGAGACAGAGACTGGGACTGCGTGCATGCCTGTAATTCTAGCACTTGGGAGGCAGAAGAACAAGGATTGAGATTTCAAAGCTAGCCTGAGCTAATTGATGTCTTGAGACAAGCAGGTATAGAGAGGACATTGGAAATCTGATTCTCACTCTTCCTATTTGGATTTTACAGGGTGGGTTACTAAAAGAGCATTTGATGATTTTAAAACAAAAGCTTTCACATGTGTAGTGTCACCAAGAATGATCCTTTACCTCTGAAGCATAGGACAGAAATAGAGGCAACTCCGAAAAGAATATAACAGAACAACCCAGGAAGTGGGATTCCCAGTTAATCATCATTTTGTCTGTATCTGGTCTGCCTTGTTTATTCATTCAGTCAAACAACTATTATGTGTGTGGCTTTAAACTAATTTCTGTGAACATACTTTAAAAAGAAATGTAATGTGTCCTAAACACTTTACTCCTATCTTCACTTTAAGATGAAGAAACTTGAGTCTGGAGAGATGGCTTCAGTGGTTAAGAGCACTGGCTGTTCTGGCAGCGGACCTAGGTGTGATCACCAGCAGCCTCATAGAGGCTCACAGCTGTCTGTAACTCCAGTTCCAGCAGATTCAATGTGCCTCTTCTGGCCTCCCTGAGCACCAGGCACACATGTGGTACACAGATATACATGCAGGGAAAACATTCATGTACATAAAATTTTAAAATTAAAAAGGAAATAAAATAGCTAATGGATGAAGTAGGATATGCCAAAGGAATATAGACAACTGATGTTAGACGTTAGAGGGGGCGGGAAGTTGGTATTGCTTCAGACAGGAAAAACGAATGTTTTAGGCCTTCATCGAAGGATAGGAAGAGTTTAGACAAGTGGCACTGAAGAAAGTGGATATTCTAGTTGGAGTAGCAGAAGCAAACTTCAGTCTTTGTTTTGGCTAGAAATTAGTATGCAATTTCATAATAATTTAGACTGGAGTAAATGCTCATAAGTTCTATTGCACGGAGTGACATTTTAAACTAAATTATCTGGACACAGAAGTAAATTTCTCAGCCCTGTTGTCTTCTCAGACTAGTTTGAGGTCTTGTTGGCTGTGAGAGAGTGGGTTTATACTTGTTAACTGTGGTATGGTCTGAGCCTGGGTTGAATGTTGCCAGGTTATTAGCCTCCTTCTAAAGAACTGATAATTAGGGCTCATACAGATGTCCCGGGCTCATACAGATGTACTCGGAGCTCATACAGATGTACTCATACAGATGTACTCGGAGCACAGCCAAAGTACAGATTTGAGAGGGATACACTGTTAAGATTCACAGAAGGCCACATTATAGAAGAGTTCTCAGGGGCACAGCAGATGGTCCCTTTTCATCAGTCTGCAAGGAGGAGGGTGTGGTTGCTAAGGGATGTAGTTTGGGTGTCTCTCTATTTTGATTCATACATTAGGTACACAGTTTGCCTTACTGTGCATGCACCCAAAACCAGTTCAGGCCAGATCAGCCTTTCCATTCTTCATACCCAGATATATTGAAAATATATTTGAATTGAAGTTGTCTAAATTTGATTGTTGTTAGGGGTAGAGATACTTATACTATTATTCAGAGAGGTATGTATATGTAGCCCTGTTCATGAGTCAGAGGGTTATGATGTAACTGGGTATATTGTTTGGAGAGGGGCTTTAATGGGCATAGTCTGTGCAGACAAAGGAGTTTAGATTAGAAGAGGGAGGAGGTATATGCATTCGAACATGGTCCTAGGTTACTAAACTATCCCTACACTTGCCTTCCTCATATTTGTTGTATTGAAAAATCAATACATTTTGCATCTTGTGGACTGATAATGTTCATCTTTTACTCTGAATGTATTGAGACCATTGAAGATATTGACTTTTTGTAAATGAAAACTATAAAGCATTAAAATATTCCCAGTGTAGATGGAGGTTCATTTAAAAAAGAAAAAAAGACACCTGTTTTTAGGTGGTTAGACTTTGAGACAGATCTCATGTAACCCAGGCTAGCCTTAGGCATGCTCTGTAGCTGAGGTAAAGACTGAAGTTTGAAATAATCTCTCTCTGTCTGGGATGCTCTTTTTGTTTTGTTTTTGAGGCAGGGCCTTGTGTATCCCAGGCTAGCCTTAAAATCCTGATCTTCGTCCGTCCACTTCCCAGATGATGAGATTTACAGGATACACTGCCACATCCAGTTCTCTGCAGTGCTAGGGGCTGAACTCAGGGAGTGGCGCAAGCTGAGCAAGGACTTCAGCAACCAGGCAGGCGTTCCAGCCCTCTGTCTGCTCTTACCACGTGCATGTAGTTGTAGCCACAGTGACAGGGACTCAACCAACAATCTTCTGGACAGAAACAATGTAGAATGGCAGCTCTCTACCTTGCTTGCTATTTTTCTGGTGGTAGAATTGATTTTTAGTCAGTTTTTTAAAAATTATTTTTACGTGTGAGTGTGTGTATGTGTGTGTCTACATGAGGTCAGAGGTGTCCGGTCCCTCTGGAGCTGGAGTTACAGGCAGTAATAAGCCATCGCTGTGGGGCTGAGCAAGAGCAGTGTGTGTTCTTAACCAACAAGCCATCTATCTCTCCAGCCCACATGATTTTAAAGTCAGTTTCAAATTGAAATTGTAGTTTTAATTTTTGACAATAAATTAGTTTGTTTTAAAAGGGAAAGGAATTTGCCTTTGCCTGAGAAAGCAATGGCATTCAAACAATTGATCAGAATGACCTTTTATCCCATTGATTTCTATCGAGAAGCACAGGCTTGCTTCAGAAAAGGTCAGTGGTTCTAATTGAAGCCCACATCGAGTTTTCTCTGCTTGCAAAGGCTCCGTGCTTTCTGTTGCAGGGATGATGATGAGATTCAGGGATCACCATTTGTTAAAAGAGAATGCAGCTTGCTGTTTTTCCTTTTCTTCAGAAAGCATTCTTTGAAATCAACAATATCCACAAACCAGAGTCTCTTTGTTGTTCATCTGTTTAATGCTTTCACATTCATTTCAGACGAAATCTAGGTTGAAATTTCCTTCTCTATGGCCTTGATTCAAAGGGGAGGGGAGTAAAGAAAGAGAATTCATTTAATTTCATATATTTATGGTTGGAGTTTTCTTTCAGCTAGGAATGGCAGAAGTTTAGAGTTCATATTTGAAATGGATTAGAGCATGTTTTAACTGTCATTCTTGTATAAGGGAATCTGGCTGGCGGGTTTAATAAACTATAGTATGCAAATAAAGAATTTTCTGTTTCCTTTGGAAAAGTCACTTGACTGTCATATCCGTTCCAACACGTATTATGTCGAGACAAAGACTATGTAAAGGTCTTGAGCCAGGCCTGACAACTTCAGTTTGATCCCCAGGACACCACCGTGGAAGGAGAACTAACTTCCCACAGTTGTCCTCTGACCTCCGCAGGCAAGCTGTATGTGTGCACATGCAGACCCACACTCTTACTCTTGATCAATCCATAAATGACTTTTTAAAAAATACTTAAAACCAGGTTCAATCCTAGCACCTGGGAGCTAGAGGCAGGCAGGTCTGTATGCATTTGGAGAAAGACCATTTTTTGGAGGCAGAATTTTCATTATCCCAGGCTGGCCTCAGACTTGGAGGTTTTCCTGCTTTGGCCTCCTCAGTTCTGGGAATGCACACATGACTGCTATACCTGGTTTAAGATGAAGATTCTTTTAAAAGAGAGAAAAAAATTGTAGACTCTCCAAGTGTGAATTAATATTTAAGACTCTTGGGCTGGAGAGATGGCTCAGAGGTTAAGAGCACTGACTGGTCTTCCAGAGGTCCTGAGTTCAACCTGAGTTCAATTCCCAGCAACCACATGGTGGCTCCCAACCATCCATCATGAAATTTGGTGCCCTCTTCTGGCCTGTAAGCATACCTACAGACAGAACATTGTATACATAATAAATAAATAAATCTTTAAAAAAAAATTTAAGATTCTTTTTTTTTTTCCCTGAGACAGAATTTCTCTATGTATCCCTGGCTGTCCTGGACTCACTTTGTTGACCAGGCTAGCCTTGAACTCACAGAGATCCTCCTGCCTCTGCCTCTGCCTCCTGAGTGCTGGAACTAAAGGCATGCGCCAGTATTCCCAGCAATATTTAATATTCTAAGATCTCTTTTTTATAATCTGGCTTAATATTAGACTTTCCAGTCAGATGACTCCCTTTCTTGTGAATTCAAAGGCTTGGTGGCTCCTCCAATGAGTGTTCTTGATATTAGAACATTAACAACAACAGTCTCTGACTCCCTCCTCTCTTTCTGCCTGCCATTCTGCCTTCCCTTGTTAGTTCTAACAATTGACAGCAGATGTCTGGGTTTAGTACCTGTCATATTATAAAGCAGGAACAAAAGCTGAGTGTCAAAGCGTGCCTGTGATCCCAGCACTAGGGAGACAGAGGCAGGAGGATCAGGAACTCAAGGTCATCAGCCCCATGGCTATTGTGAGGCCAGGTTGGGTTGCATGAAACCCTGTCCCAACACCCCCCACACACAAAATATGTATGTGTATGTGTGTGTACATAAAATAGAACAGGAATAAGACTGTCATCCTACATTTATTTCAAAATCCTTATGATTAATTTGGAATTCTGCTATCATGAGGTCAAAGAAGGATGTCTCCTGTAGTGACAGAAGCTATGACATTCTGGAGTTGACTTGTAGGTTTGAATATTAGCTTTACCACTTACTACCTGTGTGATCTTGGGCATATTTAACAATCTCTCTGTCCCTCAGTTTCCTCATTAATAAAATTTAAATAATAGTGGTACCTGCCCCCATTTATTTGAATATTAAAATGAGACAGATGGGCAGGAGAGCATTTAGAACAGTGCTTGGCAGTGAGTGCTGGAACAGTAGTCAGGAAAGGCCGAGTAGAGCTAGAACTCCGTGAAACTTAAAGTAGCAAGGTGTGTTAAGCCCACAGGTGACTGATGGCACTGCCATAAGCAAGTGGACTTCCCTTTTAAAATTTTTTTTGGCTGGGCATGATGGAGTACTACTTTAATCCCAGCACTCAGGAGACAGAGGCAGGCAGATCTCTGTGAGTTCAAGGCCAGCCTGGTCTACAGAGTGAGTTCCAGGACAGCCAGGGCTGTTACACAGAGAAACCCTGTCTCAAAAAACCAAAATACACACACACATGTATATATAAATATTGTGTCCTCTGGGATTTTGTTTTTAATGACCCATGGAGTTCAATATGTGCTGGCCATATCTAATGGGTTTGTGACCATCAATTGGAGTATGGTCTACATGCCAGAATCCATCAGTTGTAAATAGCTCCTCGGCTCTACTGAAGAGTTGACTGGCTTGATCTTGTGCAGGCAGCCACAGCTTCTGTGGTTCATGGGTACCACATGGACTTTCACAGAGGTCTGAAAATAGCAATCTACTCGATATGGTGGGGAAGGTTGTTTGGGTCTTTTCATGTTTGTTTTGTTTTGTGTTGTCTTTTCGAGACAGGGCTTCTCTGTGTAACAGTACGAGGTGTCCTGGACTCACTTTGTAGACCAGGCTGGCCTCAAACTCAGAGATCCGCCTGCCTCTGCCTCCGGAGTGCTGGGATTAAAGGCGTGTGCCACCACGCCCGGCTTTTAAAAAAATTTTAAAGATTTTTTTTATGTATATGTCTCTGTGTGTGCCCATGTTGCCCAGACGAGGCTGCCTACCCCCTGTTCTACCTCCAACATAGTTGTTGAGAACCAAACTCAATTCTCTGGGATAGCAGTATTGCTCTTGATCTGTGAGCTATCTTTCCAGCCCAAATTGTTTTGGCTTTTGTTTTTTGTTTTTTTTTATGATGTTTATATGGGGTGGGGTATATATATTCATGTAAGTGCAGGTGCCCATGGAGCCCAAACAGGGTACTGGGTACCCTGGAGTGGGAGTTACTGGTGGTTGTGAGCTTCCCAGTATGGGTGCTTGAAATCACCTCAGGTTCTCTGTAAAAGCAGTAACCACTGAACCATCTCTCCAGCCCCAGAGGGGATTTTTCTCTTTCATGATTTGTTTATTTTTGTTTGCATTGGTGTTTTGTTTGCATGTATATCTGTATGAGGGTGTTGGATCCCCCGGAGCTGGAGTTACAGACAGCTGTGAGCTGCCATGTGGGTGCTGGGAATCAAACCCTGGTCCTCTGGAAGAGCCTCCAGCACTCTTAACCACTGAGCCATCTATCTCTCTAACCATAAAGTAGAATTTTTTTGTTTGGTTGGTTTTTTTTGTTTTTTTGAGACAGGATTTCTCTGTGTTCAGCCTTGGCTGAACTTGACTCGATCTGTAGACCAGGCTGGCCTTGAACTCACAGAGGTCCACCTGCCTCCTGGGATTAAAGGCGTGTGCCACCACGCCCAGCAGAGTAGAATTTCTTTAAGTAAGATTTTTTTAGTTGTTGAGCTGGGAAGATGGCTCAGTGGTTAAAAGCACTGGCTCCTCTTCCAGAAGATCCAGGTTTGACTCTGTAATGCCAGTCTCGGGGGGATCCAACCCCCTGTTCTGTTGTCTATGGGTACCAAGCATTCATGTGGTGCATGAACCTGCATGCAGGCAAAACACCCATACACATAAAAATAAGGTTTTAACAAAAGGATTTAAAAGGTGTTAGCTCTTAATTTGGAATGGACTAAATCTAGCCCTGTGTTCTTTTACCTTGAAGGTGTGGTAAATACTCAGCTCAGTAACACTTACTCCTAAGCCTTCTGTCCAGAGTGGAACCTCACTGGACCTTTCTTCCTGCTTGTCCGTTATCTTTCTCAAAGCTTTCTTATTAAGAAGATTTATGGCATAAATTGCTCCTTCCGCCTGAAATCTCAAGAACCTCCTCCCTCAAACAGTTGTCACATCTTCTTTAGGGCCATTACCAGCCCTTCCTGTCCACATGAAGGTTACCCAGGCTTTAGTGTATGACAAAATCCTAAGGTTATTTTTAAAAGAAGTTGTTTAAAAGTTCTGACTCAGTTGGATTTTTTTCCTTCTCTCCTTTTAAGAGAGTCACTATAGTTGGAACAACTTATTCACACCAGCTCTTTGAAACACCTCTGTTCCAGGTGAAAGTGGGGGGCGGGGAACTCCACTCCAGTCTTTTCACCTCTCTATTAAAATATAAATATATCTCTAAAACTCCCCAGCTGGTGCGAATGAAATGCTGGCAGACTCTCAACTTTAGAGGATCAAATCTACAAAGGCACACCTAATTTGAGCCTCTGAAAAGCCTGAGAACCCTATTATCATCTCCCAAACTGCTTAGCCTACTGCTTAACCTTTGATTGTGAGCTGCCTGCCAGACTTAATTCAGGTGTGAGGGTTTAAGGAAACTCAAGGGACTGTATGTATTTGATCTTTTCTGTCATCTCCCACTGTTGTGACTCCATTTCTGTTTTTTAAAGGTTGTTAGATAGCAGGATGCACATGCTACGTGAAGACTAGAGGTTTCAGAAGCCACTATAAATACATCAGACTCACCTTAATTGGAGGATATGGGGAATCAGTGGGGTGCTTAGCTACTTCACAGACCAGCTGTGTCTCCTGCTACCAGCTCGATTTGAGAGCAGTACCTCAGCAAACTTAATAGAGCCAACCCTAGCACGAGTCTGTGTTTTATCAGCACTCTTCATTTCTATGCCACTGGTTCTAATACTTTGCTCTGTGCGTGTTGTTAACTATTAATACCCCTGGATCACATAATTGGCCATAGGTTTAATGTTACATATCTAATTGGAACTCTCTTCCTCTTACAGATAGTTACTTAGAGGAGGCAAGAAAACCAGATGGTAGAAAATAGGATTAGGTTGTACTGGGCCTGGTGAAAGCTACTTAGGAGGCTGAGGTAGAAATTTCAAGGCCTGCCTGGACTACAAAGTAAGTTCAAGGCCAGCTATTTTTGTTACTTTTGTCTATTTATGGGAGAGGGGTGTTCACACAGAAGCCAAAGAACCACGTGGAGGGTTAGGGTCAGCCTGGCCTGGCGACAGGCACCTTTGCCCACTGCAGCACTTTGGAACTGTGGGTTTGGTTTTAGATGTGTGCAGCACTCAGTGGCAAGATGCTAACCTGTAGCCAATTGTTAACCCTCTGAGCCCAGGACTACAAAACCCATTGCCAATGCCAGGATCCACACAGAGCTCCCAGAGTTCTCAGAGATTAGCTCTTGGAATGTTTCCCTTGCTTAGTTTTCAGCTTGTACGAAACCAACTCTATAGACCTAGTTACTTCTTAAAGTGGCACATCCTATAGAAAACTTTTCTGGCACAAGAGCTTTCTGTCCATATGTGACTGAATTCTAAAGGAATGTACCTATGGTGGACATAATGTTTTCTAGTACCAGAAACTCACATGAGGCCACATTAACACGTGAACAGCAGGAGCTAGAGGTGATCTGTCTCAGTGATTAGGAGTACCTGCTGTAGAGTGAGTTCAGGACAGCCAGGGCTACACAAGAGAAGCCTTGTCTCGAAAAACCAAAAAAGGAAAGAGTACCTACTGCTATTCCAGAGGACCCAAGTTCAATTCCCACCACCGATGTGGTGGCTTACAACCATATGTAACTCAGGTCCTTGGGATCTGACACCCTCTTCTGGCCTCCTTGGGCATCAAGTATGCATGTGGTACACAAATAATCCGTGTAGGCAAAACACCCATACACAAGAGGTCAGCCTGGGCTACCGAGTGGTACTTCTCTTACTAAGAGTGGATGCATGTTCTCCAGCACTGGTGCTTTTTTGAGATTGCCTGGTTTTTCATTTTGAAATCACGCTGACTTAAAAGAACATTATTGGGGGCTGAGAGATGGCTCAGTGGTTAAGAACACTGGCTGTTCTTCCAAAGGACCCAGGTTCAAATCCCAGCACCCACATGGCAGTTCACAGCTGTCTGTAATGGCCAGGTGTGATAGCACATGCCCTTAATCCCAGCACTTGGGAGGCAGAGGGAGGTGAATTCTGTGAGTTCAAGGCCAGCCTGGTCTACAAAGTGAGTGAGTCCAGGACAGCCAATGCTACTACACAGAGAAAAACCCTGTCTCGAAAAACAAACAAAAGAACATTATTGAATACTCATCAATTTCCCATTTTACTCACATTGTTTTCTGTCTCCTGGAGTCTTCTTCTACTGCACCCCCACACACACCTGGGAGGAGGAGAGACTGATGGAAAAATAAAAACCCAGTCATACATTTTTCTCAAGCAGTCCTGATTTCATACTCTAATCCCCTGTCCATGTCGATAACCTCTGACCTTGAGAAGGTTACTTGATGATTTCCTTCATGATAGTGAAGCTAGCACTGTTCCTCACAGGGGTGGATGAATTATGTATGTAAGCCATCTGGCACACCTCCTGGCTCTGCTGGTAAACTCTTCACCATTCCTCCTCCCAGTAAGGAGGATGGTGATGACTGCCTCATCATTCCTTTCCCCTGTGTACTAGACACTGATTCTAAACCCAGTTGCCTAAATCCTGGCAAGACCACCATTGTGCCTGTTTTATAACCACACAAATGGAGACGTTACATAACTTGCCTAATGTTCCCACGCTGGTAAATGGCAGCGTCGGGTTTGTGACCCTGACCATCTTGGTTCTGCATCGCATCACCTTCCCACTGGCTAAGTCTGTTTAGGTGCTCATTTTCAAAGATCAGTTTCCAGGCCTTTTCCTTCTGAAATGTAATTATTTTGTTCTTAGCTTGTCATGTGGTTTTATATTTCTGGGGTTTGCTTCATTTTTTTCACAAACGGTGCAGTTGAGAACAAGAACTAACTACTCTTAGTGCCAGAGGTCTGCTTTGAGCTAAGTGTGACCTTTGACTCAATCATTTGCCCTTCTAAGCCCCTGTTCCTTTATGGAGTGATTATGATAATAGGACTGACTTCTTGGAGTTACTGGGAATAGACAAAGCAAAATAAATTTAGGTGCATAACAAAATGTCAAGTATATAGCAGCTGCTTTTCCTTTTTGGTCAAGCATCTGTGTCCATGTACATAAAAATCCTGTTTCCTTCATGTCCTTGCTGCTTCAGTTTTAGATATCAATGTCAGTTTCTCTCCAATCCCTTGACTGTTTGCCTTGCATTCACCCATCTTTTTTCTCTGTCCCATCATTGAACTAGCATGCTGTCTACACCCACTTGGTACCCAGTCAGTATTTATTGACGCTAATGATGATGGTTAAACAAAGATGCTCTTGGCATCAGTCCTGCAGCCTCTGAGACTACTTGAGTAATCATGACTTTCTAAAAACGGAAAAGTACTCAATCATCTTACTCTTAATAGAGGGTCAGAATTAGATGTCAGCATTTGTATTGTGATTGTATCTCCCCCGCCCCCGAATTATCTTGACAGTTGGAGCAGTCAGGATTTCTGGCATGAAGCTGACTATCCTGTGTTCTTAAATTACTTCCTAAAGTAGATGTAGCATCCTAGAGATGGTTTAAATATTGATCAAATTTCAGATTTGTTTTAATTGGAGCAAGAGGTCAGGGAAGGCTTAATGTCGAGGTGTTTGCCATTGGCTGCCAGGCTCCAGATTAGTTTTCTAATCTTATCATAATCTTTTCTACATAAGAGAAAATTATACAACCTGTTTTTAATTCTGAACACCTCTCTTTTTTCTTCTTCTCTGTCCCACCTCTTTTCCTTGATCGCTGGGCTTCTTAACCCTGTCTTTCCTCTGCTTCAGTCCTAAGCAGCCTTTGTGGGAGGGAGTTCAGCAGGAAGTGCTGTTTGCTCACCCACCGAGCATTCCTAGCTCAGCTGCTGACACAGCAGTGTGCATTATTCTAAGGATGTCCTGTCATCACGGTTGGGTCTATACCCCATTAATGGCGATCTCTTCACATGATTTTTTTTTTTTTTTTTGGTTTTTCGAGACAAGGTTTCTCTGTGTAGCCCTGGCTGTTCTGGACTCACTTTGTAGACCAGGCTGGCCTCGAACTCACAAAGATCCGCCTGCCTCTGCCTCCCAAGTGCTGGGATTAAAGGCGTGCGCCACCAACGCCCAGCTCTTCACATGATTTTTTTAAAGATCATTCTTGCTTAATCATGTGCATCCTTTTGTGTCTGTGTAGTAGCACATGTACATGGGTGGTCGTGCGTGTGGATGTCAAAAGGTTTGGGCAACAGATTCCTGAGAGCTGGAGTTACAGTGGTTGTGAGCTGCTCAACATGAATTCAGGTCATCTACAAGAGCAGTACATGCCCTTAACCACTGAGCCATCTTTCCAGCCCCGTAATTTTTGTTCCAAGATTTTTTTTTTCAATAAAGGGTTATTTTTTTAATGATAATGTAGCTGGACATGGTGGATCAACATGCCTTTGATCCCAGCACTTGGAAGGCAGAGGCAGGTGGATCTCTGTGAGTTCAAGGCTAGCCTGGTCTACAAAGCAAGCCCTGGACATCTTTGACTTCTCATCAAAGGCTTGACTTATATTTCTAAAAATCTAATTTATAATTTTTTTCTGTTTTCCTATCGAGGGCCATCAACTAACCCCTCTATCTTACCACAGTCCCAAAATGACGCTAGAATATCTTGTCCTTTTTATAAATACATGTACATACATATTTCAGGGAGGGAAGCACACTCATTTTTAGTTTCAAAAGTAATAGAGACTGTGAAGCAATTTAACTGCATATGATTCATATAGAGATAAAATTTTTCTTATCAGAGTTTTATAATTGACTAACAGGACAAAATGAATAAGACTGGAGACATTGGATACTCAGGAGGTAGAAGTAGGCAAGGAAGTAGTGAAATGGGCTTATTTCCTGAGGTTTTTTTTTTTGTTGTTTTTTGGGGTTTTTTGTTTGGTTGGTTTGGTTTGGTTTTTCGAGACAGGGTTTCTCTGTGTATCTCTGGCTGTCTTGGACTCACTCTGTAGACCAGTCTAGCCTTGAGCTCACAGGGATCCGCCTGCCTCTGCCTCCCAAGTGCTGGGATTAAATGCAACACCCAGCCTCCTGAGAAATTTTTTAAGATTTGTTCTTTTTCAGTTACTGGCAGAATGGTGCATCATTTAACTTATCAACCTGATGCTTTCACGGAAAGGCCCAGAGTCAGACTTCAGCATCATTAGACCAGATTTCAATGCGGTATGTGTCAGGCATCTTAAGCTCTCCAGCCTCAGTATATTATACTTGTAAATAGGAATAATTACAAATCAGATATAAATGAAATGATACAGATGTGAATACAACTTTTACATTTAAAAAGCATAAAATATGGTAGCGCACGCCTTTAATCCCAGCACTTGGGAGGCAGAGGCAGGTGGATCTCTGGGTTCCAGGCCAGCCTGGTCTACAAAGTGAGTCCAGGACAGCCAGTACTGTTATACAGGGAAACCCTGTCTCGAAAAAAACAAAAAACAAAAAAAAAAGGATAAAATACTTTTTTCTTTTCTTCTCAACCTATAACTAAAAGTACAGAATTCAGCTATGCTTTATATCAAAGTAGTCTGCAGTTGGTTTTTTGTTTTTTTTTTTTTAAAGATTTATTTATTGTGTATACAGTGTTCTGTCTGCAGGTATATCTGCAGGCCAGAAGAGGGCACCAGATTTCATTATGGATGGTTGTGAGCCACCATGTGGTTGCTGGGAATTGAACTCATGACCTCTGGAAGAGCAGCCAGTGCTCTTAACCACTGAGCCATCTCTCCAGCCCTGCAGTTGGTTTTTTTTTTTTTTAAAGATTTATTTTATTTATTTTATGCATATGTGCGCTCTATCTGCATGTACACCTGCATTCCAGAAGAGGGCACCAGATCACATTGTGGATGGTTGTGAGCCACCATGTGGTTGCTGGGAATTGAACTCAGGACCTTTGGAAGAGCACTAGGCAGTGCTCTTAACCACTGAGCCATCGCTCCAGCCCTGCAGTTGGTTTTTATTGTTAACCTGACATGGTCTAGGATCATCTGAGAAGAAGGACCCTTAATTGAGAAAATGCCTCCATAAGATTGGCCTGTATGCCAACAACCTGTGGGGGGCGTTTTCTTAAATGATGATTGATGTGGAAGGGCCCAACCCATTTTGGGTGGTGCCACCCCTGGGCTGGTGATCCTGGGTGTATAAGAAAACAGGCTAAGCAAGCCAGTATGAACATTTCTTTATAGCCTCTACATCACTTCCCACATTTTTGAGTTCCTGTCTCTGCTGTGTAATACATTTTCACTTGGAAAGCTGCTTTCCACATGAAGGATATTAACCCTTGTGTGTATACTAATTTATTTCCCTAAGGAATATTAATCACAGGGCAGAAATAGAAAAATACTACAGTTTTGCCCCAGGTTAAGCAGACATACACAGAGAATTTTGAGACAAGGTCTCACTATATGTAGACCAGGCTTGCCTCCAACTTTTATCCTGCTTCTGCCTCCCTAGTGCTGGGATTGCAAGTGTGTGCCGTGACTCAAAGTTCCTGCTTTGAGTTCCTGCCCTGACTTCCCTGCATGATGGACTATCAACTGTGGGATGCTCACTAAGTTAACTGTGTCATGGTATTTTATCACAGGAATAGAAAGCAAACTGAGATTTGCGTATCCTGGAGCTGCTTGATGAACAGCATGAGGTTGTGGGTTTATAAAGCAAGCTCCTGTGGGAAGCAGCATGGAGTATGGAGAAAGCGCTGGACTAGCAGTCAGGAAATCTCAGCTTGTGGTTGAAGCAGTGGCTCAGTAGTTGAGAGCATATGCTTCTCTTCCAGAGGACTTGCATTCAGTTCCCAGCACCCAGTTCAGGCGGCTCACCAACCACCTGTAAGTCCGGCTCCAGGGGGATCTTCTGATATCTCTAACCTCCACAGGTGCCTGTGCTCATGTGCTCTTACCACCACCCTACATACATAAATGTGCGCTAACAAAAATAAATGTTAAGAAAATAGAAAAAAAATGTAAGGTAAGGTAGTCTTAGCTTTCTCCTGACTGGAAATGTGACCTTGGGTAACTCACATAAACTTTCTAGCCTGGGTTTGTATGTCTCCTAAGTAGCATCACCTGGTAACCAATAACTGAGAAAGCAGTGAAGAAACTTGAAATGTTACCTTTTAAAAAGAAATCAACATAGAGACACTGGTGTTTTGTGTTGAGCACCGGAAGCCTGAGAGCTGCAGTGCCTGCTTCAAAAGCCAACTGTCATTGTTCATTTGCATCATTCATTTTTCTGAAGCAAATCAGTACATTTTGAAATTCATATTTCATGGAACTACTTAACTAATTGCTGCAATCAGCAGCAATTTATTTTATAGCAGGGCTGTTCAAATCACTCTGAGGTTGGTACACCATGCACAGTGTCTTTTTAATGCTTATTTTTAATAACAAGTTTTTATCTAGGAAATGGCTAATCTGCTAATAATTCTTCTGGAAGCCTAAGCTCTCCTATACGTCATCTTCACTTGATGATATCTTAAAAACCAGACCAAAGTCATTGACCTAGTAGGTACACCAGCTGTTAGAGAGGCTGTCCCATTTAGAAGGACCAAGAGGGTAAAAGCACCCTCCTTTTTACTCTTGTATGGAGACCCTCATTAAATTACTCAAACAATAATCAGATAGATGCTGTTCAAGTTAATGGCACCTGTGAGGCCCTGTCAAGAGAGCTTTATTTAATGTGCAACAGTCCTGGAGTGATGCAGGTGCCTTTTCAGGCCCTCATTTAATTTAAGCCCCTTTAGTTGGCATGGCAACTAATTTAGACATCTGGGAAACATTATGCTGGGGATTGAGATTTTAGAGGATTTTGCTGGGGCAAAGCAGAAACCTTATCATAACGCAGTATGTGTGACCTCTGGAGTTTTGCAGATAGAGTGCTAAATTTTCAAATTCAGGAATTGTGTTTTCCAAGAAAAATTTTAAGTGTCCTGATGGTTGTATTGTTTTGTCTAATTTTTTTTTTAAGAATGCTCTGTTCATGGATTAAAGATATGTTTCTATTTAGAATGGACTATGCTAAACTTAAAGCATGAAAAACTTATTTCATGCTGTTTTAATAATTTAAAAATGTCTCATATCTTAAACTTTTCAATGTTGTATGTTGAGAAGCAATTAAAGGGAATGAAGACGCTGGGCGTGGTGGCACACGCCTTTAATCCCAGTGCTAGGGAGCAGAGGCAGGTGGATCTCTGTGAGTTCAAGGCCAGCCTGGTCTACAAAGTGAATCCAGGACAGCCAGGTATACACAAAGAAACTGTCTCAAAAAAGGGGGGTGGGGGTGAAGATGTTTCTTCCCAAAAGTGAGCAGGAAAGAGTAGAAGTTGTCAGGAGCTCTGTGTTATTTTGCCTAGACTTCTGACTTAGCTAGAATTTACCCAGCCTGTCATCTTCTTATGAACAAGACATAATTAATCTTCCTAGAAGGTTGGATGAAAGGGTTTTCCAGTTCCTGGATCTGAAGACAGTGACATGGTGATGTAGCTGCTTGGGTTTAGCAGAAGAAATGCCTGCTGGTTTATGTTTGTAAGGACTTGTGCACATGAATTTGTGGTCATAGTTTGGAAGACCTGACTTATTTAGAGTCATCCTCTGTTTAGTACTATGAAATTCTTGTGGCCAAACAATATTCCAGTTTATCCAAATCTATTAGGTGTGAACTTCATCTTGGTGTCTCTAATGCAGAATGAAATGTTTTTGTTTTTTTTTTTTTTTGGAATGGAGTATTTAGTTATAAAGTGTCTGTTGCGGCTGCAGAGATGCTCAACAGGTGAGAGTGTTTCCTGCTCTCCAAGAGCACCTGAGTCCAGCTTATAGCACCGACATCTGATAGTTTACAACTGCACCTAATTCCAGCCCTGGGATCCGATGCCCTCTTCTGGTTTCCATGAGTACCTGCACACCCTTGACAGTCCTTCACACCAGCACACAGACAGAACTGATTGTGTCCCAGCAGTGTCTTCCTTTTCTCCTTTCTTGGAAAATGCAGTCACTGTTAGTAGAAAGCACACAGTGCCCTTCCCACTGGTTTTCTGTTCCTGACTTTTGTATCAGTTTGTTCCTCTCCTAAGTTCAAGGAAGGTTTACTAAGTGCTAGCACAGTGACTTTACCCTGATAACGTGCAAATAAAACTGTTGCCCTTCTGCTTGCATGTGTACCAGCTGTCACGCTAACACTGAAGTTTCTGGCATCACAGCTAGGCTGCTAGTCCTGTAGTACAGAAGGCAGAAAACATGGAGCCTGCTCTCCATCCAGGCAAGAAAAGAACCCTCAGTGATGGAGAAGAAAGCCGGCAGACATGACAGACATCCCACAAAGATAAGTGCTTCAGTATATCCTTTCTTTAGGACTTGTTTTCCCTGGATAAAACCTCAACTTGATAAGTGTCTTACTTCATTTGGGCCACTATAAAGAAATACCAAAATCTGCATAGCTAATAAACAGCAGGAATTTGTTCTGGAGATTGGCGAGTTCAGAGTTGAGATACCTTATGGACTTGAAGTCCCGACAAGGGCCTTCTTCCTGCCTCAGAGTCTTCACTGTAACCTACAGCAGTGCTAGCAACTAATGAGCTCACTGGGGCCTCTTTTAGGGGGACACTAATCCCACTCATGAGGGTTCTGCCCTCATAACCTAATTACCTCCCAAAGTCCCTCCCTCCCATTATTCTGGGTTTAGGATTTCAGCATGAGAGCTTTTGGGCAAACATCAGCATTCAAACCATTGGAGCACAATAATGGTATCTGTATAGATCTTCTGTTTCACTTGGTTTTTCTCTGGGTAATGTTCCTTTACTTGATCTCGGAAACTTAGAGAGCCAGCACAACTCAAGGGTTGAAGCCAGGAGTCACGGCACACACTTGTAATCCCAGCACTGGGGAAGCTGAAGCAGGATAAAAGTTGGAGGCAAGCCTGGTCTACATATAGTGAGACCTTGTCTCAAAATTCTCTGGGTGTGTCTGCTTAACTTGGGGCAAAATTGTACTATTTTTCTATTTCTGCCCTGTGGTTAATATTCCTTAGGGAAATAAATTAGTATACACACAAGGTATATACATCCTTCATGTGGAAAGCAGCTTTCCAAGTGAAAATGTATTACACAGCAGAGAATAAGCAAAGGGGGCAGGCATGTGGCTCCGCTGCAAGAGTGCTTATTTAGTGTCATAGGGTTACTATTGCTGTGGTGAAACACCATGATCAGAAGCAAGGTGGGCAGAAAATGCTTCATTTGACTCACTTCCACATCACCATTCATCATTGGAGGAAGTCACATGAGCTCAAGCAGGGCAGGGACAGATGCAGAGGCCATGGAGGGGTGCTGCTTGCTGGCTTGCCATGGCCTGCTCAGCCTGCTTTCTTTTAGAACCCAGTACCTTCAGTGTGGGCTATCTACACCCACCATGGACTGGGCCCTCCCATATCAATCACTAATTAAGAAAATGTCCTACAGGCTAGCTTGGCTGCAGCCCAAATTTATTATGAGGGCATTTTCTCAATTGAGGCTCCCTCCTCTCAGAAGCTTGTGTCACGTTGACATAAGTAAGCACACACTTAGCGTGCATAAGTCTCTGCAGATAAGCAAGACATGGTGCCTATCTGTAATAACAACACTGAGGAGGTGGAGGCAAGAAGAACAGGAGTTCAAGGTTATCCTCAGCTTCATAGTGAGTTCGAGGCCCTTTTTGAGGCATGAGAACTTGTAACCCAAGGTTGCCATCAGCTATGGAGGAGGACCAGCCTGGGTTGTATGAAATCCTGTGAGAAAGAAAATTGGAAAAGGATAAGATTGGCTCTCACTACCATGCCCTTTCCTCTCTCTCCTACTGTTCACATATATGTGACCAGAAAACATGTAAATGGTTTTCAGCCTGAAGCCATCAGTCACCATTCTTTACTAGACCCACACTGAAGTCTTAGTGACTAAAAGTTCACACTTCACACCAAACCCCTAAGCAGGCTGTAGTGAGAGTACAGAACAGGTCAATTCTTATGGGATGCAGGAAAAGGCTCAGCATCGGAGGTGTCAGGCATCTCCTGAGAAAGCAGGGATGCAGATGCATCACAGAGGACTGATCACACAGGCCTGTGGGGGAAGTAGCAAGACACTGCATCATCCTCTTGCCTGCAAGAGAGTACAAGATTATTTCCTGGACGAAGCATCCTCATCCATTGTCTCTGACTTCTCACCTCACTCACAGGGGACGCTGGCACCTCACCTGTGTTTCTAATAGGGCTCTTTTCTGGGAAATGAATTCACCAGAGGTCCACACATAATGGAGGTACCTGTGGATAGTAATATAAAGCTTCAAGAGTAACTCATGACATAGCATAGAAGATGAATATTAAATCAGCACTTAATATAAAAGATCTGAATAACAGGAGAAATGGCTCACTATGTTTTTTTTTAAGATTTATTTATTTAATGCATATGAATGCTCTATCTGCATGCACACCTGCAGTCAGAAGAGGGCATCAGATCACATTGTGGATGGTAGTGAGCCATCATGAGGTTGCTGGGAATTGAACTCCGGACCTTTGGAAGAGCACTAGCCAGTGCTCTTAACCGCTGAGCTATCTCTCCAGCCCCCAGTTCACTATATTTTAAAGTTCAAAATGATGTACCATAATTCTACTTGAAGAAACTGATCAGATTAACATAAAGCTGTATGTAATGTTTTGTTTCAAGGTTGTGTAAAATAGTAAAAAAAAAAATTAAAGATAACAGATTTTCAACAGTGATGGATTAATTAAATGAAAATTCTGGGAATAGGTGTAGTAGCATAAAGCTATATACTCCCAATACTTGAAGGTAGAGGGAAGATCAGAAATTCAAGGTCATCTACTACATACTGAATCCAAGGCCAGCCTGAGCTACATGAGACTCCCTTAAAAGAAAGAAAAGGTGGCTTAGTTCAAAGAGGTGGGGTCCTGGAGAGTTCTCATCTTTCATTTATCTGCTTTTCTGCAAAGAACAGTTGTTATTTTCTTTTGCTTTTGTTTTTCAGGGAAAACTGGAAAACTTCAAAAGTGCACCAAAAGTAGAGATAAGAATATAATTCCTGGGTTGCTCAACTTCAACAATTCTTTTTTTTTCCACTCTTCTGTATTCCTGCCCTACTCCTTAGGGAGGGCTGAAGTATTTTAAAATAGATTCCAAGCATCACATCATTTAACCTATAAATGCTTAAGTATGCATTTCTGATAAGGATCATCATCAGAACATAATGAGTGTGCCATTCCTCCTACCCCATCCATGATTGTTTGAGGTCTCTCTTTGAACCAGATTCTAAATGGAGCCCACATATTTGTACTTGGATATGAAGTCTCTTGATTCACTTCTATCACATGCATTTCTTCCCTCTGTCACATGCACTTTCCAGGAGGTGGGTGGTGGGGAATATGTGAGTTAGGTATGACAGTGGCTGCTCTCTCTGGGTAGGGAAGTAGGGCTTGGTTAATGTGTGCTCTTCAAAAGTGCCAATTAGGCCGGGCGGTGGTGGCGCACGCCTTTAATCCCAGCACTTGGGAGGCAGAGGCAGGCGGATCTTTGTGAGTTCGAGGCCAGCCTGGTCTACAAAGTGAGTCCAGGACAGCCAAGGATACACAGAGAAACCCTGTCTCGAAAAACCAAAAAAAAAAAAAAAGTGCCAATTAATCCCAGCACTCTGAAAGCAGAGACAGACAGATCTCTGTAAGTTCAAGGCCAGCCAAAACTACGTAGACCCTGTCTAAAAACAAAAATTTTTTAAGCCATTACTACTCACACTGCCTCCTGCCTGGCAGCTTTGGGGTTAGGTGTGTCCCCAGCCTGTTGCAGCCCTCTCTGCTTAAGGCCTGGTTACTTAGAGGGCTTGAGTTCTTTAACAGAAACAGACATTGTATTTTCTGTAAAGTAAGTTAAATGCCAATGTATACATAAAAACAAAACAATTCATGCTGGCTGCTGCATGTTAGGGATCTAAGGAGTGATAGTAGCAGGTATGATGCGAAGAAGCCTAATTGTAGCTAAACTCTGAAAACACCAGGAGAACCTTCTTGTGGAAAGATGGAGAGAGAAATACCAAGGATGGCTAAAGGTCTGTGTTTGGTGCTGTGAAGGAAAGGAGTAGGCTGGACTTGAATATTCAAGAGGGTGTATTTGATAAGGAAAAGGGCTGAGGACCAAGCCTGGGACTTAGCATTCGGAGGGGAGGAAAGGAGAAGGGACAGAAGAGCCAAAAACGGCAGCCAGTGAGAGAGCAGGGGGCCTCCCAGTGTCCCCTGGCCATCTAAAACCAGCTCTTGGAGGAAGCAGTTTTCAACCATGTGTCAGAAGTTAGCACAGATTCTCCCCTGCTTCTGTGCTGTGAAGATTATCTAAAGAAAAAGTTCCAGCCAGGTGTGGTGGCATACACATTTAATCCCAGCAAAGCCAGACAGATCTCTTGAGTTTGAAGACAGCCTGGTCTACAAAGTGAGTCAGGATACACAGAGAAACCCTGTCTCAGAAAAAAAAAAAGAAAAGTTTCAATGAGTTTTTAGCTCCACACAGGGTAAATCATAAGCTTATTATTCTAATATAAATATAGCAAAAAAGGGGTTCCTTAATGTCTGTATAACATTCATGTATCTTGTAAAAATTCCAAATTCCACCTCCCCATGACTCTCTACTCTCCACCTTTTGGTCACCTGCCATGTGTCTGTTGAAAACCTGAGACTGCATCTCAGCAAGAGCAACAGAAGCTTGAAGCTCAGCTCAGGCTTTCATAAACGTGCAGTAAAAGTGTTTACTTTTAATTTTCTCTTACATGTGATAATTATAAGGAGATCATTTGATGGCTTACTTCAGTTCTTAAACATGTAAATTCTTTTGATTTAGGCACTGTCTAATCCTGTAGTGGTTGGAATTCTCTCTCACCTGTATTGGACTGTGTTGAAGCTAGCTGTCTTCAAACTTCCCAGCCTTGAAAATGGAAGTTACGCCTTAACTCTGATGATTACCCTGAGGGGGTTGGGGGCCAGTTCTCTGATGTCTCCTTAACTTACAATCTGAAGATACGTTGTCACAGAATTAATGCAGAGTGACCTACATAAAATTATCGTCTCTCCTCAGCCACTCAGCTCAGATCATGTCAAAGTTTTTCTTTATCAGATTTTGCGAGGTAAGATTTCCCTTTATCAAGAAAGGGCAGTGTGCTGGTGTGAATGAGTCATTTTGCTCTTCATTTGAACTTTATCCTGGCCTCCCAAACCTTTTTCCCCAAAGACCTTTTTTGTTTGAACCAGTTTTTTCACTGTTTTTGAGGTTAAGAGGCATGGGAGTTAGAGATACGAAGTACTGAACTTGGATCCTTGAGCATGTTAGTCACATCCCTGTCAACAAGAGGCTTTTAAGGTAGCCAAATATTTGTTAAATTTTTATTTTCATTAGGGCAGAGAAGGCAGGCAAATGGATTAATCTAGGAACGCAGGTAAACAGCAGTTTGTTACAAATTCCAGTAACTGCCTTTAGCTCTTTACAGAATGTGGCATCAGATAACTAAATTTAAAAATGACTATCCTCTATGGAAACATCTGTCCTTCAAGCCAATAATTGGTGGGCTTGTCTATTCAGACATACTCATTGCCTGCCATAGCTGAGTCCCGATACTCAACTCAAAATGACCCTAAAAACCCAAAGCAGATGGAGAAGGCCAATAGAAACAGCAGCTAAGGAAGGCCTGACAGCGAGGAAAGAACACATCTGTGACCAGAGTTCTACTGTGACAGAGAATTATTTAAAGCTGAAACCACTTTCTTGTCTCGTGAAATACTTTTTTCCCCCATAGTATTCATAGAATTTCATTTCTACAAAGAAGCTGAAAATCTTCCAAGGACCAAAACACATAAGCGATATTACAACAACAAAAAAGTTCACCTATGATAGATCTGTAGATATCTCGTGGTAGAGGGAAATGGGAAAGCTTCTTGGCTCATTTACAGGTGTGACAAATATGTTTTATTACATTTTATTTTAAAAAGGAATCAGTGTAAGGTTGTGACTTACAGTGGAACTGAAGACCAGTCTCTTAAGAGGTCAAAAATATTTCGAGATGATTAAATGCCCTCTTGGCTGTCAGTAGTGGCAAGTGCTGCTGACAGATCTGAGCAGGTCCCTCCCTGAGTTTTGTCCTGTCACTGAAATGCTTATCCTAGGAAAGGCCTCCTGTAGGCTAATGGAAGCCGTCTTTGTTGGAGCAGATTCAGAGTCACAGGTTGGGAGTATCAATAGCAGAACTCCATCCAGTAGCTACCCTGAGGAGCAGTTCAAGGATACTGACATGGCCAGTCTTAACTCTAGGGCTGACAGATTACCTATGCTTCAAGCCATGTAATCTTTAAATCATAGACATTGTCTCTGGCATGTGCAAACCTTGAGACATTTTACTGCAACAAAATGTCTCAAAAAAGTGTTTTGAAGGGGAGCAAGCCAAGCTTTTGATAATATTTTTTAGCTTTTGTTTGGGGAATAATTTTAAATCTTCTGGTTTGTTTCCATTTATGGTTTTTCATGATCACTGGTTAAGCAAAAGGAATTGAATATCTGCAATTAAATGTGTTTGCTGTTTCAGGTTTGAAATATCTACATTCAGCTGGTATTTTACATCGAGACATTAAGCCAGGGAATCTCCTTGTGAACAGCAACTGTGTTCTAAAGGTAGCTTTTCAGTTATTTAAGATCTGTGAAAAATCAAATGTCTGGCTCAAGAGCATCATTTTCCCTGCTTCATCAGAAACAAAGACATCAAGGCCGTTGGAACTAATTTGTGGTCCTGGCTCTTTTTTTTTTTTTTAATGTTTTGCCTAAGTTTTCAAATTCCAGAATGAGAACTATAATGTCACCAAAGAGAATGGCAATCTTTCAGAAACTCTTATCCTTTCAGATCATTCCATACTGTAGGAAGTATTTATCAGAAGGTTTAGACTCAGCTTCTGCTGCTATGACTGGGGGGTGGCTTGGACAGGTACCTACATCTTATGCGGCTAGCATTGCTATATGCTGTTGCACTGCAGTAGCAAACAGAAGCACAGCCATGCTTCCAAGTGAAAGTGATGTGCTGGGAAAGGGTATGTGCACCTGGTAGATGTATTTCTCCAGCGTGGTACTCAAATCTTCCCCCCTACAGAATAAATTTATATTTAGTAATCCCCAAATCTCAGTTTAAGCGACAGGATGGGACTGTGTCTCAAAATATAGCAAAGGTGCACATGTTTTTGTATGATGGGAACCCCATTGTTTAGAAGTAAAGGCAAGAAGTTAAAAAACAAACAAAAAACACCTAAAACAAGTATCCCCAAATCTCAAGTCAACTTCATTTTTACTAGTTTTCCTGATTCCTACCTCTCATTGTCCTTTGTTAGTTAAAAGAAACTCACTAATAGCAAAATCCACAAATTCTCAAACCTCTAATACACAAATATATTTTCCAAACTCCTGATAGTGGAAGGTCCATTGTAATTTTCCTCATAGAGATTAAAAATAGGGGCTAGAGAATGGGCTCAGTAGTAAGAAAGCTTATAGCTCCAGTTCCAGAGGATCTGATGCCTCTTCTGACCTCTGTGGGTTCCTGCATACATGTGGTGCACATACATACACATAAAATTAAGTATTAAAAAAAATAGAAGCTAGGCAGTGGTTGCACACACCTTTAATCCAGCACTCAGGAGGCAGAGGCAGGCAGATCTCTCTGAGTTTCATGCCAGCCTGGTCTACAAAGTGAGTTCCAGGACAGCCAGGGCTACACAGAGAAACCCTGTCTCAAACAACAAAAAAGACATTTGAAATTAAAACTTAGAATTACACCACCTCTGTAAGCAGATGAAAGTTTACTTCCTGGGTGACCACTGCATACGGTACTCCCTCCAGTCTGCAGCACTTATTCTTAGCATTTCCACTGATCTGTTAAAATGGAAAAGTACTAATTTCTCAGTATTGCCTACTTTTAAAATAAAGAAAACTGTTAGTGTTGCCTAAATGTTGGTAGCTAAGTAAATATTAAAGCCAAATATATGAATAATTTTGTTTTTGTTTTAAATGCTTTCTTTGAGCTGTGGGTCAATTTTTCCTTAAAGGTGGTGGGCTCTGCTGCTTGTCAATAAAAATTCTTCATCATATCAGCCAAAAGCCCATCCCTGGTTTAACTCCAGTGAGATAAAGTGCTTGCTGTATATGTTTTCCCTGAAAGTAGCTGATAGCACAGTTCATTCTTTTGTTTCCAAAGAAAAATTAATTACCCCAGAATCTTCCACAGTGTTTGTTCCTTCTGTGTGTTTGAGTGCCTCCTTCAGCCACTTCTCCCTCGCAGGCCTGAAACTCACTATGTAGACCAAGACCAAACCCATATCCCATAACTCATTTTAATTAAAAATATTTTTAAAACCTTACAGTTAGGAATTCTTGTCCTATTTATACCAAATCAGTTCTTTTTTTTTAATGTCTATTTATTACTTCCAGTTACATCTCCATCACAGTCCTCTCTCCACCCCTCCCAGCCCCACCCTCCCACTCTCTCCCACCAATCCTACTCCTCTGGAGGGGGGCGCCCCTACATATAGGCCCCCCTCAGTTCAGCAGTCATATGAGAGCTAAGAGCTTCCTCTTGCACTGAGGGCCTACATGGCAGCTACCAAATCAGTTCTATGAGAATTTAAGCCAGTTTCTATTTGGGTTTTGGCTGGAAACCTTCATGGGGAGTTTTATGTTGATCCTGTCATGCCTGTGCTATTAATTACCTGAAGTCCATTTTCCAGATGATCGTTAGTGCTGTGGTAACCTGTAGCCATATGAATGGGTAACAAGGAAAATGTCTTTTTTGAGTATACATCCTCATGAGTCCCTCTTACTGTAGTTAGGTCTTCTGCAGGGAACAGGAGCTGCTGAGAGTTTGAAAGTGTAGTGGCCAAGTCAAGACAGCATTTGAGCTGGGTGTGGTGGCGAACACCTTTATCTCAGCACTTAGGAGACAGAGGCAGGCGGATCTCAAGAGTTCAAGGCCAGAGTTCCAGATCAATCCCAACAAAATATGCTTCTTTTATTCTACTTTCTTCTGAGTCCATCCTGGAAAAAGCTTGGTTAAGCCTGAAGTATGCATTCAGCTATGTTTGGAGTTCATTGGTTTTGATTTTGGTTTAATTATCGGTTTAAAATAAGTTAAGGTTTTTGTTTTTCTGTTGCTTGGCATTGAATCCATGCCCTTTCACATAAAGGCAAGTGCTTTTTTTCCTGAGCCACATCTCCAACCTGGAGAAGAATATTTTTAAAAGATGTATAACTTTAAAGGGGGAGCCAGGCATCGTGGTACAGGGCTTTAACCCCAGCACTCAGGAGGCAGAGGCAGGCGGATCTCTGAGTTCAAGGACAGCCTGGTATACAAAGTGAGTCCAGGACAGCCAAGGCCACACAGAGAAACCGTGTCTCGAAAAACCAAAACCAAGTAAGGGGGAGGGGCAGTAGAGAGATGGATCAGTGGCTAAGAGCACTAGCTACTCCTCTAAAGGACCAGCACCCACACTGCAGATCACAATTAGCTATAACTCCAGGCCAAGGAGATCTGATGCCTTTTTCTGGCCTCTGTGGGCACCAGGCACACATGTGGTAGACATACATACTGGCAAAACTCTGATATGCATAAAATAATACAAAATTAAAAGATGCATAATTTTATTCAGAACCATTGAGGTTGGTATTTTCTCCCATTTGTCCAAATAAGACCATATTTTATATTGATAAGAATATATTATACCGGGCTGGAGAGATGGCTCAGGAGTTAAGAGCACCAGTTGTTCTTCCAGAGGTCCTGAGTTCAATTCCCAGCAACCACATGGTGGCTCACAACCATCCACAATGTAATCTGATGCCCTCTACTGGCTGCAGGTGTGCATGCAGATAAGGCACTCATACATAAAATGAATAAATAAATCTTCAAAAAAATTAAAAAAAAAGAATATGTTATACCTATATCATTTAAGACATTTTGAAGTTCATGAGTAGTCTATCAAGGTTTTTTGTGTATTTGTAATGTTTTTTTTTTTTTGCTGCTGCTGCTGTTTTTCGAAGTATAAATGTGTCTGTCTAGCTTAGTCTCTTAGTTTGATTTATTATATGACAAAGACCATGACAAAGAACAACTTGGGATGATGGGATTTCTTTGGCTTACTTGTCCAGGGTCACAGTCTATTAAGGAACACCAAGGCAGAAATGATGGAGGAGTGCTGGCTTGCTCTTCCTACCTTGCTCAGCCTGTTTTGTTTGTTTTGTTTTTTACCACCTGCCTAGGGATGGTATGGCTGGCAGTGGGCTACACCCTTTGACATCAATCATCAACCAAGAAATTGCCCAAAGGCCAACTGTATGGGGGTATTTACTCAATTGAGTTTCCCTCTTCTCAGATATGTCTGTGTTGTGTCAGATTGACAAAAATCTAACTAGGACACTGGGCATGGTGGCTCATGCCTATGATCCCAGCACTTGAGAAGGACAGGACAGAAGAATCAGGTGTTCAAGGTCATCCTCAAGTGGCATAGCAAGCTTAGAGCTATGCTGTCTGAAAAATGAGCAAAAGAAGGTAGGTGCCTGCTTGATAATGTCTTAACTGTCTTTTCTATTTAGATTTGTGATTTTGGATTGGCCAGAGTGGAAGAGTTAGATGAATCCCGTCATATGACTCAGGAAGTTGTTACTCAGTATTACCGGGCTCCAGAGATCCTGATGGGCAGCCGTCATTACAGCAATGCTATTGACATCTGGTCTGTCGGGTGCATCTTTGCAGAACTACTGGGCCGAAGAATATTGTTTCAGGCACAGAGTCCCATTCAGCAGGTGTGGTTTCGCTTTATGGCTATATTTGGTTTTAATTCTGCTGTAGTTTTGAAGGGAAAGCCATCTTGCACACATTTTGAGTTTATTCATTGTGCTGCCGTAATTGATTTTTACCAAATTCAGGTTCATTCAAAAGCCAGAAAGTAATAAAGTTGGAGATGTAGAAGTTCATTCTGCAAGTTAGGAGCCTATAAGAGCAAGCATTGACTTTATCACATGCACTGGTGCATGGCAGCAGACTTGGCTCTACAGTTGCATAGGTGTGGTCTTGAGTTGTTAGAAGGCATCTGTTCTTTCCAGCTGAATGGCTGTGATTTGAAAATGTATTTGATGACTTAGCATACTTCTCCTTTTTGTGTAGCCTACACACTTTTAGTGTTGATTTCTTCAAATCTGAGCGTTTAAAAAATTATCTTTATTATTGGGCTGAAATATTTAGAATTGACATAGAACACCAGAAGATTATTAAAGCATAGCTTTAAGAAATCATGCAGGGAGCTGGAGAGATGGCTCAGAGGTTAAGAGTACTGGCTGGTCTTCCAAAGGACCCGGGTTCAAATCCCAGCACCCACATGGCAGTTCACAAACTGTCTGTAATTGCTGAGCATGGTGGCGCACGCCTTTAATCCTAGCACTCAGGAGGCAGAGGCAGGAGGATCTGTGTGAGTTCAAGGCTAGCCAGGTCTACAAAGTGAGTCCAGGACAGCCAGGGCTACACAGAAAAGAAAGAAAGAGAGACAGAGACAGAGAGAGAAACCATTTGCAGCCATGTGTGGTGGCAAATACCTCTCTAATCCCAGGACTCCTGAGGCAGAGAGTTCCAGGGCAGCCTGATCTACATATCAAGTTCCAAAGTTTCAAGCTAGCTAGAACTATATAGCAAGACCCTGTCTCAAAATAAAAAGAGAGCTGGGCAGTAGTGGTGCAATGCTTTAATCCCAGCGGGAGGCAGAGGCAGGTGGATCTCTTGAGTTTGAGGTCATCCTGCTGTACAGAAGTGTGCCAGATTGTCAGAGCTACACAGAGAAATCTTATCTAAAAAGGAAGGAAGGAAGGAAGGAAGGAAGGAAGGAAGGAAGGAAGGAAG
>CAJQZJ010001558.1:17690279-17705448 GCA_907164525.1 Lophiomys imhausi
AAGGAAGGAAGGAAGGAAGGAAGGAAGGAAGGAAGGAAGGAAGGAAGGAAGGCCGGGCGGTGGTGGCGCACGCCTTTAATCCCAGCACTTGGGAGGCAGAGACAGGTGGATCTCTGTGAGTTCATGGACAGCCTGGTCTACAAAGAGAGTCCAGGACAGCCAGAGCTGTTAATACAGAGAAACCCTGTCTTGAAAAAAACCAAAAAAAAAAAAAAAAAAAGAAAGAAAGAAAGGAAAGAGAAGGGGTTGAGAGAGCTGCAGCAATAGCTCAGTGGTTAAGAGCGTTAGCTGTTCTTCCAGAAGATCTGAATTTGGTTCCCAGCATCCATGTCTGGTAGCTCATAGTCTGTTGCCTGTAACTTAAGCTCTGAGGGATTTAACTTCTCTGACCTCTAAGGGTACTTGCACTCAAGTACACACATACAGACTACATGCACACAATTAAAAAACAATAAAAAATAATTTTTTAGGTTTAAAAACAAATTGAAGGTGGGCATGGTGGCCTCGAATCTTTGTACTTGGGAAGCAGAAGCAGTGGATCTCTATAAGTTTGAAACCAGCCTAGTCTACATAGAGATTTCCAGGCCAGCCATGGCCATTTAGGAAGACTGTCTTTTGGGGGGGGGGGGGGGGGGAAGGGAGATTAGTGTTAAGAGCACTGGCTCCACCCATATGGTACTTCATAACTGTCTGATAGGAGTTCTGACACTCTTCTGGCCTCTTCAGGCACTGTATACATTTGTTGCACAGGCATGCAGACAAAATACTCATAATACTTTTTATTTGGAGCCAAATGTGGTATCTCAGCACTTGAGAAAGAGGGGGGATCTTTGTAAATTCAAAATCAGCCTGTTGCACATAACAGGCTCTGGTGAAGTATGTAAGTCTGAGCTTTCCAGTCTTACATAACTACTGGAGAACTCCTCTGTTTATCATCAGTGTGTTCGGGGTAATGATCATCACAGAAAACAGACATATATATAGAAGTAGTCAACTATATGTGGAAGTAGTTACTTCCTCTTGCATTTTCTCTTTGAGAAATAAGTGTTGGGCCCTGAACTGTAGCAGGCTTTATCACAGATCTCCTCTGTCCCACTTGTGACAGCTTCCTGAGCATGTCCATCAGGTAATCACCTCCTTGTGCCATCACTGTGGGTGGGACAGGCCTGCCAGTGTCACTGCCACACTTCTCTCAGAAGCTGTCCAGAGATCTTAACTCCGGTGGCAAGCAAGTGTCTCAAGCACTTCTATTACTCAGATACCAGTGCTGATGGCTGCCCCATAGTTTAGATAAGTGCAGGAAATGGTGTTCCTCTGGGCATAAATTTCCCATCCTAGGGGGATCCAAATGAAATGTTGCTGTTAATTAGGTTATAGAGTCAGAACAATTTTAGCCAGGCATGGTGGCGCACACCTTTAATCCCAGCACTTGGGAGGCAGAGTCTGGTGGATCTCTGTGAGTTCAAGGACAGCCTGGTCTACAAAGTGAGTCCAGGACTGCCAGGGCTACACAGAAAAATCCTGTCTGGAAAAACTCCAGAAAATTGGTAAGATGCTTTGCTACCTACAAAGACTTGTTTACAGTAAAACCATTGTATCAGTCTCCTTTATTATGCCCAGCTAGATAAATGTGGCCTTGTGTGGCATCATAGCTTCCTAAGTTCCACATTTTTCTGCCAGTGTAAGAGATTTCTAGGATGTAAAAGGCATATGCTGGTCCAAACATTGAGTGCTTAGCTTTTGTTTTCAGGCATGAATGCTTTGGATGTTTATTATATTTACATGTATCTGATGTGTAGATTAGCCCCTTAAAAAGCTTGAATCCGCCAGGTGTGGTAGAGCAAGCCTTTCATCCCAGCACTTGGGAGGCAGAGGCAGGCAGATCTCTGAGTTCGAGCCCAGCCTGGTCTACAAAGTGAATCCAGAACAGCCAAAGGATACACAGAATCCCTGTCTCTAAAACAACAAAAAAAAAAAAGCTTGAATCCATTTGAAACATTAAAATCATTAACTGTTTGAAAAATTATTAGCCACTGTCTGCAAAGATTATAAATGCGATAGTTTTAAAGCAGTGGAGCATACAGATACAGACCCTGAAGTTACTCTAGTGTAGAACACTACACTTTCCATGGCATGTAGCCCAACTGTCCTCAAACTCACATCCTCCTCTCTTAGCCTCTCAGGTGGTAGAGTTACAGGTATGTACCACCTAACCTGGTTTTGTTTTAAATAGCGCAGAAAGTAAAAGAAAGGGCTCTTATCAGAGCTTACTTGAAGGTTTTGTGGTTCTAACATTAAAAAAAAAAAGTGCACTCATTTCTAAGGCTATAAGTTAAGTGAAATGAAAAGTTGTTTCTGTGAGCTACTGTCAACCTGTATTTCATGTTCCCTTGCAGTTGGATTTGATCACAGATCTGTTGGGCACGCCATCACTGGAAGCAATGAGGACGGCTTGTGAAGGTGCTAAGGCACACATACTCAGGGGTCCTCATAAGCAGGTAAAAAGGGCAACAGTCTATCTCTGGCAACTAGCTGTAAGGGAAGGATTTCTATTCCAGAGATGTTGCTTGTAGGTTTAGACACATATGTAGATACACACAAGACACAAACAAGTGAGATCTCTATTATGTGTTTATGACCACAATAGAAAATGACATATGGTCATGCCCAATACCATAGGAGAAAAATGTGTGTTTATACCATTGCTTATGAGTGACAAGTGACCTCATGGTGGTCTCCTATTTTATCAGTATGTAGGGAGAAAGCTTTGACCTCGGTGCATGTGAGTCAAGATACCCTCTCCAGCCGGGCGGTGGTGGCGCACGCCTTTAATCCCAGCACTTGGGAGGCAGAGGCAGGTGGATCACTGTGAGTGGAAAAAACCAAAACAAAAAAAGATACCCTCTCCAAATACTGAGCCCAAATAACTAGTCCCTCTTTGCCTTGCAAGGGTGTACAACAGTTGCTGTTGTACTCTTACCACTAGCGTCAAATTAGACCCATATGTGGTTAGAAGTTTAAAGGAGGACTGCCTGATTCTTCTTTTGTTTTTTTTTTTTTTTTTTTTTTTGGTTTTTCAAGATAGGGTTTCTCTGTGTATCCTTGACTGTCCTGGACTCACTTTGTAGACCAGGCTGGCCTTAAACTCATAGAGATCCGCCTTCCTCTGCCTCCCAAGTGCTGGGATTAAAGGAGTGCACCACCACTCCCGGCTGATTCTTAATAATCAATATTAGTTGCAACCAGCCAAATCATTGCTGAGAAGCCAGGTTTTTTGTTTTTTGTTTTTTTAATCTCCACTCTATTGATTAAGCAGTATTTTCTGCAGTTGCTTTCCTAATCCCCTTTACAGAAAACTTAATGATGTGAAGAGTGAGTGAGAAGAATGGTTTCCTGGGAATGAGAAACAAGTAGGACCAATAATGCTGCCGAGTACAAACCAAGGCTCGTTTTTTCCCAGCACTGCCTGGTCTCTTTTAAATTGGGCGTTTAAGTGATCAAACTGGTTGCTTAGGTGAACTGACTGGTCGACCAAAAGACAGACTGTGTTTGACATTCTGCCCTGAAATTGCCCACCAGACATTTGCTCGAAGCTTCCCCCTCCATTGCAGTTCCCTCCCCTAACTGCAGTGACTGCAGAGCTTGTTCCCACAGGTGCACGGGCAGTGAGGGAGGGAAGTGTTCTCTAACACCAGCTCAGCCCAGGAAATGGAGAGGGGGGGGGTGCTTGTACTTTTATTCATACGTGCTTATTTCTGAGGCAGGGCTTCACCGTGTAGCCCCAGCTTATTGCTAACTCACTGTGTAGATCAAGTTGGCATTAAACTCACAGCAGCCTACCTGGCCATGCTTATATCTAAAGAGCCTCCTTAAGGGTGCATCTTTTGTTCATACTATGAAATAATTTGAGACCCTGACATCCCTAGAGGAATGCAGCAGCTTTTTAAACAGATTTATTTTATTTAAATTGTGTGTGTGTGCCTGTGTGGGTGTGTGCACATGATTATCAGAAGCTGGAAGCAGATACCCTTGGAGCTGAAGTTACTGGCAGTGGTGAACCACCCGTCCTAGGTTCTGGGAACCAGACTCAAGTCCTCTGCAAGAGCAGTACTAACTCTTAACCACTGAGCCATCTTTCAAACTCTCAGGAATTGGGAGCCTCTGTATTACAGGAGAAGGCTAACAGGGTCTGTTATGGTGTTTACTGGCCAGTATCAGGAACACTAATCTAATTTGTTAATATCTTATAGTGTGTCCTTGTAAATAGAATAATTTTCCTCCTTTATTGACCTTATCGGTTTAATAAATCTACCTGGCCAAAGATAACCAGTAATGAAATGCGAAGATCAGACACCCTGGTATCACCCTTCCTTCTCTAAAGGTTTTAGCTGTTGCTAATGGTTATCAGCTAATTAGTCCTCTGTCAAAGTGTTATGTTACTAAATAACAGCCTAGAGGGCAGGCCTTCCTGAGATGTTTCTGACATGTCTAAAAGAGCTTGAAAATGTCTTACTGCACCAAAGCCACTATGTGCTCCTTTAAGCATTCTGGGCACATGAACACAACAGCTGTAAAAGTCTAGGGCCTTATCTGTGTCTGGCAGCAGAGTCTTGTATCCCTGTCTCCAAAAACCAAACCAAAAAAAAATCTACATCTTTTCAAAAAAGAAAGAAATGAGTATTACATTATTTTCTAAAACAAAAGAGGGAGGAAAGGAAAACTTTACAGTTCTATTTTTTTAAGTTAAATAAAGTCTGTCAGAACCCTTTCTTCTACACTTTTACAAGGCTCAGCCTAGTAGTGAGTAGCAACTCCTGAAGCTTAAGGCTTTGCTTATCACGTTGTCTGGTGACCTGAGAGGCGCACCACAGTAAATGTTAGTGTCAGAATATTTGATTGTGAAGGAAAAAGTTGGTAGGGTGAGTGAAGAGAGCCTGCTGCCCAGAGGCAGTTGCGCTTTAGGAAGAAGAAGGGCTTTACCAGGGCCAGGAGCAGTCTGTACCTATTGCAAGCAGGTACTTGACTATAGCGGAAGTGGTTCCATTTTTTCCCTCCGGTGTGGGAACTGGCTTTGATCTGCATTTGATAGTTGATCTGTATGCCATCACTGAGTTCCGAGTGAAGTTCACAGGGTCTTGAAGCTCCTAGTGTGAGCCACCAGTCTCTTTCTCTCCCACTGGCCCTCCACCTCACAATACACAACCAGTCATTTGTTAGCCTACTAGCGGCTTTTCCGAAGGTCATCACTTCTTACAGCTGAGGTTGTAAGAAACAACTGCACACAAGCTTATTTGGTATGTAGATAACTGTATATATTTTCACATTTTTTTTCTTCTGTTCTTGGTTTTTGGGTCCTTGTTTTGTGGCTTTTCTTTTGTTATTTGAGTTTTGTTTTGTTTGAGTTTTTTGAAATAGAGTCTTGCTATATATCTTGTGATTGTCGTGCCTCAGCTTCTCCAGTGCTGGTACTACAGGTGTGTGCCACTGCTCCCCAGTTTATGTACTCCGCTTCAAAAAACTAATTTGATCCCCAGGATGTAATATGTAGCTTGTGCAGTTTTGTATCTTATAGCTGTTCCACAAAATACATGATGTTTAGTTGACTCAAGGCTTGGCTCGGGGTGTGTCCACTGTGTTTATTCTTTGAACTGCAGTGATGAAGACTGCAGGCTGTGAAGTCTGTCCCAGGCTTGACCACATTACACAGAGGGCTAAATGGTGTACCGTGAGTTGTACGATGAAGTTTGTAGGCAGGTTGTATAAGGATTTCAACCCTACTACTAACTCACTCTTTGACCGTGAGAAAATTACTTAACCTCCTCTGTGAGCCTCTATTTCATTCTCCAATAAAATTGGAATAAAAATAGTTTCTCTGGCTGGCAAGATGGCCTCCAACCCTGAGGCCCTGCTTTTAGTCCTAAGAACCCATTGGTGGTAAGAGAAAATTCACTCCCAATAGTTGTCCTCTGATATCTACACATGTGCTTTGGCACCAGCACCCACTCCTACACACACACACACACACACACACACACACACACACAGTAAAAAAATAATATTAGTTCCCATGGGCCACCCATTTATTGGGGTCCCTTCCTGCAGGGAACTGTTGTCTTACCTCTCAATAAACTTTCCTCATTTGTCACTCAAAAAACATATTTTTTCTATCATTAAGTTATAATTGGAAGCCGGGCGGTGGTGGCGCACGCCTTTAATCCCAGCACTTGGGAGGCAGAGGCAGGCGGATCTTTGTGAGTTCGAGGCCAGCCTGGTCTACAAAGTGAGTCCAGGACAGCCAAGGATACACAGAGAAACCCTGTCTCGAAAAACCAAAAAAAAAAAAAAAAAGTTATAATTGGAACTAAAGAGATGGTTCAGTGGTTAAGAGCACAAATGAATTTGGCATAGGGCCTGAGTTTGATTCCCAGCACCCATGTCAGGCAACTGATAGCCACCTGGAACTCTAGCTCCAGGGAATCCACTGCCATATTCTGACCTCTATATATACCCTGCCCTCATATGCACATTCCCACGCAAAGACACAAACATATACATGTAATTAAAATAAAATAAAATCAGCTGGGTGTAGGCGTGTATGGAAATCCCAGCACTCAGGAAGCACAGGCAGGTGGATTTCTATGACTTTGAAGCCAGTCTTGTCTGTATAGCAAGTTCCAGATCAGCCAGAGCTATGTAGAGAGAACCTGTCTTAATAAAATAAAATAATCTTTTTATATTATTACAATAATTAAGAAATAATACATGCAGTAGAATATGGAATAGTGTCTGTCGCATATGAAACACTTATTAAATATTAGCTATTAAGATTAACACTAAGCCAAGCCTCTAGTTTCATACCTTTAATCCCGGCACTCAGGAGCCAGAGGCAGGTGGATCTCTGTGAGTTCAAGGCCAGCCTGGTTTACAAAGTGAGTCCAGGACAGCCAGGGCTCTTTTATACAGAGAAACCCTGACTTGGGGGAGGGGGGAAGGAGATTAACACTGAAATAATAGGAAAAGGCTATGATTTAAAAAAAAAAAAAAGCCAGGCGTGGTGGCGCAGGCCTTTAATCCCAGCATTTGGGAGGCAGAGGCAGGTGGATCTCTGTGAGTTTGAGGCCAGCCTGGTCTACAAAGTGAGTCCAGGTCAGTCAAGGATACACAGAAACCTTGTCTCAAAAAAAAAAAAAATGTGCCTGCCTATAATCCCTGCACTGTGGAAGCTGAGGAAGAAACATCAAGAGCCAGTCTGGGCTGCATCTCAAGACCCTATCAAAAATAAATAAAAAAATAACAAACAAATATATTATGCTAGGTGTATAGGCACACACCTTTAACATGGCAAGTTCCAGGCCGGCCAAGGGCACATGGAGGGAATAAAGTGATCAAGTGGACTTTATCACTAAAAATACTAAGATGGTCCTTTCACAGAAAATCTACAATTATGCCAGCATTTTAAACAAGAAAACCGTGTTATCTCAGTTTATGTAGAAACAGCCTTTGCTTCAATCTCTTTTTTTACTTAACCTAATAAAGGGTCTTTATAAAATCTACTGAAAGCCGGGCGGTGGTGGCGCACGCCTTTAATCCCAGCACTTGGGAGGCAGAGGCAGGCGGATCTTTGTGAGTTCGAGGCCAGCCTGGTCTACAAAGTGAGTCCAGGACAGCCAAGGATACACAGAGAAACCCTGTCTCGAAAAAACCAAAAAACCCAAAAAAAAAAATCTACTGAGAAGTTTTAAGTGAATTCCCATTAAAATAATGAACAAGGCAGAATGAGGTAGAGCACACCAGGAGTTACATAAAGTCAAATGCATGCACACTTCTGACTTTCAGAAAAGATTCACACTTATACTCATTGAAATGGCTTATGCTGACTGGAGGTATTCAAGCTCCACCCTATTACATCTACTCTAAGTTATTTAATAGAAGAATATATTTAGACTCCAGCTATACTTTTTTAAATGTGCATATGCCTGTGCATGTTCACACATGTGCTGGTAGGTGTGGGTGGATATACATGTATGTGTGTATGAGTGCATGTAGAGGCCAGATGATCTCAGATGTAATCCTCAGAAACTCTTGTCTACCTCATTTGAGACAGCGTTTTCCATTGAGGTGAACTCAGCACTTAGGCTAGACCAGATGACCATCGTGCAATAGGGAACCGTCCATCTCCACATCTCTCTGCGTTGGCATTGAAAGAGCACAGCATGTGACCCTCCCCAGCATTCTGGGGTTTGAGCTCGGATCCTCGTGCTCACAAGGCCAGCACTTCACAGGAGCTGTTGTACCAACCTCCTGAGGGACACATCTAAAAACTCAATACAAGTTGTTTACTTTCAAGTAGAGTCGAGAGTTATTAAAGAAATATTTAATATAAACTTTAAGCATGCAGATCATGAAACAAAACACACCAGAGAACATGGATATGAGCTTCTCAAAGAAGAATCAAATCAGCAGACAGATTTTAGTTTGATTTTTCTGTTGCTGTGATAAACAGCAGGACCAAAAGCAACTTGAAGAAGGGATCGTTCCTCCTTACAATTCCCAGGTGACACAGTCCATCTCTGAGGGAGGGCAGAGAACTTACAGGCAGGAACTGAAGAAACTGCCATGGAGGACTGCTGCTTACTGGCCTGCTCTCAGGCTCTCATTCACCCATTTTTCTTATACCATCCAGAACCTGCCCAGGAGTGCCACCACACAGTGGATGGGCCCTCCCACCTTAGTCAGCCATCAAGAAAATGCCACAAACATACCCACAGGCCAGTCTGATGGAAGCAATCCCTCGGTGGAGCTTCCTTTTTCCCAGGTGTGTCAAGTTGACAGCCAACATTAGCCCTCACACTAATCTTTTTAGATCTTAGTTAAGCTTTTAATCAACTACTCCAAGTTAGATGATAATTATTTTGCTAGTAATAATTGCTAACAGTAATTAGAAGTTTGCTATGAGTATGTTCTGAGACATGTCATGAATATTTTTTATACTCATAAAAACAATTATTAACACTATTATTTCTTTTTGTCCATGGAAGATAGAGGATTACAGAGATTAAATAATGATGTATTTTAATAGTTTATTCATGACAGTACACAAGAGGTGAAGTGCCTTATATATATGAAATGTCCAACTTCCTGGAATGTTCATTTCTTTAGTATAAAAGAGAGAATGAAGGGAAAGTCAAGCAATACTAAGGCAACAAAGATGGGGGATTGGTCTCTATTGTCATCTTCACAGGGAGAAACTCAGAAGTCCCTTAATGTCAAGCTGATCCTCTAGACTGTTAGGTGGGGGCACAGGTAAGGCCACTTGCGGTCGCTCCCCCATGCTGAGCCCTTCAATCATCTCCACACACAGGTACAGCAGCGCCTACAGTCACCCTTGGTGTCTTGCTGGATGTAGTAGTACAGGGATTTGCTGTGCTTCCTCTTGAATTCAAGTCTGATTTTCAACATGCCCACCTCACTTTGCAATACTATGATTCTAATCAGGACCTTGTCTCAATTCCTCCTGCCCTTCATGGAGTCAGTTGTACAGCCAATGAGCAAAGTACAGTGGCTTGCTCTAGGCAGTGGACCAGGTTCAGGAAGGCATTTTCCGGGTCTCCTTTGACCTCCTTCTGTCCTGGACTCTCTTTGTAGACCAGGCTGGCCTTGAACTCACAGAGATCCGCCTGCCTCTGCCTCCCGAATGCTGGGAAAAGGTGTGCGCCACCACACCCAGCTGTCCTTTGACCTCCTTGATGGTCTCCAGCATATCATGAGGACTGTAGCTCTTGTACCTTTTGAGCACTTTCTAGAGGTGGCACACAATGGTCTTGGTCATAATGTCCACTTGGGGACATTAGTTCCATTGGTCTTCACCCTAGCTTCATAGAACTCCCAGGCATCCTGGTCAGTCAGTTCATAGTCACTGACTGAACCATCCTCTGCTCTTCTGCCCTTGGCAAGGATGGTCCTCAGCTTGCAGAAGTCTCCAGGTGTGTTGGAAATGATGTCCTTCTCCAGATCAGTCTTGTATGGTTCCTAATACGTCTGTTAATCTCCTGCAGCTCCTGGTTGGTTTTTGAGCAGATGATGTCAATGAGGGAGTCCTCATCAGTCCCCAGGCCCTTCACGGAGGCTTTTTCACAGAGGCTTTCAGTGCAGAAGCATTGTGCTGAGCAGGTGTCTTCAGTAGGCCCAAAACCACCGCCTCCAGGTAGCCACATAAGGGTGACTTCATTGATAGGCGAAGGCAGTGTCCTCCTATCTCTGCACATTGCTGTGGTCATTCAGAATGTTGACGATGGCTACCTCATACATTCGTTTAGTCTTGACAGCCGTCTCAAGGTTCAGAGGATCCGTCTCAGAGTTGGTATAGGCTTTGACTGACCCATAGGCACTTAGGGGTGCAGAGTGAGCACCCTCCAAGCTGAGCTTGTACAGAATTTTGTGAACAGACAATATTTTAAAAACACTGGGCCAGGCACCTGCACTGAGAGTTGTCTCCTGAAACGAAATTAAATTTCTTAACTAAGCATAGAGATGCTGATCTGTAATCCCAACACTCTGGAGATTTAGGCAGGAGAGTTTGTAGACACAGCAGGCTGGGAAAAAAAAATGAGTAGCCACCTTTCTTATTCTAAAAGTAAAGTTAGGTAAGAAGGTGTTGACCTGGCCGTTCCATTGCCTGCCTCTTGCAGGATTTAGACTATGAATCTGGGTGCCAGGCTTAGTCCTCACAAAATAATGTCACTCCATTGGCTAGACCTGAGTGATGTGCCTATCTGTGGAGCTGGTAGGATGAAGTCAACCCAAGCAAACCACTGGGTTTGAGAATGGAAGGATGGTTCTCTGTAAGCCAGGGGTTCTTGGCACACAAAAGCACTGTATAGTATTTTTATTGAATTCTCTTTTTTACAACTCAGAATCCTAGATGAAGGAAAGCTTAGCTTAGTAACAACAGTCCTGTTTCCTCTAGGGACCATATCTGACCTTCAGCAGACTCAGGGTAATAGTTTGTTCAGGTGGAGATTTCTTTCATGTGACCCCAAAGTGCACCTGCTATCCAGTGTACACGCTGCATCCTCAGTTAATGTGCTGACTGAATCATGGGCCCTTTGTTGCCATCTGAAGTCAAAACCTTCTGATAGTTGGGTGAGAATTAAAGGGACAGCTGCCAGGGACACTCGTTCAGGCAGGCAAAGGCCATTGGGTGAGAATTAAAGGGACAGCCGCCAGGGACACTCGTTCAGGCGGTCGAAGGCCACAGTAGCCAGAGCACACCCATGAGGACATCTCCTAGCACTTGGGATCTCACGCACACCTTACTTTTCATGTTTGACATCCATAACTCCGCATGTGGTCAAAGTTTTTAATCTCTTTGTTCCATCCTTAAGCATGTTTGATCTTCCCTTCTTGCCAAAGCAGCCCCCTTATTTAATGGATCAGTTTTCATTTGTCATGATTTTGTGTAATCTGACCTATTGTTCTGTTGACCTACTCTGACCCAGTAAACTGCTGAAGTCAGTGAGAATTGTCCCCTTTGAAGCCTGATGAATGTGGGGAAACTCATTCCCTTTGAGTTTAGACATATTTGTAATCATCTTTTTTTCTTTAATCATCTTTTTTTTTCTTTTCTTTTCTTTTTTTTTTTTTTTTTTTTTAAAGGGCTGCTGGTTTGAGACAGGCTCTCACCATGTAGCCCTGACTGACCTGACACTGTGTACAGCAGGTTGGCCTTGAACTCACAGAGATCTGCCTGCTTCTGCCTCCCAAGTGCTGGGCTTAAGGCATGCACAACCACACCCAGCTTACATCTTTGTGAGCTGGCAAAATCTTTAGCTATAAATTGACTATATTCCATATCCATATATAATACATAAAAACTTAAATTTTTGAGTTTTTTTTCTCCTTCCACAGCCATCTCTTCCTGTACTCTATACCCTATCCAGTCAGGCCACACATGAAGCTGTTCATCTACTTTGCAGGATGTTGGTCTTTGATCCAGTAAGTAGTGTTAACTTTCATGTGTTTTTATTTCTGTTATTTTGTGTGTTTGAATGTTGTGTCTACATGCATATCTATGCACCACGTGAATGTCTGGTGCTCTCAAAGGTCAGAAGAGGCCATCAGATCACCTGAACTGGAGTTACAGATGGTTGTGAACCACCATGTTGGTACCAGAATATACGTCATGGTCCTCTGCTAGAGCAATGAGAACTCTTAATTGCTGAGCCATCACTCCAGCCCGTTTTTATATTTATTAAATAACTTTTAAAATAGTATTCTAAGGGAAGCATCCTGACTTTGACTAGGCTGGCAGGGTAAATAATGACTGGAAATGGCAGATTTCAGCCCCTATTTTGTGTTTCCCATGCTATCTTATTACATGGATATTTGAGTATTGATGCTTAGACTAAAGTGAAGCTTAGGTAAAGAACTAGGAGACATTAGCATTCTTGTGATTTTTTTTTTTTAAGGTTTTTTGAGACAGGGTTTCTCTGTGTATCCTTGACTGTGCTGGACTCACTTTGTAGACCAGGCTGGCCTTGAACTCACAGAGATCCACCTGCCTCTGCCTCCCGAGTGCTGAGATTAAAGGCATGAGCCACTACTCCTAGCCATTCTTATGATCTTGATATTGTAAAAGGGTTTGACACCAAGTTAAATCAAAAGGAAAAAAATTTTGTCTGAACAATCGCCCATTGTATGGCATCTGGAAATGTTTACTCTTTGGGTTGAGCCTGCAGGTTTCTAAACCTCTTTTCTGGACTCAATTCTTCTGAACATGAACTACAAACTGCACTTTGATGTCTGCTGTTTGTTTATTCATTCAAAGATTATTCATCATGCATATCTGTTGCAGTAATTATTGTGAAAGAAGATTCAAACAAACATTTCCAAAAAGAAAATGTACTTGATAAGATACAAAGAAATCACTGAATACAAAACACCATAGATACTTAAAGAATTTTTTTAAAAACCCACAAAATTATAGACAGTAAGGTTACCTTGCTCTGTGATAAGAAAAAAAAATCTTTCTCGTGTAATAATCAGATCTTTAGATAGGACCATAAGAAAAATTAGGGGAGCTGGGTATGGTTACACATGCCGTTAATTCTAGCACTTGGCAGGCAGATCATTGTGAGTTCAAGGCCAGCCTGGTGTGAGCTCCAGGACATGCAGGACTTTGGAGAAAGACCCTGTCAGACAGAGAAATTAGGGGCAAAAATTGTTGGGTTTGAACCAGGCATGAACCAGAAACCCAGTTTCATTTGCAGGGTGAAGATATGGTTTCAAGGTCCTCGTTAGCCACATGTGAATTTGAGACCACCCTAGCTACATGAGACCTTGGGCTAGTGAGATGGTTTAGCTTTTGACCTTAGGAACCTGGAGACCTGAGGTTGTGTGAAGTGCTGCACATCCTAGAAGCAGGACAGAGTGTCATCTTCATTCTGTCTCCCATTGAGCCCATCACTTTCCCTTCATATCCACTGAGCACTAAAGATGATGGTGTATTAACTGTTCTGGTCAAAAGGAAAAGATAGGCCACCGCTTCTGGTCTCAGCCTGGCAGTCAGACTGGTCCCTCTACTAACTCCTGCAGTTTTGGGTGTTCTTTGCCTTGTCCATCTATGTTCTAAGAGAATAAAAGTTGTGAGCAGCTTTCTAAAGTTATTAGCATGATCACGTTCCCTCTAAATCACACTTGTGAAAGTATGGCCTGTTGTCTGAACTGCAAAGCATTGTGTATTTAAATGGCGTAGTGTTTGTTACTTTGGTCCCTGTGTACATCTATTTTGAGGCAGGAACTTTGCAGATTTTTAGTAAAAGAGTGTTTTGAAGTGATGGTCAGTATACTAAGTCTACTCACTCTCTGTCACCCACCCCAAAATCCAGTTGTCCCCCTTTTCCCAGAATGTTCTGTGTATGAAGTAGAAGCTGTGTAATGTAACTCTGTCTTGGGAAAGATTCTACATGGACAGCCCTGCTTATCTGTAGTGTTGATGTGCTGGTCTCTAAATTTCATTTCAGTCTAAAAGAATATCTGCTAAGGATGCCTTAGCCCACCCCTACCTAGATGAAGGGCGGCTGAGATACCACACGTGTATGTGTAAGTGCTGCTTTTCCACCTCGACGGGCAGAGTCTACACCAGTGACTTTGAGCCTGTCACCAACCCCAAATTTGATGACACCTTTGAGAAGAACCTCAGCTCTGTCCGACAGGTTAAAGGTGAGTACCTTTTGACATCCAGTCAGATCAGGTGACCAGTGACATCTTGGATTACATAGTCAGGGATCTAGAGTCAGAGGCTCACCAAAGCTGCCTGATGTCTTACTTCAGGTTTGCATGTACTATCTGCAGAGCATGTGTGTGTGTTAAGAGAATGATGACTGAGCATTATATCCAGGGGAAGGTTACCCAGAGGAATGAAGACTTTGTTCCTATTCCAAGTTGTAATGAGTGTGACTCAAAATATACTGTATCTAAGCTAGGCGTGGTGGCGCACGCCTTTAATCCCAGCACTCGGGAGGCAGAGGCAGGTGGATATCTGAGTTCGAGGCCAGCCTGGTCTACAGAGTGAGTCCAGGACAGCCAGAGATACACAGAGAAACCCTGTCTTGAAAACACCTTAAAAAAAAAAAAAATATATATATATATATATATATATATATATATATATATATATACTGTATCTGTATTCATTTAGTGTCATTAGATTAACTGTATTAGACTTGTTTATATAACATATGACATTTTTCAAAAAAACTTCAAAGTCCACTAGAGAGAATGGTGTTGAGAAAATGGAATTCTGATAATTTACTCCTAAAGCTGTATAGAGGATTGCTCCCTGGGGTAGAGGCTTGAGGGGATCTGGGTTTAGAAGACTTTCCCCACCAGTGGAGCTTTCAGCCTGTGCATGTGCGGGGCCTCTGGGGAAGTTTTTGTCTGTTTTTAGCAACAGCCATCATTTTGGCTTCAGAAAAAGCAGAATTTGATTTAGACTGATAGGTGTGTGTGTGTGTGTGTGTAGAATTTGATTCGGACTGATAGAAGGGGTGTGTGTGTGTGTCTGTGACACTGGCTGTGTTAGCTGGTTCAGACTGATAGAAGGTGTGAGGGACTGATAGAAGGTGTGTGTGTGTGTGTGTGTGTGTGTGTGTGTGTGTGTGTGTGTGTG
>CAJQZJ010001558.1:17705458-17733334 GCA_907164525.1 Lophiomys imhausi
GTGTGTGTGTGTGTGTGTGTGTGTGTGTGTGTGTGTGTGTGTGTGTGATCTAACTAGCCCAGCAGGCCGCTGTGTTCAGACACTGGCTGTGTTAGCTGGGAATCCACACTGCCAACCTGCGTGTTGACAGTGGAGTGGATGGTGTTTGTTTTCTCCATAGAAATCATCCACCAGTTCATCTTGGAACAGCAGAAAGGAAACAGAGTGCCTCTCTGCATCAACCCACAGTCTGCTGCCTTTAAGAGCTTTATTAGGTAACTATGTCTACATGCAACTCTCACATCTCAGAATTAAAGGAAGGGCGTTGGGATATTGTCATGCAGCATATTTCTGGGGTTTTATTATTTATTTTGCATATGCGTGTGTGTGTGTGTGTGGAGACATGGAGTCAGTTCTCTCTGCCTGCACCATGTCTATTCTGGGGATCAGACCTAGGTCATCAGAGTTGGTGCCAAGAACCCTTTCTTGCTGAGCCATCTTGCCCAGCCCTGTTTCTGTTTTTGTTTTATTTTTTAAATAATACAGATTTTTAAAGTTCAACAGAAGCTGAACATGGTGTTACATGCCTGTCATCCTAGTACTTAAGAAGTGGGGGCAAGAAGGGAGTTCAAGGCCAGCCTAGGCTACATAAGACTTCATCTCAAAAAAAAAAAAAAAAGTTCAGTAGGAAGTTAATGTTATCAGTATCAGGAAACCTCGATCGTCATTCTGGGCCCGGTTCCCATGGTGAGTTTAGTGGTGTTGCTTTGTTGTGTGTGGGGTCTTGACTACAACAGCAGTGAGAGGTGTCCTCTCAGTTCTTCCACCTTCTCACCCTCTCGATAACACAGCCAAGAACACTGGGTGTGGACTTGATTTTTTTGTTTGTTTTGTTTTGTTTTTGTTTTTTGAGACAGAGTTTCTCTGTGTCAGCCCTGGCTGTCCTGAAGTTGTTTTGTAGACCCGGCTGGCCTTGAACTCACAGGGTCCACCTGCCTCTGCCTCCCAAGTGCTGAGATTAAAGGCATGCGCCACCACACCCACCCAGTGGACTTGATTTTTATTGTTTGTTTATTTTTTTGTTTATTTATTTATGGTTGACTTGGTCTTGAGATCCTCCTAGTTCAGTGTCTCAAATCTGTGATCCAGTCCTGTATTGTTTACTGTATGTTTACGTGTTTTGTTTTGTTTCTTTTTGTTTGTTTGTTTCTTTGAGAAACAAAGGGTCTCACCATGTAGCCCAGGTTGCTCCCCTTTTCATGTTCCTGCCTCAGCCCTCTGAATCAGCAAGCCTGGATGGGTTGGATGGGGGGGAGTGGCAGGGGCTTGGTCTAACAGGTAGGTGACTCTTTCAGACTCCTATTTAGAGGAGCAGCCAAGAGAGCTATAAGGGAATCTCCTTTGGATGCTAGCAAGCTTCATTCTGTTTGTCTCTCTTTCCCTTGTTTCCCCTAACTCAAGTCCAGTGGGGAGACAGAAATCACTTTAATAGTGTGGGGAGATTTTAATAATAGGGATTACCAACCAGGAGAAAATGTCTAACTTCTAAAGAGCATAAAAGTGGATTTGAGGACAGGGGGGCCCAGTCTTGAAGTAACAAATATAAAAAGGCAGTAACACTGTGTGACCAATAGAAAAAAAAAAATCAAGGAAGAAAGTGAGTTCAGAGGTCCCCTCCCCAGGGGCCTTTTTGGAGAGCACCTGCATCTGCAGGAACACACAGCATGAGAGGGCAGGAAGTGTGCAAAGGTGTGGACAGAACTGGCCCATCAGAAAGGCATGCTGGGCTACAGAGAAACTTACAGAGAGCTTGTTGGATGGACAAAGGTGGGCCAGAAGCAGGAAGGGAGTTGTTGCCTGATGCTCAAGCCTGCAGCGCCCCCCTGCGCCCTCTGTTGGCAAATATGAACTTGAAGCCAGGCAGCAAAGGAGAACCACAAGCAGATCTGGCTCCACTTTCATGTCACAGGACACCTGCACCCCTTATCTTTCTCCCTTTCCTCTCCCAACTCCCTGCTCTTTCCTTTTCCTACATTGAAGCTGTTGGACCAAATTCAAGAATTGTGTATGAAATTAGTAAGATCAGTTGTCTTTCATTTTTTCCACATAGAAAGATGTCATTAACTTACATTCTGACTCTTCTGTTTTAAATTACTTTGTTTAATATTTTCCCAGAAGAGTTGATGATCCAGGCAGTTAGGTGTTCTAGCACCTTCTGAGTGCTAGTCATTGTTCTCCTGGATCCTGAGAGGGAAAGTGATTACCATCCCCTTCTAATCAGCAACCCTAGATCAGGGACTAACTATACCAGATCTGTGATAACAGTTGCTGGACCCTGGCCCATGCTGTACCAGTAATGCTCCCAAGGCCCCTTCAGGTAGGTCCCCACTTGTTGGCACTAATTTGAGAGGCCACTTCTTAAGGGCATTTTCCTTATTGAATATGAATAATAGCTACCATTTACTTTACATCATAAAGTAGGCTCTATGGAAAGCACTGTCCATATATTATCTCAGTTATTTTCCACATTACTCTGAGGTAGACCATAGGATCCTTCCCACTCCTCACTATATAACATGGCACTCTACAGTCCCTGTGTAAGCTTACTGCTGGGTAACAGATCCCTAAGTGAACAGTTTACAACCAACTCAGTGTAGAAACAAAAATATAGAAATGCTCTGCACAGGCCCTCTGCAGGGAGGGCTCCTGGGGGTAGTGGGGCTACCCTCTCACCATCTGACTCTGAGTCTCCCTTTTCTTCCAGTTCCACCGTCGCTCAGCCATCTGAGATGCCACCGTCTCCTCTGGTGTGGGAGTGACAGTGGAAGACACTGTACTACTGAGGATGTAATGTAGCTTTCACTGGAGTCTGGGATTTGCAATTCTGGAGGATTAATCATGCCTGTACTGTAATTTTACTAATGAAGTTTTAAATTAACAACCACTACTTGTATGATATGAATAATATTTAGAAATGTTACTAGACTTTTAATCTTGTAAAGTGGTTGTGCTTTTAGAAGAAAAAAAAATACCTTACCCTGAGTCACACATGGTTAAATTCAGTGCAGCTGTTGTGGCTCACCTCAGAACAATTGAGAACTGAATCAAATTTGGGTGTTTGGGGTTTTACGTTTTGTTTTTCTTTCTTTTTTTTTTTTTTTTTTTTAATGAAATGAGATTGTTCACCTGTGCACACACACACAGAGGACAGTCATACATTTTGATATTTCAGCCATTCCTAAGATTTGGAGTTTTCTGAGACTAAAAAACCTAGAAAGCTTGCCTGCGACCAATCATGGAGCCATGTGAGCTGATCGTGGCTGCTCCTGGGGGGGGACATGCCACGTAATGATTAAGCCCTGTAATTGGCTTCTCATTAGAGCCGTGATGGTGATGTGTGCTGTCTAAGCTCCCTTGTTGTGCGTAGAGAGGGTGCGCTTGTGACTCGGGGGACTAACCTTCTGTTTTCCTTACCCAGTATAAATATATATATATATATATATTTAATCTATTTTTATTAGACTTTTTCTGCTCTTTCTTACATTAAAAAAAAAAGACCCAAGCATGCATCTTTCATGTCTGTAAATAATTCATTTCTGGGCTAATTTCTAAAGAATCCCCAACACTGCTGTATAGAGAGAACTAGCTTGCACATTTTAGGTCTGTGAAATTCTGTGAGACTTACTGCACTGGACAGTGAAAAATAATAAATAAAAGACAAAAAGAAATTTAAAAAAAAATTAAAGCCACAAAGGCACATAGGGAATCATGTCAAATGTGTTTGTGTCCTTAGGCAAAGCTGTGGGAGTCTTGAAATGTCACAGTAGAAAATAACTTATTACTTTTTGACAAATTCTTTTTCCTGCTGGAACACTGAATTCTGTGCATATGTAAATATGAATACCAATCGAAGGCCTCTACCTCCTGGAGTTACACAACTTGGCTTGTTTACCTCCACACGCTGATGATGACTTATTTTTTTTTTTAAGTTCAATGTGGAGACTTGAAACTTGAATGTCCCTTCCAACTTTTATATTAAAAATAAAAAGACAAGAAAATCGAAGAGCGTTTTTCACCTGTACAAGGAGTACTAATGGATCGTCTTAAAACTGGTCTAGGAAAAGCTTGGTGTGTGTTATGGACAATTAACTGTTAAAGTTATTGTAAGTTATCTGTATTTAGCAGAGTATTTTCATCCTGAGTGATCTGAGCTGAATTTGAAGACTATTAAGTTATGTTTGGAAGTTTTAACTTCAATGAAGTAATTACTTGCTGTGTAAGAAACAAACATTGAATTACTAAACAAAGATGGTGCAATATCTTTGTTTTGTTTTGTTTTGTTTTTTATGAGGCTCCTGAGAATCTACCCAACTGAAGCATTTCAATTCACTTGAATGAGAAACGTGTTTAGTATGAAAAGAGCCCAAGAAGACACTGGTGTGAAAGGTACAATCTCAGAGGTTGGTCAGTTACCGCGGCACACTTTCTGGTCACTTTGTACAATGTAGATTTGAAGTACAGTGGTGAAAACATTAAATGTGACATTTGAAAACGACATGTCGCTGTCTTATTTCCATACCTCCCTTGATCCTCTTCAGTGCACCCTCTACCCAGGCTTTGTGAAGTCTAGAGATATGTGCTTTTACTTCCACTCTTATCTTTGAGGAAATTATTTATTTTTAGTTCTTCCCAGAAACTTAAGATTGCCAAGAATGTGTTGAAAGCTCAGTTAAGTAGCATCACAGACAGTGTAATGTGAATATGCACAGTAGGACGTCTTGTTTTCATGTGGGTCTTACCCTGTTATACTAGATTCAAGCAAATTAGATAAAAGTAAGTTGCTGCCGGGCGTGGGGGCGCACGCCTTTAATCCTAGGCAGGAGCCACCAAACCCAGCTATACAAAAGCATTTTAAAATGCACGCTTAACTTTGAAACTAAAATTCTTCACAGACAAGTAGAGAGAACATATTGATTTATTTTTACTGGGAACTGCTTATCGATCCAAGAGAGTTGTGCTTTGGGTTCTGTGTAAAGTAGCTGGAAATCACTAAGGCTTCTAGAAGACTAAGTATGGGCAGATCAGTTAGGGTTATAATCAGCTGTAGTTGCCCCAGCACTCGGGAGACAGAGGCAGGCAGATCTCTGTGAGTTTGAGGCCAGCCTGGTCTACAAAGTGAGTTCCAGGACAGCCAGGGCTACACAGAGAAACCTTGTCTCAACCAAAAAACAAAAAACAGTGATTACTGTTGAGGAGGACCTGAGTTTGGTTCCCAGCACCCACATGGTGGCTCACAACCATCTGTGACTCCAGTTCCAAGAGATCCAACGCCCTCTTCTGGCCTCCAAGGCCACCAGGTACACACATACACAGTGCACATATATATATATTTACATATGCAGACAAAACACCCATACACAGTAAATAAAAATAGATGAATCTTTAAATTTAAAAAACAAATCAGTGTTAGCTAGACAGTGGTGGTGCACACCTTTGATCACAGCCCTTAGGAGGTAGAAGCAAGTAAATCTGAGTTTGAGGCCAGCCGGGTCTACATTGTGAGCTCCAGGAGCCAGAGCTACATAGAGATGCAGAGATTACCTAGTGGTTAATTTTTTATTTATTTCTTATTTCTCCTTACAGTTTGAATTTGTAATTCCAACTCCAGGGCCTCCATGGCACCCACACTAATGACATAAAAATGAATAATGAAAACATTAAAAATTTGATTGCATAAAAGTTGAAATTAAAGCCGGGCGTGGTGGCGCATGCCTTTAATCCCGCCACTCGGAAGGTAGAGGGAGGCGGATCTCTGTGAGTTCAAAGACAGCCTGGTCTACAAAGAGTCCAGGACAGCCAGGGCTACACAGAGAAACCCTGTATCAGAAAACCAAAAAAAAAAAAAAAAAAGTTGAAATTAAGTAAAACACATTTTGCAGAAATCTTTAGTTTAGCATTTACCATGCTTCACTAAAGGTGGTTCTGAAGAGGGAAGAAAGGTCTCATGTCCACTCACTCCACTGTGGCAGGGAAGCTAAAGCAGCAGGAGTTTGAGGCCAGTGGGAAGCAGAGACCAGTGAGTGCTTGCACTCAGCTTTCTCCTCTTTATACAGTCCAAGCCCAGGGAATGGTGTCACCCACTTTCAGTGTCAGTCCCTTCACTTGACTTTAACCTAATCAAGTGTAACCTCGTCACACACAGGCATGACCAGAGGCTGACCTATTCTAGATGATTTTACAGCCTGTCAGATTGATAGTTAACACTGTAAATAATGGGACTATTAAATGTCAAAAAGAAAACCAGCTGAGTGCTGTGCTGCAAGCCTCTAATTCTAACTATGGGGTAGGCTGAGGCAGGAGGAACACGTGTTCAAGGCCTGCTTGGGCTATATAATGAGTTCCAAGTCAGCACGTGTCAAAGTTTTAACACATTTTTTCAAAGGGTTTGAATTTGCCTCATTGGTAGTGTTTGCCTAACAGCACAAAGCTAGGTTCAGTCCCCAATGCCAGAAAGTTATAAAAAAAATTTGACGTGTTATACACCTGTAATATCAGCAATTGGGAAGTTGAGGCGAAGATTATAAGTTCAAGGCCAGACTGGATACACCCAAAGCCTGGCGATGTGGCTCAATGGGAGAGTTTTTGCTTAGCAGCTTCAAGGTCATGGGTTAGATGCCCAGCAACATATAAGAGAACTAGAAGCAAGCCAGGCATGGTGGCACGCATCTAAACGCCATCACTTGGGAGCCAGCCTCATCTACAGAGTAAGTTCCAGGACAACCAGGGCTACACAGAGAAACCCTGTCTGGAAAAAGAATAAGAAAAAGCGGCGAAAACTAAGTAAACAGACTTAATAGGACAAGAAAATGACTGATAGGGAGGGTAAGATAAATTACAGCAGCACATTGTTCTTTTGATATTTTGAGACTGGGTCTTATATAGCCCTGGCTAGCCTGGAACTCACTGTGTAGGCCAGGCTGGCCTCAAATTCACAGAGATCCAACTCCCTCTGTCTCTCAAATGCAGGGATTAAAGGTGTGCGCCACCACACCCGGCTGCATTTTTGTTTGTTTGTTTTTTTGTTTTGTTTTGTTTTTTTTCCGAGACAGGGTTTCTCTGTGTAGCCCTGGCTGTCCTGGACTCACTTTGTAGACCAGGCTGGCCTCGAACTCGCAAAGATCCACCTGCCTCTGCCTCCCAAGTGCTGGGATTAAAGGCATGCACCACCACCGCCCGGCTTGCTTTTTTTTTTTTTTAACTACTTTTAAAAAACAATTTTACTCATGTAGGGACACTCCACTCCAGAGGAGTTGGGTGGAAGGGATAGGGGGTAGAGGGGGGGAAGGCAGGACTGAAGGGGTAGAAAGAGGGCACTGTGATGGAGATGTAACCTGAAGTAATAAATAAAAAGAAAAAATTACTTAAAAAAAAAAGTCGGAGCCGGGCGGTGGTGGCGCACGCCTTTAATCCCAGCACTTGGGAGGCAGAGGCAGGCGGATCTTTGTGAGTTCGAGGCCAGCCTGGTCTACAAAGTGAGTCCAGGACAGCCAGAGATATTCAGAGAAACCCTGTCTCGAAAAACCAAAAAAAAAAAAAAAAGTCGGGCTGGAGAAGTGACTCAGAGGTTAAGAGCTCCGGCTGTTCTTCCCAAGGTCCTGAGTTCAATTCCCAGCAACCACATGGTGGCTCACAGCCATCTACATTGAGATCTGCCCGGGCATATATATAGAACAAATACTGTATACATAATAAATAAAAAGTCTTAAAAAAAACCCTCCTCTCCTCCCAGTCCCTCCCTCTCACTTCACCTCTCCAACATCCTCCCATCCTCCCTTTCTCCTCAGGAGAGACTGGAAAGGGAGGCCTCCCATGGATATCCACCCATCTTGGCATATCAAGTTGTAGTAGAACCAAGTGCCCCTTCTCCTGCTGTGACTAGACCAGGCAGCCCAGTTAGGGGAAAGGCTCCAGAGACAAGGAGGGCAACAGTCAGATACGGCTCCTGCTCCTGCTGTTAGGAATCCCACATGGAGACAGGGCTGCACAACTGTTACATATGTGCTGAGGGCCCAGGTCCATCCCATGTATGCTCTCTGCTTGGCGGTTCAGTCTCTGTGGGCCCCTATAGGCCCAGGTTAGTTGGTTCTGTAGGTTTTCTTGTGGTGTCCTTGACCTCTCTCTCTGGCTCCTTCAATCCTTTCTCCCCCTCTTCATGGAATAACCCAAGCTCTGCCAATGTCTGGCTGTGGGTCTCTGCATCTGTTCCCATCAGTTGCTGGGTGAAGCCTCTCAGATGACAGTTACGCCAGGCACCTGTGTGGAGGTACAGCATAATATCATTAATAGTGATGTGTGTGCCCCGACATGGAGGTCAGAGGACCACCTGCAGAAATCTGTCACCTCTGTCTACTGTGTGGGTCCTGGACACCAAACTCTGACGTCAGACCTGGTAATATGCGCCTATTGAACCGTCTCCCTGGCCCTCATTTCAAAGACAGATTTTATTTTTTGTATGTGAATGCTCTGCGTGCGCTTATGTGTGTGCACCTCATATGTATCTGCATCCCCCATAGAGGGCACAAGAGGTAATTAGATAGCCCGGCAATTGAAATTACAGATGAATGTGAGCTACCATATTGGTGTTGGGATCCAAACCTGGGCCTCCTCCAAGAATGCAGGCGCTCTTAACAGCTGAGTCATCTTTTCAGCACCCTCTCCTCTTAATTAAATTATCTTTTTATGACAAAACCTCACATATCCCAGGCTGGCCTTGAACTACTGTCCTCCTCCACTTCCCAAGTCCTGGAATTATAGGCATGCACCCCCATGCTCAAAGCAGCATTTCAACTAAGACACAACTCTGAAGACAAAGAAGATTCTACAGAAGTACCTGGTATGAGTGCCTTGTTTTTGTTTGTTTTGAAAGAAGGTCTCTTGTAGTTCAGGCTGGCCTTGAACCAGTACGTAGCCAAGGCTGTACTGAGTATGACCCTCTGATCCTCTTGCCCTTCACTTCCCAGGTGCTGCAGTTACAAGCATGTACTACCCACCTGGGTTGTGCAGTACTAGGAGTTGGTCCCAGGGCTTCATGTGTGGTAGGCAAACATGAGAAGTCTGCATGACTCAGATAATAAAATGGTGTACACTTCAGGTTCTGGGTTGCCAAAATAAGGGACACTTTGCATAGTTTTGTTTTTAAAGTCCATAGTTTGGGGCTTGGGCTTAGTGGTTGAGCACTTCCCTGCCATTTGCAAGTCCTTGGTTCAATGTCCAGAGCCACAAGAAAAAGAAGGACCCTAGGCTGAGCATGTGGTTCAGAGGTAGACCACTTACCTAGTGTATGCAAAGGCCTAGGTTCTGTTCTCAGCACTGCAAAAAAGGAAAAGAAAGAGAGCATGGGAGGAAGTGTACCCCCGAAGTCACTTCCACGTGGGCATCGGATGCATGGCACAGCTTAATCTATCTTAACATTTGAGAGGTTCTCTCTCTCTCTCTCTCTCTCTCTCTCTCTCCTCTCTCTCTCTCTCCTCTCTCTCTCTCTCTCTCTCTCTCTCTCTCTCTCTCTCTGTGTGTGTGTGTGTGTGTGTGTGTGTGTGTGTGTGTAGAAACAAAATGAAGACTGATTTGCTCCAACAGAAGGGAAATCTGTTTTGATTGCCTACTTGGCCAATGAGAACTTTACAGTTTTACAGTTATTTGGTATAAGTTTTCCATAATTAGAAATAGTCTGACTTTGCAGCCTAGAAGTTCTAGCAAAATATATTTAAAGCAAAAAATTAAAACGTCAAAAAAATTGCAGCAATGTTGGCAGCACTATGGAGAAGTTGGAAGCCCAGGCATGGCTGGTGGGAATGTAAATGGTACAGCAGCTTGAAAAGCAGCCTGTAAGCTCCTCCAGAAAACAGTAAGCACACGGCTCATCTCTGCAGTTACCATTGTAAGAATTAGGGCCTGAGAGATGGCCCAGTGTTTAAGAATGAATACTGCTCTTGCAGAGGACCAGAGTTCAGTTCCCAGCATCCACACCAAGTCAACTCACAGCCATCTGTAGCCCAGCTCAAAAGAGATCCCAACACCTCTAACCTCCCAGGGTACCTCCACGCATGTTAACAGCAGCTCTCCCATGTGCACACCACTGTTGATAGCATTACCTACAGTAACAGAAAGGTGGAAACCCACATTTTCATCAAGGACATCAAAGGAATATTATTCAGGCTTAAAATGGAAAGAAATTCTGAGAGCCGTTAAGGAGGTGGCTGACCCTTACGACTTGACGCTAAGGAGGTGGCTGACCCTTACGACTTGAAGCTAAGGAGGTGGCTGACCCTTACGACTTGAAGCTAAGTGAAACAAGCTACAGACTGAATTCAAGACCAGAGTGAGCTAGACCTTGCCCCACAAGACGAAAATGTTATTGAGAAAAAGGATTAAAATTTATAGTCTAGCCGGGCAGTGGTGGCGCACGCCTTTAATCCCAGCACTTGGGAGGCAGAGGCAGGCGGATCTTTGTGAGTTCAAGGCCAGCCTGGTCTACAAAGCGAGTACAGGACAGCCAGAGATATTCAGAGAAACCCTGCCTCGAAAAACCAAAAAAAAAAAAATTTATAGTCTAAGGGTTGGTCATGGTGGCGCACACCTTTAATGCCAGCACTTGGGAGGCAGAGGCAGGCAGATCTCTGTAAATTCGAGTTCAAGGCCAGCCTGGTCTACAGAGTGAGTTCAGGACAGCCAGGGCTGTTACACAGAGAAACCCTGTCTCAAAAAACCAAAAAAAAAGCCGGGCGGTGGTGGCGCACGCCTTTGATCCTAGCACTTGGGAGGCAGAGGCAGGCGGATCTTTGTGAGTTCGAGGCCAGCCTGGTCTACAAAGTGAGTCCAGGACAGCCAAGGATACACAGAGAAACCCTGTCTCGAAAAACCAAAAAAAAACAAAAAAACAAAAAAAAAGGTTCAATTCTATTTTTTTTTTTAAATTTTAACAAGCCAGGAGGTGGTTCCTATCTTCCTGTCAGCCTACGTGGGAAGGAGTCACAGGAAACTGAGTTGATAGCAGTTAATATGAACATGGACACTTTCCCCATCTTTCCCCACTCTGGGTTGGGGATTACATTCAGGGCTTCACATGTGTTAGGCAAGTACTCAAGCATGGAGCCAGCTCTCTAGCCCTCCCCCCACCCTTTAAGAAATGTTTTGATTTGTGTGGGTGTTTTGTCTGTATTCATGTCTGCACTGCTTTGGTGCCTGGTGCCTACAGAGGTCAGAAGCACCAGGCACGTAGGGTTCCATGGAACTAGTTACAGATGGTTGTGAGCTGACACTTGGGTGTTAGAAATGGAACCCAGGTCCTCTTCAAGAGCAGTCAGTGCTCAGGGCTAGCTATCCCTCCAGCACCACACTCTTTTTCATTTGTTTGTCTGAGACAGGATCTTACTAAGTAGACCAGTTTGGTCTGAAACTCAGAGAGATCCACCTGCCTCTGTCCCCCTCCTGAGTGCTGAGACAAATGGTGTGCATCACTCACCCGGCTCCTGTTAATTTTGGTGTCTGCCTGTATTCCTCAATTTTCAGTCACCCTGACTCTTCCATTCGGTGGGAATGTCAGGGTTGCGTGCAAACACTTAATAACCTGCTGAGCTCTCCAGCCTTTATTATCCCATGATTTTAAGAAATTTAACAGCCGGGCGGTGGTGGCGCACGCCTTTAATCCCAGCACTTGGGAGGCAGAGGCAGGCGGATCTCTGTGAGTTCGAGGCCAGCCTGGTCTACAAAAGTGAGACCAGGACAGCCAGAGCTGTTACACAGAGAAACCCTGTCTCGAAAAACCAAAAAAAAAAAAAAAAGAAATTTAACAAATGATACATTACCTGAATACCTTATATGTTCAGATTCTCCAGTTGTCCTCCAAATTTCACCAGAGGTATTTCCCTTCATTCAGGATGCAGGTTCTTACCTTATATTGGTTTTCTTTTTAATGCTGGCAGAAAGGGCAGAGGGTAGGGCTGGGGAGATGGCTCAGTGGTTAAGAGCACTGGTTGCTCTTCCAAAGGATCCAGGTTCAAATCCCAGCACCCACATGGCAGCTACAACCATTGTAACTTGTCCAATGGAATCAGGTGCCTTCTTTTGGTGTACAGACATGCATGCAGACAAAACACCCATAAAAATACATACATAATAAATCTGAAAGAAAGCTGGGCATGGTGGCGCACACCTAGTCCCAGCACTCCAGAGTCAGAGGCAGACAGATATCTGTGAATTCAAGGCCAGCCTGGTCTACAAAGTGAGTCCAGGACAGCCAGGGCTCTGTTACACAGGGAAACCCTGTCTCAGAAAAGAAAGAGGGGCGGGGGAGGAAGGAAGGAAGAGGGCAGGTAGAACCAGATGTCATAGAAAAAGATATACAAAGATTTATATAATCAGTTCCTTTCTTTGGGTTTAGATACCTGTTAAACATTTTTAGAAAAACTATCAGCCTTGTGTGTAGTGGCTGCAAATAGCAGCATCCTTGGGGATACACACAGCCTGTTGCCTATATGCATTGCCCTAAGAGACCTTGAACACAATTTTCTGGTGGCTCTTCATGTCTGATCTCAGTGTTGTCCCCCATCGAGGCTCAACAGATATGTAGGGTGTCTTTGGGAAGCCCCGGGCACAGTGGCCAAGTTATCATGTCCATGTGCACCAAACCACAGAATAAAGAACATGTGATTCAGACCCTTGATAGAACAAAGTTCAAGTTCCTTGGCTACTAGAAAATCCATATCTCAAAGGAGTGGGTCTTCCCCAAGTTTAATGCAGATGAGTTTGAAGATACGGTAGCTAATAGCCGTGGAATCAAGTATATTTCCAGTGTGCTCCCCTGGGCAAGTGTCAGGTCCTGCACTACTGAAGGCTTCACTGTGCTGCCCTAAATCCACTATGTCATGTTTAGTCAATTCACATCTGATCAGGGGTGGGGCATATTTTAAAGTAATATGATTGATGTGCCCCATTTCATCCCACCAGGAGGCAGAAATAGCTTGTCTTATTTTGTGTGATAACTTGTGTGATCATGTGATCAGCATTGATTACCAGAGGTCTCCACTGTACAAGAGACCCCCTTCCCTTATAGTAACTAACCTGTGCATAAATTTGTTTTGGCTTTCCTGAGACAGAGTCTCATGTATCCAGGCTGGACTCGAACTTGCTATGTAATGGATTCTGTCTTTGAACTCGTGATCTTCCTACCTCCACCTCCCAAGCACTAGGATTACAGACCTGGGTACCAAACTCATATAGAGAAAAATTTTGAGATCACATTTTATTCTTCAGCAAATGGCATACAGTGGCATCTAGTGATGGTCTTTGCCCCATTATTTTATACTAGTTAGGAAATAATTTATTAATGTTGTCATTCATTCTGCATATGTTTTTCTAAGACTCTAGCAGATTCAGACATAGTGAGAGTCACCAGAATTTCTGCATGGGAAGCCACCCCTTCCAGGAATCTGTGGACTGCAAGCACACAAGTAGTCTGGACTTCCTCGCCCCCTAGTGGCAAGATGTAGGCAGGTATCTAAATAACCTCTGAGGGAATGAGACTAGAAGGTGTGTTGCCACTTCCAGGCCAAAGCTTTGGAACTATGATGTGACCCCCTCCATGCTCTCTTTTCTCTTACCTCATGGCCACCATAGGTGAAGTTGGCCACTGTTTTGATCAAGCTTAATCAGAACATGGTCATATTTACTCACTAGCCCACGTATGGCTGCATTCACATAGGGCAGAAGAGTAGCTTGGATAGAGACTGCCCAACAAAGCCTGAATTACTTATATTCTGGGTCTTTGCAGAAGTTAATGGGGCCAGTGGTATGGCTCAGTGGGTGACAATGCCTGCGCCCAAGCCTGACGATCTGAGTTGGATCCCTGAGAGGGGTCCACTGGGTGGAAGAAAGCATCAACCTCCACACGCACAAGGTTGTACACACAGAAGCCTGAGGCTCTCTGATGAGATCTGAGAGCATCACTGAGCCATGGGAACAGAAGTACAAATTGAGAAGACAATTTGATGCTACGACCATTTAGTAGAACAATAGTGATAGGTTCACCCCTGGCGCCTCTGAGCTCCCCAACCGTGTTTCTTGGGAAAGTTTACAGTACTGGATATGTGTTTCTTCCTGTGGGACAAGTCTTAAGTCTGGTCAGAAAGTGGTTGGCTGCCCCAGGATGTGCATCCCATCGTTGTATCCGGTGACACACCTTGTCACACTGGTCATTATCGCAGCTCACGGGTAAGACTGTTAATGACTACCCACCTCCACTTGCAGCCTGCCTGTCACCTTCTGGGTGATATGACAGCTAGCCGGTAAGGAGGAAGCTTCCTGGTCAGCATCAGCTTGCTTTCTCCATATCCTGTGATCAAAGTGTGCTGCGGTGTCTTCAGCGAGTCTTGCCGTCAAGAACAGTGGGAATGGCCTGTATTGTTTAGGAGGTCTCAGTACACTCTGAGCATGTACCTCAAGGAAAGGCATCTCACACCTGGCAGTGGGCTTTTTATTGGCAACCTATGGCTTCCTTTTTTTTTTTTTTTTTTTTTTACCCTATGGCTTCCTATACCCTGTGCATACTACAATTAAACTCTTAGGAATATATGTATGCTTATTTATTTATTTATTTATTTATTTATTTATTTATTTATTTTTGGGTTTTTCGAGGCAGGGTTTCTCTGTATAACAGCTCGGGCTGTCCTGGACTCGCTTTTGTAGACCAGGCTGGCCTCGAACTCACAGAGATCCACCTGCCTCTGCCTCCCAAGTGCTGGGATTAAAGGCGTGCGCCACCACCGCCCGGCATATGCTTATTTATTTACTTTGGGTTTTTTTTTCTTTTTCCAGACAAGGTTTCTCTGTGTAACAGCTTGGCTGTCCTGGACTCACTTTGTAGATGCCTGCCTCTGCCTCCTGAGTGCAGAGGATTAAGGGCGTGCGCCACCACTGCCCGGCTACTTTGGGTTTTTTGAAACAGGGTCTCACTTTGTAGCTCTGGCTGGCTTGGAGTTTACTCAGGCTTGTCTCATAGAGATTTGTCTGCCTTTGCCTTCTGGGTGCTGGAATTAAAGGCATATGCCACCATGCCATATTTAATATATATGTTTATTTATTTAAGAAGCTTATAAAATAGTAGGCTTTGTGTGGCTTTTTCAAATATCCATAGTTTTAGTTGTCCCTCTCCCAGTCCCCTCCCCCGCCCTTCCTCTCCCCAGTGAACCCTCCCTCCCTTCCCTCCTTTCCCCTTCATATCACCTTCAAGCTCAGGGACCATTGAGGTGGCAGGGAATATTGTAAGAGCCAGAGCCTGGGGTAGAGCAGAGCAAATCTATCTTCTGGGCATGACAAGACCACTTACACTCTCAGACTCACAGCAACTGTGGTTGCCTACACAGTCAAGCCACTTGGCATTCCAGCACCGAGTGGGAAGCCCCTCATGAGGCCCATCCCTTGCTGCTGAGGAGCTGTTGACAGCTGATGGCTTCTGAGAGAAGGAAAGTCAGTTTTCTTTAAGAATGTGACTCCTGCTGGACGTGGTGGTGCACGCTTTTAATCCCAGCACTCAGGAGACACAGGCAGGTGGATCTCTGTGAGTTCAAGGCTAGCCTGGTCTTCAAAGTGAGTCCAGGACAGCCAGGGATACACAGAGGAACTCTGTCTCAAAAAAAAGAGTGTGACTCCTGGTGGGAAAGAATGGACAGACACACAAGTAAATGGTAAAGCACAAATTTGAATCACTGAGCCATAAAAAGGAGAGCGTGAAGTTGGGAGGGAGTAGGGCAGATCATAAAGGAAAATAGGCGCCTAAGTTTACCTCCATCACCAAGTGTACTTGAAACACGTGTCTTGAAAATACCTAGCCACATAGTGGTGGCGCACGCCTTTAGTCCCAGCACTTGGGAGGCAGAGGCAGGTGGATCTCTGTGAGTTCAAGACCAGACTGGTCTAAAGAAAGAGTCCAGGACAGCCAAGGATACACACAGAGAAACTCTGTCTACAAAAACAAAAACCAAAACCAGAGAGAGAAAATACCTAATGCTGGAAACTGGGTGTGATGACACACATCTTTACTGTCGGCACTTGGGAGGCAGGATCTCTGTGAGTTCAAGACCACCCTGATCTACATACTGAGTTCCAGGACAGCCAGAGCTGTATAGTGGAACTCGGTCTCAAATAAAGGAAGAAAGCTGCCTCAGTGTGTGTTGCTCAGTGGGAAAGTGCTTGTTCAATGCCGCCCCCACATCCTCCCAGTGCTGGGACTACTGAGATTAGAAGCCAGGCCCTGGCTAATACAACTTTCAAAGCCCAATTCCAGAAGAACTAAGAAAATAATTTTGTCTTTCATAATTAGCCCCTGCACCTTCTGCCCATTCCCCCACAAACATTCGTTCTTTGACACAGAAAGATGACTACTCAAGGCAGCCCAGGCCCCACATCCTGGTAAAACCATGGAGCTCAGAAGGTGGTTCTAAGTCTCCCAGCATCCCCCGAGCCAAATGTCCAGCACTGACAGGATCCTGGCTTTGGTTTGATGGCTGCCCTTTGGTGTTGGTAAGCACTGCCTCATGGTTTTGAGGTGTGAATCTATCTGTTGCTGTGACTCACAGCAGTTCTTCAGATCTCACCATTTCCCAAAGCACCAGGACCTCTGAATCAAATCTAATATTACATTGTTTTCCCTCCCAGTGACACTAGGGGACAGTCTGTGTGTAGCAGAGGAGGGACTGTCCTGTTCACTTAGCAAGATATCTAAGACAGCCTGCTTTTTTAGGGGAAGGGGCATTGAGACAGGGTTTCTCTGTGTAACCTTGGCTGTCCTGGAACTCACTCTAGACCAGGCTGGCCTTGAACTCACAGAGATCTGTCTGCCTCTGCCTCCCCAGTGCTGGGAGGTGTGTGCCACCACCGCCCAGTGACACAGCCTGACTTTAAGGAACCTAAAGGGGAACTGGAAAACATACCCAGGGACATATTCAAAGTGGAAAGGGACATGTTCTCAGAACCAGAGTATCACATAGATGGCATTACCATCAAAGAAAGGCAAACCAAGGGTGACCATCAACCAAGCCTTAATATACAGAAGGGGCAGGCCGGGTGTGGTAAGGAAGGTGGTGCGGGTTAAGTGGAGAGCAAAGGGAAGCCAGGACAGAGAAAAGCTATGTACAGTAGTCAATGAGGAAAGCAGTCAGCCTCCCCTCCTCCACACCCTTTCCACCTAGGGTACTTAGAATGTCAGAGTTCCCTTTCCACCACCAGGGGCCACTGATGAGCTAATGGTGTTTGTCTCATAAATAAGTATTCCACCCCCCTACTTTTTTTTTTTTTTTTTTTTTAAGGCTGGGTTTCATATGGTTTAGACTGGCCTTGAGCCTGCCACATATCCATGCCCTTGAGTTCCTGATCATCCTGCTCTGCCTCTCAAGTACTGTGACTAGGCATGTACCACCGGGCTTGGCCTGCAAATAATTTTTTTTCAGGGATCTTTGTTTCCAGTATATTTAGCAGAAAGAAGCATTGTTTGTGGTGGTTTTATCAGATGTAAAGGCTATGAGTTGTGTTTGCTTCTTCACTAGCTTTTGTAAGTCCAATAACTCAGCCATCCACCGACCAAGGGTTTCCGAAGCCTCAGGCCATATTTGTATTAATTCCTGTGTGTTGGTGACACCTGGGAGTAGTATCGTCGTTTACAGTGTGCGCATATCACAACACTTAGGTTAACTAATTGATTGACCCAATCCAATAATACACTAATTGACTCCATACAACGGGCAAGGTGGGTTTTTGTTGTTTTGTTTTGTTTTTAAATGTAAAAGTCCCGGTATTCAAATAATTTACAAAAGGCCTTAAGCACAGTCTCTTCCAATGAGAACAGGAAAGTCACTGAGCACTGGCTTTGGGTGATGACTACAAACTCGCTGTATCTCCTCTCCCCTTCCTCCAATCTCTCCAGGGCCACTTGTGTTGTAAGACTGAGTGACTTCCTGAAATTAATAATTTTAGTTCTGAGGGTGGGCCATGGTGGCACACACCTTTAATCCCAGCACTCAGGAGGCAGAGGCAGGTGGATCTCTGTAAATTGCAGGCCAACCTGGTCTGCAGAGTGATCTCCAGGGCTCTCTAGAGGACAGCCAGGACTACATAGACCCTATCTCAAAAAGCAAATAAAATCTAAAAAACAAGACAAATGAACTTCTGGTCTCCCACTAACAGAATTGAAAACAAGACAGCAGCTGGAGAGGTTAGATGGAAGGGCCTTCTACTGGAAGCATTTGGCCTTGGAATCTTTATCTACAGATAACAGACTTGGCTGGGTGCCTTGCCACTACACTGACAGCTGCACACTGGCCATGTGCCCTGGGCAGATCCCTGCAGGGGCCCCACACTTCTGAAACTGGAAGCCACAGGGTGGAGGACAAGGGTCTGCACTCCCCATACATTACATGGTGCGGCCACTCCGTGAGTGCCCATGCCGGGCCCTTTTTTGAATAGAGCTGGGTACAGTGACCTCACCTGGCCAAGCTTTCCTGGGCCCTGGGCCTAGTCAGGAGGAGACTTGTGAGGTAGGACTGTGACTTGACCGGGGAACTGGGAAAAGACCTAAACTAAACACCACTGCCACCATTATTAAGAGTCTGAGACTGAGACTGGAGCCGGGCATGGTGGCCCACGCCTTTAATCCCAGCGCTTGGGAGGCAGAGGCAGGTGGATCTCTGTGAGTTCGAGGCCAGCCTGGTCTACAAAGCAAGTCCAGGACAGCCAGAGCTGTTACACAGAGAAACCATGTCTCGAAAAACCAAAAAAAAAAAAAAGGAACTGGACATTACAACAGATGTGACTCTTGCCTTGTTGCTTTGTGATCTGGACAAATATTTCTGACTCTGTTTCCTCATGAGTTTGGGGGTCATCCAAGGATTTCACATGAATGGTTTAGAGATGAGAAAGAGGGAAGCTGTACACATAGAACTGGAGGCCTGAGCTGAGGGGTTAGGGTGGACAGCGTTTCTTTCAAGCCTTCAAACAGACTCTCCTTGGGTGGCCTAAACTTCCTTTGGTACCTGTCTTTTGGGTTTTTTGTTTTTAGAAAAATTACTTTAGCCAGGTGGTGGTGCACGCCTTTAATCCCAGCACGCAAGAGGCAGAGGCAGGCAGAGCTCAGTGAGTTCCAAGGCCAGCCTGGTCTACAGAGTTCCAAGACAGCCAGGGCTACACACTGAGAAACCCTGTCCTTTTTTTTTTTTTTTTTGGTTTTTCGAGACAGGGTTTCTCTGTGTAACAGCCCTGGCTGTCCTGGAGTCACTCTGTAGACCAGGCTGGCCTCGAACTCATAAAGATCCACCTGCCTCTGCCTCCCAAGTGCTGGGATTAAAGGCATGCGTGCATGCCCAGCTGAAAAACCCTGTCTTGAAAAAGTAAAAAAGAAAAGAAATTTTACTTGGAGCATCTCTAAAAGGTTCTGGACACATGAACGCTCATTCTCTGGCCCTGAGGTCCTGGGCAAGCCAACCTGAGTGGAACTCTGTTCTCAAATGGCCATCTAGTCAGACCTTGCCCCTGTTGCTGGGTCTTCCTCCATCCTACCTACTGTCCTCCATACCCTCAGCAGTGCTTCAGAAATTGGCACTGGCTTTGTCTAGAACTTAGAATCTCTACAACGCAGCTGTTTATTTTCCCACATGCCTTGAAGCCAGGTCACCTGCCTCCTTCCTCCCCAAGGCCACATCTGAGGTTAAGGCTCCATTCTGCCCTCACCCACCACCCTCTGTTGTTCCCTCAGGGCCCTGGGTGCTCTGGGCATCTACCACATCTCCAAAGACGTTCCCCTAAAGCACCTTAGCCAGGCCTGAAAGGCAGAGAACATCCTGTGCATCCCAAACTCCTGGCCCACTGACATCCTCAACCATTTACCTCTCTACGTTCTACTAGTCACCAGCACCTGTGGCCTTGTCTCTTCCTACCCTCCTGGGGTCCCACATTCCATCACTTCCATAACACTCTTGTCCAACTTCTTCAGATCATCTTTCTCGTCCTGACCACCCCCCTCCCTGATCCATCCATCATCTTTTTCCTGAGCAGACTGCACACTGGAGGAAACAGCCTAGGAGCCTGGGGCCTCCAGGTCAAGGGACATCCACCTCACTGCTGCCAACCCCTCTGTCTAGTCCTATGGTGGCTGCTGCTGGGCACACAGACTGCCCTGCACAACCCTAATCTTTGCTCTCCCTTGGCTATACTTCCTCTCTTCCTCCTCAATGGGCAAAAGCTTCAAACTCATTTAAACAACTAGTCTCTTTTGTTGAAATGGGCACACTGGAGCAAGCATGGTGCCATGCGACTTTAATCCCAGCCCTTGGAAGGCAGAGACAGGGTGGGTCTCTGTGTGGTCCAGGCTAGCCTGCTGTACATAGGCAGTTGCAAGCCAGACAGGGTTACATAGTGAGAGGCTGTCTCAATAAATAAATACAAAAGAAAGAGAAGGACCTACTGGGGTCCATTTCTCCACCCCTTCCTGATCAGCTGTCTACACTCCATGCCTCCATTTCCCCATCTCTTAATTCATTGCTCTGTAGCCATATAGCCTCTGACTCGTTGGTGCTGGTGGACACCACCCAGTGTTACGTGCAATATGCTGCTACCCCACTCCTCCCTGTGACCATCATTCTCTTGATCATCTCTCATGACCTCCAAGATTGGAGCTTCTGTAGGATCTCTAAAATGTTTGCTCTCTAACCAGCCTTCTTCAAATGCTGTCTTGCAAATCTAGACCAGTTCATCCAACCGCCATCTTGGCGTGTTCACCCAGGTGTTGCAGCCTGCTTGAAGTCTCTTTGGTTGGTTAGTTTGGTTTGAAACAGGCTGTATGTATTTCTGGCTGGCCTCTAACTCCTACTGTAGAACAGGCTGAACTGGACCTCAGAAATCTGCCCACGCTCGGACTTTGGGGGTCTGTTTCAAATGATGCAGGAGATAGAACTCGGGACTTCTTGAATGCTAGGCAAGTGCTCTTCATTTAGCAATACCCAAGCCCTAACCCTGCTCAGTGTCTGCAAGCACAAACTGAATTACTTCCCTTGAACCCACTCAGAGAACAGCAGTCCCTATCTTGCTTGTCCCAATCCTATCAGGATCCAGCATATAAGATCATTTGTGGGCTGGGCAGTGATTTTGGATCCAACACGAAAGCCAGGCTCGCAGCGCTCCCCTCCGGATCCACGGGCCGCACGTCCGGGTGCGGAACAGAACCCAGAGAAGTAAAGACACCGGGCACACGAAACACCGCGGCACGCAAACCAGCGCCGCGCACGCGCACCCGCCGACGTGGATGGCTCAGAGCCCCGCCCCGTCGCGCGGCACTCGCAGCAGCCAATGGGAACAGTTGGTAGGCCGTCGCTCAAGTTCTGCCCCGGGGTGGCAATGGGCGGGCCCCGCGGGCCACCGCCCACTCGCGCGCTGCCTCTGCTTCCCCTGGGCCAATAGGCACGGCCTGCGTGACCGGGGGGCGGGGCAGCACAGCGCGGGCGAGGGGCTTCTCCCGTCGCGGGCTTCCAGCGCAGGCGTGTCAGCCGCATCCTAACTGACTGGAGGGAATATGGGGGTCGCGGCCGCCAGGCGCTGCGTGGAGTGGCTGCTGGGCCTCTACTTCGTCTCACACATCCCCGTCACGCTGTTCTTAGACCTGCAGGTGGTGTTGCCGCCAGAACTGTACCCAAAGGAGGTGAGGCTCCCGGGTCCCCGCGTGGCTGTCCCGGTTCTTGTGGCCTTGGTGCCTGACTTCGGCCCCAGCCCGGTGTAGTCCGCCGTTGACCAACGCTTTGTTCTTTTCAGAGCGAAGCTGAGGATGCAACCCACTGGTAGGGCTCATGCCTAGGAGGCCCTGGGCTCGAGCTCTGTGTACTCGCCAAATCTTTGCAAACCCTTTGTCGCTGGGGTTTTCACCTCCCTCAGGTGCCTGAAGGAAGTTGCCTGGGTGAACCAGTCCCTGTCACCTGTTAGGTTTGTTGAAGTTGTTTGGATGGGCTCTAAAAGTCCAATGTAATCTCAGAGAAAAAGGCCCGAGTAGAATGAACTGTCTCAGGGTTAGCCCTTGGTTAGCTGCTTGGCGTTCTTACACTCCTTCTGGGTCTGGATCTAGCTTGAGGGGACCCTGAAACGTCGCCTTTTCAAGTCCGCTGTTTGAATTGGGTCGGAGATGAGCTACCATTTTCTGCCTGTGGGGGAGCATTCTTTGACCCAAAGTTGAGGGGCCACCCCACTTTATCTGGGTCTGTAACCTTCTGTGGAATTTCTGCATGCTTCTCCAATCTACGGGTGGAACTGTAAGCAAAACTGACTTACCCACTTAAAGATTCGATTTTACCTCTGAAATGGCCTTTAAATGTTTGTTTGCAGGACAGTTCTTAATCTGAAATCCGTGAATTCTCAATGGGGTCTGCAAAATTGCATGTGCCTTGTGTCCTCTGAGAGGACATGACACTGGAAGAGTGTCACCCACCCGAGAAGGTTAGGAGTGACACTATGAGCAATGTCACCCCACCCCACTCCCTTAAGTCTCTTTTTGGTTTGTTTGTGGAACCACATAACTGGAAAGACCTTTGACCTTCTTTTCCATGGGAAACCCGTAGGTAGTGTGTGGCAAGAGCACTGGTCTGGGCGTTATATTGCCACCAAATGTTATGATATTGTGGCGGGTAAATCACACCATGCCACGCAACAGGTCTGGTATAAGGTTTATAAAGGTAAAGGAGAAGGGAGTTTAGGGCAGGGAACCGAGCCAGAGCCTTGGGAGAAGCTGGAACATAGAGAAAGATGGACGTAGGGGACAGAGGGAAGCTGGAACACAGAGAAATGGGGTTAGAGAGAGGAAGAGGTTGTGGGGGAGCTTTTATCCCTGCCAGGTGTGTTGCACCTGACGGGAGGTGATGATGTAAGCAATTAAGGACCGTGAAGGACCCCTGAGGTCAGGGGTCAGGCTAGTGCAAATGGGGACTTGCTTTTCCAAGAACTGGCTATGTATCTGGCATGTTTAGGGCTCTATGGCTTCAGCTTTTTTTCCCCTTCAAGTAACAGTTCATTGAGTACATTGCAAAATGGTAGTAGGCTGGGCAATAACTAGTGTATCACCTGCATCCACAGCTTTGAAGTAATAAGTTAGATTATAAACTCAAAGATAAATTGTAGGATTAAGCTATAGCTCCTTGGTAAAAAACATTTGCCAGCATGCATGAGGCCCTGGGTTCAAATCCCAGCACCAAAAACTGTGTGTGTGTATGTATGTATGTATGTAAGTACGTATGTATGAAGTTGTGTTGATTTGTATCACCATTCTTATACAATGTTACAAATGCAATGGCTTATTTCAACCCAAACTTATTCTTAGGCTGCTTGGAGGTTAGGTTTCAAATGATAGGACTCTCAGGGAGACTATGCTCCTTCCCTCTTGCAGTTTTGTGGTGGCTGTGTGTCCTGTGGCTGGATTTGCAGAGCTGAGGACCACACTGAAGACCTCAGTCTTCCTAGACACACAGTCTACCCACCGAGCTACATCTCTTGACCTTTCTTTGGTGGTGACCCCTTCACTTCAGTCTCAGCAGTTCATCGGTCATATTGCCACCTTGTCTGTATTCATCTCTGTCTCTGCCTTTTATAAGGTCACACGTAGGGAAAAATCTCACCTATGAATGTCCTTATATACATCTTCGGTCCTGTTGGACATGGATTAGGACATGATACCTTTGAGTGCCATTAGTCTGCTGCCACAGAAGGGACTGAAAAGTCTAAAGAGGCCATCAGAATTCTGCACTAGCTGTAGCTGGCCTGAAGAACTGGGCCACCAATTCTTCTGGGTTTGGCAGCAGTGGAGATAAAATCCAGGCTTTGCATACTGAACCGTCCTCAGCCCTAACTTTTCCCTTGTGTGTTTGTTTGAAAAGGGTCTCAGGCTAGCCCCAGACCCAAAGCATTCACTATTTCAGCTGTACAGGACTTAGACATCACCTGGTTTGAGTTTGGAATAGGGTCTCACCACTCTCAGAAGCCTGCCTCCACTCCCCTGGTAGTTTGTGGTTTATCTTCTGACTGCCAGTCCCCATCCTTGCTCACCATTCCCCAAACAATTCAGTTTTGACCAGCATCATACAGATCACCACTTGAACATCTATTTTTGGTTTTCGAGATGGGGCTCTCACTGTGTAGCTCTAGCTGTCCTGTAATTCAGTGTCTGGCCTAGCTGGCCTCAAACTCAGACTGCTCCTGCCTCTGCCTCCCAAGTGTCTGACTCAAAGCTTATTGTCACTGTACCAGTCTCATGTTTGATCTGATGAACAACTGTCACCTTCCAGGCTAGGGATGTAGTGTTGGCTATGTGTCTTATGCAGATGTTGCTGGCTTGCATGTCTGGCCCTTTATCTGTCCCCCCTTTTGCCTTTTTTTTTTTTTTTTTTGAAATTTTATTACTGTGTGCGAGTACATGCTGCAATACATGTGTGGGGAATTCCGGTTACCAGGTTTATGCACCAAGCACTTTACCCACTGAACCAGCTTGCTTGCCCTGCCTTTTTAATGTCCTGGCCTAAAACTGTGTGTCTGTGTTTTGAATATTGAAGGCATAAACCTGTGGCACCCTGCCTTGGAAGGTTCATCCCCTGTTCCTCTTGTTACTTTTGGATGAGGGAGTGATGATTTTGTTCCTTCTCCATGGAGAAAATAATAACTTGTGACTTGAGTCGGTCACAGATTGTCCTGAATGATACCTGAATTTAGAACTGACTTGGTGGCACACACAAGGATCACCAAGTTCAAGGCCAGCCTAGGCAACGTAGTAAGACTGTCTCTATAAAACAATTAGCAAGGCCCAAATTTATGCCCCCCAAAAGAATAAAAAGCTAAAACTTATTATCTAGTGTTTTTCCCTAAAAATGTGGAAGGCCTCAGCAGTTGGACTGAATTTTGCAAGCTAAACTTTTTGTTGGTCTAAAAACTATTATGAAACAGTTAAAAGACTTAATTTGGGTTTTAAAAAAAAAGAAAACATTTTGTAGTATCTCTTGCAGCTGAGTGAACCGCTTCTGTTAAAATAAGAAAAACGTGAGCTTGTAGGTCAGAAAGCAGTCTGTCCTAAACCTAAATGAAGATCTACAGGATTCAGTAGCAGACCACTTCAGAAAGCCAACATGTTCCTGGTAGGCATGTGCTGTAAATGGAAACTTTTTTTCTTTTAAACCTTAGTGTACTGGGCTTAAATGATAATGAGCAGATGCATACTTACATTTGGTAGTGTTAAACTGGAGCGTCTTTAGGTCTGGACTAACTCCACACAAGTAAGCCATCTGTTTTAGCCCTGTATTAGCTCACTGCATCTGAGCAGAGTGGAGAGGTCATCCATCGGCACTATTTTATTAGGTGAAGAAATAGTCTGATGCTGTTAAGGGTCCTGGCCAGAGCCAGGCCCTTGGCCTCCAGCTCCTGCAGTCCTGTCATCCCACTGGGGACCTCATCCTTGTCTTCCACCCATTCTTTGTCCAGGCTGTTCAGGCAGCAGGTAGGTGGTAGGTCCCTATGGGCTCCAAGTGATTGGGAGTGGGCCAGTCAGCCTTGCCGATCTTATCCTGCAGCCTTTCATTCAGCACGTGTCTGTCTGGACCTTTGGAGTAGGCAGTCCTCAGACACTGTTTACAGCAACATTCAGATGGGCAGAAATGCCTTTTCAGTACTTTACTCTGAAGTAGATTTTCCCAAGTAGTAGTTGTAATGTGATGCTGTGTGTGGTGGTGCACATCTCTAATCCCAGCACCTGGGAAGTAGAGGATCAGGAGTTCAAGGCCAGTCTCACCTACAAGAGACTTGTTCTCAAAAAAAAAAAAAAAACAAAAACAAAAAAACAAAATGCAAAGGGAAAAAAACATTTAGTCTAACTTGGCCGAATTTACAGATGGAGTCCCAGGAGGGGCTGACTTGACCCTTACTGTCATGTCTTACTGCCCTGAAGAATGCTCAGGAGGAAGCAGAGGGTACTGCCAAGATTCTAGTTTCACATCAAAAGTGAGCTGTGCATGCTGACTCCTGGGACCCAGGACAACAGTGCTCTGGATGTGTGCTTAAAAGCTCTCGTGATAATGAGGCCTCCGTTTCACAGTAACCACCCTCTGTCTTTGCTCTTACTTGGTTTTTATGTTTTGTTTTGGTGTTTGATTTTCTGAGACAAGATTTCTCTGTGTAACAGCCCTGGCAGTCTTGGACTCACTGTGTGTAAAACAGACTGGCCTCAAACTCACAGAGATCTGCCTGCAGAGTACTGGGATTAAAGATGTTCGTCACCACACCGGGCCTGTTACTTGTTTTTTGGTTTGGTTGGTTGGTTTTTTTCATTTGTTTTTCAGACAGGTCTGTCACCCAGACCTAGCCTCCAACTTCCAAGTGCTGGGATTACCATGTGTCACCACACCTAACAGCCTTTATGTTTTTATTAAAAATTATCTCAAGCTGGGCGGTGGTGGCGCACGCCTTTAATCCCAGCACTTGGGAGGCAGAGGCAGGCGGATCTTTGTGAGTTCAAGGCCAGCCTGGTCTACAAAGTGAGTCCAGCACAGCCAGGGCTACACAGAGAAACCTTGTCTCGAAAAACCAAAAAAAAAAAAAAAAATTATCCCAAAAAGTGGGGTGTGGTGATGCACTCCTTTAATCCCAGTACTCGGGAGGCAGAGGCAGGTGGATCGCTGTTGAGTTCGAGGCCAGCCTGTTCTACAAATCAAGTTCAGGACAGCCAGGGCTACTCAGAGAAACCCTGTCTTGGAAAACCAACCAAACAAACAAACAAAAAAAAACACCCAAAAAAACTCCACACACAATATCTCTAGGTTTTCCACTGTAAACACCTGGTGTTGCCTTTATTTATCATATCCTGGCACTTTGTTGGCTTTCAAGGTGTATTAGTACCACCGCCAGGCTACTTTTTGTCATGTTAGTTTGTTTTGGTTTTGAGACAAGATGTCCCGTAACCCAGGTTAGCCTTATACCAAGTATGGAGCCGAGGATGACTTGTTTTTGGGATGCTAAGTTTTGACAGGCCTTTGGTAGGAGTGCCCAGCCCCTAGCTTCTGGCTCCTGTAAAGCAGAGTGGGGCAAGCTGCATATTCTTGCCTGCAACCATGTCATCGAATTCTGCACATGATTTGCTAGATTGATGACAAATGCAAGGCTGGAGCTAGAACCAGACTGATAACTCAGGCCTTTTTTTCTTTTAAAAGAAAAAAAAAAAAGGAATGAAAGTAAACGTATTTGTAATGTTAAGATTAAAATGTCTATAATATCTGTACAGAGGTTAGATATACTTCCTTCTACCCTCAACCCTCCAAGAAAATTCAACTGTTCTGCATTTGAAATATCTAGGTTTTGGACTTGGATATACAATTGTGAAAGGGAAAATGTCAGAATGAGTATTTTATTTCCTTACCAAAAACTGGTAGCAGACTAGCACCGTGAGAATCTCGTCATAGATACTGTAGCTGTACAGTAACATACCTAGGTTTATGCTATCACAGAGTTAGGAGCAAATGCTCAGTGCCACTAAGACTGGATTGGAAGAGCTGAGGAAAACTTAATGTGCAGAGAAAGTAACATCTGAATTATGGCTAGTAAGTGTTTATTAATGCAGCAGTTCTGAACCTGTGAGTCTAACAACCCTTTCACAGGAGTCACCTAAAACTATCAGAAAAATAGATATTTACATTATGATTCTTTTTTTTTTTTTTTTTTGGTTTTTTCGAGACAGGGTTTCTCTGTTTAACAGCTCTGGCTGTCCTGGACTCGCTTTGTAGACCAGGCTGGCCTCGAACTCGCAAAGATCCGCCTGCCTCTGCCTCCCAAGTGCTGGGATTAAAG
>CAJQZJ010001558.1:17733434-17782946 GCA_907164525.1 Lophiomys imhausi
TCTGGCTGTCCTGGACTCGCTTTGTAGACCAGGCTGGCCTCGAACTCGCAAAGATCTGCCTGCCTCTGCCTCCCAAGTGCTGGGATTAAAGGCGTGCGCCACCACTGCCCGGCTGGAAAATAATTTTTTTAAAGATTTATTTATTATGTATACAGTGTTCTGTCTGCAGGTATATCTGCAGGCCAGAAGAGGGCACCAGATTTCATTATGGATGGTTGTGAGCCACCATGTGGTTGCTGGGAATTGAACTCATGACCTCTGGAAGAGCAGCCAGTGCTCTTAACCGCTGAGCCATCTCTCCAGCCCGGAAAATAATTTTATGGTTGCAGGTCACCTCAACATGCATCAGGAAGGTTGAGAACTGCTGTTCTAGACATTGTAAGTGCGAGCTGGGCATGTCGCTGCTGCCACTAGAAGTGCATAACAGGGACTCTTAGCTGTCGTTCTTGGTGCACTGGAGCTCCTGAGCCTGTGCAGGCCAAGTGGCAGTACTCACGGGGACCCTGTCTTTCCAGCTCACCAGCCTGCTGCGGTGGTACTCTAAGGAATTCAAAGACCCTCTGATGCAGGACCCCCCAGTGTGGTTCAAGTCCTTCGTGCTCTGTGAGCTTGTGTTCCAGTTGCCTTTCTTTCCCATTGCCGCATATGCCTTCTTCAAAGGTTGGTACAGTATGGGAAATCCCTAGTTTTGGTCAGAAATCTCTTGGTGGAGCAAAACCCTTGTAGCTTGAAGGATCTGGTATCTGCTAGCATAGATGTCACAGGGGAATATTAAATAAGGCTCAGCTGATAGCACTAAGCTGGGCTGCCTGAGTTATTTAGAAGTCCCTCATATGAAATCTGAGGCCAAGGATAAGCTTGTTCCTTTTTTGTTTTTTTCGAGACAGGATTTCTCTGTGTGACAGCCCTGGCTGTCTTGGATGGATTTTTGTAGACCAGGCTGGCCTTGAACTCACAGAGATCTGCCTGCCTCTGCCTCCCGAGTGCTGGGATTACAGGCATGTGCCACCACACCCAGCCAAGCTTGTTCCTTTTTACTGCCTGCTACACGCACACACAGTTTCTTCTATCTGTTGCCTTACTCTCCACTTAGGATAGTATATTGTCTTATAAGAGGTACATGAAGCTAACTTCCTGAGAGCTTAACTTCAGCTAAAAACTATTCCCGGGGCTGGAAAGGTGGCTCAGCAGCAGTCAAGAACCTGGTGGCTGCTCTGACAAAGCCTGGGTTCGGTTCCCAGCACCCACATGACAGCATACAACCACTCTCTAACTCCAGTTCCAGATCCAACAACACCTTCTAGCCTCAGGGAACACTGCACACAAAATACATGCAGGTAAAACACTCAAAAAGTGAATTTTTAAAGATTGACTTTACAAAGTAACCATGCCAGCTGGGCATGGTGGCACATGCCTTTAGTCCCAGCACTTGAGTGGCAGAGGCAGGTGGATCTCTGAGTTCAAAGCCAGGTCTATGAAGTCCAGGACAGCCAGGGCTGTTAAATAGAGAAACCCTGTCTCAACAAACAAAGTAGCCATGTCTGCCCTTGGAAACTGAGCTCATAGAGAGGAAAAGCTTGTTTCCCACTGGGACCCTACAGGCACGGGACCCAACGGTGCCCTCTTGCCTGTGAATCACTTTATGGGTGGATGCTGGGGCACAGTCCCTCCCCTGTGTTTAGATCAGACTGGCTGAGCTGTTTGCTGCTTACTGAGCTAGATACCAACCCTACCCTCAGTGAGCTGGGATGGGGTCCTAGCCGCCATGTAAGTTTGCCTGTTGAGCAATGCAACACTCCTGGTTTTTTGTGTAGTCTGAGTTTCCACCAAGAGAAGGCAAAACCATTGACCTGAGGGAAGTAGACAAGCAGGGGTGGGGTAGAGCATGTCCCAGGCACCCTTGGAGTCACAAGACCCAATTACCCTTAACCTAATTACCCCTTTCTCTTCCTCTGCTTCAGGAAGCTGCCGATGGATCCGAATCCCTGCAATCATCTATGCAGTTCACACCATAACAACTTTAATTCCAATTCTCTATACATTTCTACTTGAGGATTTCTCCAAGGCTGTTGCTTTCAAAAAACTAAGACCTCAGAATTTCCGTGAACGACTGACCCTTGTAGGCATCTATGCCCCTTACTTCATAGTCCCACTTATACTCCTCCTGTTCATGCTGCGGAACCCTTACTACAAGTATGAGGAGAAAAGGAAGAAGAGATAAGGGGCAGCCACTAGTCTGGTGGGGGAGATCCCACAGCACAGTTGCCTTTTGGGCAACACAAGAAAACTGCGCTGAACCCCTTTCAGCAGCATTTGAAACACCAACAGCAGTGCACAAGAACAAGATACTGGCAAGACCATGCATGCCAGGGCTGAACAGGCCATCAGCACAGGTGTCACAAGGTTACAGCAAAATGGTGCCAAAGTTCTATCACAGCACTGCTAAAAACAGGCACAGAAGTCAGTTAGCTCCTGACTGATGATCTTCAATTCGACCTCTGTAGCTGATCATTACTCAACAAATGAGCAGTGGGCTGTTTTAGGCCACTTTAAAGTCACAAATTCTGCCTCTTTAAGCATCTTTTAACATGGTTTCCTGCCTGTACCTCTACCTCTGGGAGAAAAGTATATTGTAGCCTCACCTGAGTCTAAGACCAAAATGGGTTACAGTGGAAGGAAGGCACTACATTTCTATCTTGAACAGATCGCCTGGCCTTTAATCATTCCATGTGCTATTCCTCTACACTTCCCAACTCTGGCATCTCACACCATTGGGATCCCTAGCAGATAGCCCTGTCCTTCCTCTCAGCGTGGTCCTTCCCATCCTGTCTAGAGAGGGGGAAACAGTGTGACTGTCACAGTGTGTGTTTGCTGTTGCACTGGCTCTCCTTAAACAGATTGGTGGGTGCTGGGCAGTCCTGGTTTTGTTCACAAGCTGTGTTGCTGTGGTTATTACTGTCTGACTTGTGTGTCTGGTCGAAATAAAGGTGGCTGCTGATCACTGCCTGGTTTGTTGTGCGGATGGCAGGGAATGTAGAACACTCAGTTTTCAGGGGGCCTAGAAATGCACCCAGCAGAGAAGAAAGACCAAGCCATTTGCAAATGATGTTTATTGCTTTTCCTTGAGAGCTTTGTAAATTTACAAAAAAAAAAAAAAAAAGTGAATCAGTGTTTCCAGACTGCTTAGTTTGTGCTGAGAACGCAAGAGGTGAGGCCCTGTGCTGCCTTGCCACTAGCAGTGGCTGTCTGTGTACCAGCTGCCCCAGATGGCAGTACTGCCTCCTTGACTTGAAGTCACTGGAATGGTACAGAGGTTTTGTTTTTGGTTGGTGTGTTTTTGGTTTTGCCTTCCTGCTATAAAAAATGAAAAATTCAGTTCATTTCTGAAAAATAAATTGGTCAATAAATTCATTTTGTTCTGCTTCTACTTTACACAAAGCTTCATATTCAACTCGATACCTGAAAAACAAAATTATTAGAAGCCCTGAAAAGAATGAAATAAAAACAGAAAATTCTTTGAGTATAGAGCTTTAAACAGTTATAAGAAATGGTGAGTTGAGAATGAAGGCAAGAGTGAGAAATACGCAGAGCCCTATTCAGAGCCACCCAGGAGAAACCTCTATCCCTAGGGAAGGCACAGGAGGCAGCCTCAGTCTTTGTTACAAGAACCAGTGCCCACAGACTACAGGAGGTCATGTGGAATTAGCAAAGTCCCTACTTTCTTCCTATCAAGTCTGTAAAAATCTTCAGGACACCCAGTGAGATGCTCTACCTTGGAAATGACAGGTGATGGAGAAGGAAAAGGAGACTGTGGTTGAGCACTAGCTTGGGGCTGCTTACCTTTCTAGCTGCATCTTCTTTTCTGCTATCAGGGCCTGCAGTTGCTGCTGTTGGGCTTCTCTCTGCTTGGCTATGGATTTGAGCAGGTTCCGGGCACCAATGGCCTAAGAGACAGTGACGGGGGTGGCTTTGAACTCACCCAAGTCCCCCAAGGGGGAAAGGCCACTTGGAAGAGGAAAGGAGACTGAAGCCTCGTTTTAATGGTTAGTCTAGACTGTTAACTTACTGACCCCAAAGTGCCTGGAGGGAAATAGCAAGAGCAGTCTGGCCTGCAAGTATATGCAGCGGCCTATTGGGAGACACAGGTTAGTCTTGTGCCTTTCTTTTACCAGGTTATCTGTACCAGGCAATCTTTCATGCCTTCATTTTAAAAGGGGGGTAAAAACACCCACCAGCACTACCATGAAGACCAAAAGGAGGAACCACAGTACTGGTGGGGCTAGAGAGATGACCAGTGGTTAAGAGCAATGCTTTTTTTTTTTTTTTGGTTTTTCGAGACAGGGTTTCTCTGAATATCTCTGGCTGTCCTGGACTCACTTTGTAGACCAGGCTGGCCTCGAACTCGCAAAGATCCGCCTGCCTCTGCCTCCCAAGTGCTGGGATTAAAGGCGTGCGCCACCACTGCCCGGCAAGAGCAATGCTCTTGGAGAGAAGCCAGAAACCCAGCTTCAGTTCTCCAGCACCCACATGACAGCTAACAAGTATCTGCAACTTCAGTTCCACGGGATCCAATGCTCTTGTGACCTCCAAGGGCATGGACACCAGACACACATGGTGCACAGACATATGTACAGGCAAAATAGTCTCCACATAAATCAATCTAAAAAATGGGGGGCTGAAGAGACAGCTCAGTGGTTAAAAGCAAAGGACCTAGTTTCAATTCCCAGCACCCGCATGGCAGCTCACAACCAAACATTTCTAATTTTAGTTCCAGAGGATCTGACACCTTCTGGCCTCTAGATATGTGCATGGATATACATGCAGACAAACATTCATTCACATGAAATTTAAGCATTAACTACTGACATATCAGCTTACCATGTCACCGGGACCAGCATCCATTTTTAAACAAATGAGGCCTACAGAACCAACTGCTGCTCTTACCTTCATCTTCTCATTCTCTGCTTCTTTGGCAAGCTGATCAACAAGCTCAATTAGACCACCAACTATTTTCTGAAACTGGCCAATTTCTTTGAGGGAAAGAACAAAACATTGTCACTAGCATTCCTTTGAAGTAGGGAGGCAGAGCTAACTGCCCCTTCTAATCTGTGTTACAGCAGTCTGTTGCCTACTAACCTAAGCCTCCCACCATTTGTCCTACCCTAAAGAAAAGAGACCAGGTTCCAGAGCTAGATTTTGAACATAAGCTCCAGGGTGGACCCAACTCTACCTCTCCAGAAAGGACTCTCAGAAGACAAGTGCAGCCTCTGGACTGGCCAGACTGGACCCTGGGTTTCAGTAAAGGTGGTGTGACAATCCCTGCCTGGAACCATGTCACTTAGGTGCCCCGCTCCCCTTCACTTTCTCCAGTGCTCTTGGTATGTTCGAACCCTGCCGTATTTTATGGAAATAAGTCCAGAGAAGTGAGCCACACAGCAGGTAGCAACCACTAAACTGGAAATACATACTAAGCAACATGTCACAAAACCATAGGCCAGAAATCTCTTGCTTCAGCTGAGTGTGGGACCCAGACCTGGAAGCCCAGCATTAGGGAAACTGAGATAGGGAGAATCATGAGTTTGAGGCTGACATACAACATACATAGTGAGACCTTGTCTCAAAAAAAAAAGAAAGAAAATTCCCTTGCTTCTGCTTAATCTGGCTTTTTCCACTGGCACTGGGCTGGCTTAGCTGCTAGGAAAGGAGGCTCCCTGGAGATGGGAACCCAGAGTTCACCACTGTGCTGATCTTCTCCTGGAAACCTCAGTTACCACCTGTAGCTCCAAACAACACAGACACTGCCACCACAACCGTTCTGTTAAATCAAATTAGAATACAGGATTCTGTTTCCCACCTCCAACTCATAATTCTGTCATGAATTATTTATTTATATTTATTTTTTTGTTTTTTGAGGCAGGGTTTCTCTATGTATCCATGGCTATTCTGGACTCACTTTGTAGACCAGGCTGACCTTGAACTCAGAGATTTGCCTGCCTCTGCCTCCCAATCGCTGGTATCAAAGGCGTGCGCCACTATGCCCAGCCTCTGTCTTGGATTTTAAGGTCATTAAAAAAAAAAAAAAAACAGCTGGGCATGGTGGCACACGCCTTTAATCCCAGCACTCTGGAGGCAGAGGCAGGCGGATCTCTGAGTTCAAGGTCAGCCTGGTCTACAAAAGTGAGGCCAGGACAGCCAGGGCTACACAGAGAAAACCTGTCTCAAAAAAACACAGCCTATCTAAAAAACACTCACTCCTCCCCCAGTCCAATGTGTTGCCTGGCACAAAATGTGGGATACCATGACAACACAAGTGGGCAAGCAGAGAAGGTTGGGAAATCCAGAGAGCAGGCTCAATCAGGGAGCAAGCAACTTGATTGTGGCAGACCCAAGAGCAATAGTCAAGGTAGGGTAATGAAATTACTCAGAGCAGAATGACACTGTGTCCCCAAATGATACTCACTATCCACAAAATCCTTGCACTCTTCCTTGAGCTCTGTGGTCTGCTGGGTAACCTCTGGGTCCAACACCCGCAGCTTGTTCAGCTCATCGAAGTGCAGCCCTGCTTCACCTAAAATGTCCTTGGCCATAGCTGCAAAGAAACCAGCCCCAACCTGAATTGCATTTCAGACACCCAAGGTAATCCAGTCTCCACCCCAGCTAGCCCACTCCAGTCCCTGGACACCAGTGTCGGGCCCTGTTCATAGGCCCCATTCCCTCTGCCTCCACCTCTCAGCCTCACCTGTTTCCCTTCCAGGTTCCCTAGAGAAGTTCTGCTTTGAAGGGGTGATAGTGGCAGTCAGGAGGTATGTCATAGGAGCAAGGGTCAGGAAAGAATAAAGTCCAGTTGCTTGTCACAGGCATCGTTCATTCAACATACATTTCTTGAGTGCCTACTACATGCCAATACTGCTAGATGCTGGGGTGTAAAGATGAATGCAACATGGGGTCTGCCCTGGAGCGGCACAGTGTGGCTAGAGGAAAACAGACATTAAACCTGAAAAACTATATTGCATTATATGAGTCTTACAGAAACATCACTAAGCAACAAGGAGCAGAAAAAGGAAACAGCAATTCACTTCGGTGGACCTGGTGTAAGCTGTGAGCTATAAGAATAGTTGTAAATCCCTGTTTATGTACCCAAAAAGGCTTTTCAAATGCATGCACTGAAATGACACAAAAAAAGCCAAAGAAAAAATCTGGGTGAATTAAAAATTTAAAGCTAAAAGCCAGCTATTGTCATACATGAGCCTCATCCTAGCCCTCGCTGTGTCAGACAGGGCTAACACAAGTTCAGAACCAACCTGGGCTACATACTGAGTTCCAGGCTATCCTGTGCTACACAAGACTTTGTCTCAAAAAAAAATGTCTTTCTGTGTTGTTCTCTTTGGACACTTTGAGCACTTAAGAGCTACTAGGGATTAATCGGACTGGGTGATACAGAACAACTCGTGTAATACGAGGGTGCAAACATCCATTTGAACTTCTAACACCTTCTGAGTTTGCATGTATTTATTTTTTAAAAAATGTTGAATCCCGCCGGGCGGTGGTGGCACACGCCTTTAATCCCAGCACTTGGGAGGCAGAGGCAGGTGGATCTTTGTGAATTCGAGGCCAGCCTGGTCTACAAAGCGAGTCCAGGACAGCCAGAGATATTCAGAGAAACCCTGTCTCGCAAAACCAAAAAAAAAAAAAAATGTTGAATCCCTGCTTCAAGGACAGAGTGAACACAATGTCTCCAGACAGTAAGTAAATAAACATAAGAGTATGAGGAACAGATGAAGATGCTTCAGGAGAACATATAACTCAGTGGGCAGAGAGAGGTCAACAAAAGCCTCAGGAAAACAATCTGAGATCTAAACATGTCCCAAAATCTTCTAAGGGAAGAGAGGGGGACATTCTGGGCAGAGGGAAAAGCATACATGAAGATCCTGAGGCTAGAAGAATTTGACACAAAGGCTGTTGTGACCAAAACAGCAAGAGTGAGCAATGAGGCTAGATTGGCTAAAGCTAGATGCTTAAATGCTGAGAAATCCCCAGGAATGAACTTGGATTTTTACCTACTAGCTATTATTAGCTAGTGGTGGATTCCTGCAGTGATTATCAATCAGATTTGGAAAGGTCACCCACCACCTTGGCCAACCGGAGGGAACAGGGAACAGTAGCTAGCATACAGGCGAATCTACCAGGTCCCTCACTGTGAGCCTAGCATCTCTAAGCAGGTTGCCTTCAGTTAGGTGGCACTCTGTTAATGTTTGCAGAATGAATGAATGTGGAGACAGTAGGCTGCAACAGAAGAAAAGACTTGAAGCCGACCACGAGTTCAGAAATGAGATGTTTTCTGAGTAGATAGAATTTAGTAACGCACTGCTTAATGCAGTACTTTGGAGATGAGTGAAGAAAAGAGCCAAACGTGATTGCCTTGAATCTGGGTTGGACCGAATGTATGGCTGGAAAGGACAGTTTGAGATGTGTAAGAAAGAGTTGCAGGGAAATGGTTCACGGTGGACTACCAGATTCCCACCCCACTCCAACACCCACGACAAATATGTCCCAGGGACCTGGGATTGAGTTTCCTAAACACGAGGGCTGTGACTGGCTCTAGACGCCCTGGCTCTCCCAGATCTGCAGGTACTACAAACAGTTGCAGCTGTGTATTACAGAATATTTTTATTTACCAAAACTTGTATTTATTAATACTTAACAAACATCTATAAAGTACCTAAATCCTATAACCTAAAACCCTCCTGCAATGTCCGAGCCAGTTTTCGGTGAGATCGTAGGGAGTCACGCATTCGGGCTGAGCTGGGTGTAAACTCGCTTCCCTAAAAATTCCGAGCTAGGAAACCCGCTGCTTTCGACCTGGGCCTGCCAATCCTCACCGCACGTCGGCCTCCTCGTGTCCCAAGTCCGCCACGTCCCCCGTCCTTAAATCAAGTCGGGACCTACCTGCCGACCCGTCTCGACGGCACTCTGCGACCCAGACGGCTGTCGGTGGAAGCTTCTCTCCGGTAACTGCAACTAGCGCTGCCACGGATACAAGTCAACGTCACCTCCTGATCCTAGAAGCACTAGCATCCGCCCACCCTGCGGTGTTTTCTGGGAAATAGAGGCAACACCAGAGGAGAGGTAACTGTCCACTAGGCCCAGAAGCCTTTGCGCCGGGTTAGGGGTGGAGAGGACGACGACGGAAGTAGAGTGACTCTCACACCCGGAAGCGGAAGGAAGCCCAACCCCAGAGAGTTTTCGATCCCAACACCTGCTCGCGCGCTGTGCATGCCGGGTCTTGTAGTCTCGTTTCCCGAGCTGCAGGGCTGGGCTGTAGCTCCAGAGTCGGCGGGAGCAGGATGTGAGCTCACGGCCGAGATTGCAGGCAGCCGCAGGCCAGAGGCGGCACGGAGTCCGCTTGCCATTCGGCTGAGAGGAGAAGCGCCCCCGCGGACGGTGAGAGTCAGACGTGCGGGTGCACAGGGGAAGGACAGGCTCTACTGAGTCCTAGGCAAAGGCACGGGACAGCGTGCAGGAATAGATTTCAGATCTTCTGGGCATGGGAGGTGCCACAGCTCTCAGTTGCTCAGAGAGGAGGGGTGTGGCGGGAGAGTAGCCTTCCCTACCACGAGAGAGATGGGATGTTTCTCCATTTCCACAGGAGACCCTTTGGATGAAGCCTAAGCGTCGTCGCTCCCACGAGTTCTGACTTTATAGCCAAAATCAGCCTTCGCAGCCTCTCACCGTCCCTCGTGTCCTTCCTTTAGGACCCCAAGTCTTTACACTACCGGGATCGTTTGCTCTTTGTTCTGTTTGGCTTCCCATTAGGTTCCCTTAGAGACACGCGTGTGTTCCCAACCCCAGGATTACCCCACTCTCCACAGGCCAAGTCCAGAGGGAAGACTACTGAGGCTATCAGTGAAACTTCATCCTCAGAAATTTCTTGCTAGGGCGTCACTTGCCACTGGACTCTTGGAACTCATTGGTCTGGGTGGAATCTGGACTGACGTCATCTAGGACTCAAAGTAGCTGCTTTGTAGGAAAAGAATAGATTAGCTCCGGATTTAACTTCCTCAGTTGTCAAGCCTAGTCATTGAGTTTCTTTGATTTGGCAGAACGTGTATATGTGCATTCTCAATTCTGGGAAAATAGGGATTGGACACAAAATGTGAGGAACTTGCTAAAACTTGTTAGGGGTTGATTTTTTTCTTTGAGGTAAGATAGTTGCTCACCATTCTAGCATTCTAGTGTCACTTACTGTCAGTCTCCTGGGGCTCATTTCATCCATATTCCATCACTGAAGCAAATAAGCCACCACAAACATGCACTACTTCACATAGCCCCATCCTAGCCTTTTCCTGACAACTTCCCACACACACACACATTCAAGGGACATACCTAAACTTTTTCAGGGACAGTTTTAGTTTAACAAGCAGATATATATATATATATATATAATACTTAAAAGTTTGCATTTCTTTTTCTTTTTTCTTTTTCAAGACAAGGTTACTCTGCATCCTTGGCTGTCCTGGACTCACTTTGTAGAACAGGCTGGCCTTGAACTCACAGAGATCCGCCTGCCTCTGCCTCCTAAACGCTGGGATCAAAGGTGTGCCCCACCACACCCAGCCTAAATTTGCCTTTCTTGAAGGGCGTGGTGGCACACACTTTTAATCCCAGCACCAGAGAGGTAGAGGCAGACAGATCTCTGTGAGTTCAAGGTTAGCTGGTCTACAAAGTGAAACCCTGCCTTGAAAAACAAAAAACAACAACAACAAAAGAGTTTGCTATTATATTTTTGGTCGTGAGCCTAGCCTTTTTTTTTTTTTTTTTTGAGACAGGGTTTCTCTGTGTATCCTTGGCTGTCCTGGACTCACTTTGTAGACCAGACTGGCCTCGAACTCACAGTGATCCGCCTGCCTCTGCCTCCCAAGTGCTGGGATTAAAGGCGTGCGCCACCACCGCCCGGCACTGAGCCTAGCCTTTAATGGCTGAGCCATCTCTCCAGCCCAAGTTTGCCATTCTTGTTTGAGGACCAGTGTTCTGGGTTTCACCTGTAAGACATGAGGGGTAATGGAGCCGCTCAGTGTTCTGGGATCTAAAGAGGTTGGTTCCACTTTGGGGTTTTTGTGTTTCTGGCTCCAGCATTGCTTCTGTGGTCCAAGCCTTCACCATCGCTTGGCTGGACCGCTCCTTCCTCTGATCTTCCCACTTCCTGCCATGTATCTTTGCAGTGCTACACATCAGGTTGCCCTTGGAAACTATCAATAAACCAGGTCACATCATTCCGCTGCTTAAATCCTTCCAGTCATGTCCCAAAGTATATTGCAATTCACACAAAACCCCGCTCTTCACTGTCATGTACTTAATTTCTCTAGCTTCTCGTCAGGCCACCGTCCCCCTTTTTCCTGCACACCAGCCACCATGTCACTGTTCTTCCCAAAAGTTGTTCTTTTTTTTTTTTTTCTTTCGAGAATGATTTCTCTGAGTAGCAGCCCTGGCTATCTGGAACTCACGCTGTAAACCAGGCTGACCTTGAACTCACAGAGATCCGCCTGCCTCTGCCTCCCTAGTGCTTGTTCTTTTTTTTAGCAATCTGTGTGTGTGGTGGTTTTGCCTGCATGTGTGTCTATGCAGAGGGCAGAAGAGGACATCAGATTCCCTAGAACTGGAGTTACAGATGGTTGTGAGCCACCTTGAACCCGGGTCCTCTGGAAGAGCAGTCAGTGCTCCCAACTGCTGAGCCATCTCTCCTGTCCCATAAAACTTGTTTCTTAAGTGTACACGTGTGTGCCTGACTGTGTATATGTTGTGCACCATGTGTATGCAGCAGCAGCAGCAAAGGCCAGATCTCCTGAAGCAAGAGTTACAAATGACCGTAAGCTGATTGGGGTGAGTACTGGGAACTGTACCCGGGTCTTCTGCAATAGTAGAGGAGCATATCCACTGAGCAGCTCCTCAGCCTCTAAAACTGGTGTAAACAGGAGCTTTGCTCTTGCTGTCTGTAGTTTTCAGGCCTTAGCTGAAATGTCGTCTTTTGGTCTCAAGCCTCAACCTGATAATTCTCATGTCAATCTTGTATTCTCATTACATCATTGATCGCCTGTGTAACTGCCTGCTTTGTTCCCTTGTTTAGGGCCCGCCTTCTAGTCTGTATTTCTGGTTTTTGTTTGAGACAGGGTCTCTTTACATAGCCTGGAACTTCTGAGTGCTGGATTAAAGGCATGTGCCACTGTGCGCAGCTGTCTGTTTTCTTCCACAGCAGTGTGAGCTCCATGCAGGCAAGAGTCTTCTGTATTCTTTTCTAGTCCCAGTGCCTGACACACAGCAGGAACATAATAAATGCTAACTTTATTTTTATGTTTTTAATTCTTGTTGGGCTGGGGTTGTAGTAAGCTCAACTAACATGCATGAGATCCTGGATTTGATGCCCAGCACCACATAAATTAGGCACATGTCTGAAATCCTGGCAGTCGGGAGATGGAAACAGAAAGATCACAAAGCCAGTCAATGTTCTCCTCTGCTCAAAGTAAGCTGGAGGCCAGACTAGAGTACAAGAGACCCTGTCTCAAAATAAAACAAGTCTTAACATTATGGTGCTCTTTGAATCCTTCGAAGCAAGGATGTTGTCTTTATATGGCTTCTATTGCTTAATGTAACAAGTTCCAAATAGTTTTAGCGTCAAGTGAATTAAATGAGATAAAATATATAGCCAATGCCAATATATAATTCACTGCCACATAATAAGCATGCAGTGAATTTAGCTATGATACTTTTTCTTTGATGAATAGATTTTAGTGAATTTTTATTTTAAAAACTTTAAATATATATTTTTTAATTTTACATGTATGGATATTTTGCCTGCATGTTATCTGTATTCCCCATGTGAAGTGCCCACAGAGGCCATAATATGGCATCAGATCCCCCTGGAACTGGTGTTACAAATGGTTGTGAGCTGCTCTGTGGGCCTGGGAACTGAAATCCAGAACCAGATCCTCTGGAAGAGCAGCTGGTGTCATTAACAGCTGAGCCATCTCTTCAGTGTGTGACTTTTTATTGCTCCTATATTCTTTTTGTTCTTTAAAGACAGAGATCCTCCTGATGTTTGGCCCAGGTTGACTTCTGTCGTTCTGTCGTCTGCACAGGGCTTGGACTTGAAGCCTTGAGTGCTCGCCTGTATTACAGGTGCGCACCCCTAATAGGACCTAATGATAGTTGGGGCTTGTTTGTTTGTTTCCCTGTTTTTCAGGCAGGGTCACTTGTGTCCCAGGCTGATCCCAGACTCTAGTAGCTGAAGAAAGAACTGGTCTTTCTGCCTCCACTGGCCTATGCTTGGATTACAGGCATGGGCCATTGTGTTTCATTTATATGCTGCTGGGAATCAACCCCAGAGCCTTATACATGCTAGACAAACATTCTACCAATTAAGTTACAGCTTAGTCTTCTTTCTTTTTACCTTGAGATGGGGTCTCTGTAGTCCAGACTGCTTCAGCCTTCCAAGTGCTGGATTATAGGCATGAGCCGCCATCCTTGGTTAGTGGTAGTTTGGATAAGCCAAAACATTACAGCCAGGTGTGGATGCACACACTTGTTTGGTTTGTTTGGTTGGTTGGTTTTTGGTTTTGGTTTTTTTGTTGTTGTTTGTGGGAAACAGGGTTTTTCTGTGTAACAGCTCTGGCTGTCCTGGACTTACTTTGTAGACCAGGTGGCTGGCCTCTAACTCTTAGAGATCCGCCTGTCTCTGCCTCCCAAGTGCTGGGATCAAAGGCGTGTGCCACCACGCCCAGCCCACACATGTTTAATCTTAGCACTATGGAGGCAGAGACAGGTGGATCTCTGAGACTTTGAGGTCAGCCTAGTCTACATATTGAGTTCTAGAACAGCCAGGGCTACATAATAGAGACTCTGTCTCAAAAAACCACCACTATCATAATAATACAGTTATCCATCCCTCCATGTCTGTGTGGCATTGACTCCTAAGTTTTTTGCATACCAAAATCTGAGGATGCTCAAGTCCTTTACATTTAATGTTGTCATATTTACATATGATCCATGCATATCCTCCTGAATTCCTTCTATCATCTCTAGATCGTTTTAAATGTCTAATACTATGTGAATGTATGAAGTATGATACACAATGGTATCCAAATGGTTGTTACACTGTGCTGTTAGGGAATGGTAACCACAGTAAACCTGTACACTTTCAGTAATGACATAATCTTTTTTGTTCGTTTTTTTATTTTTGGTTTTTTTTTTTTTTTTTGGTTTTTTCGAGACAGGGTTTCTCTGTGTAACAGCTCTGGCTGTCCTGGACTCACTTTGTAGACCAGGCTGGCCTTGAACTCACAGTGATCCACCTGCCTCTGCCTCCCAAGTGCTGGGATTAAAGGTATGCGCCACCACTGCCTGGCTTTTTGTTCGTTTTTGATGCAGGTCTCACTATGTAGCCCTGGCTGTCCTGGAACTTCTCTATAGACCAGGCTGGCCTGGAACTCAGAGATCCTCCTGCCTCTGCCTCCCCAGAACTGGGATTAATAATGTGTGCCACCACTGCCTAGCTAGGACTTAATCTGGATTTTTTGGAGTTTTTTTTTTGTTGTTGTTGTTGTTTTTGTTTTTTGTTTTGTTTTGGTTTGGTTTTTTCGAGACAGGGTTTCTCTGTGTAGCCCTGGTTGTCCTGGACTCACTTTGTAGACCAGGCTGGCCTTAAACTCACAGAGATCCGCCTGCCTCTGCTTCCCGAGTGCTAAAGGCGTGCATCGCCACACCCAACTTAATCTTTTTTTTTTTAAATTCAGATCTCTTTCAATTTATGGTTTAGAACTTAGAATATAAAAATATAAACAACAAAAACAGATTGAGGCCCCAGGTGATGGTGGCTCATATCTTTAAGCCCAGCACTTGGGAAACAAAGACAGGTGGATCTCTGAATTTGTAGACAGTCTGGTCTACAATGTGAGCTCCAGGACAGCCAGGACTACACAGAGAAACCCTGTCTCAAAAAAACAAAACAACAACAACAACAAAAAGCAGAATGCAGACCAGGAGGACAAAACATCTTTTCCTTTAATCCTTTCTCATGTCCCTGAACTGTTAGTGTGTTCTACCTTCCACATTCCTTAGTCATTTTTAGGGTCGTTATGTCTGTCCTCCCCATTCTTGGTGGGAAGGAAGAGAAGAGAGGTAGGGCTCTCAGGAAAAAGCAGCAAAATAGCTATCCTGTGTTCTGCCTTGAAAAATGGTGACAATTACAGGAACTTGGGACAAGACTGGTGCCAAGAAAAGGGAAGGTCAGGAAACCCTGTGGGAACTCAGGTAACCCCTGCCAAGCTCCCTGGCTGGCTGCCTTCTAAGCTGGCCCTCTAAGCTCTTAGTACCACACTCATTTTCCTTCCTGGATCCAGGTTTCCTTTGGCTGATGTTAACCTGATGTTAACCTGAGTCCTGGAGCAGCCTACCCCTGGGACAGGAAATGCATCCTGTCCCTCTGGCTCCTGGGAAACTCCTAGGCTGGCTAGGTTCCCAGTTGGTTAGGCTGACAGTCTGGAATCCTGGGAATCTTGGAAAAACATTTTCTGGAGTCATTCCGTTAGGTCCCAGGGTGATCTGTTCATCTGCCTCTTAGCTAGAGCTAAGAGTTTTCCCTGCAACCTGAAGCCGAGCTGAGCCTGGAGGAACTGGTGAGCTGGCCGGGGAGACCATGCTCCCAGACCTTGCCCCTGGTACTGTGAGAACGGCGTGGGGGCATCTTCCTTTAGCCAAGTGTCCCTACTTTGCTTTCTGTTGCTGTGATAAAACGCTGGCCAAAAGCAACTTGGGGAGGAAAGAGATTATGTGGCTTACACATCCCCAGGGTACAGTTCTTCCTTGAGGGAGGTGGGGGAAGGAACCTGGCAACAGGAACCTGAGCATGGAACTGAAGAGAGGAAGGTCCTTTACTGGCTTGCCCAGCGTGCTTTCTTACACTACCCAGGACCACCTTCCCGGGGATGGTGCCACCTACCCCCCATCAAACATTAATCAACAATATGCCCCCGTAGACTTGCACCCTCACTCCAGGCCAATGTGATGGAGGCATTTTCTCCATCAAGGTTCTCTTCCTAGATGACTTCAGCTTGTGTCAAGCTGACAAAAAACTACCCAGCACACCAGGAACTTAGCCTCTACTTGGGAGCCCATGGGTTTATCTAGGGAAGTGAACTGTGTCACAGTTCCCTGGTGACCTCTACGCTGCTGACTTAAGTGTTCTTTCTACCTTTTGCTTACAGCACCGAGAGTATGAGGCCCTGGCCTCGGCGGGCAACTCATCTGTGACCACTTCAACCACGGCAGAGCCTTCCAAGCCTACCTCCTGCCGTGTGGTGATCTACCTGCAGCGGGAGATGTCAGGGGACACCTGTCTGTGCCCGGCCTCAGGGGCCAAGCCCAAGATAAGTGGCTTCAAGGGAGGCGGGCTGGGCAACAAGTATGTGCAGCTCAACGTGGGGGGCTCCCTGTACTACACTACAGTGCGGGCCCTCACCCGGCACGACACTATGCTCAAGGCCATGTTCAGCGGGCGCATGGAGGTGCTGACCGACAAAGAAGGTGAGGCACTCCATCTGGGCATGCTGAGCTGACTTCAGGGAAGAACTTAAGCCCAACAGGTCTAGAATCTGTATCTTTTCCTCTTCACTTCATACAGGTCTTAATAGAGCTTCAGAATTCCTTGAAATTGTACATAGAATGCTGTATGTTTATGTATCATCTAGAGGGAAAAGTCCATACTTTGCAAATATTAAGTCTGGTTGTGGCAGAACACATCTGTGAACCTAGCACTTGGAGATGGGGACAAGAGGATCAGAAATTTGAAGCCAGCCTCCATTACATAGTGAACTTGAGGCCAACCTGGGCTACATGAAACCTGTCTCAAAAAAAAAAAAAAAAAAATCCAAATAGAATCCCAGAATGTGGATCCCAGCATGGAGGAGGTTGAGACAGGTCAATCTCAAATTTGAGGCTAACCAAACAACTTAGCAAGACCCTGTATAAAAAGCTGACATATAGCCAGGCGGTGGTGGCGCACGCCTTTAATCCCAGCACTTGGGAGGCAGAGGCAGGTGGATTTCTGTGAGTTCGAGGCCAGCCTGCTCTACAAAGCGAGTCCAGGACAGCCAGAGATATACAGAGAAACCCTGTATCGGAAAAAAAAAAAAAAAAAAAAAAAAAGCTGACATATGTATATGAATCCAAATAGGGTAAGATTGTCATAAACAGTAGCGCCTGGGCAGTGGGCAAAGGCAAGCAGGGACTGTTGTTTCTATATTACCAGGGTGGCCTAAGTACCCTCAAGCTTAGACAGCCATCCAGTCCTCCACAGAGCCCTGAAGAGCTACACTTTCTCAGTGCACAGCAGCTCCTGGACTCAGATAAGAAAGAGCAGCATAGACCCGAGGCCTGGATTCTCTGAGCCACCCCTGGCCAGTGCTCTGGACTCTGCTCATGTAGTTCCTTTCCTTGCATCCTGCTGCCTGCCTGTGTCACTCAGGTGGCCTTTGCCTGTGCTGGACACAACTGGAAGCAAACAGTAATCCTATGGTTCCCTCCAAATCCTTAGGCTGGATCCTCATAGACCGATGCGGGAAGCACTTTGGCACAATCTTGAATTACCTCCGAGATGACACCATCACCCTCCCTCAAAACCGGCAAGAAATCCAGGAATTGATGGCTGAAGCAAAATATTACCTCATTCAAGGGCTGGTGAACATGTGCCAGACTGCCCTGCAGGTACAGAAAGATTTGGGTGGCTTGATGAGGTCAAGAGTTGTCCTTCTGGGGACATAAGGCTTGGCTCCTGGAAAGCTATGTTGGAAATGAGGTTGGTGAGTCCAGGCCCAGCTATCTGCTGCTAGGGGCTCATGCTTGGCAGCACAAGCAGGCTGGGATCTAGTTCATTCACCGAGAGGTCTGAGCTTTGGCTTTCTGGCAGTATCTGCTACCAAGAATGTCACAATCCATCTGGTACCTCCTTACCAGGGAGGGAGTGACTGTCAGAATGCCTGGGGATGTACCTGGCTAATCTTGGCTAGCACAAAATCCTAAAGGCTCTCTGTTCTGTGTGTCACCCAGGACAAGAAAGACTCCTACCAGCCTGTGTGCAACATCCCCATCATCACATCCCTGAGGGAGGAAGATAGGCTCATTGAATCCTCCACAAAGGTACTGGGCACTCTGAGGGCTCCATCCTGGGGACACCAGGCTCCTGGCCTAGCCCTTACTCTTTCTTCCCTCACAGCCTGTGGTGAAGCTGCTGTACAACAGGGGCAATAACAAGTACTCATACACCAGGTATGGCAGGGATCTTTGCTGGGGCCCTGGGGAGGGCAGCAGAAGGAGCTAAAGAGCTGAGCAGCCCGAGTGGGTACTGGGCAGCAGCCCCAAGACACAGGTGCCTGACACACACACAGCATGAGGCTGGGTTTTGAAACTACTCTTGCTAAGGGTAATGATCAGGGATAGAAGGGAGCTCGGGGTAGAAGAATATGTGTTACATAGCCTGGTTGGAATGTAGAGGTTAAAACGTGAAACATGCTGTGTCATACTAGGAGCACGCCAGGGATTTCTATCCCTATTGTCTTTTTTATTTTCATTTTTTCTTAAAGATGTATTTTATGTATGAGTGCTCTATCTGCATGTACACCTGCAGTCCAGAAGAGGGCATTGGACCACATTATAGATGGTTGTGAGCCACCTTGTGGTTGCTGGGAATTGAACTCAGGACCTGTGGTAGAGCAGCCAGTGCTCTTAACTGCTGAGCCATCTCTCCAGCCCTCATCTCTATTGTCTTAGTGGGTGAAGAGTCCTAGGAAGTCACATGCTGCATTCTCCTGGAGCCCATGCTTCTCACTGTGCCCTCATAACAGGATGGTTAGGTAGACCCAGGTAGCTGCAAGCTTGGTTCTAGATTCTCCTGGTCCCCTGTGAGCACAGCATCACCCCAAGGCAAAGGAAAACTGTTGAAGTAGTAGTGACGGACCCTTTCTTCCAGGCTCAAGCAAGGGTCCCTTCATCCCCTAAGTGCTCTCTATTCTGAGAGGTACTCCGCCCCTTTCCTGAACAGGCCCGTTGCACAGGTACCCTGTCTCCCTGGCCCTCCGCCTTGTGTTCATTTCAGCATGGTAGGGCCAGGAAGTGGGGAGCCCAGCACGTCCCGGCAGCCCACCCCTCCTTGTGCTGAAAGCTCATTCTGGCCTTGTGGCTTTTCAGCAACTCTGATGATCACCTGCTGAAAAACATTGAACTGTTTGACAAGCTGTCCCTGCGCTTCAACGGTCGTGTGCTCTTCATCAAGGACGTCATTGGCGATGAGATCTGCTGCTGGTCTTTCTACGGCCAGGGTCGTAAGCTGGCGGAGGTGTGCTGCACCTCCATCGTGTACGCCACCGAGAAGAAGCAGACCAAGGCATGTATGGCTGTCCTCTGCCAGGGACAGATCACAGACTCCCAGGTGGAGAACTACTGCTGCCCCAGTGCACTCTTCCTACAGCAGCGAAAGGGCCGCATGTACTCTCCCAAATGTGGTATGATGGTACCAGGTAGGACAGAGCCAGAACAGAGGGGTTGGAGGGTGGTCAGAAGCTGTTACGAGCTGCTGAGAAAGAAGCCTGCTGACCCACAAGTAACTTTCTGGCACTGTGGAAGGGCCGGGTCTTTGAAGTTGTCGCAACTCAGGTTGCAGTTCTGGTCCAGTCACTTCTCAGTTGTCTGACTTTGGGGAGCCATTTAAACAACACTGGTCTCAGTTTCCCTACTTCCAGGCATGGGATGAGAGTTTGAGTATAGCAGCACATGGCAAGGTGCGGCTCAGAAGCAGCAGTGTGCTTTCCACCTAAACACTGCTCCTGCAGCCAGATAAGCATGGCGTGCCTGGTGAGCTGGCTTCTGGAGCCCATGGAGTGACATCACAGTGACAGATGAACACAATGCACCTTGTATTTTTCTCGCTTTGAAACAGGGTCTCTGAAGCTCATGCTGGAGCTTGCGACATAACCTAGGTTGGCCACAAACACATGGCATTCCTCCTGCCTCAGCGCACTAGTACTAGGGTTACAGGCATTTGTGAATTATTTGATAGGGGACAATTTACATAGACTTCGATCCTCCCCTTCTTCAGATGCAGGAGGTGTCCTCCATAGAGTACATACTTGGAGGCAGCAGGGTTTTACTGGGTGGAATGTCGGGTAGAATATCTGGGAAGTAAAGTCTCCAGCATTGAGACTCAAGAACCTTATCCGCAGACTGCCACATTGCCTCAGGCTGAGTGGTCTGATGAGGGTTGTCCAAAGGGAAGCTTTTACGAGGTGGCAGTCTTTGGCAGTGAGTGTAGGGGCAGGGGAGCGGAGAGACGGGGAGTTAGCCAAGGGGCTGTGACAGAGGAGTCAGGGTTCAGGGCCTGCCTTCCTCCGAGGAGCTCTCTCCCTTTCGTGTGCTCCCCTGACCCCTCACGCCCCAGCTGAGCCATTCTCTCCACCTGAGGTGAAGGCACAGCAGCTCAGTGTGACAGGTTTGCCAGAATCTGAGGTCCTGATCCTTTTAACTCTACACGATTCTGGCCTTCCAGGTCAGAAAAGCAATGAAGCTGCTTATCAGAGCTGCCGATTATGACCTTCACTTGTGTGGGTGGGTGGAAGACAGGAAAGCTTGGAGAGTTCTCTCCACTTGGGTTCCACCATTTGAGTCCTGGGACCAAACTCAAGTTGTCAGGATTGGTGGCAAGCACCTTTACCAGCTGAGCCATCCTCTCTGCTCCCCACACCCTTTTTGAGACAGGATTTCACTAGGTGGGCTGGCTTCAGACTCTCCATCCTTCTGACCTCAGCCTCCCAGGTAGCAGGGATTGCAGATGGGCACCACCCAGCCTGGCTAAATACTATGGATTTGGCTGTTTAGTGTACCAAGCTAGTCACTGGGCTAAACATGTATGTCTTTCTTTTTTTTTTTTTTTGGTTTTTTGAGACAGGGTTTCTCTGTGTATCCTTGGCTGTCCTGGACTCACTTTGTAGACCAGGCTGGCCTCGAACTCACAAAGATCCGCCTGCCTCTGCCTCCCAAGTGCTGGGATTAAAGGCGTGCGCCACCACCGCCCGGCTATGTATGTCTTTCTTACTATGTTGATAACTCTCAAGAGGTGTTGGCTCAGCTTGGTGGGCATATCTTGGAATCACAGTGCTCAGAGGCTGAGGTAGGAGGACTGTAAGTCTGGGGCAGCCTGGGCTCTAGAGACCCTGGCTTAAATAACAAAAACAAAGTATCACTTTAAACATATAGAAACTGCAGCCCAGAAAGCTCAGGCCCAAGACTGGGTACCTAGCTCGTGGAATTGTGTTTGTACCTGGACATATCCATGCATCCTAGTCTTCAGCTGTGAGGGTGTAGGTGGTGTTAATCTATATTCTCACGTTCCCTCGTGCGTCCCTTGTTAGCCAGGCACCCACCTGACTTCTAAGTTAGGAGGCTTTATGGAAGAGACAAGGTCAAGAGCCTGACGTGTTTCTTTACTAAGCAAAACCTCACTCCATCTTGTCCCTTTCTCCCCAGGTGGAATTCCCAGAGGCCCGTATCTATGAGGAGACACTCAATGTCCTCCTCTATGAGACCCCTCGAGTCCCTGACAATTCTTTGCTGGAGGCCACAAGCCGGAGCCGCAGCCAGGCTTCCCCCAGTGAAGATGAGGACACCTTTGAACTTCGGGACCGTGTCCGCCGCATTCACGTGAAGCGCTATAGCACCTACGATGACCGCCAACTCGGCCACCAGTCCTCTCATCGTGACTAACGAGACCCTTAGGAAGTCAGGACAGAAGAAGCCCTGTCGCCACCCTGTGATGCTGCTCCTGCTAGCTGGGAGCCTGCTCTAGTATGTAGAGGTGATAGGCCCTGCTTGGGAGGTCAGGGAGCCTGGCAGAGGAAAGGCCACATTGTCTTGCCCAGCCCTCCTCCCCCAGCACTTCCAGATGCCACCCCACCTCCTGCTAACGGGGCTATTTCTGCTCTAGGGTGAGTGCACCGACTTCCCACCTCCTGCCAAGAACACTCTCCAGGCCCTTGGCTGAGTGCCCCCTTCTTCTGCTGCAGAGCTCCTTTAGTTCCTCAGCTGAGGCCCACAGGAACAATTTTGTTCTAGGGAAAGGAGGCTTCTGGTGCTGTGAGGCCCCAGTTTTGAACAAAAAGGGCAGCCTTTTATTTCCTAGGGTATTTTAAGCATAGGTATGACTTGGTTTTTTTTTTTTTTTGTTTTTATATCTAGATGTTAGGATGGTGGCCATGCCTATAATCCCAGCTATGGAGAGGCTTAGGCAGGATAACAAACTCTAGGCTAGTCTAGTCAACTTAGCAAGAACTTGTCTTGATATAAAACTTTAAAGAGGGCTAGTGGCATAGCTCAGTGGTAGGATACTTATTAGGATGAGTGAGGCCCTGGGTTCAATCCCCAGTATTGCCATACACAAAATATCTAGGAAATGCTGGGCGGTGGTGGCGCACGCCTTTAATCCCAGCACTTGGGAGGCAGAGGCAGGCAGATCTCTGTGAGTTCGAGGCCAGCCTGGTCTACAAAGCGAGTCCAGGACAGCCAGAGATACACAGAGAAACCCTGTCTCAAAAAAACAACAAAGAAAAAAAAATCTAGGAAATGACTAGTTTCTAGCTTGATGAGAGAGAGCCTAGGACTGAGCATTTGTTACCCCTGCAGCACAGCAGGATCCCCCACCCTGCCAGGCTCGTGTGCACACACACACACTCCACCCTTTGCAATGCCCTAGGACCCATCTTTAAATCACTTTGTATATCTGTCATTCAGGAGAGTCCATTCTGCCTTGATCCAAAGCTTTTTCTGACACTAATCCCCTCTTGCAGAATCTGAGGGAAGCAATAAAGAAGCAGTTAATAGCCAGGTATGCTGCCATATTCTATAATGCCAGCACCAAGTTGGAGACCGCCCTGTGCTGCATAGACTTTGTCTCAAGAAAAAAGTGACTAAACTGAGCAGCTTTGGCTTAGCCAGCCTGACCAGCCAGCCAAAGAAAGCCAAGGCAGGAAGGGTGCCCAAGCTGAGATCTCGGTTTAATAGCATCCTATGGAGAAAGATACCTCACCCCTACATTGTAGGATCACATCACTGACTCAGATGTAACAGGATTGTTTGGTTTGAGCCTCATACTTGTCCCCACAAACCATAAAGCCAAAAGCTGTGATGCAGGCCAGAAACAAGCTGTAGCAGAAGGCTATGGAGCCATCAGCGGCAGACAGCAAACTCATGAGCCCCATGGTGCCAGCAGTGCCCACAGATGTGGCCCAGCCCCTGGCATCATGTCTTGGCTTATGTTCTGGCTCTCAGTGGTGGTTTTGCCTGGTGATGAGTCTCCAAATACATAGTAACCAGGGCAACTTAAGCTTAAGCTTTTTGAAATGCCATTATTTTTCTTGAGTCACTTGTACCATGGAGGTACTAAGGTATAAACTAGTGTGAATTCTTCCTCTGGGCTTTGGTTTCCCTTCCCTTCTTTGTTGGGCTTGGCCTTCTTAACTGGATTTTTTCCAGAGGAATGTTGTCACTGGAGGGAGCTGTTTGCAAGCCTGACAAAGTGTGTGGCCATCAACAGTGCTCGGGAAGGAACACAGGTTGTCAGCTGCATTTCTGGACCCTCTTCTGAGTGCCAAATGGGTACATACAGCTCACCTCTCAGAGCCTGTGGGCAGATGCCAGGTCCAGGGTTGGGTTCTCACAAGGACCTCACATGACTGATGTGACAGAACATGGGAAATGGGACTTAGTAATCATGCATTTTGTGTTAATCAGTCTTGAATGTATAAAAAGCTATAAGATGCTTGGGTCAGGCATCTTGGTGATCAGCAGCTACTAGTTCTTCCAGATCTCACTGGAACTGAAATGACAATCCACTCTTTTGGGCCAAATGTAGGCTTTGGCTTTGAGTCTTTCCCACAGGCTTTGGAATGTTACAGGTCGCCAGTCTATTTTCTCAGCTGTCCCCAAGAAGCCCTTTAATATTCAGATTCCCAGCCCCCTGCTATGTATTCACAATTTGTTCCTTGACTTCCACATCCTCTGCTGGTCACTGGTGTCTAGCCATTGGGCCTGAAAAAGCACAGTAGCAGGAGCCCCAGGTTGGGCATTCATCTCTGACTGAAAAGCGTCTCCTTGCTTTCAGGGAACACTAAGTGACGTCATCTGAGCTTCTCTGCTTGGACCTTGTGGCTTAGGGTTTGTGGGATCCCCCGGTATCCACAGGCAGCCCAGGGAAGCGTGGATGAAGGTTAGGCTGGGAGCTGCTAACAGACCCCACATGGGCTCTGCTGAACTAGGCTTGTGTGTGACTGGTCTGTCCGAAGGGTAGCACAGGCTCTGGCATGAAAGAATGTGTCCTTTATTGCATACCTGCAATCCTTGGTTGCTTACCCTAAGTGATGGAAGTAAACACTAACTTCTAATAAAATTGTCTTACACTGCAATGGTGCTGAGTCATATTTCCAGTGAGCAGAGCCTGGCCAGCTCATAGCTGTGGGCTCAGTCCTTACATTTGTGTTCCCTCCATGACCTTGTGTTCTAGATAGGTCAGGAGACTAATTCCTCTGTTGTCCTACAAAAACCACACTTCCCCTGGTGGAAGATTAAGAACAATAATCACAAGGATTGGAACTGAGATTTAATAATGAAATAATCTCTAACAGTGACTATAGTGGTGAATGAATCCCGGGAGCTGGGGCAAAATGTAGCCCAATTCTCTGATGCCTGTTATCTGAAAGAAGCTCAGAAAGCAGTTTGGCTTGGCCACCATCTAATGTGAGCAGCTTCCTGGCTAAGTTACTGCACTCACAGTCTGATGGCTGACAGACTTTTGCTCAATGCTTAGAAGCCCTCAGCTCCAAGAAACCTGACTGGTTCTGCCTCCCTCTTCTCCAGGGCTAGTGAAGCTAGAGATGCTGGTAGCTAGTCAGGTTTTACAGTCCGGCCACTCCAACTCTAACTGATGGTCCGCTCTGCACTGGGCAGTGGGTAAAGAAGAGGCTGAAAACTTAGTCCAATGCACTCTACTGTTAGCCAGCCTCCGAGGAAGACACACTCTAGCAGAGCCAGAAACTCTAGAAGAAACTTCGCACAGAAAGCAACCAAGAGTTCCCACAGGGCCAGCAAGGGAGCCTGAGACCCTGGGAACAAAAATAGCCATGATGGCCAAGTGAGGACTGGTTTATTGACCACACGTCACATCCCAGAAAACCTGTGACAATTGAACACAGTTCTCTTGCACCTTTGCTGGAACATGGTATAGACAGGGCCTGGGCAGAGGCTAGCTTGGAGGAGTCTTGTGTAGGTCTTCCAAGAAAAGTGACCATCCCCCTCCAAAAAAAGAGTCCCACAGTTAAGAGACCCATTGTGGCCCACAACAGGGAGAGGTTTAGAGTTCTGCAGCAATTATGGGTTAAGAGCTGTTCCGAGGGGCCCAACCTGGGCACTCAAGGACCTCAGCAGGCCTACCAGTGAAGGCCTGAGGGTGGTGTCTTCTCATCTTTATTGCTTTCCAAGGAGAAGGGTGGGATCCGGACATCAAAGTGGGAGCCATCAGGCCTCTCAAAACGAAATGTGCCCCTAAGGATTGGAGAGGCTGCTTTAGAGGGAGTATGGTTTGAACTGAAAGCCCTTTTGATCTGTGCGGCCCCATGTCCTCTCTGATCAGAGCCACAGCTGGATGGGGAAGATGGTTGTCATGAAAAGATAACCAGAGATCCAAGAGCCCTGTGTGGCCACACTTAAAAGCACAGCTATTCAGATTTGGCTACTTGGCTACATAATACAGAAGCAGCCCACTTTACTTAAGATCAAGGGGGACCCCAACTACACTAGCAATTCAGTACAGTCCCAACTCTTGGGACCTAAATCCTTAACCCACAAGGAACTATAAGGAACTCATAGTCATCAAAACCAGGCCACCCCACACAACAATGAACAGCAACCATCTGTGCTCATCTCAGGACCTTTGCTGAACTAACCACAAGTTCAACTTGCTCAGGGTTCTCACTTTGTTAATGTTGGCATGAGCCGAAAGAGGGTCTCACTATCCCTCTCACTGTCCAGGTTGGCCTAGAACTCGTTACAAACCTGCCTCAGTCTCCCAAGTGCTGGGATTCCAGGTGTACAACTACCACACCCAGCTGTCACTTTGCTAACTGACAGCTGTCTGTAAAGTTGAACATGTACTCCAGCATACACTCACTCACCACATATGCCCACTGGAAGCTTGCAGAGAGACATGGCTGCTATACTGGAATGCAGGCTGCTCCTTGGATAACACTGGTTCCTAAAAAAATTCAGGCAAAATGGATCAGGCCAAGCCCCAGAAACATTCCCTGCACCGTGGGCTGCATTATGCTGACTGGATGCTTCCTTCCACCCAAGCAACCACGACAGCAGGCATATCTACAATGACGATCTTTCACTACTTCCTCCCATATCATGGACAACGGCCTGAGCCTTTTGTCCTGTCTCTAGGAAAAACAAACTAGGGGCACCAAGGGAAGGATGCTAGGCAGACTTTCTCTGAAAACATCTCTGCCAACATTCACTCACATTAACAAATGCCAGACACAACAGCAGGCCCTTTGCCTGCTGATTTTATTCTCTTGGTGACCATGAAGTACTATGTGTGAGCCCTGGTTTAGTAGTAATGAATATTGGGTTACATAATTTGCTCTAGCACACACCTTTGATCCCAGCACTTGGGAGGCAGAGGCAAGTGGATCTCTGTGAGGTCAAGGCCAGCCTGGTCTACAAAGTGAGTCCAGGACAGCCAGAGCTACACAGAAAAACCCTGACCCAAAAAAAGCAAAAGAAAAACCAAAAAAAAAAAATTGCTAAAAGTTATAGAGTATATAGCTGGAATTTGAAGGCGAGCCCTATATAGGATTTTTTTTTTTTTCAAAGACAACACGTAGTCCAACCTGGCCTCAAACTCACAACAGTAACCCTGCTTCAGTTTCCAGGGCACCATATTATAGGCGTGTGGCACACCCAGCCCCAGCTCTATTTACTTCTCACCCTACTTTCCCAAGTCTCTTCTAACAATGGTGCCAGATGACTCTAGTACCATTTGTGACTTTATCACTCAGGAGAAAGGGTAAGATGGGCAGGGAACATAAAATCAAATCTCTTCAAGAACCAGTAGATGTGAGCCAGGCGTGGTGGCGCACGCCTTTAATCCCAGCACTTGGGAGGCAGAGGCAGGCGGATCTCTGTGAGTTCGAGGCCAGCCTGGTCTACAAAGCAAGTCCAGGACAGCCAGGGCTCTGTTACACAGAGAAACCCTGTCTCGAAAAAAAAAAAAAAAAAGAACCAGTAGATGTATGAACGCAAAAAGACATGGCAGTTGCTGCATGTTCTAAAAGCACTGTTTTTGTTTGTTATTTGGGGGAGGTTTTTATGTGTGTGCACTCGTGTGTGTGTGTGTGTGTGTGTGTGTGTGCTCACTCATGCACACACATGAGCACACCACTTGTCTTATATGTGAGAGTCAGAAGATAACCTGAGGGTGTCAATACTTGCCCTCCATCATGTGTGTTCCAGAGATCACACTCAAGTCAGCAGGCTTGGCAGCAAGCACCTTTACCCACTGAACCATCTCATCAGCCCATGTTTTGGGCTTTTTTTTTTTTCAACAGTCTCATGTGACCCAGGCTGATTTCTATGTAGCCCAAATATGGCCTAAATTCTGATCCTTCTCATTCTATTTCCCACAAATTCAGGGTTTTAAAAGATATGCCAGCTGGCAGTGGTGGCTCACTCCTTTAATCCCAGCACTCTGGAGGCAGAGGCAGACGGATCTCTGTGAGTTCAAGGCCAGCATGATTCACAGAGTGAGTTCCAGGACACCCAGGGCTGTTACAAAGAGAAACCCTGTCTCGAAAAACCTAAAAAAAAAAAAAAAAGGCATGCCATATGGGTATGATGTAGCTAGAGTATTTGCCTAACATGACCCCAAGTGTTGGAGTAGGGTGGGGAGACTAATAAAACACAATATGCAACAGTAAGTGCATGAGCTTTAGGGGTGGAAAGAGAGCCCGGCAGTTAAGAACACTTGCTGCTCTTGCAGAGGACCAGGTATCCAGAGGTATGAATTTTAAGACAGGGATTCATGTATCCCAGGCAGTGAAGAATGACCCTGAATGTCCCAAGTGCTGAGGTTCTAGCAAAGAAAGCCATGCTCAGTTAGTGCAGTGCTGGGTCAAGCTCGTGATGCAGTGCAGGCACTCTACCCACTGAGCTACAGCCCCAGTCCCCATTAACTGGCTTCTCTTTTTACGTCTCAGTGTTCTTTGTTTGGTTTTTTTTTTCGTTTGTTTGCTTTTTGAGACAGGGTTTCTCTGTGTAGCCCGGGCTGTCCTGAACTCACTTTGTAGACCAGGCTGGCTTCGAACTCAGAGATCTGCCTGCCTCTGCCTCCTAAGTGCTGGGATTAAAGGCATCTATCTAAGTCTCACTCTTCATCTGTAAAACAGTTACAGACAATCTACCTCACAAGGCTGTTGTAAGATTTCAAACCACAGACAACCTAGTGTGTTCACACAAGGAACAAACCCTGTCCATAACAGAGGAAAAAAACATACCCGAAGTTCCCAGGCCTACTAACAGGACCAGCAACTAGGCCACAGTGACCCAATGATGCTCACCCTGCCCACCACTCCTCGTCCTCGAACTGTCTCCAAGGTGCCTGAGAGACTAAATATCCGCCAGTGCCGCTCCCGGAGCTGTACCACATCACTGTCCAAGTTCTCCAAGCGTATACAGTAGCGCCACTGTGAGGGAAAGAGTTCATGTTTCAGGAAGAATAGCTCTTGGGCCTGCCCGTCCAGAATTACAGAGTAAAAAGCAACAAAGGCTAACATCTACATCTCACGGCATGGATGGCTAGCACCTCCACCTTACCCCCAGGCCCTTCCTTGAGCTTCTGCCATGTGAGACACTCACCCAATAGACGTGGGAATTCTGGGCTTCCTGGAGGGGGAAAAGGTTTGAGGATGAGACTAAGTCTGTTCCAATCAACACATCTCAAATGAAGCATTCCTGGAAGGCGGCAGAGACTGATCAAGCTGTGAATGTCTGGGAGCCAATGATGAATGTGATAGAATTGTGGCCAACAGTCTCCCCAAATCCTTCCTGTTCTGCCCCCTCTACAATCCTGTCAAAACCAAAAGAGCTGGATACCAACAGAAACCCAGCCTCCCTGCCAGCCCTCACCACATCACTGCCTCCTGGGCCCCTGCTGTCCTCCTCACAGCCCTCTTACTGCCATGCTTTGATGGATGCTGACATCCCCTATTACTGATTCCTAATACGCAGGAAGTCTTCCATTTGTATTTGTATCTGCAGGCCTCGATTAGAGTGAGGTAAGACACAGAACTGTAAGTAGTCGGCTACTAAATACAAAGTGTGACAATCAGTCCACACTGGTCTCGGCAAGCATGCATGTATACTCCATGAGAAAGATCCCTCTACCAGAATGGAAGTCAAGAAGCTGGCATGGAGGACCACTTCCTGATCTGTGGACTTCCTGCCCTAAGTCATGGTGCTGGCCATTATCAAGAGGCTACTCGCCCCACCCCCATTCATGAGTACTGGCAAGCAGAACAGGCAGGGTTAGGGTTGGATACACTCCCACCCCCACCCAAATAGTCACATCAGGGACACCACACAGAATCTGGGCCTAGTCTGCAGGAAGAGGCCCAGGCTAGCACGTACCCTCATGCCCATGTAGAAAGGGATGACTGTGACGCGGATGTTCTCAGTAGTTTCTCGGTGGACATCAGAGAGCTCTAGCCAGGGGTGATTCTTCTCTTGCCAGGCCCGTAGCGTTTCTCGAGCAACAAAAGGGGGTGCTAAAATAGACAACAGGTTAGTCCAAACCAGAATCCTGGGCATGGCACCCACTCTCCTACGGTCCCTCCCGGAAACCCCAATTATTCCGATATTCTGCTTGAAGAAAGGGTCTTCCCCTTCCTGCCTCCCTTCCTGAGAGACTACCTTTTGTCTGGTCATAGAGAAGAAACCTTTCAAAGAGCTCATGTTGGATGGGAACTTGATCCGTGGATGTGTAGGGGAGGATGTCTTCATGGCTCACGTAGTCCAAGCCTGGCACAAAGAGGTAGAGCTGGTACATTCAGCAGCGCAGGGGACATGACCAAGAGGAAGGAAACACCTTCTGGACTTGCCCAAGATAGGTGGCCCTGGCACCACAGTTCTCAGTACCATGCTCCCTCCCAGCCGATGACAGAACATCAGGTTTCCTTTCCCTGGGACACACAGGTACGATCTGGATGCTAACTCCTTACCTGGGATGGCATAGAGGGCCCGGCTGTCATCATGGTTAGCCAAAAAGGTCACAGCTTCTGTCTGAGATCTCTGAGACTAAAGCAAAAGGTGACTCAAAGGTTTCTTGGCCACTACCCAGTCCTGAGGCCCTGAGGTCCAGAGCTGACCTGATCTGTGACCCTTCTTTGTCCCTAAATGAGTGAAACCCTTTCTCAGAGAGGACCCAGTCCCAGGCACTTTCCTTACTTACTATGTGTGGGCAGTCGCGGGCGTCAATCAGCACCTGATAGTAAGTATGAGTCCTGCCTTTCACCTCCTTAGAGCCATGGCCAGCAGGGTTCTCTGCTCTGTGGGGTGAAAAGCAGCCCAGATCACCCCCAGAGAAGTGGAAGCTGTGCCTGGCTCAGCTAACTACCGCTTCCTCTGCTGAATGGGCTGATGCATGATCTGAAGGGGCTTTGGCACAGGTTGGCACCTCCAGTCAGCTTCTCCCTATTCAGGGCAAACAATGGAGGCTGCAGGGCCCTTGCAGTTACCACTCTCTGAGCACCTCCTAGAAGAGGGCTGTGACAAGAGTCCATCCAATTGCTACCTGAGTCTCCAAGGCCACAAGGACCGTGTGCTTCTTTCACCCCAGGGTTGTCTGTGTCTATTCGGTGGCGCTTCCTTCTTTTAATGTACTCAAGTGATGATGTGAGATTAATGGAAAGATTCCAGCTTGACATCAAGAAACCAAGAAGCGGGGCTGGAAAGAGGGTGTAGTGGTGGAGAGCACTGGCTGCTTGTCCAGAGGACCCAGATTTGGTCTGAGACACCCATATGAGTTTCACACTGTCTGTAACTCCAGTTCCAAGGACCCTACACTTCTGGCCTCCAGGAGCACTGCATGTATGTAGTACACACACCTGCATGCAGGCAGAACACTCATACACATTATATACAAATAAAATCTTTAGAAAAGAAGGAAGGAGGGGCTGGAGAGATGGCTCAGCAGTTAAGAGCACTGGCTGCTTTTCCAAAGGACCCAGGTTCAAATCCCAGCACCCAACATGGCAGTTTGAAACTGTATGTAATGGCTGGGCATGATAGCGCACGCCTTTAATCCCAGCACTCATGAGGCAGAGGCAGGTGGATCTGTGTGAGTTCAAGGCCAACCTGGTCTACAAAGTGAGTTCCAGGACAGTCAGTCAATACTGTTACACAGAGAAAAATCCTGTCTCAAAAAAACAAAAAAAGAAAAAAAAGAAAAACCAAAAAGAAAAAAGGAATCAAGAATAGCAAGGTGAGCCGGGCGGTGGTGGCGCACGCCTTTAATCCCAGCACTTGGGAGGCAGAGGCAGGCGGATCTCTGTGAGTTCGAGGCCAGCCTGGTCTACAAAGTGAGTCCAGGACAGCCAGAGCTGTTATACAGAGAAACCCTGTCTCGAAAAACTAAAAAAAAAAAAAAGAATAGCAAGGTGTAGCTCATGCCCTTCTCAGGACTGAGTTGATAGAGACAGAGTCAAGCAGATCTCTATGAATTCAGGACAACCAGGCTACATAGTAAATAAATAATACTTAAATAAACCAAAAAATAAAACCAATAATAACAAGTAATAACAAAGGAGGAGGGTAGAAAAGGCTGTGGTTAAAGAGCACTAGCTGCTCTAAGGGAGGACCCAGGTTTGGTTCTCAGCACTCACATGGTGGCTCATAACAACTGTAACTCCAGTTCCAGAGCACCCAGTGCCCTCTTCTGGCCTCCCTGAACACTGCACAGACATACATGCAGGCAAAATATCCATACACACAAAACAAAAAGAAATATCTTTTAAAATAAAAGGAAGTAAAAAGAAAGAAAGAAAACAACTGTTCCCTAAAATGTTCTCTGGGGTATGGATTATAAAAAAGAAGAACAGGGCTGGAGAGGTGGCTCAGAGGTTAAGAGCACTGGCTGTTCTTCCAGAGGTCCTGAGTTCAATTCCCAGCAACCACATGGTGGCCCACAGCCATCTACATTGAGATCTGCTGCCTGGGCATATATGTAGAGCAAATACTGTATATATACATAATAAATAAATAAATGTTAAAAAATGTTAAAAAAATAAAAAAATTTAAAAAAAAAGAAGAACAGTAGGAATTCATTCTGGGATGACTGAGAGACCGTATATAGTTAGTATTTTGTCTCCATGGGTATAAGTGCCAGAAATACTCTGGGGTTATTTCTTTTATTTTGTTTGTTTTCTTGTTTTTGGTTTTGTTTTTTTTTTGTTTTGGTTTTTGGTTTTTTTTTTTTTTTTTTTTTTTTGGAAACAGAGTCCCTTTACATAGCCCTGGCTGTCCTGGAACTCACTCTGTAGACCAGACTGGCCTTGAACTCAGAGATCCTCCTGCCTCTGCCTCTGCCTCCCAAGTACTGGGATTTAAAGTGTGCACTAAACCAGGCATGATGTTGCACGCCTTTAAACCCAGCACTCAGGAGGCAGAAGCAGGTGGATCTCTCTAAGTTCAAGGCCAGCCTGGTCTACAGAGCGAGTCCAGGACAGCCAGGGCTCAGTTACACAGAGAAACCCTGTCTCGCAAAACAAAACAAAACAAAAAAAGTGTGCACTACCATGCCTGGCTTGGGGTTATTTCTAAAGTCCAAGAGGATGCTGTTTTTACCCAAGGACCCAAATGCAAGTGTCTGCCACAAGTCAGACCCTCTGAGGACACCATGAGACCCAACAGGGAAACTCACTTTTCTGGAGCCGCGGAAGCCACATCACGGTCATACAGTCTGGCCTGCCAGGGGAACAGGACGACTCCTCGGTAGCCAAAAACACTGTGAAGGAATAGCTAGGAAGAGAGGCTTTGATGAGCCTGCTGTCTAGCAAATCCACCCAGGCAGGGCCTGACCATGAAGTAGTATGCCTGAGGCACAGACTTGCCAGCTTTCCCCTCACGCTCTGTCCTTAACCCCATCACTAGGCTGACTCCACTCACCCATCAGCTCAACTTTGACCTGTAGGGAACTTTCCTTGACCTGCCCTCCTCTTAGTTCAGGGTAGAGGCACTAATTAAATTTCTTTGTCTCCTTTTAAAGATTTATTTTACTTTTAGTTATGTGCAGGCGTCTGTATGTGGGTACGAGCATGTGAGTGCAGGGACCCACAGAAGGCAGAGGCATTGGATCCCCTGGAGCTGGAGCAACAGGCATTTGTGAGCCACATGATGGGCGTGATGGGAACCACACTCAGGCCCTCTGGAAAAACAGGAAGTGCTCTTAGCTGCTAGGCCATCTCTGCAGCCCCTACTAACCATATTTCTGTCATTTTCTTGGAGCTGTGAACTCCAGGACAGAAAGAACACTAATACACAGCACCCGGTAAACCTTAGGCATACAAACAAATAAACAGCTTCCATTACTTACAATGGACCTAAATCTTCTCCAAGGGACTAAGAACAAAGCTGATACAGAAAAAGAACCTCAGACCCACAGCTCATGTACCATTGTCAATTTGATCTTGACAAAGAAGGGTTGCTTTTCTGAAAGCTCCCTCTACTGCCCTCTACCAGCTTCTATGTTAGGGGCCTCTTCAGAAGGTTGGCTTTCTCCTCCCCATAGTTAAGTAATCCTTGTACACATCAACTAGGAAACAGAACTCACTAATGTATCAAGTACATTCATATCCAGAACACAGAAAACTCATCGTTTTTGTTTCAAAGGGTTTTGAATTGTTGTATCCTAGTCTGGCCTCAACCTTGCTACATAGCTAAAAATTACCTGAAAGTCCTGATCCTCCTCCCTCCACTTCCCAAGTTTTAGAATTATAGAGTATGCTACCACATTCCGGAGTGCTGGGATTAGATGCTATTATACTCCTATCTCCAGATATCTCACCTTTTAAAATTGTGTGAGTCAGCCGGGCATGGTGCCACACACCTTTAATCCCAGCATTTGGGAAGCAGAGGCAGGTGGATCTCTGTGAGTTCAAAGCCAGCCTGGTCTACAAAGTGAGTCCAGGACAGCCAAGGACACACAGAGAAACCCTGTCTTGAAAAATCAAAAAAAAAAAGAGCCGGGTAGTGGTGGCGCACGCCTTTAATCCCAGCACTTGGGAGGCAGAGGCAGGCGGATCTTTGCGAGTTCGAGGCCAGCCTGAAATTGAGTCCAGGACAGCCAAGGCTACACAGAGAAACCCTGTCTCGAAAAACCAAAAAAAAAAAAAAAGTGTGAGTCTAAATGTACACATGGTATGTAAATGCACTCATACATAAGCATGAACACTAAATAAGTAACTGCAAAATACCTTTTGGGCCAACTAGATGGTTCACTGGGTAAAGGCACCTGCCACCAAGCCTGATGACCTGAGTTTGATCCCTGAGACTCACATGGTGAGAGAGAGAACCACTCTCCACAAGTTGTCCTTTGCATGGGCAGACACACACACACTCTCTAAAAAAAATCAATGTAAAAAAAGTTTTTTAATTCGTGGTTCTGAGCTGAGCATGGTTGCATACACCATAAGATTGCAAGTTCAAGGTCAGCCTGGGTTATATAATGAGTTCAAGGTTAAACTTGAATTCATTTTATAGGTTAAACTGAGCTACACAGAAGACCCTGCCTCAAAACAAACCCAAAATTTATGATCTTGGTCTACCACCAAACATGAAGATGGACTGAAGCTTGGGGTTGTAGCTCAGCAATATAGCATCTGTCTCTAGGACTGGTGGGGAAGAGGATATGGAATGAAAAAGGAAAAAACACTGATTTTCAGTATTATGAACAAATAAAGCTCCATCCAGAAATAGAATATTCCATGAGAATGAGAGCTGACTTGGTATAATACCTACCTGTCCAGTCTCATACTTTCCATTTTGTTTTGGCACCTCAAACACACCAACTGTCTCCAGCACTTTGCCCTCTACACGGTTTCTGATTGGGAAGGAAAAAAACAACCAAATGAAACACTGAGAAGGCAGCAGTCCTTCTCCATCAGGAAAAACAAAACAAACTAGCATACTGAGAGGCCGGGGTAATGGGAATGGAGGACAAGAATGCTGCTTTTCCTCCCTTAGGAAGGAATGACCTAGCCAGGCCTGTGCCTGGTGAAGACTTTTCCAGTATTCCAATGTTAGTTAGATCTAACTACTCCAAACTTACTTTCTATCTTAGCATTTCCAAGGTCATGCTTGCATATCCCGTTTAAATGTACATCTTCACCCACCCTCCTGGTCGTCCACAGCATGTTAACTGTCCTTTCAACTTTGCATTTCAGTTACTGGTGTCCATGCCTTGAGTCCATGAAAGACTCTTTGTTCCCTGAAAGTAATGCCCAGTGTGTAAGAGGTGCTCAAAAAACCTTTGTTCTGAGACAAGCAGTGCTTCTGTTTCTGCCCTTACCCACTGCTCCTTTGCAGTGTACTCAATAAACCTGTCATTTGCTACTTTGAAAACTGTTCTGAACCAAACATGGTTCCACACGTCTATAATCCCAGGGCTCTTAAAGCTGAGGGTAGAAGATTGATCACAAGTTCTGGGCCAACCTGGCTTCATAGCATGACTCTTCCAATTCTACACATTCATCTACCCTATGAACTGTAACAGTCTTTACCCCGACCTCAGGACTTAACATCTCTAGATTCCCAAAGGTACACCATACAGTACATCTAGTACTGCAGACTCTCCATATAGTGTTTCTTCAGATTTACTTAAGTCTTAAAGAGCAAATGCCTCCCTCAGCCACTATCAGGTCAGTTCCATCAATTATCCTTTCAAATAGGATAACTTTATTGTGCACCCATCAAAGCACTGTGATTTCATTTTGGAAATGTTAGCTTAATGTTAGCTTCAAACCCATCTGTTCAATCCCATCTGGTCCCTAAAAGGCTGTGTTTATACTATCCCCAAGCCTAGAACCATCTTTCTCAAGTCACATGGGCAAAATCAGTCTCACCAAGGTCACAGGAAACCTAGGACCCACAAAGGTAGAGACTTAAATCGACTTGTTTCCCACGTAATAGCATCTTTCTGAGAGCTATTGATCCTAAAGGGGCTGGGGATCAAAGTTAAAATCCCTGCATCTGTATTAAATAGCAGCCCAATGCAGGTGCTGGGGACCCCGGCGAGGGAGGTAGGATTCACTTTAGAAGCGTTACTTGTTCTCCCTCGGAGCTGCCTTGCACTGCCAGGGCCCTGGGCCGTGCTCCCTTCTCTGCTCCTGGCACATGTCCCAAGCAGCGCATGTTGGCTCCCTTCTCGGGACCCTTTATCTCAGGTGGCACTCCGGTTGCCCACAGAGACAGTCAGGCCTCCTGGCCTCCTTAGTGGCTAGAAACATGCTCCCTAGATTCTGGGCCCGGCTCCACGGTCCCCTCGCTCCGTCCCTCACCGGGACGACAGATGCCTTCGTGTCGTCGCTGTGGCCACCGGCGGAAGGGGCCCTGCTCCACCGAGCGCACACAGCGGCCTCGACCCTCGGGCCGTGGCCAGCGATCGAGACCACCAGCAGCTACCCACGGCCAGGGCCCGTCGGGCCACACAGCCTGCCATATCCCGCCCGAGCTCCCGCTCGGCTGCTGACACAGGGCCCGACCCGCGGCGGGGCGGTGTCCCGCCCCCGCCCCACACTGCCCCGCGCCTAAGCCCCGCCCCTAGCCCTTGGGTCCGCCCCCCGCGGCCGCGCGGGCTCCTCCAGCTACATCCGGCGCAGGTGGGCGGAAGTCCGAGTTTGGGATCACCTGACCAGAGCGTGAGGTAGAAATGGCGTCTACTTTGCTTGCGGGCGAGCGACTAGTTCGCGCTTTGGGTCCTGGCGGAGAACTGGAACGAGAGCAGCTGCCCTGGAAGCTGCGTGCCCAGCTCGAGGATGCTCTGGGGAAGAAACACGCGGACAGTGATAGCGCCACGGGCCCCCGGTGCCTGGTTTCCTTCCGTCTGATCCGAGATCTACATCAGCATCTGAGAGAAAGAAGTGAGCGGTCCTCAGTCCAGAGTCGCCGCCTCATTTTCAGATCTAATCCCTCCGGAGGTTTTTGGGTTTTTTTTTTCCTATCACTTTCGCGTGCCTGACGAGTTTTCATTTAGCCAGTCCAAGCCAGTCCAAATGCCACCGTAAACTCCAGGTTCACCACTTCCCATCTTAACTTCCGTGGAAATTCTTTATGTGTTGAGGCCCCAAAGAGGCTTAACCTATGGGTCAGGCCTGAGGTTCTGGTTCCCAGAAATGGGCTCAGTAGTTACTAGAAAAACAGAACAATCAGATAGTTTAGCCATCTGGCTTGAGAAAGATAAGATTATTTTAGTGTTACTAACTGCTAAATGCAGATTTGAAAACCCTCCCTGTTTTATGATCAACTCGTTCAGCCCCCTGTCTTATGATCAACAATCTTATGATTGTTGACTTAAATTTTAAATTTTATGATTGTTGAAAAAGCGACTAGGCCACTTTTTCCAAAGGTTGTCCTCACATTTCAGTTTGAATGCTCCAATCATGTTGAAGATTACCTAACCCACCCCGGAATTCCTCTGAAAGCCTTTAAAAGAGCCCATGAGCTCATCTCGGGGTCGCCAATTTGCCTAATTGGTGATCCTAGCATGCTGGAGCTCTGCAGAAAAACAAACGTTCATTGCTTTTGTATGCTCTCTGATTTGAGTGTCTTCCTCAGCACGTTCTGAACCCTAACAGTGTGACAAATTTTGTTGTGCAGATTTTGTTGAATGTTCTCTTTTAAGTCCACCTAGTCTATGTGACTTTTTAGGAGGTTGAGATTCCAGCCCAGTACTGTGGGCCAGGTATTTTGGGGCCATATAGCATAGTGAGCTTATCGTGTTTGGGAATAGTGATTTTCCTTCTATCTCAAAGGCAAGGGTAGAGGATATTGATCCCCGCCCCAGCCCCCGTTTATGGGTGAGGGTAGGAAAACAATCACAAAAAAGGTTGAACTGAGAGTCACGTCTAGTCCTTTGAAAGAAGTTGTTTCTCCTCTTTGGACCTGTCTCCTTATCTATTAAGGGAGGGAATAGGGTAAATTGCCATGTAACATGTTTTGCCAGAATTAACGTATCGTGGCCAGAAATGCCGAGTAGATGTTCAACTGTTTGGACTTAAGAGGACCTTAGAAAAAGATCCTCTAATACAGTGTCCTCTGAGTGTTTAGCATCACAAGGACCCAATCCTGTCTAGGACAGATCTATTATTTTCACAGAAATAATGTGCCACTGGTAGAATGATTGAAGACTACAGTTAAAGTCAACTGTGTAGCACTAGGAAATGTTTAAGTGGAATTGTCCTAGATTGTTCTTAGTTGAAAATAACTTTGAGTAAAAAGAAAAATAAATGAATAGATAAACAAAAGGAGGGAAAGAAAATGATAAAGAGGCTGGGATGGCACACACCTGAAATCCTAGCATTTGAGGGGCCCAGGCAGGTGAAATTTGAGTTTTGTTCTAGATGAGGTACATGAGAGTTGGATAGACAGCCAGGTGTATCTATGAGCTTAAGGTTAGGTTGGTCTACATAATGAGTTCTGAGCCATTCAGGTCTATATGATAAGCTTTGTCTCAATAACAACAGCAATATATATGTATATACATATATGTGTGTATAGATCTTTTTCTAAGGTCCTCTTAAGTCCATATATGTATATGTCTATGTGTGTGTGTATACATATATAATACATGTGTATGCTGTAGGGATGAATTAACAGGGATGACCATACATTATTTGGATAAAAATTAGGGCTGCCCCCTTCTCTGATCTTAGTTTTCCAGCCTCTGTTTCATGGGTCATTATCTGGAACCTTTTTCTTCCCAGATTCCAGGCTATACCTTCATGAACTCCTAGAAGGCAGTGAGATCTACCTCCCAGAGGTTGTGAAGCCTCCCCGGGTATGTAAGGGATTTGTGAAAGTAAGTATGTGCTGAGTTGGGTGTGGATTTTATTAATCAGCTTTCAGGTTGGAAATCTTATATTTTAATTCTTTGGAATAGCCAGGATGTGGCTCAGTGGTAGAGTACTTGAAAAATCCCTGGGTTCAATTCCTACCACCAATAAATAAAGTTTGGGAGGCAGTGAGATAAGTCAGTGAGTGGGGGCACTTGCTGCCAAGCATGGCAAGCAACCAGTGTTCAGTCCTCAGGACCCACATGCTAGAGGGAAAAAGCTAACTCCCAAAGGTTGTCTCTTACCTCCACACATGCACTGCTACTTGTGTGTGTGTGTGCACAAGTACAAAGGGTTAAAAAAAAATCTTTGAAATCTAAGATCAGAGAAGGAAGCCTTGTCTGACAACTTTGGAAAACTGAGAATCAGTAAACCGTTTTCCAAAGCAGTGGAAGCATAATCCGTATGCGGGTGTCCCAGCACCCTTAGCAGTGTAGTGCACGATGGAACAAAGGATTAGGACATAATCTGTAGAAGAACAGCGTTCTTCTCATGTGCTTGTTTTTGCTTTAGAATCCAGAGCTAGTTACCCGGCTGGAGAAGATTAAGATACAGCTAGCCAATGAGGAATATAAGCGGATCACTCGCAATGTCACCTGTCAGGTAAGGGCCTGCTGCTCTGTATATGACCTGCACCAGAAATACCTACAGAGTTCTAAAACAACATTGTAGTGACACACACCCAGTACTCCTCATGTAGGGGAAAGGGGATCTCTGAGTTTGAGGCCAACCAGAACTATATAGTGAGACCCTGTCTCAAAAAAGAAAAGAAAAACATGGGAATTTGAACTCGCTTATATACTGTTCTAGAACTGTAAGACCTTTGTGTTCTGTATGAACCAACTAATTAGAGATATAGGTTACTTCAGTGTGCTTGCTAAGACTCTGGGCTTAGATGGTGACTGATTCTTAAATGCCATAGAAGTAAAGATGAGTCTTAGTGCTTTTTTCTTTATTCAAGGAAATGTCTCTGTGGCCCAGGCAGGCCTTGAAATTTGGATCCTCTTGTCCACCTTCCCAAATGTTGGGATTACAGGTGTGCCTATAGACTTTTTTCCCTGACCGGACTCCTTTGTCATGCTTCTGCTTTAAAATAGGAAAGTAGATGAGTCCTGGAAGCCTGGACCTTCCTCTTTATGATCTAGAAGATATCATGTAAGTCCTTGGCTAAAGAATCCTCGGAAGGCCGGGCGTGGTGGCGCACGCCTTTAATCCCAGTACTCTGGAGGCAGAAGCAAGCGGATCTCTGTGAGTTCGACATCAGCCTGGTCTACAGAGTGAGTCCAGGACAGCCAGGGCTGTTACACAGAGAAAGTGTGTCTCGAAAAACCAAAAAAAAAAAAAAAAAAGAAGAAGAAGAAGAAGAAGAATCCATGGAAGGGCAGAGTTAATCTGTTGGGAGATAGGAAGGCCTGAGGCCAGACTACCAAAAGGGGGTTTTTGAACTGCTCATTCTGTTCATTTTTGTTTTTGTTTTGTTTTGTTTTTCCCAGGATGCACAGCGTGGGGGGACCCTCAGTGACCTGGGAAAGCAAGGTGAGATGCTAGAAATGCAGGCTGCTCAAACCCCTCCCTGGGATTGGTCATGATGGCCTTCTTCCCACTGCACTATTATGGGATCAAGGCTAAGATATTCAGACTTGGTCTCTGAAGAGAACCCGGTGGAAAGGGGAGGAGCTGTGAGGTAATGGGGCCTCCCTGAGGATGTCCACCTACATGTTTCTTCTCTAAACTGCTTTCCAAAGTGAGGTCAGTGAAGGCTCTGGTCATCACCATCTTCAACTTCATCATCACAGTGGCAGCTGCCTTTGTCTGCACTTACCTAGGAAGCCAGTATATCTTCACAGAAATGGCCTCGGTGAGTAGGCCCTGGGCAGGACAAAGTGCCCCTTGTTCAGGCTAATGGGAAAGGAAGGATGTGTATGAAACTGCACAGGTTAGTCAGTTGTGTATATTTATGCAATAAACGGGACACATTTAGCTTTCCAGCAGTCATGGGGTGGGTAGCAATCCCAAGAGCTACCTTTCCCCCACAGCTTAGGGCAGTGGTTCTCAGCCTTCCTAGTGCTGCAACCCTTATGCTGTGGTGACCACCAACATGAAATTATTTTCCTTGTTACTTCATAACTGTAATTTTGCTACTGTTATGAATCATGAATATCTATATGCAAGATATCTGATATGAGACCCCTGTGAAATGGTTGTTCAACCCCCAAAGGGGTTGTGACCCACAGGTTGATAACCACTGACTTAGAGACTGGGGTAGGGAATCTCCATCCTCGTTAGAGGTGCTAAGGGCTTGCACGTTGGTTGTTGGTCTACATCCCTTACCCCTAGTTTTTCCCACCTGCAGAGAGTGCTGGCTGCATTGATCGTTGCCTCAGTGGTAGGTCTGGCAGAGCTGTATGTCATGGTGAGGGCGATGGAAGGCGACCTGGGTGAGCTGTAACTGGTGTTTCGCCATCAAAGTCTGGAAGAAGTCTGGGGAGTCCCAGGCTCTCCATTGCCCATCACTGACTCTCAGTCAGCCCATGACGCTCTTTGTACTCAGCTCCAGTTAGTCAAAGGACCAGGCCAAGCTGTCTGCTGTAGGTGTCCTTGATGAGGAGTAGAGGAATTCAGACAGTGTGTTTCTTTAAAACTGGAAGAACGGATGTCAGCAACTTCTCCTGAACCCAGTGCCCACCAGCCTTCATCCGTTTATTCTGGGTCTACTGAGTCTGGCTTTTCTCATCAGAAATAAGTAGAATCCAGGCCTTTCCCCCAAATGGGCCATACTGCCTTGAACTAGCCCAAGTGCATAAACTAGTCACCATCCTTCATCTACACGTCTTGGCACAAGACTTGTAACCGAGAGCAGAACACTAAGGAAGCAGAAGGCATGAACCTGAGAAGAACCAGGCAAAAGACAGGCATCAATAAAGGGGAAAAAAACAGTTGATAAAGGTGGTGGAACTAGAAGCCAGGCAGGTAAATTTTCCTAGGAAAGGAAATGGTATCAGGCCATTTTCCAGAAATCAAAACAGGCTGAGAGAAATCAGATGATCAGCTGTGGCCCTCCTGTCAAATGGAGCCAAAGATGTTCTGTTGTCTTTGTAATGTTAAACTTTTCAGAACTTCTCTAAGTTAGAGAATCTGTTTATTTCACTTGAAAGATGTTATCCAATAAATATTTATTGTGTTCAGTGTATTTTTATTTTAGATTCTGTAAGAACACAAAACACAAAAACTTCCGTGATTCTGAGAATTGCTCAATATCTGCCCTTTTGTTTGTGACAGGGTCTTGCTGTATACCTCTGGCCGACCTGTGCCTCTGCCTCCTGAGTCCTAGGGTTCAGGCATATGCCATCATGGCTGCTCTTCAAGGTCTGTTTGGCCTGCCAGCTTGCTGGCCTGCTTTCCTTGTTTTCATGTGTATATCTGACTATATGTGTGTGCACCTTCTGCATACCGGAGCCTGAGGTGAGAAGAGGAGCGAGAGTTAAGCTATCATGTGGGTCCTGGGAATCGAACCTCTGTTCTCTCTCCAAGTTGTAAATGCTCTTACCCACTGAGCCATGACTTCAGCCACTCAAGCCCCTCAGTTCTTAACTGTAGACTTTCTGTTTCTTAGATGTGCTCCTATACTGTTTTTCTCTCTTCATTTTTTAAAATGTATCTTCCTTGTGTGAATATATGTGAATATAGGTACACGTGGTAGAGCTGTCATATGGAGGTCAGAGGACAACTTTGAGGAGTCCATTCTTGTTTTTTACTTTGCTGAGGCAGGCCTCTTGATTCTGCTATTGACTGCATGCTCCAGGCTATACTCTCCTATCTCTGCTTTGTACAAGTGCTGGGATTGTGGATATGCACACTCACATCCAACTCTCTGGACTCTGCTCATCTGACTTGTACAGCAGATGCTCTTATCTACTGAGCTCTCTCTGGACCATCTGTTTCCCAAGCTTGTCTCAGAGACTCTTAGTAGATCAATAGAAAGCCGGGCATGGTGGCGCATGCCTTTAATCCCAGCACTCAGGAGGCAGAGCCAAGTGGATCTCTGTAAGTTCAAGGCCAACCTGGTCTATAAAGTGAGTCCAGGACAGCGAAGGATACACAGAGAAACTGTCTCAAAAAACAAAACAAAACAAAACAAAACAAAAAAACTGTTAACTGTGTTTACCAGTTCTTGTTAGTAGGGAGAAGTGTCAAGTGTAGGAAAATAAGTGGCTTTTTTTTTCCTTAGTGTCAACATTTTATTTTATTTCTTTTTTTTTTAATTTTGTGAATTTCACACCTTGTGCCCTGTTCCCTCCTCTCCCACCTCCCCTCAGATGCACCCTCCACCCTCTCCACCCTTATTTTAAAAAGGGGGGTCGACCTCCCCCCACATAAAAAAATCTCATTGTGGAAGTTGTAGGGTGTCCCACAGTATTCCATTTGTCCACACATTTTTGCTTGCAAATGTTCATTATAATGACTCCTAGGTCTGGTATGAGGCCACTGGCTTCTGCTACTTTGTCAATACTGGCACCTTTCTGGGACTTCTCTCAGATAATGCTGTTATTGTCTTGTCATTGAGATCCTGTAGTTTTGGGTCTGTGGAACTGGCCTCTTCATGTACTCCAGCAGTTTATCCATGGGATAGGCCAACTCAAATCATTGGTTCTGGGCCTGCAACCCCAACTTGCAGGGCTTGCTTTCCAAAGTGCAACAGCTAAAGGGTTGGTTCAGCTCTTCTGCTTTCATTGCCTTATCAGGCCAATTCTGCCTGCTATCTGTGTTGAAGGCAAGAGAGTAAAAGGAATCTCCCTCACCAAGACCACAAAGACAGAAAGCAGGGCTGGCTCTCCCACACTCACTCCCTTGGGGCTGGCTTACCCACAGTCCCCATATCCAGAGCCAGCTTTAGTGTGCTCCACAGGCAAGGTGCAGGACCTGCTCTCCCAAGTGCTGCAGCATGTGAGGAGCAGGGACAGCTCTCCTGTTCTTCTGAACCCACCCCACCAGGGCCAGATTTCCTGTCTGCTGGTGGTGAGGGCCAAAGAGAGGTTATCTCTCCATTGCTGCACTACCACAAAGACAAAAGCCAGGGCTGGCTCTCTCATACTCACACCCTCAGGGCAGGCTCACCCACAACCCCTCATCCAGGGCCAGCAGGGGCTTCCCTAGTCTCTGGCTTGCTTCCTGTCCTGGGAGCCCATATGGTGCTGAACTGGTGGTCCACACAGGTTAGCTCCTTATCCAAGCCCCTTGATGCCAAGCTGGTAGTGATCTCAGGGTTGCTTTTTTTCAGGGTATGTTAGGTTACTATTCATTCAGATGTTCATAGATCAGAACACTGAATGTATCATAGATCAGAACACTGAATGTAGACCTAGCATCTCTCTTTTCTGTTACCTACTGATGCACATGTGACACTGTAAGTGTCATTTTACAATGTTTCTGATAACCAGACTGTTGAAGGTTCGATCAGAAGGCCTGGCTTTAAGGCTTTAAACCTTGTGGGGATTTGTTTCTTGCTTCCCTGTGTTCTGTATGCCAGGCTACCTATATATCCTTAAGTACCTGAATTTAAGTTGAAAGTCTTGTAAATGTTGGAGGTTTTGATTCTATCAGACTCCCTTCCAACAAACTTTGATCAGTGTAGGGTATCTCATAGTAAACTTGGGGTCCTTTGTTGGGAGGGATTGTCCACTAGATCCAGCCCCTCCACACAGGCCAACAGGCTTCCATGACATCAAGCTCTTAATGACAGTAGCTTTTTGGGCAGGGACTATGCTAGTGTCTGAAAATAATAAAGCAAGAAACTTAGCTTATGCTTTGTGTGTAATTAAGCAAGAGCCACACTGCAAGGACCTTTCCATGCACACAGGCAGAGAGAGTTGGGAATTAAGTGGCCAGCTCACTGCACAGGAATGGGAATTCTCTCAGCCACTTCTGTCTCTGCCCTGCTTTATCCAAAGCACTGCATCCAGGAGGTGCTTGGCAGGTGGTAAGAGGGTCAGGAAGTTTGGGCCTTACCAGTGTCTCATGACTTCCTATAGGAAGCAGAGGAAACTAGCATTTACTGAGTTTTTAAACGTGTTATCACATGAAGTTCTTTACTTACATTTTTTTCCTGAGATGGGAAGGGCTGTTCCCATCCTTGCTTTACAGACAGAATTTCAGAGTTACAGTTACATAGCAGAACTAGGGTTTGAATCCAACACAGGCTGACCAAGGACTCCATGCTTTTCTCCCCAAAGCAGAGCAGCTCCAGAGGTGGGGGGCAACTAGAATGTCCTGGAGTGTCCCCAGAGCCTGTGAGAGCTCTGAGCCCTTTAATTAACCACCCTCTGATCCCAGCAGAAGCCTGGACCTTATTCCTATCCAGAGTCTGTGGCACTGGCCCTATTTAGGGATTTAGTGATGGGAGATAAACTTCCCGGGCAAGCAGGCTTCATCCCCATTCATTTTCGACACAACAATCCAGATTAAAGGAAAGAGTTTTTGTTTTATTTGGAGATTAGTTGGTATTACAGATGACAATGATACCAAAACCTAAGGCTACCCCACCCCCACTCCATATCTGTCAGGTTGTCCCCACAGCCCACATCAGAGAGCACCCAATCAGATGTTTGGGGAAATTCAATCAACCTAAGGCTCAGGCTTCTATTTCTGTAATTTTAATATCACTCTTCAAATCCACAGTTCTGATTAATTTGTCCAGGTGGCAAGAAGTCAGGCAATGGGGCCCTGAACCATGAAAGGGTGGGTTTCCCAGCAGTCCAGTTTAGAAGTAGTACCCTTCCCCTGGCACATAGGTGAGGTTGTGAAGGGCCCCCTTAGATTGGTGGATGTCCCTTTAGAGGACAGGGATCATCAGCTAAGATAGTAGGAACTGGGAACTCAAGCCTGGCACTAGAGGTGAAAAACATGGTCCCTTACCTTAACAGTATCTTCTCATGAGACAATGGATGTATGCTCCTAAAAGGACCAGGGTGCCAGATTGTGGGAGCCAGGCTCCAGCCACTACACAGGACCTTCAACTAAGCTGGTGGAGGCTGGGGGTGGGCATTCCTGATCTAAACTCTGTTAGAGAACACTCCTTATGCAAAGAGAGGCACGATTCCCATATGTGCTCTGTCCTAAGAGAGATGGAGTGCCATCTCTGGCCTACAAGAGGGAGAGCCAAAAGTCTCACAAGCTCTACACCTAAATTAGGAGTGGTCTACATTGTTGACAGTGGCTGAATTATACATAAGGTTAGACAGGCTGCCCAGTGAAGTCTGAGGAACAATTTTCACTGAAGAAGGGTGAACCCCTGAAGCCCCACTTGACCCCCATGGGGCTGCACCTGCCCAACTCTGCCCTAAACCCAAGCTGTGGGCTACACAGGAGGTCTGTGGGCATGCTGAAACATGCTGAGTTGAGCTGGTGGTGTGTAGAGGCTGGCCTGCTGCTCCAGAATCCCAAGAAGGCTGCTGGGGAGCATCTGAAGAGAACAGTTTGAGGGGAGCTCCAGCCTGGGGTTTAGGGCTCCTGGCTTTCTGTTCTTGGATTCTCTTGGCCCGGCAGTTCTGGAACCACACCTGATAGGGAAGATAAAGGGGCATATCTTGGCTCCAGCACACTCTCCTGGGACAGAAATCAGAACCTGAAGGCAGGATTCCCAGAGAGAAGAGGCTGTGCATGGACCCCAGAAGTTGGCTATTGTGGCTTACCTGGATCTTGGCTTCAGGCAGATGAGTTACCTGAGCCAGGTGCTCACGGGTGCTGATGTCAGGGTAAGGCCTAGCTGCAAATACCCGTTCCAGCTCCAGCAACTGACCAGCACTGAAGGTGGTCCTCTTTCTCCGATGGGGACCTAACCCACTGGCACAGCCTGTAGACCAGAATAGGAATCAAACCAGAACTCCCTGCAAGAACCTCCACCCAGCCTCAAAGCCTTGATCAACCTCTGCAGCCCCTACTCCCTCCTTCACCTTCCCATCCACCTTGCTATGCTTCCTCACCCTACCACCCTTTCCCCCAACTAGATCACCTGGAGATGCCTCCACAGGACTGGCCATGGAGCTGACACAAGGTGAGGAGCCAGAGGGCCATGCCAGGGCTATTTCCCACACCAGACGCAGGCCTTAGGGTTTTAAGCTGTTCAGAGTGGGTGGCTCCGCCTCCAGAGGAAAGAGGCTTAGGATTCATTCAAGGGAGGTAGAGAAGGGGGAAACAAGACAGGATTGGGGTTGATAGAGGTCTGGGTTGACCAGATTGGTGCACATCCCAACTTCCCCCAAAAAGCTGATCACACCTGCCTCCTCACACCTCAGCCTCTAGCAGTCTTTGTTTCCAGTCCTGACCTGTGTGAAATCCTTCCCTCAAATCCACCTCTCCAAAAGCTCCCAGGACTTCAGTGCCCTCTAAAACCCCCCTGGTCTTGACTTTCTTCATGGGAAAGACCCTCTGAGGACGGAAGCAGTGAAATTGGATAGGATGAGGATGCTGTTGGAGCAGCCTGCTGTCAGCAGGGCCGGGGAACAGATGCCACCACCAACTTGCTCTCCTCTCAGGGCTGCTATAGAACCCTTTCTGGCTCCTCAGAGGATCAGACAGGTTTCCTGAAACCCAAGATCCTAGAACCAGGGACCATTCCACATGTGAGCCAGCTGTTCTCAAAGACATTCTGTTTTGTTTTGGATTTCCTCTGTGTCCTTCACTGTCCTGGGCTCACTCTATACACCAGGCTAGCCTTGAACTCAGAGATCCACCTGCCTCTGCCTCCTGAGTGCTGGGACTAAAGGCGTGCACCATCACTGCCCACAAGACATTGACTTTCACAGCATTCCCTTCTGTGAGCGTCCTCTGAGCCACTTTACTATGAGGATGGGGTTGAGTGTTAACATTCTTCCTTTTGTCCTCCCCTCTCTCTCCACACCCTATGCCCAGGATAGAGGCCTCAAAGAAAAGCCCCCATTAAGGCATGTCTTGTGGGAGTCTGTCCCTCTGTTGCTCAGGAGTCAACTGTATTCTGGATTAACAGTGGACAACAAAGCTGAGTTGAATTCTACCCTCGTGCACCTTGTTTCCTCCGGGGCCCTGGTTTAACTCCATGGTCAGAGAAGCCTCACCTGGAGAGGGTGGCTGAGTAACTGACATGGCCTCAGAAGGAAGGATAGCTCTCACAAGTCCCCAGTGTTTCCAGTTTGGGAAGAGCACCAGAGCCCAGTGAGGATCTCCTCTGCCCCCCCCCCCCATCAGTCCTGAAGGCCCCAAGTTGTCCTCCTTTATCCAGGGGACAGGGCTGCCCACCCTCTTCAGGACAGTAGTCTTAAACTCAAGGCCAACAGACTTTATTGTGCTGGGGGGAAAAGGCTGGAGGATGGGGTTCTGAGGCTCAGCTGTGTGGTCTCTGACTCCTACTTCTCAGGAGCGGGGCAGCCCAGCCAATACTGAGCAATGGAACGTGGGTAGGGAGGGTTCACAGAGTCCACTCGCCGAGTTCTGAGGTTGACTCGGTAGTACTTGTCTGAAAGAAAGAATGGGAAGAGAATGTGTGAGATCCTGTCTGGTCTTCTCCGCTGATTCCAAGAGGGAAAACAAGGGTTTCAGAAGGGAAAGTAAACATCCACCATGCAAATAGGGTCACCATCTATACAGGCTGTGTTCAGCACCCAGGGACCAGGACCTGTAGGAAAGGCCTAGACAAAACCAGCTTAAGGGGTAGCAGGGCTCCCACCTCCAGAGAAGAAATAGACGCTCTGAATGGGCTCGCAGGTGGCAGGTACGAGCCAGTTCATATCGTAATCATAGTTGTAGGCGTCTAGCCCACTCTCCTCACTGGAGAACAAAGAGAACCAGACTGAACGCGATGGACGACGGGAGTTCTGGCTGCGGCTGCGGCTGCGGCCACGCCCGCGGCGGGAACGGTAGCGTTTTCGGCTTCGTCGCCTAGACTTTTGTTTTTTGGCTTGGGCAGAGTGGAATGTGGAGCCTGCGATGTAGATGCGGCCAGCCATAGCAGCGTCCACTTTCCCAGGCACACCATGCCAGTCCCGGCTGGTGAACTGGGGTTCTCTGACGCCATCTGTAGCAGGGTAGGGGTTAATGCACTTTGATTTCTCCAGCATGACATTATTTACCTACCTACCCATCTATCTATCTATCTGTCTGCCTGCCTATCTATCTACCTATCTACCTACCTATCTACCTATCTATCTACCTACCTATCGCTCTCTACCCACCTATCTAACTACCTATATCTATCTATCTATCTATCTATCTATCTATCTATCTATCTATCTATCTA
>CAJQZJ010001558.1:17782956-17797389 GCA_907164525.1 Lophiomys imhausi
CTATCTATCTATCTATCTATCTATCTATCTATCTATCTATCTATCTACCTATCTACCTACCTATCTACCTACCTATCGCTCTCTACCCACCTATCTAACTACCTATATCTATCTATCTATCTATCTATCTATCTATCTATCTATCTATCTATCTACTTTGAAACATAGTCTCTATATGTACCCATGGTTGGCTTGGAACTCATTATGAAGGCCAGGCTGGCCCATTAACTCACAGACGTCTGCGTGCCTATGCTTCCTAGTGCTAGGATTAAAAGCTTGTGCCTCCACACCCAGCTCCGTAGGACCGTTAAGAGTTTATTTGCTGCCCCTTGCCTAAGACAACTCAGTACCCAGCACCCAGGCCTCAGATTCTTTGTCCAGTGGTTTTTTTCTGTGTCCTCATTCCACTATACCCCCTCCTAAACGCCTCAGCTATGCCCCCTCCTTCTGTTGTGTTAGGCAAAGTCCAAGGTATGGGTCCAAATGGAGCCAAGCCTCACCCCCAAAAGTCAACAGAAGCAAAGTCTAGCCAGAGCAAACAGCTGCTCTTGATCAATGGTGTCACAATCCTAGTCCCCTCTCTCTGAAGCCCCCACTATCACAGACCAGTTCTACTCCAAACCCACTTTCCAGAGAAAGAAGCCAGACTTGCCCTCCCTGCATACCAGAGGATCTGCCCCAGAAGAGGAGTTCGAAGATGTCCTCCCAGCTGTCCCGCTGAAGCAAGGCAAAATGTTCAAACACTGCCGACAGAGAGCTTCCTTCACATTCCTCCTGGCTGGGCTGCTGCTGGAATTCATACTCCCAATACCGCTTCCCTGAGGAGCAGAACAGCAGGCATCAGGAGGGTAGATCTCCAAGGCAGGGGGGAAGCATAGGAGAGAACAGGGACTGTTCCACCACCTGCCCCTTCTCCCACTCTGAGTACCCTTGAAGAAGTAGACCCTTTCCCGGCCACTGTAACGGTGGGCAGGAAGAGCTAAAGCTGCATCCACATTGTCCGGTATGCCACTGAAGCCATCAGAGATGTTTCGGGGATAACCAGGGTCCAGAACACCATCTTCATAGCGCCAGTACTGACTACCCTGAGGGGGAGGGGCAGAGATGAAAAGGGTAAGGACATACTGCTGGGAACAGAGGCAGTCCCTAAGCTGGCTGTCACCAGCTCCTGGAGTCCCTGACTGCCTTGTTCTCACAGTTCCCAACACCTTCCATGACACCCTTTACCTTGACTCATAGACTTAGGTCTGGTACCTTGAAAATGTAGGTCTTCCCCTGACAGTTGATGCGAGTGAAAGCAGCATCAATGGGACCCTCGATGCCCCAGACATCTTGGATGAGTTTGGGGTACCCGGGCCTCACTGCTGTTTCATCTAGCTCGTAGCAGTACTGCCCTGGAATAGGGGAAGCTGTGTAAGAAGCAGAGGCTCCTAGGGCAGGACCCACCACCACCAGACCTGTCCATAGAGTCACCGCGGAAGGCAAAGATGGAGCCATTCTTGAGGTCCGTGAAGGCATCGAAGGACTTCCCGCCACACAGCTCTTCCTCTGGGACCTCAGAGGTCACCTGATCAGTGGTGTCAGGCCTTGGAATCACCTCCTGGCGCCCCACTTCAGGCCCCCGGGGGGTTGCTGCATCTGTAGGAGCCTGTTTCTCAGGCTCTGGAGCCCCTTCAGTTTGGGTCTGCAGGACAGGGTGGAGAGGGGTGCTTTCCGGTTGTAGATGGCTGCTGGTGTCGTTCTCGGTCTCCTCCAGGTAGTCATAGGTTCCATACTCATCTTCTGGCATGGTAAACACGTCCCCACGAGTCACTGCATGCAGCAGAAGGAGCAGTGGTGAGTTCCCAGTTGCAGGGGGGACCCCAGGCCCGCCCACCAGAGCTCTGAGCTCACCTTGGGGCTTGCACTCCACCATGTAGTCAGCACAGCAGCTCTGATAATAAGTGCAGAGCTCGTCACACTGACACTTTCTGCTGGCCATGAAACCCTGAGTGCAGCGGCCCTTGCATGACTCTGTGGGAAGGAACATCAGTTTTTACACCCTAGTCCAAGGCACCTGCCCACTCTGCACTGCCCTAGGTGTCCACCAATCCCCTCCCACACCTTGGTCAGCCAGAGAAACCCATGCTAGCAAGGCTAGTATGAGAAAGGGTCTCAGAGGTGCCATGGCAGGCCTCTAACAGAGGGCCTTGGCAAGCTGGGCTCAGAGCTTCCCAAGTCTCACTGTCCTGCCTGGGAAAGGAATCAGACTGAACTGAAGAGGAGTTGCTGTTTTCCTGGGATTCTGCCTGTATTTGCTCATCCTCTGGCCCGGCCCTATTCTCCTCCTCCAAGCACAGCTGTAGCAAGGGGTCACATTCCCAGAACCCCAGCCCTAGGAGAGCTGGGAAACAGAATCCTCGCCAAGACCAGAGTCAGTAGGGTCATGGGCAGAAAGGATAGCATGGTGAGTTCGGAAGGTAGAAAGAAAGCATGTGTTGTTACACTCTGAGCCTTACTTTTTATAAAATGAGACCATGGTGCCTTGCCTCATCAAGTATTGAGAGATTACATGAGAAAACGCTGGGTGCCTGGAGTAGCTTCCAACTCATTCCCATAAGCAATTATTGATTTATTGTTTGATCAGGCACATCCCTGGCTAGGTGTTTGTCCCATCCCACCAACCCCCACTTCCCAGTTAGATATTTAGGGCAGCGGGAGGAGGGCTGGGAAGAGAGCTAGTAAACACTGTGAAGGAGGTTTTCTTTTCTTTCCATAGAAGAGCAGAGCTTCATTTCTGGCCTCCCCTTGCTCTCTCCAAGCTGGGCATTGCAGCATTGGAATTGATGACTCCTAACACTTTGGGCCAGGGTCCATTCCTTTTTTTAATATTAGATTTATTGATTTTATTTTGTGTGTATGAGTGTCATATGTGTCTCTATGCACCACATGCATGCCTGATGTCTATGAAGGTCAGAAGAGAACTTTGGATAGCCTGGTCTGGAGTTTTGAACAGTTGTGAGCTGCCATGTGAGTGCTAAGAATCAGACAGAGGTCCTCTGCAAGAACAAGTACTCAAAAACTGAGCCATCTCTCCAGTCCCAAAGCCCATTCCTGAGGCTTCCACAAACCCACTGATCCTCAGTGGACCATCCCTGGCACCACCTTCAGTGACCCCATCTATAAAGAATGGACTCAGCTGGACATGGTGGAGCACACCTTTAATCCTAGCACTTGGGAGGCAGAGGCAGGCAGATCTCTGTGAGTTTGAGGCCAGCCTGGTCCACAAAGCGAGTCCAGGACAGACAGAGCTGTTACACAGAGAAAGAAACCCTGTCTTGAAAAGCCAAAAAAAAAAAAAAAAAAAAAGAATGGACTCATTGGACATACTTTTGGACTCACATACCAAGTGTGATCCCTCTATGAAGAAAATGCTACTGTAACAGAACGCCAGGTTTTGTGCTATATTTCAGGCACCAGTATGCTTCTGAAGCCCCTCAGTATTCTGTTCTGTAATCACAGAAGAGTGTGCCTTTGGTGTATCTTCTCTATGGGCCTCAGTGACCTTAGCGGCAAAATGAAATACTAACCTTGCTCCCTACAGACAGGTGAGACCTAAGTGGAAACAAGGATTAAAGGGCCTCAAGAATCTAAACTGCGATTCTTTTTGTTTATTTTTTTAAAGATTTATTTATTTATTATGTATACAATGTTCTGTCTGCAGGTGTACCTGCAGGCTAGAGGAGGGCACCAGATTTCATTATGGATGGCTGTGAGCCACCATGTGGTTGCTGGGAATTGAACTCAGGACCTCTGGAAGAGCAGTCAGTGCTCTCAACCGTTGAGCCATCTCTCCAGCCCTTTTGTTTGTTTGTTTATTCATTCATTCATTCATTCATTCGTTTGTTTGTTTGTTTGTTTATTTTTAGGTTTTTCAAGACAGGGTTTCTCTGTGTAACAGCCCTGGCTGTTAAAAAAAAAAAAGGTGTGTGGCACCACGCCTGGCCTAAACTGCGTTTCTTTAACCATCCGGAGGGGACGTGGGTACATTCAGCCCTCTTGCTTCCACATTACGGGGTAGAGGAGGGGCAAGGGGCCTGAGGTGGAAAACAGAGGACAGCTCTTTCCAGTTCTTTCCACTACTTCTTGCACAAAAGGGTGACGACTAGGGAAAGGAGGTAGCACCAGATGTGGGCGTGGCTGGAGGCCTGGGGTGGGGCTTGCGCCTGCGGCAGGGCGGAGCCTGAGAGACCTGCAGGCGGCGGGTCAAATCCTTGACTCCGCTACTCGGAGGCGTGGTTGCTATTGAGCATCTCAGCTCTGCGGAGCAGGAAGCTGGAGCTGCGCTTTGTTCTAGGCACCGGCGTCTCTACCCTGCCGCGTCCGGTCCATCCTTTGCTTCCTTCTCCCGGCATTCCCTTCCCCACCCGTTGAGTCCCTGAGTTGCCGTGCTCCCTCTGCTTCTAAATTTGTGCTCCAGCGCCTGGCTTTTGCTTTCTCCTCCCAAGGCTGGGGTCGCTCGGCCTGGCCCCGCCCCTCCAAGCCCGGCATGTCCCCCGCTGTCCAGCGCCCATGGTTCTGACGCTGCTCTTCTCTGCCTACAAACTGTGCCGCTTCTTTACCATGTCTGGCCCACGGCCAAGCGCTGATCGGCTAACAGTGCCGGGGCCAGATCGGAGTGGCGGCGCCAGCCCATGGTGGGCCGCGGGCGGTCGTGGGTCTCGCGAAGTGTCGCCCGGGGTGGGCACGGAGGTGCAAGGCGCCCTGGAGCGTTCGCTGCCCGAGCTGCAGCAGGCGCTGTCTGAACTGAAGCAGGCAAGCGCCCCGCGGGCGGTGGGCGCGGGACTCGCCGAGGTCTTCCAGTTGGTAGAGGAGGCTTGGCTGCTGCCGGCTGTGGGTCGCGAGGTAGCCCAGGGTCTATGCGATGCGATACGCCTGGACGGTGGCCTCGACTTGCTGTTGCGGCTGCTGCAGGCGCCGGAGCTAGAGATCCGCGTGCAGGCCGCGCGTTTGCTGGAGCAGATCCTGGTGGCTGAGAACCGGTGAGGGAGAGCGCGGTGAGGTGTGGGGCAGTGGAGGTGGTTGGAAATCTCATTGCTGATATCCCCCTAAGCCCATAGTTCTCCCCTGCATCTGGATACCCTTCTGTGTTACCCTCTCACCATGCCAGCCATGACCTCATTGTGCAGGAACAGAAAGGTTTTTTGCTGGTGTGAAAGGGTGGGGCCAGGAGACTGAGGTACCTTCCCTTCCTCTGTATGTGGGACCAGGCTAAGTCTGGCTGCCAATCCTTTGCCTGCTTCCTGGGACCGTCTCTGAACTATTGAAGCCCTCAGAGGGCTCACTTTCCCAACCCTCTGGTACCAGAGCAAAATGGGCTGTCACATTCCTAATCATCGCCTAAATCTCGAAAAACCAAAAAAGAGCCGGGCGGTGGTGGCGCACGCCTTTAATCCCAGCACTCGGGAGGCAGAGGCAGGCGGATCTCTGTGAGTTCGAGACCAGCCTGGTCTACAAAGCGAGTCCAGGACAGCCAGAGCTACACAGAGAAACCCTGTCTCGAAAAAAAAAAAAAAAAAACCAAAAAAAAAAAAAAAAAAAACCAAAAAAAAAAAAAAATCTCAGTATCTCCGCTCAGAATTTTTGGAAGAGTCGCTTTCAGCGCGCAGCCCTCACAAGTGTTACAGGAATGAGTGAGGGGCGTTTCCTCGGGCGTTTTCAATCATCTTTGATACATGGAAATAGTGCAACTATTTCAAAAATGCACAAACAGAACAATTTAGGTTGGGAGACTCAAGGCAGTGTTCTGCTTACTTAACCTCTCTCATCTAACATCTGGTGCCCTGATGAGGATGGACTATGAATAAGGAGAACTGAAATATGGAGTGGGTGCTTTCTGAGTGTGGCTGGTGTGGGCTTGGTATGTGGATCAAGAAGCTAGAACTAATGGTACCTGTGGAAAGCGGGTGCAGGAAGCATGGTGGAAACATACTGATATATTTTTTTCGAGAATGAAAATGACTGTCCTCACCTATTGAGAGCTCTGAGAGAGTAATCACTGTCTAGTGTACAAGTACCCAAACAGATGCAGATGTTTTTTCAGGACCAAGGACAGGGCACAAGGCCGGCTACCCATCATGCTCCTTCCGCGGAAACCCAGGGGGCTCTGCATTCTTTAAATAGGGACAAGACACGAAGGGAGAGAAGAGGAGAACACACGGAGGATTTATGTTCACGAATATTTTCCTCTATCCGTCAGTCTCCTCACCGCCTCTTTTGGCTATATTCCATCCTGGCAGCTCTGGTCTTCCCTGGGGTATTGCTGCAGCCACCTCTCAGAACCCTAGATCACTTTCTCTCTCACCCCTTGAACTTCCGACAGTGTAGGGCTCTTCAAACCTGGTCCTGTGAGGGCACCATCTAACTGACAGCCCTCTAAATCACAGGCCACCCCACCAGGGGAACAGAATGAATATAATGAACATATCCTTAGGGAAGCTAAATGACCTTCCCCAGAATACTGAATGAATAGAGGAGTCTGTTTTAATATAAAAGAAAAAAAAACCTGCCGGGCGTTGGTGGCACACGCCTTTAATCCCAGCACTCAGAGGCAGAGGCAGGCGGATCTCTGTGAGTTCGAGGCCAGCCTGGTCTACAAAGTGAGTCCAGGACAGCCAGGCTGTTACACAGAGAAACCCTGTCTCGAAAAACAAAAAAAAAAAAAAAAAAAAGAAAGAAAAAAAACTATTGGACATAATTCAAAAAATACAAAGGTGTGCACAAAATGCATAATGCTAAAAGTTCTCAACAGAGGCTCCTCTAAGGAGGAAAACCATGGAACAAGCTTTTTGAATATCCTTTCAGAGAGGGGTGGGACATATATAAGTATTTTCACACACACACACACACACACACACACACACACACACACACACAAATAATTGTCCCTTACTTGGCTGCTGGGATTTGAAACTAGATCTGCATACCTTCAAAGTTTGTGGCCATTCCATCAGACCCACAATCTCAGACAACAGAATTGGGAAGTGAATTTACAGTTTTCACAACCATCACACAGATTTAACTTCAGGAAAGTATCTGGCCATAGGAAAAGATGAGGGCTGGAGACCAAGACTTAGAGGTTGAAATAAAGTTCCAGCTGCGAACTGATGTTCCCCAGTCGGCCCTTCACTTCACTGGGCCTTAGGTTAGTCCTCTGAAAATGTGTTAGATGAGGTGGCTTCTTCCTTTAATTAAAAAAAAATGCCTTTGTATTGTTTCTTATTTTGTGACTTTCACATCATGCACTTATGTTCCCTCTCATCTCTCACCTCCTTTCAGACCCATCCTCCACCCTTGCAATCTCTCCCAACAGAAAAAAAAAATCTCATTGTGGAAGCTGTAATGTGTCTCAGTGTGTGTATGAATGTTTTGCCTGCATGTATATCTGTGTACCATGTGTGTGCAGTACCCATAGAGGTCAGAAGAGGATGTTGGGTCCCACGGAACTGCAGTTACAGAGGATTGTGTGGGTTCTGGAAATTGAAACTAGATCCTCTGGAAGTGCTCTTAATTGCTGAACCAACTCTCCAGACCCGAGATGATTTTTAATGCCCATTCTAGCCCTGATAGCCTAGAAGTTTACCTAGTCCAAAGTCAAGATGAAGGATCTTGAACTCTGGAGACAAACACCTCTCAGAAAGTTGGTGACCTTGGGTATGCTGTGACCTCTCTCTCATCTTACCTTTCCTTGTTGGTAAAAGGAATGTCTGAATTCCACATTCCAGAGTGGATGCTTTGGACCCATTCGTTCCTTTGGCGGTGGGCTGTAGAGACGCTGAGTTGTGAAGTCAGCAAAGCTTTGCTGAACTGGCTTGTTGACTTAGCCAGACCCCGCATTGTGCACAAAGTTCCAGGTACTGTAGTCACTATACAAGAATTCTGTCTCCAGTTAAGTCTTTAGAAGTGCCCTGACTAGGGAAAGAAGTCATTTGTAGAGGTAGGTGAGACAGGAAGTCCTCACCCCTGACTGGAGTGTGGCAGCTCGCTTGATACTCTGACGGCCTTCTCCACCTTGGGCATATCCTCTCTGCAGTGGCCAGTTTCTTAAAGCCTACGCCAGAACTGGACACTCCTTTCCCAAAACTCTTCAGTGGCTTTCTGTTTGTTGCAAAGATAAAGTACAGATGCATTAAGGAAGCTGAAAAGACTGTCAGGACTGTGCTCTTCCCCACTTTCTTTGGACCCTCTGTTTTAGTGTGGTTAGCTCCCCAGGGGTACCAGCTCTCCAAAAGCTGCAAGCCTGTGCATGTACCCACATCTGCAAAGCAAGATCCCCTTTTCCTGGCTCATGTCCCAACCATCCTTCTGACCTAATCCCTAAGCAACCACTAAATATATTTCATTTAAGAGTACAAAGAGTCAGCACAGACTCCATTTTAAAAGCACAGGTTCCATCTTAGGCCCAGCTCGTCCCCTGCCTGACCCTCACCCCCCTCTCAATTCCAGGAAAACCCCCAAACTGTACCGTTACAAAAACAGCTTACCTCAGCAACTGCAGTTATCTTACAATGTTCCAGACACCCTTTTTTAGATAACCTACTTCCCCATAGAGATTAAACAATCTTGACCAATGTCTCCTGACCACTTAACCTATCATAACTCCCAGCTTGTGGTTTTTTCCTTTAAAAATCCTGTAACCCCCATACTTGGGGTCATCCACTGAGCACACTTGCCTGTGTGCATCTGTCACCTGGGGTCAGTCCCTGCTCCAGCTTGTAACAACAGAAGACCCTTTGAATTTGCATCGGATTCGGTCTCCTGGTGGTCTCTGGTGGTTTCTCGATGTGGGCATTACACTTGTATCTGCTGAGATCTTCTCTTCTTCTTCTTCTTCTTCTTCTTCTTCTTCTTCTTCTTCTTCTTCTTCTTCTTCTTCTTCTGATGCTAGGGATTGGATTCAGGACCTTGCACAATGTTAAACAAGTACATTGCCATTGAGCTTACTTACCTCCTCAGCCTGTCACCTGTTTGTTTGAGACAAAGTCTCATGAAGTTGCCTAAACTAGATTACAATTCACTATGTAGTCCTGGCTTTGAGCTTTCAGTACTCAACTTCTTTTGTTTGTTTGCTTGGTTGATTGGTTTTCTTTTTCTTTCTTTCTTTATTTCTTTTTCTTTTCTTTCTTTCTTTTCTTTTCTTTTCTTTTTTTTTTTTTTTTTTTTTTTTTGAGACAGAGTTTCTCTGTGTAACAGCCCTGGCTGTCCTGGAACTCATTCTGTAGACCAGGCTGGCTTCAAACTCACAGAGATCCACCTTCCTCTGTCTCCCTAGTGCTGGGATTAAAGGTGTGTGCCACCACTCCCACTGTAATTCTCAACTTCTTGCTACTGCTGAGATTTTGGATGTGTGCTACTGTGTCCACCTTGGTAAAACCTTCAGACAGGATTTGAGCACAGGTGTTTTTAATTTACATAAATGATGCTGTGTTATATAGTACATTCTGTTTCTTTTTCCAACTCCATGTTAGGGTTATAAAATCTTTCATGTGAGCCGGGCGGTGGTGGCGCACGCCTTTAATCCCAGCACTTGGGAGGCAGAGGCAGGCGGATCTTTGTGAGTTCGAGGCCAGCCTGGTCTACAAAGTGAGTCCAGGACAGCCAAGGATACACAGAGAAACCCTGTCTCGAAAAACCAAAAAAAAATAAATAAATAAAATAAAATAAAATCTTTCATGTTACATACTGGGGTTCAAGGCCAGCTTGGTCTACTTAGTGAGTTCTAGGACAGCCAGGGTACACAGAGAAACCTTGTCTGGAAAACAAACAAAAAACAAAAATTAAAAAAAGAAGATCCTTCATGTTACAGTGTTATAAATCTGTTCACTCATTTGTTACATTGAATGAGTACATGTCCAGTTACCCCTGAACTTGATATTGATGGCTCCAACTTCTTTGCTTCACAAATAGCATCATGTCAAGCATCTTTGCACATCTGTCCTCAATTGGACTCTTTTTTGGGTTTTTTTAAATTTTGTTTTTTTCTTTTTCTTTTTCTTTTCTCTTTTTTTTTTTGTTTTTTGTTTTTTTGAGACAGGGTTTCTCTGTGTACCCCTGGCTGTCCTGGACTCACTTTGTAGACCAGGCTGGTTTTGAACTCATAGAGATCCAGCTGCCTCTGCCTCTAAGTGCTGGGATTAAGGGCGTGTGCTACCACACCCAGTTTTCTTTTTGGTTTGTTTTTTGAGACAGGGTTTCAGACTCTTTTTTTGTGTGTGAAAGATTTATTCATTTATTATATATACAGTGTTCTGTCTGCAGATATGCCTACATGCCAGAAGAAGGCACCAGATCTCATTTTAGATGGTTATAAGCCACCATGTGGTTACTGGGAATTGAACTCAGGACCTCTGGAAGACCAACCCGTGCTTTTAACCTCTGAGCCATTTCTTTAGCCTCTCAATTTGACTCTTTTGGAGTGATTGTCTGCTCCCCAGATTAACTGTCCCAGCAGGCACCCCTTCCACAGTGCTTCAGGACCTTCACAGCCCTCCAGCCCTCTATGTTAGTCCACCTTATAGGCTAAGTGTATTCTTCTGACTACCAGAAGGCTGGAGTGTCTCCTCATGTTTGCTAATATTTGGATGTTTCTCCTTTATATATTGTCTAAGACTCTACCCATTTTCTATTGAATTTGCTGCATTTTGCAGGTTTGAGTATTTACTACACATACACTATGCATAAGTAGACTCCTTGATTTTCTCTTTTTTCTGGCTAATGTTAGAAGCTGTGTTTATCTCCGCCTTCTTTCTCTTCCTCAAGCATGCTAGCTCATCAGTGTCAGGGCCTTTGTCCTGGCTCATCTCTCTCTCATAGGCTCTTATCTTAACTATTTGCAAGCAGATTTCTCAATGTTATTTCCTAGATAAAATCTCCTTAGATACATCCCTCCTCCATGACATCATCCAGTTTGCTAGCATTACCTCACTACTGTGAACTTGACTGTTCCTTGGTTACTTGCTCAACACTGGCCTTATTTGCTAAGGCTAAGTAAGATACAGCCAGGCTTAATCACTGCTTAACATCCGCCTCTCTAGTACCAACTTGGTCATTCAGTCGGTCCTCAAAAAGCATCTACTGAGTGAATGAATAAGCACACACCACTCATGGAATTTGAAGGGAGGAATAGTTCAAAGGCAAGGTTAAGAGTGGTGCATTTCTATGATACATCATAGACATTCCCATTTGCTGGGTTCTGTGCCAAGCACTTTTTGTGGATTGTCTTTTTAAAGGTTTATTTTCATTTTTTATTATGCATCTGTGGGTTTATGTGTATGTGCATGTGTGTATGGGTGCACTCCAAGACCAGAAGAGAGCAAAGGTTCCGTGGAGCTGGAGTTACTGTCAGCTGTGAGACTCTCCACCTGATATGGGTGCTGGGAACTGAATCCTGCACCTCTGTGCAAAAGCAGCAAGCAGTCAGAATGGCTGAGCATCTCTCCAACCTCTTTATGGAATATCCGTGTTAGTCCTGATAATAATTGTATAAGATAGGTATTATTTTCCCGTTCATGAGTTGAGGAAACTGAAGTCGAGAAATGAGGTGTCCGGTGTTTGCAATTAGAAAGCAGCAAAGAAAGTCCCAGTAGGGCCCAGGGATCATTCTTACAGTTGAAAGCATTCAACTGGGTTTGTGGAGAAGGTAGAGGAAGAGGTGGCTGTGGCCAGTTAGAGCTCACTGATAACCAGAGAAAAGACAGAAGTCAGGATCGGAACAGAAAGGGTACTAATACTGTCCGCCCTGTCTTTCACGACACGAATGAGGTCCAGAGATCCGGCCAGGTCTCCGTGAGAAAGCTAAGCTCCGGAGACTGCAGCCACACGGCGTTATCCTCCTGTCGCTCGGCAGGGACCGCGTGGCGCGCATCGGCCTAGGCGTGATCTTGAACCTGGCAAAGGAACGCGAGCCGGTGGAGCTGGCACGGAGCGTGGCTGGCATCTTGGAGCACATGTTCAAGCACTCGGAGGAGACGTGCCAGCAGCTGGTGGCGGCCGGTGGCCTAGATGCAGTGTTGTATTGGTGTCGCTGCACAGATCCGGCGTTGCTGCGCCACTGTGCCCTGGCGCTGGGGAACTGCGCGCTGCACGGGGGCCAGGCAGTGCAGCGGTGCATGGCGGAAAAGCGCGCCGCCGAGTGGCTCTTCCCGCTCGCCTTCTCCAAGGAAGACGAACTGCTGCGGCTGCATGCCTGCCTGGCGGTGGCGGTGTTGGCTACCAACAAGGAGGTGGAGCGCGAGGTCGAGCATTCTGGCACGTTGGCCCTCGTTGAGCCGCTGGTGGCATCGTTGGACCCCGACCGCTTCGCCCGCTGCCTGGTGGACGACAGTGACACAAGCCAGGGCCGCGGACCGGAGGACCTGCAGAGCCTGGTGCTGCTGCTCGATTCGTCGCGTTTGGAGGCTCAGTGCATAGGGGCTTTCTACCTGTGCGCCGAGGCTGCCATCAAGAGCCTACAGGGAAAGACCAAGGTACGGGTGTAGGGAAGGGTGGCTCAAGGGTTAGAGACAGTCTGGGAAGGTTTCTCAGATGATCTGCAACAGGAATTTGGAGTACACGTAAAAAATGAAGAGACACAGCCGGCGATGGTGACGCATGTCTGCAGAGGCAGGCAGACCTCTGTGACTTTGAACCTGAGTTCCAGGCCAGCCAGAGCTTAAAAAAAAAAAAAAAAAGCATAAGGAATTGGGTGAAGCAGGCAGAAAGTAGAGACACCAGTCATTTTGGCCTTAAAGGCAAGACTCATAGTTGTACTTGGCCTTGGGGAACAAGAGGAATATATTGAGAGGTTTTTAAGTACGAGATCCTCGATTAAAAAAAAAAAAAGAATTGAGCCGGGCGGTGGTGGCGCATGCCTTTAATCCCAGCACTCGGGAGGCAGAGGCAGGCGGATCTCTGTGAGTTCGAGGCCAGTCTGGTCTACAAAGTGAGTCCTAGACAGACAGGGCTGTTACACAGAGAAAGCCAGTCTCAAAAAACAAAACAAACAAACAAACAAAAACAACGACAAAAAGAATGGATGAGTTTCAGGAGAGAAAATGCATGGCGGAGGTGAGGGAGTGGACGGGGTGACTTGGTGATGAAGGCTAGGGCCGTCGGTGGGTCTTTCCTCAGTGAGAAGAGGCAAGAGATGGAAATGGGCCCGCTTGGTGGCAGCTGGGGAGCGGGGAAGCTCAGGTGCCCTCACCCATCCTCCTTCCTAAGGTGTTCAGCGACATTGGCGCCATCCAGAGCCTGAAACGCCTGGTTTCTTACTCCACCAATGGCACCACGTCGACTCTGGCTAAGCGGGCGCTGCGCCTGTTGGGCGAGGAAGTGCCGAGGCGCATCCTGCCCTGCGTGGCCAGCTGGAAGGAGGCCGAGGTCCAGACCTGGTTGCAGCAGATCGGCTTCTCCCAGTACTGCAAGAACTTTCGGGTAGATCCGTGGGCAGCCACCTCCTCCTACACCAAGAGGGTGCATCCCCGAGGGTCTCGCGGCCGCTGGGGGTGTCCGGGGGCGTCCTGAGCTCAGGTGTCTGCGTGCCCTATAGGTGCTGTGCCAAGGTAGCTTTTTGAGGGTGGGAAAACCGCATTCAGACACCCTTGATGTCCCATTGGCATCCACTGCCACCTCCTGTTCCTTCTTCCCCTTGCATGCTGTGCAGGGCGTGGCTGGCGGGGTGTCTTACACTTACCCCTCTCCCAGGATCAACAGGTAGATGGCGATCTGCTTCTACGACTCACAGAGGAAGAACTGCAGGCCGACTTGGGCATGAAATCAAGCATTACCCGCAAAAGGTAAGGAGCCCCCAGCCAGTCCAACCAGCTGGGTCTTCTCTAGCCCCCTGCCACCAGCACATCCTTAGCACCCTTACCATCAGAACTGCGTGATATCCATTCTTATCTCCTGGGCAGATTCTTTAGGGAGCTCACGGAGCTCAAGACCTTCGCCAGCTATGCGACTTGTGATCGCAGCAACCTAGCAGACTGGCTGGGCAGCCTGGACCCTCGCTTCCGCCAGTACACCTATGGCCTGGTCAGCTGCGGCCTGGACCGCTCCCTGCTGCACCGCGTGTCAGAGCAGCAGCTCCTGGAGGACTGCGGCATCCGCCTGGGGGTGCATCGTACCCGCATCCTCTCTGCAGCCAGAGGTAAGCGCTCCCACCTGGGGACCCCACTCCAGCTCCCATCCTGAAAGGGAGGGGCGGACCAGGCTCCATGCCTGAGCCGCCCTAAGGAGTGAGCATCTGGCTGGCTGGGTTAGTTTGGTATCTGAGGATGTAAAAGATGAGTCGGCTTCCTTTTGTCCTTAAGGAGAGTCATCCACCTGAGATGGGTACCAGAGTAGTCCACTGGGTTGGCTGCAATATGAGACACACACACACACACACACACACACACACACACACACACACACACA
>CAJQZJ010001558.1:17797399-17827676 GCA_907164525.1 Lophiomys imhausi
ACACACACACACACACACACACACACACACACACACACACACACACACACACACAGAGGCAATAAAACATGAAAAAAAACGCAAACTGCAGCCTGGTGTCATGGCGCTCGCCTTTAATCCCAGCACTTGGGAGACAGAGGCTGGGGGATGTCTGGGGTTCAAAGTTAGCCTGTTCTAAGGCTACATAGAGAGATTCTATCTCAAAAATTGATACAAAGCAAACAAACAACAGGAACAAAAGATATCCTGGAGTTTCACAGGGGGCTACAGGATAGAAGCGGATAGGCAGGGACTTAAGGCAGAAGAAAAAGCCCCTAGTGACATGTAGGTGCCTAGTGCATTCTTGCTTAGTAGATGGATAGAATGAAGTGGACTCATCTAATAATACTCATAATTAACACTCACACACATTTGTCTGTTTATGATGCAGAAATAAATTGGCTTAAATCCCAGTTGTCATTTAATAGCTTTTATAACCTTGGGAAATGTTTTCAAGTTCTTTTATTTCATTTTATTATCTCTAAAACCTATTTATTAAAACCTATGATGGAAACATTCTATTACACAGGGTACTCTGTTCAAAACACCTCAAGCTAGACACTGTCATGTTTATTTTTCAAGTTCAAGTCTCTCTTTTTTTTGGTTTTTCAAGACAGGGTTTCTCTGTGTAACAGCTCTGGCTGTCCTGGAACTCTGTAGACCAGGCTGGCCTCAAACCATACACAGTTGTTTTTTTTTTTAATCTTATTTATTTTATTACATTTATTTGTTTGTTTGTTTGTTTATTATGTGTATGTATCAGTGTTGGGGACACACATGCCACAGCCCGTGTGTAGAAGTTAGAAGTCAGCTCTTGAGACTTGGTTCTCTCTTGTGTTAAAGTAACTTTTATTTGCCTGATGTAATTGTCATCTCTGTCTGCTAACCTAGACCTAGTCCTGGAAGCTTCTAGCCTCCATAATCTTCTCTAGGTCTAGAATGTGTTTAGCCTCTGAGACTTACTGCTAAGCTCACCCTTTCTAGTTCTTTCTGAACTCTGGCTGGCTGATTTAACTCAGCTGTTCTGGCTCAAACTCCTCTCCAAGATAACTAATTCAAACTGGCTTCTCTCTTGGTTTCTGACTGAATTGCTCTGCTTGGCATCAAACTAACTAGCAATCTGCTCTAATCTTCTGGCTCCTTCTCATTCTCTGGCTTGTTCTGTCTTTACCTGTGTCTAGCTTGTTCTCTCTTCAACCTGTCCCTGTAAAACTGCCTCTGAATCCCACAAACTGAACCTGCCATCAATTCAACTCCACTACACTGCCTCTCAACTCGCTGACTCAGACAAACTGACTGAACAGAACTGACTAGAACTCAGAGATCTGCATGCCTCTGTCTCCTATATGCTAGGATTAAAGGCGTGTACCACCACACTGTACCTAAGCTTTTCTTTACTTGAAACTTGCTCTGTTCCCAGGTAGGACTTGAATTCAGAGATCTGCTTGCCTCTGTCTCCTGGGATTAAAGGCATGTCTGATCACACAGACCTAGAAAGCCTTTGGATGTGATCTCTTGCCAGAGCAGCCATGTTCTGAATTAAAATTCCTCTACTCTCATGCCCACCTGAGTCCCGGGGATTTGACTCAGGTTGGCAGGCTTGGTGGCAACTGCCTTTACCCAAAGCACTTTACTGAGCCACATTACTGGCTCATGCCATTTTTTAAAAAAATACTGACAATGACATAACTCAGAGGGCGATTTCAGGAAGATCTCTCTGGTGATGTAGCACAAGGAACAGGATGGATACCAATCCTAAATGCCTTGGTGGGGGAGCCCAATGAGGAGGCTGGTGCTGGATGCCTGCAGTAGGGAGAACCCCAGGTCTGGGTCCCATATGTTGAGTAGATAGAAGGAAGAATCCACACAGTAAGGTGCCTGGTGCTCTGTATGTACGGCAGCTCCACAAGGGTGGGGTTTGCTCTGTTTTGTACTGAGGATGGCAACTATCATCCAGTACAACAAAGCTCAGTGAATGAGATGATTCCCACTTACAACAATGTAATCTCCCTCTCGCTCTCTTCCCTCCCTCCTCTCTGTGTCTGCATGTCTGTGTTTGTGTCTATGTGTCAGTGTTCGTGTATGTATTAGACAGGATCTCATGTAGTTCAGTCTGGTCTTAAACTTACCACACTGTTGAGACTAGCCTTGAACTTCTGATCTTTCTGCCTCTACCTCCCAAGGGCTGGGATGATAGACCTATGCCACTGTGCCCAATTTTCAGTTTTTCTCCTTCATAGTGGCGTGAAGCACAGTCACGTTTTTCACTCTTGTCACAGTTTTCAGAAAACGAGATTTGTGTGAGGTAGGCTTTGTACTGGGTGTTTTTGCTTAGCTGCAGGCTAATGCAGCTGTTCTAGGACCCCTGTGAGGTAGGGCTGTGCTAAGCTAGGACGTCCAGGAGGTGTAGTCAATATACCTTCCCTTGAAGTAGTTTATACTCACTGTGGGTGTCTCAGGATACTGACACCATTGTAAATTGAGGAGCACCAGCATTTACTGACTGGAATGTTAGGCAGGAGCCTGGGTTCCTGGTGGGAATGAGGAAAAAGGGCCAAGGGGAAGGGCTTAATATGGGCTCAGTTGAGTGTGCTTGCGGGCAACTGGATAAGCTAGTCTGTAGTTCAGAAGGACAGTAAAGTTCATGACAGTGTCTCTAAAGTTTAGCTCCTTCCTGTCCAGGACCCTCCAAGAGGATGGCTTTCTTTCCAATAGGCCCCACTCCTGCATCTCAGGGAACCTTGCTAAAGCAAATCACCTTGCCCAGACTGGCCTGAGAAACTTGACTAGACAGGGGACTAAGTCTCCAAGAGACTATGGACCTAGTCAAGAGTGGTGGGGAGGGGCCACCCTCACCTCGATGTCTCTTTTTTCTTGGCTCCAGAAATGCTGCACTCCCCACTGCCCTGTACTGGTGGCAAGCCCAGCGGAGACACCCCAGATGTCTTTATCAGCTACCGGAGGAGCTCGGGCTTCCAGCTGGCCAGGTAGAGAGAGGTGGGTGGGTGACTGGGGTTTTGGGCCAGGCCACAGTGTTGACTCTATCCCCTGCAGCCTCCTGAAGGTGCACCTGCAGCTGCATGGCTTCAACGTCTTCATTGATGTGGAGAAGCTGGAAGCGGGCAAGTTTGAGGACAAGCTCATCCAGAGTGTCATGGCGGCTCAAAACTTTGTACTGGTGCTATCTGCTGGGGCGCTGGACAAGTGCATGCAGGACCATGACTGCAAGGACTGGGTGCACAAGGTAGGTGCTAGGCTGGGTCTCTGTGGTGGAAGAGAGGAGGCTTTGTCCCATACCCCTTGTTTTCTGCAGCCCCCAGCTACCCTCAATCCCATACCGCCTTACCGGCCCAGCTGGGAGTCAGGAGCCATTGCTCAGTCTGGGGTGAAGTAGGAATGACTTAACTGTCCTATTTATTTGGAAGGTTGTACAGTGAGATCAGAGAGGGATAAAAATGCGTGGAAAGAATAACATCTGGATACATAGGTGCATCCTGTAATCCCAGAACTAGGGAGGTGGAGGCAAGAAGATCACCTCAAGTTCAAGGCCAGCCAAGTCTATGTATCAATTCTGGACAAGCCAGGGCTATCTAGTGAGATCCTGTCTCAACCCTTACCCACCCCCAGCAAAAAAAAACAAAACAACCCAAAACAAAACCAGAAACATCCCTCTGTGCAGGACGGGAGAGTATAGCGGTAGGCCGGATAGTACTGGGAAGAGCATGAAGCTGTTAAGTCCTAAGACCTAACACTCTAGACCAGTTCTCAACCTGGGGGCCAAATGACCCTTTCACAGGGGCCGCCTAAGACCATCAGAAGGGGCACTTGCACTTATGTACACACCACATAAACACACATACATGCCCTCACATACTCACACAAGCATGCATATGCACACAGCATACATACAAATACACATAATTTAAAATAAAAAATAGGGCTAGGTGTGTTAGCACACCTTTTTTTAAGATTTATTTATTTATTTTATGTATGGGTGCTTTATCTGCATGAACATCTGCAACCAGAAGAGGGCATTGGATCATGTTGTGGATGGTTGTGGGCCACCATGTGGTTGCTGGGAATTGAACTCAGAACCTCTGGAACAGCAGTCAGTGCTCTTAACCGCTGAGCCATCTCTCCAGCCCCACACCTTTCATCCCATTACTCAGGGGGCAGAGGCAGGTGGATCTCTTTGAGTTTTGAGACTAGCCTGGTCTATATAGCAAGATCCAGGCCAGCTGGGGCTATACAGTGAGACCCTGTCTCAATAAAATAAAGTTAAAATATAAAAGTGAAAACAAAGCCAGGCAGTGGTGGCGCATGCCTTTAATCCCAGCACTTGGGAGGCAGAGGCAGGCAGATCTTTGTGAGTTCGAGGCCAGCCTGGTCTACAAAGCGAGTCCAGGACAGCCAGAGATATTCAGAGAAACCCTGTCTCGAAAAACCAAAAAAAAAAAAAAAGTGAAAACAATACTCACACTGGTCTAATATGAACCAGTCAAAATATGCCCACACTGACTAATGTGAACACTAAGCCAGGGCTGGAATGATCAGGGGAGGCTTCATGGGGGAGGTAGAACTTGAGAAATGTCCTAAGAATGCTAGGGGAGGGGCTGGAGAGATTGCTCGGTGTTTAGAAGCACATGCTGCGCTTACAGAGAGGACTTGAGTTCAGTTCCAAGCACCCACATCAGGCACCTCACAGCCTCCTGTAACTTTAGCTCTAGGGAATCCAACCCCCTCTCCCGGCCTCTGAGGGCACCTGCAAATATCCATACACAGACACTTATACATAGTCCAATAAAATATATATTTTAAAAAAAGAGTGCAGGCAAATAGAAGAGACAGACGGTGTTCCAGGCAGGGAACAACATGAGTGAAGGTATAAAGTTAGGCATGAGAAGGTGTCACAAGCTCACAGGCTTCAGACTTGACGACCTCGGTGAAATCAGACAGATTTCAAAGCCCATGCTCTTCCCCAGCATCTGTATCATGTTCCATGACAGAACTGAGATCATGTGAGGGATTCAGCTGACCTGAGAGATAATTGAAAGAATTTCACATCCAGGGGTTTCATGTTTGGTGCCTGGAAATCTGCCATAGTGGGAGTATTTACACCAAAGAAATTGACAACCACTACAAAGTGGGGCTTGGAAGTTTTTGTTTATTTGGTTGGTTGGTTGGTTGGGTTTTTTTTTTTTCTCCTATGGAGAGCTAATTATTATACATTCACCAGAGACACGCACGCACGCACCGCACGCCCATGCTAGGTGTAGTAGTTTCTTGTGTTATTGCCATGAAAAGACACCTGACAAAAGCAACTCAGGGAAAGTTTAGTTTGCAGTTGAGTATAACATTCCATCATATCGGGGAAGTCATGCCAGTAGCTTGTGGCACTGGTCACATTTCATCTGCAGTCAGGAAGCAGAGCGGGAAGAATGCTGAATCTTCGCCAGCTTCGCCTTTTGTGCAGTCCAGGATTGAAGCTCAGGGAAGGGAGCCACCCACTTTTAGGATGAATCTTCCTGCCTCCGTTAACCCAATCAAGATGATCCCTCACAGATGTGCCCAGAGGCTTGTCTCCTAGGTAATTCTAGATCCAGTCAAATCGAAAAATCAATTTTAGCCACCATACCAGGGAAGGTGACTATGGCAGTGAGTGTGAGGATAAACATGGAGTGCCATACAGATTGGCAGTGGGAAAGAGGGCTGAGCCCTACAGGTCATGTTAAAAGGCTGAATCTGGAGCATGGTTTGTGGAGGAGACATGGGACCAGGAAGATGTCTTCCAGGAAGGTGACTGAAGATGCTGAGTGAGGTGGCAGGCAGCCTTCTGGGATGATGGGGATTGTCTGAGTGCTACGTGAATTCAGACCTGCTGTGTTTGTGCCATATCTCTGCAACCTAAAACCGTGCATAGATCAAAGGAGACTTCAAGAGAGTTTATGAAATAATTGAGCCAATGAGTAAGCAGAGGACACATGATTCTTATATGTATCTGCTGGGTGGCCTGGTAGTCAAGCACTGAGCTACACGGCGACTTTATTCTTTTATTGGCCAAACTGTAAATCTGGGCAGTGACCAATTGCATTTCTTTGGTTCTGTGTAATTCCAGTGGAGCAAATATCTAAATGTTCCCCCAATAAGTGGCAGGGTCAGGACTCACTCGGGTGCTTTGCAGAGGCAGCAAGGCTTGGATGACACAGCTCAGGATGAACTTGGACTCCAAAGGCTTAACCTGAAGCCCTCCGGGGCTGCTTGTTTGAGGGACTTGGGGAGAACCTTCTGCTCTTTGGCATTCCTTCTTGCCACCTATAAGATGACAAGGCTCCAGGAGATCAGTCTAGGTGAAAGCTACATATATTCTCTTCCCAGGCTCCACCACGAGCCTGGTGAGAAAGGAGCATCCAGGCAAGTGGTATGTATGGCTTGTTCCTTGGATTTCCTCCTGAAGACTCTGCCATCCTTTTTGGTTGTTTGCAGTGTGTAATTGTCTCTGGTTTTTATACTCCTTTCCAGGAAGCCACATTTAATGGCTAATCAATATACAAACCCACAAATGAACTGCACTTTAGAGGTTTCCTTGAAAGTCATAACCTATTCAGTAAGTACTTACCAGATCAACATTAACAGTGAATAGTGTCCCCAGAAGAATGGCCTATGTGGCATCTTTACCCTCTGCACTGTACAGAGAAGGAGCCCATTATTTCCTTTTCTTTATTTTAATTTCTTTTCCTTTTTTGGAGATGGGCTATAGCTATGTAGAGCCCAGGCTAGCTCCCCAAATCACAATCCCCCCCAACCTTAGCCTTCCCTTGTGCTAGAATTACAGTTCTGAGCCACCACACCCCACTGAACTTCTCCTGAAATATACAGTTTTTTGTTTTTTTTTTTTTTTTTGTTTTTTTTGAGACAGGGTTTCTCTGTGTAGCCCTGGCTGTCCTGGACTCACTTTGTAGACCAGGCTGGCCTCGAACTCACAAAGATCCGCCTGCCTCTGCCTCCCAAGTGCTGGGATTAAAGGCGTGCGCCACCACCGCCCGGCTGAAATATACAGTTTTTAAGTGCTAAACCCTGCTCTCATCACTTGCTGTGGAAAGTTTCCATTATTCCACACAGCAGTCTCCCAAGAGCGTTAGCTGCCATTAGCCCTGTTCCACGTATTAGAAAACAGACTCACAAAGCCCATTACTGTTGCCTTAGGTCACAAAGCCCGTGTGTCAGAGACTCCACATAGTCCTTACTGTTTTCAAGGTTGTAACCAAATACTGAACAAAAAGAAACTTGAGAGAGGAAAGGTTTATTATAGCTCATGATGCAAGGACTACATCCATCATGGCAGGCAAAGCCTAGAGGCAACATCACTCCTGTCAGGAGCAGGAGGAGGCTGCTAGCTCTCATCTCTGGATCAGGAAACAGAACATTCATGGTGGTCAGGAGGCACAGAGAAGGGAAGGGGCAGAGTCTTGCTGTACCTTTCCAGGGATCCCCTCCCACACTCCATGCAATTAGTCCCCACTTCCTGACGTCTCTGTCATTGCCCAATAGCACCATCTACTGGGGACTGAGCATCCAAGGCACCAACTTTTGCAGGGGTTATTCAAGACCAGACCCAAACCGGCTCTTTCACTTCCTCCTTTCTCCAGGAGATTGTGACTGCTTTAAACTGCGGCAAGAACATTGTGCCTGTCATTGATGGCTTCGAGTGGCCTGAGCCTCAGGCACTGCCTGAGGACATGCAGGCAGTGCTCACCTTCAATGGCATCAAGTAAGCCCCAGATTCTAGGAAGACTTAAGGAGGGAGGTGTGTGTGTGTGTGTGTACCACCCAAACCACCAGCAAGCACCTGGGTGAAGAAAATGACCCTGCCTACACAGCCTCTGTCCACCCTCTGACTCATTTGGTCTCTGTGTCCATAGATGGTCCCATGAGTACCAGGAGGCCACCATCGAGAAGATCATCCGCTTCCTGCAGGGCCGCCCTTCCCAGGACTCCTCTGCTGGCTCCGATACCAGTTTGGAGGGAGTTGCACCAATGGGTCTGCCTTAACCTGTCCCCAGCTCCCATGCCCTGCTGTGACTCCCAGTTCCATCATTCCCCCCTCCCCCAAAGGAATAGCTCCTCTAAACAGCCACCCTGGGCTGAGCAAACCAGACTCTTTTCAGAAAATGGCTTTCCCTGCTGCCACCCTGTGGCCCACTTCGAACCCAGAGATGCCTGGCACGGGGTTAGATGAGAGGACACTCCTCCGTCAGGCCCTGCCATCAGGCTCCAACTCCCATCCAGAGCCATGTCCGTGCTTGCTTCTGGACACTCAAGACAGGGAATGGACATTCTCCCATCTCCTGCCCCAGAAGCAGCCAGAGTAGAGAGAGGTTGGCAGTCTGTCTGCGGCAGAAGTCAGGACAATGTCTAGGCCCTTCATCTGGGCCCAGGAGGCAGCTGGGCTTTGGAATCCCCCAAAGGCTGTCCACTCACACTGTGCTTGGCCCCTGGCTCACCTGGCTTCCTACTGCCTCATAGCCTTGCTCTGTAACTACTTGGTATCCCTGCTAGACTTCCTTTAGGCAGCCGCCTCTGCCATGTTGGGAGTCAGGGTGCAGCTGAGGCGATCCTCTGCCTAGCCTTGTTGCCCTTTCTAGTGCAAGAAGGCACCCCTTGCTTATGCAAGGAGACCATGCGAGCTGTGCTGTCCTTAAGGCTCTTGCCCAGCCTGCTCCATCTGGCTTCCTCAGCTCCTCACTCACACAGGGTTTGTCACCCACTCAGGGAAGCCCCAACAGCACCGGTAGCCTGAGCAGGACCTGCACCATAGGGAAGAGGCAAGCCCTTCATGGGCAAGGGCTAATTCCTGGGGCAGTTTCTCCCATCGAAGTCTGTCCAAATCCATTGAGAATCCTGTCAAAACTCAGAGCAGGCCATTCGGGAAGCACCTAAGCCTCTGCATTTTTCAGATTCCCAGGTGGGCTGACACAAGACCCTCACCAATCCCTGCCATATTCCAAACACCCCAATCCTGGTCCCTAATCACCACAGCAGCCTTTTTCAGTCCTGTCACCCCAGTTTTACAGAGATGACTGGCTGAGTGATAGGCCCAGGTCCCCAAGTCACTGGGGGCAGCCTCAGGATCCTACCTGGCACCCAGCTCTGCAGTGTCCAGACCTGTTCTCCTGAGACTCATCTAAGAGTCTGTGGCCCAAGCAGGGTAGCAGCCTCTCCCTGGTCCCAAAGAACTAAGCAGTACAGGGTGGGTCTTGGTCAAAAGGCTGAGCCAGGGGCATACAGAAATAATTGGGCAGGACTGCCCCATGTCCCTCCATCCACTGGACAAGGAAGGCAAGAAAGTTGGCTCTTGCCATTACCCAGGTTCAAGCTTAGAGTGAGTTCCCACCACCCTGCCAGTGTCTTCTGGAGGGGTCATGACCTCATCTTCTGGTGGGGTCACACCTCTCTTGGAGCTTCCCAGGTTACTGGTCCACATTATCAAAGCCAAAGGGCTTTCTCTCCAGGCTTGGGGACACCTTCCTTCCACTGTCCATCCTGCCAAAGACCCCAGCTTCCATGGGTTGTGGCATGCCTCTAACTGTGACTATTAGCACTCCTGTCACCAGTGGCAACCGTACATCCTGTTCTGAGGTGAGGCAGATGGAATGGTGTCCTTGATGACAAACTCCATGACAATACAGTGTGTATCTTCCCCACTCTCCAGAGGCCCCCATGGGCAGTACTCAAAAAGTCTCTGGGTTTTCTTTGGGATATATGTCACTATCACCTCCACTGTCTGGCCTTCTGTTGACCTGTCCTCTCCTGTCTTCCTGGGGAACCAGAGCACAGCCTCCTGTCCCAGCCTCCTCTAGCTAGGCAGTATGCTCTGTGGTGACACACGCCTCAGATTGCAGGAAGAGCCAGCACCTGGGCACCAGTGGCTGCCAAACATGGCTGACCACACTGATCTCAAGACAGGCTCGTTAGTAGCCCTTCAAGCAGCCTACATTTGCAGTCTGCGGGTTCAGGGTTTTCTGCTTAGCTGAACTACAGCTGCTGCCCCAGGTTGAGGCCGAGTGAGGGTGATCCCTTCCCTACACCATCCACCCCTCTCTCAAGGACATTAAGAGGCAAAGATCGAGCTACAGCCTGTTCATCCCTTCACTGGGATGTAAGAAACTGGAGGGAGCTTAGAGCCTCCAAAACATCTAAAGGTTGTAGCCAGACAGTCTTGGGGTTTATTGGAGACCACATGCTGCCAGAATGGAGCCTTTCTCTTCTCACAGCCTCATGGCAGTGGGGTCAATGAAGCAGGGGTGTGGGAGCAAGATGGACCCTGCTGCAATTCAGTGGGCTTTACTTTTCCCTGGGGTACATCCCTTTCACCTGTATGTTCTCCAGGCAGGAAACTGGCTTGCAGGGTGGGCTGGAGGAGACAGATGCAGGGCTTAGCTCTCGAGTCAGTTCTGGTTTGAAGACTCACAAACCTCCCACTTCGGGTCAGCTTAGGGAAGACTGCCAGTCATCAAAGACAGTGGCTTCCCATTAGATAAGGGTCTGCCTTTCAGCTCTGAGCCCAAGTCTTTTCAACCTCCACGCACTCACAGAAGCAGGAAGGATGGTCTCAGGTCTCAGCACTGAGTCATGTGGGAGGGCCAAATGGCAATCAAAAGAGAACCTCCTGGGGCTGGCGCAGCCATGAAGCCAGCCAGAGAGTGAGTCATGGGACCCCTCAGCAAGGGACAGCCAGGGCTGGGGCCCAAGCGTCTCCACAGGCCTGAACAGCTTAGAGAGAAACTAGCTGGAGCTTGGAGGGACATGATGTACCCAGTACCAACCCATAGGCTAGGGAACTCCAACCCAGCAGCTGCTGGTGTCTGGCTCATGAGAAGCAGGCAGAGAGCAGGAAGACAGAAAGCCCCAAAGCACAGTGACTTCTCAGTCTGATTCAAACGATTTACTGCAACCTCTGACACAGCTGAGGTCAAGGGCAGATAGGCTGTGGTGAAACCCCTCCCCCACGTACCAGAGTTATCACTAAGGAGTGGAGGCCATTGCACACATCAGGTATGTAGTGCCATGGGCTGGAAGGAGAGGTTGGTCTCATGCCTTTCTTGGTCCCCAAAGTACCATCTCTTTCTAAAGGGTGAAGAAACCCTTGCCTCAAATGGCTTCCTGGAGCCTCCCCTGAGTGGGACTGTCCTGGTGAGATTCTAGATCTAGCAGAGACTGGCTCAATGGGAGAACAGGTAGTGCCCATAACTGGCTTGGCCTCCCTTTCCAAAGCGAGTGCAGCCCTCAGAGTGCACTGGATTCAGTTTTATATAGTCGGGGTGTGGGTCCACTGTTCTTCACGACCTCTGGCTGATCAGGAGCTCTGCGGAAATTGCTGGAATTCAGGGTGTAGATTAGCCTTCTCCAGTACCCTGTGAGAGACCAGAGAGATGGTTCAGAGTAGACATGAGAAGCCCCCAGCACAGTCTGGAGAGGTAACATTGGGACTGACTTGGGTGGGCAGCTCTAGGTGTCTCACTTCCCAATGTCCATAGGCACATGGGTCTGGAGAAGAACACCAAAGACTTCAGTGGGTCAGCCTAGCCTGGGGCTCAGCCCCAAGTAGCTGAGTAAGTTCTCTGGGCTTCTGTGAGCACAGTTCTATCTGCAATATGGGGATAGGGCAGGCTGAGGGAGCCTGACTGGGAGGACACAGATCGCTCCCCTGACAGGTCCCTCTACCTTGCTCTGCAGATGGTTTCTAAAAGATCAGGCAGCCATCTGCCCGGGGTAGGCTCAGCCTTGGACTGAGATGCCTAAGGGTCAAGGGTTCCAGCTGTGAGGCTGCCCTTTTTTAAGTTAGGAGCAGGGGAAAGAGGAAAGTAAGACTCCATTATGAGCAGGCAGGGTTAGGGCCCTCCATTACCCAATCAGGATGGCCGGGATGAAGAGGAGGCCAGCTCCCAGGAGGAAGGGGAAGCCCTTCATGAAGTTCAGAGTGGCTGGGTAGAGTGAGTTGAAGATGCCAGAAGCAATCAACATGGCCAAGCTATTCACACAGGCCACTGCAGCAAAGAGAGCGCCTGTGACAGGATGAACCACACTTCAGAGTTGGAAAGAGCCTGGGTCAAATGAGGGCAGATTCACCCCACAGCTATATGACCTGGGGCCTCCCTGAGTCTCACCTCCCTTACCTGTGCCTTCTACTGTCACTGTTGTGGTAAAGACTCAATGAGTCATTTGGGAAGCGCCAAGCAGAAGAGTTATTAAATGCACGGCTGTTAACTGTTAAAATCACTTTAATGTGTATGAGTGTTTGGCTTGCATGTATGTCCCCATGCCACTTGCTTGCCTGGTGCCCTTGGAAGCTAGAAGAGGGTGTTAGATCCCCTGAAAATGGAGTTACTGGTAGTTATGAATCACCATGTGGGTGCTGGGAATCGAACCCAGGTCCTCTGGAAGAATAGCAACATATGCTATTAGAGGCTGAGCCATCTCTCTGCAGCCCAGTTTGGTTTGTTTTGAGAGATGATCTCCCTATGTGACTATGATTGCCCTTGAGCTTGCAATCCTCCTGCCTCAGACTCTGGAATGCTAAGATTACAAGGATGTTCCATCATGACACCTTTAAAAAATGTTTTACTTGCCGGGCGGTGGTGGCGCACGCCTTTAATCCCAGCACTTGGGAGGCAGAGGCAGGCGGATCTTTGTGAGTTCGAGGCCAGCCTGGTCTACAAAGCGAGTCCAGGACAGCCAGAGATATTCAGAGAAAACCTGTCTCAAAAAACCAAAAACAAAACAAAACAAAAAAAAAAATGTTTTACTGCATTCACTCATGTGCGTGTATCATTTGTACCAGGCATGAGTGTGGAGGTCAGAGAACAACTTTCAGGAGCTGGTTCTCTCCTCCATGTGGGCCCCAGATATCTCAGCCTCAGGTCATCAGGCTTGGTGGCAAGTGCTTTCGCCTGCCGAGCCCTCTTGCCAGTCCTACATATGGTGATGTCTACTGAAAGCTTGACGGGCTTCTGGAAGTGCCACTGGATCCCAAGTTCCAACACTCACAGCTGCCGAGGGGCTTATCTTTCTGGGTCACTGCTCCTCCTCCCGAGAAAGGACAATTTCGTGGACTGTTGGTAACTTTAAAATGGAGGGCACCCATCACAGGTGGCCTCCTAGAAGGGGCTGGTTAATAAGGGGTGCTGCGGAGTGAGAAAAGTCCACTGTGTTCATACATGCTGGAACACAACTATAATCCCAGCTCTCAGGAAGCTGAGGCAGGAGGATTTTGAAGTTCAAGGCCAGCTTGGGCTACTTAGCAAGACCCTGTTTCAAAATAAACAAAAACAAAACAAAGAAAAGTGTACTGAATGAATGAATGAGGCATTTCGGCAGACACCTGAGCCTGAGCCAGAACCCAGCTTTGTAACCCAGTTGTTGCAAAATGAGCAATAACCCATTAGAAACAGAGACTCAACTGTCAGACTATCAGGGCCTGCCAGTGTCCTGTGGAACAAAGACCTCGTGTCAGATGGAGAAACAGGTCCAGAACAGAGCCAGGGGCTGAAACCCAGCTACAAGAACAAGCACTCTTAAAAACACACTGGAGTGAGGAGAGGGGGGTGGGGACTGTGGAGCTGGGTCAGTGAATGAAACACCAGGAGGACATGAGTTTGGATGCCCCAGACTCATAGATAAAAGCGAAGTGGGTGTGGTGGGCACCTGTAATCCCAGTGCTTAGTAGACGGAGACAGGGGATCCACAAGGCAGTTGGCTAGCTAGGCTACCCAAATCAATGACACCATGTTCCTCAGGACCCTGAAGTCACTCTCTGCAACCACATATATGTGATGTCTACACACAAGCACACTCATGTAGGCATCCTGGGTCCATTATTTACTGAGCAACCTTGCAGAACTCAGATTAACCCTCTGGGCCTCTGTTTCTTCATCTGCCAACTGGGGACGAGACCTATGGTACAGGTTGTTTATTCCCTCTGACCCCAGAAAAACAGGAAACTCTGGTATCGTCACACCCACTTTATGGATGGGAAAGACGGGGTCTAGAGAGACAAACTCTGCTGCGGTTACTCAGAGAGAACTCAAACACAGTCTACAGATAGCACTCTTAGTTCTGGGATGCAAAAGTCCAGCACTATTCTCCAGTCAGCTCTGACACGGGGGAGAAGTCTTGGTTATTTAGTCCTCCAGGTGAGGGTAGAAGGCAGGCCATCCTTGACCAGAACTGCCCATTTGCCCGTTCAGGCAACACTGGGCATGAGGGACCAGGCAGGCTGATCCTGACACTCACCGTGCTCTGACTCGCTCACCAGCTTGGAGAGCTTGGCCCGGATGACAGGTGTAGTGACCAATGACAGGAAGAGCAATCCATACCCTGGAGTGAGAAACACTGGTCAGGAAAGAGCGATCAAGGAGGGGTGTCCTGACAGTCGCAGAGATCTGACAGACAGCCTGGGAGAGACTGAGGTTGGACCCAGGAGCAAAAGCACAGCAGCTTTCTCCAGCTCGCCTGTCTGCCCGCTCTTTCCAAATGAGAGCTAAGCCCCACCAACTGTTTTGTCACAATACCTCTAGAGGCCACTTACACTAGAAGGGAGATGGCAGGATCCAGAAAATGAGCCTGGGCTTCAGAGTTGGCATAAGAGGAAGAGCTTAGGGCTCTATCAGAGGATGGCTCTACAGTGTGAGAGGTTGAGTAACAACAGCCTAGAAGACAGGCCCTAAAGCTGTTAACTGTCTTCCATGGAAAATGAGTCTTTACAGATGTAACCAGGAAGGACCTTAACGGATGCTCTCCTTAAAAGGCTGATAAAGAAGTGAATAGAAGTGGAGGAGGCCTGCCATGGCAGAGGCTCAAACAGATGGGACACAGCTTCTCTCCTAGTGCCCCTGTAGGAGCACTGTCATGGGACACTCTGATCCCAGTGACACTGATCCTGGACTTCTGGCTTCCAGCACTGGGAGAATACCTCTCTGTTGTTTAAGCTACCCAGTGTGTGGCAATTTGCTTCAGCCACATTGGAGAACCAAAACACGGGATAAGGAGGTAACATCATGGTAGTGGGCATAGCGTGTGAATTCCTTTACCCCTGGGATCCGGCTACCTACAGGAATTCAATGTTTGCAATTTTGAGACACTGTGGTGCAGCTCCCTTTATCTTAGCACTCCTGAGGGCTGTGTCCTTGGGTGAACGGTCCCTGGTCCCTTTATCTTCACTGCCAGTCCAGCAGTTTCATTAACACAGCTGCTGCCATCAAACAGCTAACTCTGTACCCAATGCAGTTTCCGGCTCTACCAGACTCTAGCAGAACACACTGATCTTTTTTAGGGAGTTAACTTCTTCATTCTCCAGCCAGCTGCCCCTCTTTTCAGGAGAGCGGGGAGGGGAGCAGCAGCAAGAGGAAGGAAAGGAAGAGGAAGGAGAACTGAGTCAGCAGGAGTTTTAGACATTTTGGCTTTTTAACAAACCCGGAAAGAAGGCAGAGCAAGGTTGCTAACGCCAGTGATCCCAGCATCTGGGAGGTGGAGACAGGAGGATCAGAATCAGAAGTTCAAAGTCACCTTCGGCTACACAGAAAATCAGGAGGCCAAGTCTGAGCCTGTCTCTAAGCAAATAAATAAATAAGCTCCTTGAGGGAGGCCCTGTGATTCTTTTTTCTTTTGGTTTTTCGAGACAGGGTTTCTCTGTGTATCCCTGGCTGTCCCGGACTCACTTTATAGATCAGGCTGGCCTCGAACTCGCAAAGATCGGCCTGCCTCTGTCTCCCGAGTGCTGGGATTAAAGGCGTGCGCCACCACGCTCAGCTGCCCTGTGATTCTTTTTTTTTTTTTTTTTTTGGTTTTTCGAGACAAGGTTTCTCTGTGTATCCTTGGCTGTCCTGGACTCACTTTGTAGACCAGGCTGGCCTCGAACTCACAGTGATCCGCCTGCCTCTGCCTCCCAAGTGCTGGGATTAAAGGCGTGCGCCACCACCGCCCGGCTGTCCTGTGATTCTTATCCAAGAGCCAAGGATCAAGACATTAATGGCATGGACTTTGGGAGGCCAAGAGGTGAGGCGGATTAGCTTATGAGCTATGCTTCTGCCTTTTGCTCTGCGTTCCTAACAATATGTATGGTTCATAACACGCATTCATTACTTTGGCCACTGAAGCTCTGTATTTTCTGTCTATCAGAGAGCGCGTTTTCTGGGGTTTCTTAGTTGTCTGTCCTCTGCACAGGCTGAGAGTGTAACTCTGCGTCCAAAGACAAAGGGTTGAACCCCATCTGGCAGCAATGGGCTTTCACTTTACCTGTGAACATGAGGGGTGTGATAGTAGCAAACGCAAAGACCACCATTCCCAGGATGTTGAAGGCCAGGCCGATCTCAGCCACCCAGGCGTCAGCCAGACAGTACTGCAGAAGTCTCAGGCCCAGCAGGCTGGTGAGGTAGGGTAGGTGCTGGGCCGCTGAGCCATAGCCAACCAGCCTGGAGTCCCAGCAGAGGGGTGAGCTCAGCTCATAGAGTGTCAGGATGTCTTGAGCCCCGAAGTGCACAGTGACCACCACGAAGATGGCCAGTGAGTACAGGGCTATATGCTTCCTGGACTTCCCTGGGGCTGGGACCACATACACCTGGACAATGGACCGGTGATGGCGGAGTGTGAAAAGCTTGGTGGACTTTGGCTCCTTCAATGTCTCACCGAAACAGAATGCTGCGTATAAAGTCATGACGATCAGCAGGGCCAAAGCCAGCCAAAACGGGTTAGCATAACCCTGGGCTTGGAGCCAGTGACCCCCGAGGAGGCTCGCCAGGGTCCCGGCCACACCGATGCACGCTTCCAGCAGAGCCATGCGGAAGGTGCGGCTGCGGTTAGAGCTAACATCCGCCACAGAGGCAAAGCTGGCAGCAAGGAGGCCATTGAAGTCTCCCAGAAGGGCACAAAGAACTCGGCCAAGCACGAAGAAGCCGACGTGCAGCTGTAGCTGTACCACGAAGATGGACACCACCGCCTGGAGCAGCAGACCAAGAGAGGCCAACACCAGCAGTGGGCGGCGACCTACTTGGTCACTCCAGGCTCCCAGCAGGGTGGACCAGAAGAGTCCCACCAGGAAGCCTCCCACGTTCATGTAGAGGGTCCAGTGGGAAGTCAGGGTCTCTACTTCCTGTAAAGACACAAACGCCAGCGAGCAGGCCCTCACTTTGGTTAGTTACCATCGACATTCTGGGAGCTATAGCCTTTGCTTTGGAGCCCTAAGCTTCTTGGAAGGTTCGTTCAACTCGTAAAAACAGGCCCTGGAGAAGCAGTCCCTCCGTCTCCGCACTTGTGTTAACCCTCCATACCAGGCTTTCTCTAGCTCCACTACCTGCACCCCAAGACACACAGCCAGAGCAGGCCCCCTTTGCTTCGGCCCCTCCCACCACGCCACGTGCGTCCCCTCTCGGGGACCCCATCTTCCCCAGGTCCCGCCCCGTGCCGCGCTCCGTGTTCACAGCTGCTCTAGTCCCCGCTACCTTCATGATGGGGTCCACGCTTTGGTTCCCGCAGTTCTCCCGGTGGCGGGTGCCATTATAGCCAAGCTCGGTGCTGATTCGGTGCCACAGGTACTGTGTAGTGAGCGGGCCCTGCAAGACCAGGGCAAAGTTGCCCAGGAAGACGATGGGCTCCACGGGGCCACGAAACAGCACGGCCGCGGCGGGGAGGCTGCGGGACACGCCCACCGGACTCACGCGCCCCTCCATGGGCGAGCGCGGAGGGGTCGGCACCTCGGAACCAGCTACGGGAGGCCCGGGCCAGTGTGCGCTGTCTACGCCTGCGCGGGCCTCAGATTCTGCTCCCTGTTGAAGTCTGGAGGGGCGGGGCATGCCCCAGTTTCAAAAACTTTGGTCCGCTGCTCTCTGGGCTAGGTGTAGTCGTCGAATTAGATTCCCTGCGAGGTGACCTCACTTCAAACAGCACAAAGATATGGTCTTGCTGCAGCCCTCCCTTCCGGGCCTAGGAACACTCAAAAGAATAACTAGAATATCAATAATTAACATTTATCGAACACTTACTTTGTTCTGGGGCCAGAAATTCTGAGTGTATTATCTCGTGGCAACCTTATAGGCTAGCCACTTAATGATCCGAATCCAAGGACGTGGAAGTCAGGTCAATGGGCACGCAGGGTTAGAACACAAGACTGGACATACCAGTTGCGTGACGTCTGCATCTCTGCGCAGGACAGCTAATGCCAGCCAGAGCCTGATGGCCCGTGCCGGAGTTACCTGTGTTTTGCCACTGACCTCGCCTTCATCAGGAAGAAAATCTGTATGGAGGCAGGGCCTGGTGGCACTCGCTTGCTTTTTATTTATTTTTAATTTTGGTTTTTCGAGACAAGGTTTCTCTGTGTATACCTGGCTGTCCTGTCCTGGACTCACTTTGTAGACCAGGCTGGCCTTGAACTCACAGAGATCCATCTGCCTCTGCTTCCCTAGTGCTGGGATTACAGGCGTCCGCCACCACACCCTGCGGCACTCTCTTTTAATCCCAGCACATCAGAGGCAGAGGTAGGTGGATCTCTGTGAGTTTGAGGCCAGCTTAGTGTACATAGGGAGTTATAGGCCAACTAAGGTTATAGAGTAATATCCTGTACAAAAAAAAAAAAAAAAAGAAGGACAAGCTGTCTGGAAGAAGAATTGGAAAAGAACAATGACATCTGATATACTGAAAGTGTTTTATTATTGTATATACATACTTTCAGACCAGGATAGCCTCAAACTCAGAGATCCTCTCAGTTTCTTGGGTGCTGGGATTAAAGGCGTGCCCAGTGTGCACCACAGACAGCTGTGAACTGCCATGTGGGTGCTAGAATTTGAACCCGGGTCCTTTGGAAGAGCAACCAGTGCTCTTAACCGCTGAGCCATCTCTCCAGCCCACTATTGGCTACTGTTAATGACTAATAGGCTGCGTCTTGCCCCTGCCCTAGGAGCCTTTCCTAGAGCTAGTCTCACTTTTGGGGTTAGGATGTGATTCTTAGAGCAGCAGAGCAGGGACAAGATGAGCGTGAGACTCTTGAGGCCCCTGGGTGTGGGCCTGCGCACTTGGGTATTCCTGCTCTAGGAACTGAGCCAGAAAGCAGAAAGCTGCACTGCCCGTGATCAGCTCCAACTTCCTATCTGTCTGGGCTTCTGTTATATTGCCTGTGAAAAAGGAATATATAGTAACAAACAGCCTTCCTCCACCATTTCTTCATTCCTTCATCTGGTGCCTTTATTCAGTGCAGTAGAGGCCTGAGAACATAACACTGAAGAAAACAAAGCCCCCAGGCTTGGCAGCTTCTAGATTGGTGAGGAGAGACACAGACCTACAAAGAATCTACACTAGCCGGGCGGTGGTGGCGCACGCCTTTAATCCCAGCACTTGGGAGGCAGAGGCCGGCCTGGTCTACAAAGCGAGTCCAGGACAGCCAGAGTTGTTAAACAGAGAAACCCTGTCTCAAAAAAAAAAAAAAAAAACCAAAAAAAAAAAGAATCTACACTAAATAATCAGTGTTGAGTCCAACCATGACAGATGCTGTAAAGGTAGGAATAGGGGCGCCTAGTGCTCATATGGGGACCCGGAGGCAGAGTCTGCAAAGGCTATCCCCAAGAACTAACAACCCAGTGTGTGATTCTTGGGGTGAGGAGTGGCTCCATTTCTGCCTGGACTTTTGGAGACACAGTGACAGAGCCAGCAAGAGTCTAAGGCTCAGAACATGTGGGTGCCAAAATAGGCACTGGTGCCTATCCCTCTCGTGGGCTTCTATAGATAGTTCTGCTTTAAACATTCAGGTGTCTGTACACATTCCCATGGTACCACTCCCTGCTATCCCTGCCCGTACAGAGCTTTTATGAGTGGGATTAGTACAGGAAAAGAGACTGGCTAAAACCATGTAAATATTTACTGGATAGGAGTTGAGGTCAGGAGAGGCCAAAGTGTCTCAGCTGAGAGTGGGTCAGGGCATGTCTCAGTCTGTGTGTCCACTAACTAGAGGCCTCTTCTGGCTCCTTGTTGACCTTACTTTTCCTGGGGGGTCAGGAGAGGAGAGGAACAAATGTCTATGCTCCCCAATGATAGGCTAAAGAAACAACTCTACCCAAATCTGGCTTGGTAAACCAGTGAGTTTAATGAAGCATGGGAGACAAACAGTCATATCATTAAAAAGTCTCCTCCTAGTATGGATGATGACTTTCCTCTAGTTGCATGGCTAGAATCTCCCTTTTGGTTAGCCTTCACATCCCGGTGTTCTTTTGTAGCCCCAGAGGCAGATCCTACAGCAGTGACAGAATTACAAACAGCTGGGAGCGGGCCCAGGGAGGGAGCAGCTGGAATCTCAGTCGTTGCCTAGTAGTCCTCCCAATTCCCTCTGTCTATGAAGGATGGTCAACATTCCTTGAACACACCTCAGCCTGGGTCACACCTCCACTCAGCCCAACAGTGGCTTCCATTTCACTAGTGAAAGCCAAGTCATCCTGCAAGCTGCGTGGCCACCTGGGCCTCCTCTGCCCTCCTCCTAGTCTACCCCCCTCTCCCTCCACTATGGCTCCTCAGTTCCCTTCCAACCTGCCCGTCAGTCTTATTCCTCAGAGTCTTTGCACCTGGCATTTCTTCTACCTGGAATGCTGTTCTTCCAGTGGCCCTTGCCACTGACTGCCCCGCCTCTGCTAAAAATGCCACCTGACCCTATGATTTATGACAGCCACTCCCTGCCTCCTTCTCCTGTCAGGCCCTCACCATGGGATTGTTTTGACTCTCTTGTTTCTGTTTGTTGTGCATCTCCCTTTCCTAGAGGTCAGGGATCTCAGATCTTTCAGTACAGAATCCCCAGCTACCAGAATGGCCCCTCACAAATGGTAGATGATCTACAAACAGATGAATTATAATCAGATTTTTCTGTTGTTAAGAAGAAAGGGGGGCCGGGCATGGTGGGTGGCTCACTCCTTTAATCCCAGCACTCAGGGAGGCAGAAGGCAGGAGGATCTCTGTGAGTTCAAGGCCAGCCTGCAAATCGAGTTCCAGGACACCCAGGGCTACACAGAGAAACCATGTCTCATAAAACCAAACAACATCAACAACAACAAAAAGAAAGGCTCCCCAGCTGGAGCCCAGAGCCATGCAGAGACCTGTCAGTGTGGAGCTGCACTAGGGAGGGCAGAGTCCAAGAATCTATACTTAGAAGGAACCCAAGAGATACCTGACATCCAGTCACCCACTTAGAAGACAGGGAGAATAAAATGATCCTGCCTTTCAAGTGCCCGGAGCAAGGATGATGTGATCACAAAGGAGGAGGTCTGCATATTGACTCCATTGGATTTGGAAGCCATAGTTAAAAAGCACACAACATAATACATAATACAAAAATACCCCAAGTTTGTATGCCGTGTTCCCCCCCCCTCCATACCCACTGCCTTGAATTGTACTAGGGACCTTGCACTAGGTAGGCAAGCACCTTTTCATTGAGCTAGGTCCCTAGCCCCCCACAATGTTCCTGATAAAGTATGGTGAAGAGGTCTGGAGACTAGGCTCAGCAATTAAGAGAACTCATTGTTCTTGCAAAAGACCCAGGTCTGGTTCCCACCACCTGCGTGCCAGCTCAGAGCTGTATGTTACTTCAGTTACAGGGATCTGACACTCTGTTTCGAGTTCTGCAGGCAGCAGGCATGCGCCTGGTACACAGACAAAAATACAGGCAAATACCCTTACACACAAAATTAATAATCTTTTAAACAATGTTTTTAAAGTGTGATGAAGTATAAGTGTCTTAACTATAAATGATAGATGTCTTAAGGTTCCTCCCTATGGGGGCTGGAGAGATGGCTCTGCAACTAAGAGCACTGGCTGCCCTTCCAGGGACCAAGGTTCAAATCCCAGTACTCCCATGGTGACTCACAAACATCAGTAACACCGCTTCTTGGGGAACTGATGCCCTCTTCTGGCTTCTGCCGGCATTGTACACATGTAGTAACAGACACACAGGCAAAACATTCACACACATAGAATAAAAATTAATTCACACACACAATCTGTACCCTAGCATCTGAATGAAAACCATTGTGTTTTTATTTTATTTTATTCTTTGTGGCCAACACATCAGCAAAACTACATGATTCTTTTTCTTCTTTTTTTAGTAGGGCTGAGACTGCCTGGCCAATGTTGTACCACTGAGCTGAGTCTTCAGTAGGTCTCCCTAAGTTGCCAGCCTAGCCTTATCCTTACTCTGTAGCTCAGAAAGGCTTTGATTCATAATACTTCTGCCTCAGATTTCTGAGTATCTGGGATGACAGGCCTGTGTCATCAGACCCAGCTCAAAATTTCATTTAGCCTGGCCGGGCATGGTGGCACACACCTTTAATCCCAGCACTTGGGAGGCAGAGGCAAGCAGATCTCTGTGAGTTCAAGGCCAGCCTGGCAATTACAGACATCTGTGAGCTGCCATGTGGGTGCTGGGATTTGAACCTGGGTCCTTTGGAAGAGCAGCCAGTGCTCTTAACCTCTGAGCCATCTCTCCAGCCCCATTTTGTTTTTTGTTTTTGTTTTTTTGAGATGGTTTCTTTGGATGGCCCATTAAGACTCCATTTGTTTGTTTGTTTCTTTCTTTTTTCATGCCAGGGTTTCTCGTGTAATAGCTTAGGCTATCAGCCGGGCATGGTGGTGCACATCTTTAATCCCAGTGCTTGGGAGGCAGAGGCAGGCAGATTTCTATGAATTCAAGGCCAGCCTGGTCTACAAAGTGAGTCCAGGACAGTCAAGGATACATATAGAAACCCTGTCTTGAAAAACCTAAAAAAGCTCAGGGTGGCTGTCCTGGAACTCCCTTTGTAGACCAGGCTATCCTCAAACTCACAGAGATCCAACTGCCTCTGCTTCCCAAGTGCTGAGATCAAAGGTGTACACTACCACATCCTGTAAAAAGAGGCTTTTATTTATTTTTAAAATTTATTTATATTTTGCAAGATGGCTTTTATTATTGTTATTATTATTATTTTTCATGACAGGGTTTCTCTGTGTAACAGCTCTGGCTATCCTGAACGCACTTTGTAGACCAGGCTGGCCTCAAACTCAGTGATCTGCCTGCCTCTGCCTCCCAAGTACTGGGATTAAAGGCGTGCGCCACCATGCCCAGCTATTATTTTTATACTATACTTAATTATACACTATAATTTACTGTACTGTATTTAATTCTACTGTTTCCCTTTTACTCCTTGTTCCTTCCAATCCTCCAACACTATGCAGGACAGAAAGAAGGTTAGAAGGAGAAGAGACGAAATTCTCTGTGGGCTACTTCCTGCTGATTAGGGTCGTTGGGCTCTTTGGGGGTAATACCAGTCTCAGTAGACGTCCAGCAAACCAGGAGACAGCATCAGGAAGAACAAGCAGCAGTTTTGGGGAGCACCAGCAGCCAGGAGAGCAGCAACCTCTTTCTTCTTTATAGCCCTTTCTCTTCTTTGTAGAGCCTCTTTTCTCCTACTTCTTTGTAGAGCCTCCTTCTCCTTGGGGCTCTAACTTGTTATTCCTCTCTCCCAAGTCCTCAGGGTTTACATACTGCAGCTGGCTAAGGCTTGCCGCTGCTAGCTCACAAACAGTTAATATTTTATTCCTGTGTCTTAAGCAGCCTTACACCTGGGATTAAACAAAAACATTCTCATAATTGATTATTTTAATAAACTCCTACTGCAACAACTGGCCACCAAGACTCTTTTTTTTTTTAATGTATACAGTAATCTGTCTGCATGTACACCTGCACTCCAGAAGAGGGCACCAGATCTCATTATAGATGGTTGTGAGCCACCATGTGGTTGCTGGGAATTGAACTCAGGACCTTTGGAAGAACAGCTAGCACTCTTAACCTCTGAGCCATCTCTCCAGCCCCCACCAAGACTCTTAAATCCTCAGATTTCACATTCCAAAGGGATTAATCTGAAGTATGAAAGATAGCTTTATGAGCCACATTCTCCAGAGTACTGAGATCACAGTCAGAAAATTGTAGACAGAGCTGGAGCAGCAGCTCCGAGGTTAAGAGCACTTGATGTTCTTGGAGAGGACTCCTGTCTGATTCTCACACCCACATGGCATCTCACAACCATGCAAAAATCCTGTTCCAAGGGATCTAATGCCCTTCTCTGACCTCATTGGGCACCAGGCACGCACATGGTGCACATACATGCATGCAGACAAAATACTCATTCGCACAAAAGTAAATCAATTAAAAAAAAAAAAAGCTTTCAGTCAACCTGTGTATGGGGAAAAGGCAAACTGAATTATCATATTGTAATTCAGAGAATGTGGCTTTAAAATTATATATTCAAAAAATAATACATTCAGAGAGATTGTAATAATACTTAAGTAACACAGCATTTGGAAATGAAAGAAGCTGTTCATGAGAAAAGTTACAGGACAGAAAATCAAAAAAGTATAGAGTAGAGATAAGAATCATGGTAGCGCCGGTCGGTGGTGGCGCACGTCTTTAATCCCAGCACTTGGGAGGCAGAGGCAGGCGGATCTTTGTGAGTTCAAGGCCAGCCTGATTACAAAGTGAGTCCAGGACAGCCAGGGTTACACAGAGAAACCCTGTCTCGAAAAACCAAAAAAAAAAAAAGAATCATGGTGGCAAAATGTTAGTAGAGGGGTAAGGTAAGATTTCCCCCCACAACCTGCCACATGGGTTTCTGTGTGTAGCCCTGGCTGTGCTGGAACTCACTCTGTAGACCATGCTGGTCTTGAACTCACAGAGATCTGCCTCATGCACGACCACCACCCAGCTAGATTATTTTCTTTGTTTTAATATATTTTCCATTCTTCTGATGTAAACTGGTTTTTAACATGGAAAACATCAAACTTTTGAAAGTCTGATGTTCCTCTTTCTCAAACCTGTTCTGCCTCAACTAGCAGAAGTGGATTCTGGGAATTGTAACCGAACTTTTTAATTATTATTATTATGTATTTATTAACTAACAGTATTCACTTATAACAAATACCAACAATTTCTTAACTATTAATCCTACAAATTCTTACAACCCCTTTAACCTATCCACTAATCCTATTGACAATTTATTTTCCTAACCTTTTAGAATGATACAGTCTCTGGGGCAGGTCCTCAGTTTTCAGGAACACAGTCTTTGTTGTAGATTCTTTAATGCACTTAGCAGTACTTTTTCTTGATCTCTGATGTAGATTCGTCAGGGTAAGTTGGCTTATCACAGTCTTACCTTAAATAAGGCTTAATGCTTTCTTCTCTCTGGGAGACCCCAGCCGTCTGTAGGCAAACTTACTTCTTTCACATCAGGAACTCAGCTGCTCTGCTTCAATCCTTAAAGCCAGCCACAGTTCCGTTCAGGCCACTGTTCGGATAGGTCAAACCCCTCTAGGCAAAAGCTGAGCCACAGGGTTTAAGTCCTTGGCCTTTTGGTGTCGGTGTCTTGTTCAGGCTTTCTTTGCTCACCAGCTTCTTTCTGCCTCAGGGAGATCTGGCCATCAAATGATGGTCAGCACTTTTTTCAGCAGGACTCTTGGAGCTCTCTAGCATCGGGACCTCTTCTTTTTGATGGGGCTCCACGCACTGTCCTCAAATAGGAGGAACTCTGTTTCAGCTTAATTTGGGCTCCGCCCACTTAGCAGCTGAAAACAATGCCAGGCCAGATACTTTGTTTCTTAAGTCCATTAAGTCTTTCCTGTTTTCCTGACTTCAACCTTGTTTTTCCACAAGCTGAAAAGCTAATCGCTCTCAGCCAAGTTGATCTTCATGCCCCGAATTAAAAGACTGTATCAGAAACCCCTATATATTTTCTAAATCTAATTTAATTATTCTAACTCCCTACAGGGAATATCGCTGTGAACCTGCTGTGGTGCCTGGCAGGTGCTGAGGGACTCGTGAGATGGGTACGATTGACTCTTCCAATACAACTCTCGCTTGATGAGTGAAGGGAAATGGCCCTTGCCATACCTGCTCAGTGCTGTGAAATGGATTCTGCTTTTGAGCTAGGAGACAGGCAGGTTTAACAGCAGGCAGATAGGGACACAGAGGTCTCCTAGCACAAAGATGCTGCTGGTCCAGGACAATTATTTCAACCACCCTGTGGACCAACTTAAATGTTATACCTACCTCCTCACTACACCTGTGTAGATTACTGATCATAGCTCCTGGTTTCTAAGTGGCCTGCTTGGCCACTGGCCACAACCTGCTAACGTCTGTGTGTGAGCTCCAAGTTATCGTTGTTGTTTAACTTCGTTAGTACATACAATCCACCCCCTTTTTCTCCACCCTGGGTCCGGAAAACCCACTGGAGTCCCTCCCCATTAGCTTTGTCAGTCTTTCATTTAATGAAACTCTCACTCTGTTATTCACTGTTCAAACGCTTTGTTCCCTGTGCTCGTAGAGGTAGAGGAAGCCATTTCTGCAGCATTATGGTTTTTACTGACTCTGAGTACAGTTGTAGTCTCCCTACAAACATTCTAGGATTTCCTGTATCCCAAGCTTTGGTGTGTGATAGACCCTGCAGTAGTTACTGTTCTGTTATTGTGATAACATACCTTGACCAAAAGCAACATATGGAAGAAAGAGTTCATTTTGTCTTAACATTCCAGAGGGATAAGAGACCATTGTGGCTGGCTGGCATGGCACCATGTGGCAGGCAAAGCTGTAGGATCAGAAAGCTGAGTGGCCACATCTTCAACTGCAAACATGAAACAGAACAAGAGAACAGGAAGTGGGAAGAGGACTATAAACACTCAGAGACCACCCTCCAGTGGCTCAGTTCCTCCCAGTGGTTCTCAACCTTGGGTTGTGACTCCTTTGGTGGGTTGAACTACCCTTGCATGGGGTTGCCTAAGATGATGGGAAAACTCAGATATTTACATATATAGCTATAGCAAAATTACAGTTATGAAGTAACAATGAAAATAACTTTATGGTTGGGGGTCACCACAACATGAGGAACTGTATTAAATGGTCACAGTATTGGGAAGGTTGAGAACCACTGAGTTAGACTGTACCTCCTCCCCAAACAGTGCTACCAACTAGCACCAGCAGCTGGCGACCCTGGTTTCAAATATCTGAGGCTGTTTCTCATTCAAACTGCCACAGACTCCCTGCCAGGAATACCCCATCCCACCTTGCTTGGCCTATTTAGATCTCATTCAGTCTTTAAGTGTGACCCATTTCTGGCAAAGTTCATCCTTGTCTTATGTGCACTTCTGAAATACAATGATATAACAAAAGTTCTGGGGTAGAACCTTCAGCAAGTCTGATTAACTGCTTAGAACTTCAAAGACTATTGAGAAGTTGGAATTCTGCAGTTCCAGAGTCCAATTATAATTTATCTTGAGCTACCCCAACCCCCATTATTAGCCATTCCTTTCCCACCTCTGGGACTGATCTACCACAGTGACTATCTAATGACAATCAGATCAAACCTTTTCAAATATATTAACTCAGCAAACCACTTGGTTTCCACCAACCCCAAAGTTCAGAGTGTCATCAGACAATATGAGACCTGTAAGAGAGGACTCCCCCATCTTTGCTCTACCCCACCTCTCTGATATTTCCACCAATGTATTTAAAAAGTGTCTTGACTTGTGACTGTCTTTTTTCTGTTACTATGAAAGTGTGAAACAGCTTCCACGTTGCTTTTGGAATTTGGGGTGACCTAAATCTGTGTTCTTGGGCCATGACCAATATTTGGCTCCAGAATAAACTATCTCTTATCACTGATATCATCAGTCTTGGAGTTTGGCAAATATTCTCTACTTACTTGTCTTTATTTCTTCACTTCTTTTCTTGTTTCTTTGAAATTACTTTTCATCATTTTATGTACAGCCTCTTTTAGCTTCTTAATGACATTTTGAAAATTCTTTTTAGTGCTTGCTCCAGGTAATACACCCTTAACAATTTGTAGCCAGTACTTTCTGTTGACCTCCTGAAGTTGGTAATCAGCAGCAGACGTCCATCTCCACTTCTGTACACACTGGCTTTCCTCCATGCTCTACCCCTCCTGGCCGGACTGTCTACAACCCTTCCTTGAATTTAAAGAAGGAATTACTTCCTGTCTGTTCTGTAGAATAATTCTTCTGGCATGGCATCCCCTTTGCTTTTGTCTGAAATAATTTTCTTCGTACCTTTGCTTCAAAGGGTGGTTTTGCTGGGTGCCAAGTTCTAGGTTGGCAGCTGTTTTCTTTTACCCCTCTTAAAATGTCACCATATTGTGTGTTAGCCCCTCCCCCCATAAATTGCTTTTGTTGTTTTGTGATTTTGGGATTTTTTGGGATTTTTTTTCAGACAGGGTTTCTCTGTGGAGTCCTGGCTGTCCTGGACTCCCTTTGTAGACCAGGCTGGCCTTGAACTCACAGTGATCTGCCTGCCTCTGCCTCCCAAGTGCTGGGATTAAAGGCGTGTGCCACCATGCCCAGCTTGTTTTGTTTTTTAAAGGCAGGGTCTTTCTACATAGTCATGGCTGTCTTGGAACTATGTAGACCAGGCTGGCATTGACTTCACAAAGATCTACCTATCTCTGCTTTCCAAGTGCTGGGATCATAGGTGTGCACCACCATACCTGGCTCTTTTTTTTTTTTTTTTTTGGCTTTTCGAGACAGGGTTTCTCTGTGTAGCCCTGGCTGTCCTGGACTCGCTTTGTAGACCAGGCTAGCCTCGAACTCACAAAGATCCGCCTGCCTCTGCCTCCCGAGTGCTGGGATTAAAGGCGTGCGCCACTACGCCCGGCTTGGCTTTTTTTTTTTTTTTTTTTTAAGTTCTTTGAAACACCCAGACTTAGAGATTCTCTTGAAAAACTCAGAAATTGTGGCAGTATCAACCCAGGAAAAAACTGGCAGATACTGGGAAGGGGCCGTGCCCTCACATCACCTCTGGCTTCTACTCATATAAGGAACATCTCCTGCAGACTGCCATACTCACCACCCCTTCTCTGAGCTGTGTCAAATCTGGAAATAGATTTTTTTTATTTTTGGTTTTTCGAGACAGAGTTTCTCTGTGTATTCTTAGCTGTCTGCTGTCCTGGACTCACTTTGTAGACCAGGTTGGCCTTGAACTCACAGAGATCCACCTGCCTCTGCTTCCTGAGTGCTCGGATTAAATGTGTGCCACCAAGCCCAGCCATTACAGACAGCTGTGAACTGCCATGTGGGTGCTGGGATTTGAACCTGGGTCCTTTGGAAGAACAGCCAGTGCTCGTAACCACTGAGCCATCTCTCCAGCCCCTGGAAATAGATTCTTTGGGATTTATAGGTCTGGACAGGGCTTTGTCAATATGCCAAACCACTCTTCCAAGGGTCTAAAAAACATCATTTTCTCAATATATATCACTTTCATTAGTTCCAAGTAACACCTTGGTGTCCAGCCCAGCATGGTCTGATGCTGCTGTACTTTATAGCATGAGGAAACAATGAGACTGGAGAACTTGGGAGGTCACCAGGCCCAGAAGATGTCTTAGAAACTAGTTTTGTTCATGATAGATGGAGAGGCTGTGTACTGATAGAGGGGCTCCTGTCAGCTGTGCCCAGATCTCACAGGGCAGGGCAGGCATTGTCTACATACACAAGACAGAGCTGTGACAATGGGCAGAGAGCCCTATAAGGATATGACAAGTGACAAGGAGCCTGGACAGGGGGACATTCCAGGATGGATAGAGTGGAGGAAGAGATTCTTGAAGAAGCCACAAGGAAAGGATTTACTGGTGAGAATGGTGACAAATCAAGTCCAAAGGAGGCCCAGGGAAATCTTGGCAACCAGTGGTTAATGGTGAACATGTAGGCAGCTTCAGCAGATGTGCTAAGGGAAGGGAGGAGCAGAAATTAGATGACAGAGTTAAAGGTCTCCACCCTTACCCCCATATAAGGTCACCCTGAGAGGTAAGCTACAACCCAACCTAGGCTGAGATCAGCACCTCTATCACAGGTGGGGCTGAGGGGTGTGGGGGGACAGGCAGGCCTAACCTGCCTCTGTCATCTCAGGATGCATATCTGAAGCTGAGCAAGCCAGAGGTGGCAAGGAAGCAGACCAGTTGTTGAGTGGATGGCTGCAAGTATGTTCTTAAAGCTGGGCAGTGGTGATGCATACCTTTAATCCCAGTACTCTGGAGGCAGAGGCAGGCAGATCTCTGTGAGTTCAAGACCAGCCTGGTCTACAGAGTGAGTTCAGGACAGCCATGGCTACACATAGAAACTCTGCCTCAAAAAATAAATAAATAGATAGATAGATAGATAGATAGATAGATAGATAGATAGATAGATAGAT
>CAJQZJ010001558.1:17829638-17840140 GCA_907164525.1 Lophiomys imhausi
ACATACATACATACATACATACATACATACATACATACATACATACACAAACAAAACAAAAAATGCATAGTTGAATCTTCTTTTTAAATTTTTAAAATTTGAGACAGGATCTTACTATTTTACCTAGCTGGCCTGGAACTCAGTGAGTTCTGAGGTTGAAGGTGTTCATAAAGCTTTCATCTTCTTTTTTTTGTTTTTTTTTGGGGGGGGGGTTCGAGACAGGGTTTCTCTGTATAACAGCTCGGGCTGTCCTGGACTCGCTTTTGTAGACCAGGCTGGCCTCGAACTCACAGAGATCCGCCTGCCTCTGCCTCCCAAGTGCTGGGATTAAAGGCGTGCACCACCACTGACCGGCTCATCTTCTTTTTAAATGTATATTTTGGGGCTGTTGGGTGGCTCAGTGGGTAAAGGTCCTTGCTGCCAAGCCTGACACCCAGACCCACTTGGTAGAAAAGGAAAACTGACTCCCAAGGACTGTCCTCTGCCTCTTTATCCCCCAACACACAAATGAATAAATGTAACTTTTAAATCTTAAAAAAGAAAACAAATGTCTATTTTCTTTACTTTCTATTTTCTAAATATAGAATTATCTAGCTTCCCAAAATATGCTCCAGGCTTGTCCACTGTGAGTTGCAAGGTTCCATCTCTACATCCACAAAAATAATTATAACTTAACTATCACATTATTCTAATCTTTGTATATCACATGGCTGGTTACCTCTGCTTAGCATTCGTGTGTTTGTCCTCCTCCAGAGTTCCTGGGCAAATTCTCCCCACACCTGGTTCTATCCTAGCATCCACTCTTTCTACTGGAACGCCTCCCTCCTATTTCCTGCCTCAGCTATAGGTCAACCAGCTTTTTATTGACAGGTGAATTCCCCAAACACAGATTCTTTCCCCAATACCCCCTTTTAGTCCAATAAAAGGGTCTTTTTCTTACAATAATAACAATTATGAAAACTATCAGGTAAGATTACGTTCATAACATCCAATCCATATCTATTTGGGCAACTTTGGAGAAGGTATTCTATTGTGGTGAGTTCAGAGTTCTGTACCTAAATCTTTTTTTTCTTTCTTTTTTCTTCATTTGGTTTTTTGAGGGTTTCTCTGTGTAATAGCCCTGCCTGCCCTGGACTCACTTTGTTAGACCAGGCTGGCCTAGAATTCACAGAGATCTGCATGCCTCTGCCTCTCAAGTGCTGGGATTAAAGACATGCACCACCATCCCTGGTCCTAAATCCTTTTTTTTTTTTTTTTCTTGGTTTTCCAAGACAGGGTTTCTCTGTGTATTCCTTGGCTGTCCTGGACTCACTTTATAGACCAGGTTGGCCTTGAGCTCACAGAGATCCACCTGCCTCTGACTCCTGAGTGCTTGGACTAAAGGCATGTGCCACCATGCCCAGCCATTACAGACAGCTGTGAACTGCTATATGGTGCTGGGATTTGAACCCGGGTCCTTTGGAAGAACAGCCAGTGCTCTTAACCACTAACCCATCTCTCCAGCCCCCCTAATTCATTTTTTATCCTAACTTGCATTGCCAACCTGAAAACATTTTCTTAGACCTTAAAACATTTTCTGAAATTCTAAACAATTTAAGCTTAATTGTGAGACTATAACTATCTAGTCTTCCACTCATCTGAGACTTGAGAAGGAATAAAAATTACCTGAGTATGCAGGAAGTGTAAAGTAAGAAGCTTCCAAAACTATAGAAATGAGCCGGGCGGTGGTGGCGCACGCCTTTAATCCCAGCACTTGGGAGGCAGAGGCAGGCGGATCTTTGTGAGTTCGAGGCCAGCCTGGTCTACAAAGCGAGTCCAGGACAGCCAGAGATATTCAGAGAAACCCTGTCTCGAAAAACCAAAAAAAAAAAACAAAAAAAAAACTATAGAAATGACAGAGGTAGTTGTATGCCTGAACAGTTCCCCAAAATTCTTCTCTAAAGTTGGAGCACCCATCTTCAGCCTTCTGGTCTAGTATATCTGACAGACTTTTTGTGAAGCAGAATTATGAAGAACTGCTAACCCTGTCTTGGCAAATCTCAGCGGTTGACTTCCCTGTGTCGGTATTTGTTCATTTTGAACAACATACTGTCACCAGATGAAGCAAGGCCAGTTTCTTTCCCAGTGGTTAGCTTACCACATTTGAAGCAAACTCCTTAAGAGAGTCTTGGATGCTTATTATCTTCTTTGAAGTAAAATGAGGGTGCTTCCAAGAGCTGACATGTCTCATTGTCAAAACACCCTTAAATTAATAAAAACATCTTTAGGCCAGGTATAGTGGTGCATGTCTTTAATCCCAGCACTCGGGAGGCAGAGGCAGATGGATCTCTGTGAGTTTGAGGCCAGCCTGGTCTAAAAAGTGAGTCCAGGACAGCCAAGGATACACAGAGAAACCCTATCTCAAAAAACCAAAAAAAAAAAAAAATCTTTAAATGCCATAATCTGTAGGTCTCTGAGGTTTTTGAAGACCATCTATCTATAGTATATCTGAATAGGTAAACATTGCTTGTTTCTAGTTATTTACTATTTGTTCAACCTAGGAAGCATATTTCTGTAATAAACTAGACAAGTGTCTAGCATGGTCATGAGTTTGATTGACTATTAACTTACATTTCTTAATTATCCTAAACAGTTTGTAATAGAAGCTCTTAAAAGGACTAGAACTTGAGCCGGGCGGTGGTGGCACATGCCTTTAATCCCAGCATTTGAGAGGCAGAGGCAGGGGGATCTTTGTGAGTTTGAGGCCAGCCTGGTCTACAAAGTGAGTCCAGTACAGCCAGTATGGGTATACCTCCACAAATTAAGACTGATAATGCTCCTGCATATGTATCTAAAAAATGAAACAATTCTTTGCCTATTATAATATAAAGCATATTACTGGTATCCCACACGATGCTACAGGACAAGCCATTGTAGAAAGAGCTAATTGTAAGCCGGGCGTTGGTGGCGCACGCCTTTAATCCCAGCACTTGGGAGGCAGAGGTAGGCGGATCTCTGTGAGTTCGAGGCCAGCCTGGTCTACAAAGTGAGTCTAGGACAGCCAGAGCTGTTATACAGAGAAACCCTGTCTCGAAAAACCAAAAAAAAAAGAAAGAAAAAAAAAGAAAGAGCTAATTGTACCTTAAAAGGGATGCTTAATAAAGAAAAAGGGGAATTAAGGAATCCCAGGGACAGATTGCACAATGATTTACTAACACTGAATTTTTTGAATGTCGGTGAAAAAGGTACTTCTGCAGCTGAGAGACACTGGGTTATAGAAAAAACTGAGGAACTAAATCAACCAATATACTATAAGGATATTTTGACTTTAGAATGGAAACCTGCACTAGTTTTAAGATGGGGACATGGATATGCATATGTATCTACAGGAAATGAGAAAATGTGGTTACCCACAAAACTTATAAGGATTAGATCTGACCAGGGAGAGCCTCTTAATAGCTGAGACATAACTGTCTTTGTATGGTAAGAACTGTCCGATGTTCATAATATTCCATTCTTTCATTTAGCATGGATGGAGTTTATGCTTCAAATGGACTTACAAAATTAATCTATGCCTTTCTCCTCCTTAAACTCTGAGAAAAAAATTTATTTTCAGATCTAAAGTTTGAATGACAATATCAAGACAAATAGGCCAAATGATTCAGCCTAACACACTGCTTCAATTACTAATTTTTCAAAAAAGAAGAGCATGCAAATCAACTTTAAAAAGGGCTAGCCCAAAATGATCGATCATACAGAGATTGGACAACAAAAAGCTATAGCTGGCTATCCCGGGAATTGGCCAATATCTAAAATTTTTAAAGGGTGCCCCAAAAATATTTTCAACTTCATTTCCAGGAGGTGGAATGAAAATTTTTTGTATGAAATAATAGATGTATATTGTTAGAAATTTAAGATTCTGTTTATTGATGCAAGTTAAAAAATGTTTTGTATGTAATAGAAAATTAAGTTTATTGATAAGAATTTAAAATCATTTTATTTGCTTTAATGTCTTTTGATTGTAAAAAGATATCAATAGAACTATGTATTGTGAGAAGTTTAAGGTTATTTTAACTCTTGCTTTAATGTACACTGATGAAAATTTAAAATTATTGTTTATGTATTGTACATGAACAATTTTACATTGTATATGTAGTTATGATTGTAGATTTTTTTTTATTTTATAAAAAGGGGGATATGTTGGGAGTTAGATTAATTTAGATTTAGTAAATATCTGATACTGTCTCTTAATTTGGGGCATGAAGATCAACTTGGCTGTGAGCGATTAGCTTATCAGCTTTTGGAAAAACAAGGATGAAGTCAGGTGAAAACAGGAAACAAACAGGAGACTTAATGGACTGAAAAACAAGGTTGAAGCCAGGAAAAACAGGAAAGACTTAATGGACTGAAAAACAAGGTTGAAGCCAGGAAAAACAGGAAAGACTTAATGGACTAAGAAACAAAGTATTTGACCTGACATTGTTTTCAGCTGCTAAGTGGGCAGAGCCCAAATTAAGCTGAAACAGAGTTCCTCCTATTTAAGGACAGTGCATGGAGCCCCATAAAAAAGAAGAGCCTCTGATGCTAGAGAGCTCCAAGAGTCCTCCTGAAAAAAGTGCTGGCCATCAGTTGATGATCAGATTTCCCTGAGGCAGAAAGAAGCTGGTGAGCAAAGAAAGCCTGAGCAAGACACCAAAAGGCCAAGGACGAAACCCTGTGGCTCAGCTTTTGCCTAGAGGGGTTTGACCTGTCTGAACAGTGGCCTGAAGGAAACTGTGGCTGGCTTTAAGGACTCTGAGGCAGAGCAGCAGAGTTGCTGATGCGAAGGGGCTGGGATATCCCAGAGAGAAGAAAGCATTAAGCCTTATTTAAAGTAAGACTGTGATAGCCAGCTTACAATGATGAATGTACATCTCAGACATTCCAGAAAAAAGACTGCCAAGTGCTTTAAAGGGTCTAATACAGAAACTGTGTTCCTGATGACTGAGGACCTGCCCCAGAGACTGTATCCTTCTAAAAGGTTAGGAAAATAATTGTCAATAGGATTAGTGGTTAGGTTAAAAGGGTTGTAGGAATTTGTAGAGTTAATAGTTAAAGTGTTAATATTTGTTATAAGTGACTATTATTAGTAAATAAATAAATAACAATAATTAAAAAGTTCGGTTACACAGCCAGGGCTACACAGAGAAACCTTGTCTCAAAAAACCAAAAAAAAAAAAAAAAAGGACTACATAAGGGCCAGGTGTGGTGGTGCATATCTTTAATCCAAGCACTTGGGAGGCAGAGCCAGGCAGATCTCTGTGAATTCATGGCCAGCCTGGTCTACAGTGTGAGTCCAGGACAGCCAATGCTACACAGAGAAACCCTGTCTTGAAAAACCAAAAAAGAAAAAAAGAATAATATACCCTTTTATCCCTATTAGGCCTATATTATTCCTATATACCCCCTTTTCCCCCTTTCAACTCTGTTGAGGGAATGTCTAATATTGTTTCTGATACATTGAATTCAATGCTGAGATCTGGTTACTGCCCCTTCTGAGGCATTCTCTTGATTGGTTAATAAAAGTTGCTTATGGTCAATTAGCTAGGCAGAAAGAGTATAGGAAGGCGGGACTTCCTCAGATCAGCACAGGAACTCTGGGCACACACAGACTCTCTCTCTCTTTCCTCCAGGAGACACAGAAGGAGACAGACGACTGGAGAATTGCTGGAAGGTACTCGCAGGCACATGGTGGTTTGGAATTAGGTGATCCGATCCGGGTTAACTTAGAGTAGCTAACTGAGAGTCTGCCCAGCTAAGGGCTAAGCGTTAAAATATTAAAAGGTCTTGGTGTGTTTAATTATTGGGGAAAAGACTGAGGCAGCTTATAGGCCCTCAGTCCAAGCAATCCCGGGCTGTTGGACTCCCAGACTCCCCTTGAGCCCAGGCGAATCTCCCGCCAAGCTGCCGGTAATTCTACTGGCCTAATATAACAACTTATATTAATTAACAGAGTTTAGGTTATAGGTGGTGTAGGCCACCCTTGGTCCCGGGGCTCTTTCTCCAGGATAAGTTAGGCAACCGGTTAAGGCACATGGGCCAGGCCGCCGGCTACTCTGCCGGCTATTCCGCCGGCCTAATATTACAGTTTATACTTACTAATAACTACATTAATTAATTAATTTGCAGTTTCACAACTCTCTCCTCCATAATAAAGAATGAGAGAGAAAAGAAAAAAAGAGAGAAATCCCTGAGTCTAACCTCCTATACACTATTTTCTCCCTGATCAAGACCATTTAACAACTTGCAACCAACCCCCCTAAATGACAACAAACATCCATAGCTCACTGAATGACCAAAAAAACAAAAAAAAAAAAAACCCAACCCTGCCTTTTGGGAATGGGGCACCACTCTCTTAAAATTGTTTTCTATTAATTTGAAATGTAGTTTTTCTTTTTGGGGGTCGAAAGGAAATTGGGAAAATGATCAAGTCTTAAGAAAAATAGTTGTGGGGCTGGAGAGATGGCTCAGTGGTTAAGAGCACTGGCTGTTCTTCCAAAGGACCCAGGTTCAAATCCCAGCACCATATGGCAGTTCACAGCTGTCTGTAATGGCCGGGCATGGTGGCACATGCCTTTAATCCCAGCACTCGGGAAGCAGAGGCAGGTGCATCTCTTGTGAGTTCAAGGCCAACCTGGTCTACAAAGTGAGTCCAGAACAGCCAAGGATACACAGAGAAATCCTGTCTTGAAAAAAACCAAAAAAAGAAAAGAAAAATAGTTGTAACATTTGTTGTTCGTCTTTGTGTGCTGAGAAAATGCAGGTTTAAATGAAGTCCTGACTAGAACTAAAAGACCCGGGGGAGGGAAGTTCCTCACCCGACACTCAGGATATCACGGCTGCCCCAAAATTCGCAAGAGACCATCTTGATGCAATCGCAAGAGGTTTATTTTGGGGGGGAAGGGGGGGAAGGGGAGGGCTCAGTGCACTGAGGGCGCCACTCGTATCCCACGCAGGGTAGGAGCCGCGACCCTGATTTGGGGGAGAGTAGAGTATTTTATAGGGGAGCACCACAGATTAAGGGGGTGGGGGAAATTACAGGTGGGAAGTACCAGCCCAGCCCATTGTTTATCACAACCCAAGGGGGAGGGGAAATACAGGTGGAATGTACCAGCCCATTAGTTAGCGGGAAACATCCTACATCTGTTTTTCTCCGGAATGAATCTAATCTTGTTTTGTTATCTACTTTGTGGTCAGCCAGTTCCTGAAACCCTGGGGGCCCGTGGCCCAATTGACCTTCATTCTTGGTTTCACCCTTTTTATGGTCAGCTAAGTTCCTGGGACCTGGCAGCTGGCCTGGCTCTACTGCCGACTTAGGGGGTTTCTTAATAATTTTTATTCCCTTCAGAATAATTTGAAAGGCTGGATCAATTGGGCTAGCTGCTTTGAAGTTGTCCTGGAAGCAAGTCCCCCCCCCCCCCCCCCCCCCCCCAGCCGGGCCCTTTTTTTTTTTTTTGGCTGTCCTGGACTCATGTTGTAGACCAGACTGGCCTCGAACTCACAGAGATCCATCTGACTCTGCCTCCCAAGTTGGAAGCAAGTTTTGATGAAACAATAGTAAAGGTAGTCTGAGGTTGGATCAAGCAGAATGCTGTAATAAATATATCTTAGCGTCTCAGCATCCTGGAGGGTGAATCTTGTCAAGGCTGCCTCCATTTCATTGGTGTCTAGTCCTTTTGTTTTGTAAACATATAAACTCTCACAAGTAATATACATTTCTGTAATAACATACGTATGGAATGTGCAGTGTGCACAGATCAGCTAAAGATGATTCTCTGCTCTTTATGTGAGCAGGAGAAAAGCATCTGCCTTTCTTTATAAGTTAGTTTGGACTATATAACCAAACTGTAATATAAATTTTTATCTATGCTATTTGAAAGGATGGCAAGTAATAATTAGTCATGAGGACTCTGTAATCAACAAGATTTATTAGCAACACATAGACATTCATGTCTCACCAGTTTCAGAGCTGTTTCCGTGTAGAGGGATCAGCTCATACTCTACCTACCTTTTTCTTTTTGATTTATTTCTTTCTGTCTGTAGCCAAGATCCTTAGGGGGTCTCACCCAGTCAAATCTGATCTTTATCAATTTGGAAGGAGTCCATATTTTCTATTTTCCTGTAGAAATACAAAGCCTTTTCCCCCAGCATAACATGTTTGCTTCTCTTCATTTTGAAGACATCCTTAATATAAAAAGGCTGATCCATCCTCAGTTCAGTAGTTTTTCCCCCATAATTCAATGTCTCTCAGCAGCTGTTGGTTTTTGTTCATTAGCATTCAAGAAATTTAACGTCACATAAAGTACTATGTAATCTATCTTTGGGTGTCTTTGTTACCCCTTTTTGTTTGTTAATCATCTCCTTTAAAGTATGATTAGATCTCTCTGTGACTTCTTGTCCTATAGGATTGTGTAATGTATCCATCATATGCCTTACATTTATGCAAAAAACTTTCATTTTACTAAAGACATATGCTTGAGCATTGTAAGTATTAATTTGTAAAGGTATTCCCGTAATTGTCATAGCTTCTAATAAATGCATAGTTACAGAATCTGTCTTTTATAACTTAAAGCAGTTGCCAATTGAAATGCTGAATGTGTGTCTACAGAATGGTGCACATATTTCAGTTTACCAAACTCTGTACAATGAAACATATCTATTTGTCAAATTTTGTGTACTTTGGGGTTATTTCCTGTAGGTAAAAGAGTTTGGCAATATAAAAAACAAGTAGGACATTTTCTTATAATTTCCTTGGCTTGTTGCCAAGTGACAGAAAAATCCCTTTTTAAACCTTTGCTGTTAACACGGTGTTTCTTATGAAATTCTGAAGCTTCTAGCACATTTCTTATTAATAGTTGATCAGTTTCCTCATTACCTTGCTTTAGAGGGCTAGGTAGACCCAAATGAGATCTGATAGTATTACATACTATGATGATTTCTATTTCTGATTACTTATTGTAGTTAAATAGTGAAGTTAATTCAGAATCATCCTGAATAAGTTTCAGCAGTTTCTAGATGTAAAACATTTCTTTCTGCATATTGAGGGTCAGTTCCTATTATTAAGAGACTGTAAAATCTAATAACACCATAAGAATTGCATATAATTCTGATTTTTGAACTGAATTAGCCGGGCGTGGTGGCGCACACCTTTAATCCCAGCCCTCAGGAGGCAGAGGCAGGCGGATCTCTGTGAGTTCAAGGCCAGCCTGGTCTACAAAGTGAGTTCAGGACAGTCAAGGATACACAGAGACCCTGTCTGGAAAAAAAAAACCTTAAAAAAGGGGGGGGAACTGAATTATAAGTGCTCTGAGCCACTTTACTTGTATTTTCTGACTTATAACCTGCCTTTCATGATTTATTTGCATCAGTATAGAATGTAGGGGCTCCAGAAATTGGTGTCTCTTTCACTATACATGGGAGAACCCCATTAGTTCTTTTTTATAACTGGAGTTACTTGCTTTTGGGGTATTTGTTGTTAATCTTTTCCAAAAAAAAAAAAAAAAAAAAGTACTGAAAGCCCAAATTACTGTAAATTCATTTTCTGCCCATAATGAGGCAATCTCAGCATTAGTAAAGGGTACCACAATTTCTGCTGGGTCTATTCATGCTAATTGATCAAGTCTCATTTTTACTTTCAGAATCAACTCAGAAACCTTTTCTATGTAGGTCTTTAATTTTTTTTTTTTTAAGGTTTTTCGAGACGAGTTTCTCTGTGTATCCTTGACTGTCCTGGACTCACTTTGTAAACCAGGCTGGCCTTGAACTCACAGAGATCCGCCTGCCTCTGCCTCCTGAAGGCTGGGATTAAAGGCATGCGCCACCATGCCTGGCAATTACAGAGAGCTGTGAACTGCCATTTGGGTGCTGGAATTTGAACCTGGGTCCTTTGGAAGAACAGCCACTGCTCTTAACCACTGAGCCACCTCGCCAGCTCCTATAGATCTTTAATTTTTTACTCTGTGTGATAAAAATTTCCATTCTAGCACATAATCTTCTCTCTGCATAAGAATTCTCATGGGAAAATGAGAGGAGGGCAAGATAACTAAAATACAGGCCATCTTTGGATCAAGATGGTCTATACGTGCATTTTGTAATTTATTTTCTACCAGAGTCAATTCTCTTTCAGCCTCAGCTGGTAATTTCCTTGGACTTTTTAACTCTTTATCAACTTGTAACATTTTAAATAAAGTACTTAGTTCTGTGTAGTTAATCCAGTTATAGGTCATTGCCAGGTAATATCTCCCAGCACTTTTTTAAAATCATTAACATTTCTTTTTTTTTTTTTTGGTTTTTCGAGACAGGGTTTCTCTGAATATCTCTGGCTGTCCTGGACTCGCTTTGTAGACCAGGCTGGCCTCGAACTCACAAAGATCCGCCTGCCTCTGCCTCCCAAGTGCTGGGATTAAAGGCGTGCGCCACCACCGCCCGGCTTCATTAACATTTCTTAAATGGTCTCTCTTTTTTTTTTTTTTTTTTTGGTTTTT
>CAJQZJ010001558.1:17841697-17876461 GCA_907164525.1 Lophiomys imhausi
TTTTTGGTTTTTCAAGACAAAGTTTCTCTGTGTAGCCCTGGCTGTCCTGGACTCACTTTGTAGACCAGGCTGGCCTTGAACTCGCAAAGATCTGCCTGCCTCTGCCTCCCAAGTGCTGGGATTAAAGGTGTGCGCTGCCGCCACCACCACCTGGCCCCAGCTGCTCTTATACTAGTTGTTCTAGTGCCTGTGACTTTTCTTGTCATAGGTCATTGTTCTATACAAACAGGTTTGTCAATTTTTCAGTTTAGTGATCCGGCACATGGTGATCTACCAGCAGTGGCTCCCTCATATGCAGTTGAAGAGTCAGCCTCTGCTGTATCCTGCTTATGGACAGCTTGGACAGTCTGTAACTGTCTCCAATAACATCTTTTAGTTGTTGTTGTTGTTGGTTTGTTTTTTTTTTTTTTAACTAGGAACATCTCCTCCTTGACAGCCTATCTTTAAGGTTGGAGGACTGTTAATCTGTACTTGCCACTGTTGTCATAGATCTCCTCCCCATAAATTCATGGTTATATCTGCCACATATGGCCTCAATCTCTCTACCTGACCTTCTGGCCCTATACATTTAATCCATTTTAGACTTTGTTTTACCTGAGACAATGTCCCAATTCATACTTGCTGTGTAGATACCCTTTGAAGCGGCCAAGCTGGATTCCAGAAATCTTGTGATATTAAAGTTACATCTTATCCAGTATCCACTAAACCTTCAATCTCAATTCCATCTAACTATAATTTTAACTTTGGTCTCTTATCATTCATAGTAGTTTGCCAAAATATCTGGTTTTTTGGAATCTTTCAGATCTCTTGTTTTATCCCTTGGAGCTGCTCTATATCTGTTAAATGGTTTAAGTTTTGAGCAGCTCTGTCCTATCTGGCCTTGATTTTTCTAGTTGTTTTTCAGAATAGTCTTTCCTTGGTGGACAGGAAACAAATGGCTCATGTTGGGTTTGTTTTGTTTTGGTTTGTTTTTGTTGTTGTTGTTGTTGGGCCTTGAGTGAAACCCCTTAGTCAGTTTTCTGATAGTAAGGAATTCCCTCAGACATCTTTGGATGACCAACATTCATGAGCCTTATATCCATTCCTTTCACATCTTCTATATTTTACAGGAAACTTTCTACCTGAATTATATTATAGAAGGATTTTTCCTTAAAACTGTTTGTCTACCATCCTTTGGGTTTCACAGTCACAGCAATGGCCATTTTGTCTTTTTATATCTCCTGTAATTGTTTGTCCAAACACAACTGAATTGTAAGCATTTATTTTTATAGCTTTAGTAGTTTTAATCCATTCATGATGAGGTGTGGATCTTGCTCTTAAAAGTCTAATAGCCTTTTGGCACTCAGCATTAGCACTTTCAAAAGCTAGAGATTCAACTAAAATTTCTCTAACAGTTGAATCTGATATTGCTCGATTCAGAGCTGTAGTTAATCTTTGTAAAAAGTCAGTGAACGAGCCAGTTGTGGTGGTGCATGCCTGTAATCCCAGCATTTGGGAGGCAGAGGCAGGTAGAATCTCTGTGAGTTCAAGACCAGCCTGGTCTACAAAATGAGTCCAGGTCAGCCAGGGCTCTGTTACACAGAGAAACCCTATCTCAAAAAACCAAAACAAACAAACAAAAAAAAGTCAGTGAAATTCATTTGAAACCTAAGTTATCTTTGTAAATGATTCAGCTGGTTTCTGTTGTTCAACCTAGTCCCAAGCATTTAAGGCTACTGTACAACAGTGTTCTAGAACAGGACTGTCAAGGGTAGTCTGCACTCTCAATTCAGAATACAGACCTTCACCCAGTAAGTGATCCTTAACAATATCAATGCCTCTAGCCCTATTTCATTGCCCCATGATTGAAGCCTCATATTTTCACCATGTCAGTCATTGTAATTGAGAGCTAGGCCCTACAATGGCTATCAACAAATCCCTTCAGTCTTCTGGAATTAGATGATTCCTTAAGTATCTGTTTGACATATGGTGAATGTAACCCATAACTGGTCATGGCTTCCTTAAACCTTTTTAAATCTTGTCCCTCTATAGGTTGCCACTCTAATTCTTTTTTTTCTGAGACGGGTTTCTGTGTGTATCCTTACTGTCCTGCACTCTCTTTGTAGACCAGGCTAGCCTTGAATTCAGAGTTGAATTCTAGATAACCTTGTGGATTTCTGTCATCTCTTCCTAATTTCCTTATCAAGGCTGAGAAAATCATTTTAGGTTTTTTAAAAACAGACATAAACTGCCCTTTTGCAGTCTTGTTACAAGGTGGTGCTGTAGGTTTTGGCCTTCCTTCCTGTCTCTTAGTATCTTCCTCAATTTTATAATGTTTTAGTAAATTTTCTTTGACTTGTCTCCTTTTTTCATCCTTTTTCTTTTCCTGCATCACTGTCATCTTTGTAATCTTTCATTCTTTTGTTGTTGTTTTGTTTTTATTTTTATTTTCTTTGTATAACTGCCTGTACAGGCAGTATACAACTGAAGTTTTTCAGCCTAATATAATAAGCTGAGCAATGGCCTCATCATAAGGGAGTATGACCTTATTAGAGCTAGCAGACAGATGAACCCATAGGATAGGTGCTGCCTGCCAGATTAACCCTGTGGGAGTGAACTTAGTATTGAAGACTATAAAATACAGAGGCTTCTCAGTGTCCCAGAAGTTAACAAACCGCTTCTCCACAGCTTTCTGTACCACCTCCAGGGCCAGTCTTGCAGGTGGAGTAAGACTCCTAGAGCTCTTGGTAGACGGGTCCCCTCGCAGGATATCAAATATGGTGGTTTAAGTTCATCAGTAGTAAGCTTAAGATAGGGCCTAATCCAATTTATATCCACCAACAGTTTTTGGAAATCAATTTAGCGTCCTTAAATTATCCAGCCTTAACTGAACTTTTTGACAGGTAATCTGTTTTGGAGAAAGATTAAATCCTAAATGACTATAAGGATCTCTGGTTTGAACCTTCTCAGGGGCTGTTTGCAACCCATAACCTTGCAATGCTGCAGGTAAGTCAGTCAGGCAGCTCATTACCCCATGTGGATCTTTATCAGAGATCAGAATATCTTCCATATAATGAATGATAGAGATATCTGGCCATTTGTTCCTAACAGGCTCATTACCCTATGTGGATCTTTATCAGAGATCAGAATATCATCCATATAATGAATAATAGAGATATCTGGCATTTGTTTCTAACAGGCTGAATGGCAGTCCAGGTTTACCATAAGCAAAACTAGTTTTGTTTTGATTCCTTTGAGCAAGCATAGCAGAAACAGTTAATCCTTTCATGACTGCAGCCATAGCCAGGCCCTGCTGATACGAGGGTCCATATGTCCACACATAGGCGAATGAACGTGGACAAATCAGCTGTAGCCCTATAAGGGCAAATGGCTGCTTTACAGGCAGTGTTAGCATTCTCATAAGCAAGTTGTTCAACAAAGGGAATACCGCTATCCAGGTCTCCAAAAATTCTTTCTGCAGCTTTCCAAAGTCTGTCTACAAACTCCTGGAAGGGTTCGTCCGGGCCTTGCTTAGTGTTAGACAAGCTAGTACCTAAGTCTCCTTCACAGGCAACCCTAGCCAAGCTTTTCTTACCGCAGCGGCTGTCTGTGCAAACACAGCAGGTGGATGATGAGTCTGATTGTTATTTCCTTCAAATCAACCTTATCCCAATAGCATTTCCAAGTCCCACTCACCATTACCTGCTTGGGCACTGAGCAGTGCAATTCTCTCAGCATTCTCTCTAAATTCTGTTAAGCATAATAAATAATCTGCTCCTGACAGAGATGCTTTGGCTACCGTTTTCCAATCTGTAGGAGTTAAATATGACTCAGTGAGAGACTCAAAAAGCGCCACAGTGAAAGGCGCGGTGGGCCCATATTGGGAAGCTGCTGTTTTTAACTCTTTTAGAAGCTTAAATTCGAGTTGATTGTCTGAATCTATTGCCTTGTTAATCTAAGATCTCTGTCACCGGGAAAGCATACCCGGGACATCCTCCCTGCTCTTAGCGGCTTGATGAACAGGTCTCTCCAGAGGGGAAAGTGCCGCTTTGATCTTTTTGAATTTGAATTGTTCGTCAGCATACGGAGGTGGCTTGTTTACACCTCCCCAGGTGGGCCGGCCAGGATTACCGTACCTGGCAGACTCCTCTTCTAAATCTCCTTCCTCAGCAGAACTAAACTCATTGTCCTCTGAGTCAGATGCAATTTTTGCTGCTCGAAGGCTCCTATAGGGATTATTGAGGTCATCAGCTGAATCTGACTGTCTGATTTTCTCTCCTCCTTTATTGATTCCAGTCATGGACCTCACTTAATTTTTCATGTACTTCTTTGTGGGAATCCCTAATAGCAGCATTTACAATAGCACGCAAAGAAAACATAATTTCTCCCGCTTCTTTCTCTTTTAAAATTTATTTTGCTCTTTCCCAACGTTTACTATTTAACGTCCCGTTCTCAGGGAACCAGGGACATTAAGTCTCTACAATATCTAGAAATTCTTCTAAAGTTCTCTTTTTAAAACCCACTCCTTGTGTTTGAATCAAGCCTTTTAAAGACTTCAGAAATACTCTTTTACTATTGCTTTGTCTCATATTGCGCTGTCCACGGCACTCACCGATTTCTCCAGCGGGCCACTAGACAAACACTTCCACTTTGCAGTGTTGGGCTCCAAATCACAGCGGTCCTCAACGAGTCCGTGCCATCCCCCCAACCCCCGTTACCAGGATCCCGAGCTTCGGCTCCAACTGTCATTAGAGCGACCATCCGTTGTATACTGCCTGTACAGGGGGCTGGGAATGAAAGGGACAAAGAACACAAGGACGGACACCACGTCAGACTCTGATCAAAGGGCCAATCTTTACTACTCCTCAGTTCACTATAAAGTTAAAAACACGAGCCGGGCGGTGGTGGCACACGCCTTTAATCCCAGCATTTGGGAGGCAGAGGCAGGTGGATCAAAACAAAACAAAAACAAAAACTGTAAATACAAGGCAGGGTAACCATGGCAACGCATACCTCAGAATCTTCCCACTTTCTCTACAGGGTCATCGAACAGAGCAACAAATTCTAGGTGCAAATACAAGGACATTCCCAAGTTTACTGGCCAAACCACACGATACAGCGAAAAGCTGAATATGTGACAATTCACCAAATGGCTACTATATAACAGCCCTGGGTGTCTTGGACTGGCTTTTGTAGACCAGGCTGGCCTCCAACTCAACTCAGAGTTCTGCCTGCCTTTGTCTCCCAGGGATTAAAGGTGTGGGATTAAAGGTGTGTCCCACCATACCTGGCTTCTTTACATTTTTTTTTTTTTTTTGGTTTTTCGAGACAGAGTTTCTCTGTGTATCCTTGGCTGTCCTGGATTCACTTTGTAGACCAGGCTGGCCTCGAACTCACAAAGATCTGCCTGCCTCTGCCTCCCAAGTGCTGGGATTAAAGGCATGCACTACCACCGCCCAGCTTCTTTTCATTTTTTAAAAAAGATTTTATTGATAGATTGTGTATAAAGTGTTCTATCTATGTGGATGCCATACCAGAAGAGGTCACCAGATCTCATTATGATGGTTATGAGCCACCATGTAGTTGCTGCTGGGAATTGAACGCAGGACCTCTGGAAGAGCAGTCAGTGCTCTTAACCTCTGAGCCATCTCTCCAGCCCTTCTTTTTCATTCTTAATTATAAGCTTTTCTAATTTTAATTCTGAAGTTTGTCTCCATGTTTCATTTTTCTCCCTTTCTTGCATCTCTACTCTTTGAGAAGGCATAAGAAGCCATCTTGGCTATGAAGATTCTAAGGATTACTAATGTGAAAATAATCATAATTGTTAATGTGTCAGTTCCAATTAGGTCATTTATCTCTTTCTCCTCTGCTTCCATTTTTTTGTTTGTTTGTTTTGTTTTTTGAGACAGGGTTTCTCTGTATAATAGCCCTGGCTGTCCTGGACTCTCTTTGTAGATCAGGATGGTCTTGAACTCATGGACATCTGCCTGTCTCTGCCTCCTGAGTACTGGGATTAAAGGGGTGTGCCACCATGCCCGACTTGCTTCCATCTTTTTTTTTTTTTTTTTTTTTTTTGGTTTTTCAAGACAGGGTTTCTCTGTGTAATAGCCCTGTCCTGGACTCACTTTGTAGACCAGGCTGGTCTTGAACTCACAGAGATCCACCTACCTCTGCCTCCGGAGTGCTGGGATTAAAGACGTGTCACCACGCCTGGCAATTAGACAGCTCTGAACTGCCACGTGGTTGCTGGGATTTGAACTCGGGTCCTTTGGAAGAACAGCCAGTGCTCTTAACCGCTGAGCCATCTCTCCAGCCCCTTGCTTCCATCTTTAAACCATTTAAAATGGCATTATATAAAGTCCAAAGACTCTGTGTCATTGTGCCTCTCATCCTTATGTTCCTGGATTCTTTAGTTTTAATTCTCTCCCTAAGGACTTCATTTTACCAATCTTAAAAATTTAATATCTTGGGCGGGGCGGTGGTGGCGCACGCCTTTAATCCGAGCACTTGGGAGGCAGAGGCAGGCGGATCTTTGCGAGTTCGAGGCCAGCCCGGTCTACAAAGTGAGACCAGGACAGCCAGGGCTACACAAAGAAACCTTGTCTCAGAAAAACCAAAACAAAACAAAACAAAACAAAATTAATATCTTACCAGTTCAGAAGTTTGGGGCTTTTCAGTTTCACCATCTCTAGAAAATGTTCCTTCTGAATTTCTGTGTGTTTTCAGCTCCTGAGGCTAGCACATGTCTATGTGGTTAATTCTGTCTACCCCTTCAGGTCAGCTCCGTGGGTTTTCAGCTCCTGGCTCTGCCTACTGCCTGCCCTGGCCTGGCCTGGCCTCCTACCCGCTGTGCTTCTTGTACAGCTTCAGGCCTTCACCTGTGGCTTCAGGACTCTTCTCCAGTGTTCGGCTCACTGCTATGGAAGTTCTTACATTCTTTTTTTTTTTTTTTTTTTGGTTTTTCGAGACAGGGTTTCTCTGTGTAGCCCTGGCTGTCCTGGACTCATTTTGTAGACCAGGCTGGCCTCGAACTCGCAAAGATCTGCCTGCCTCTGCCTCCCAAGTGCTGGGATTAAAGGCGTGCACCACCACTGCCCGGCATGTTCTTACATTCTTAAAGGAACCATGGCTAGCTTTCGGATGTGGCTTCAGGACTCTTCTCCAGTGCTCGGCTCACTGCTATGGAAGTTCTTACATTCTTTTTTTTTTTTTTTCACCTTTTTTATTTTTCTGGTTCCAGTTCTTACATTCTTAAAGGAACCATGGCTAGCTTTCGGATGTGGCTTCAGGACTCTTCTCCACTGCTCGACTCACTGCTATGGAAGTTCTTACATTCTTTTTTTTTTTTTTTGGTTTTTCGAGACAGGGTTTCTCTGAATATCTCTGGCTGTCCTGGACTCACTTTGTAGACCAGGCTGGCCTCAAACTCACAAAGATCTGCCTGACTCTGCCTCCCAAGTGCTGGGATTAAAGGCGTGCGCCACCACCGCCCGGCTAGTTCTTACATTCTTAAAGGAACCATGGCTAGCTTTCGGATGTGGCTTCTGTGTCTGGAACTTTTGGCAAAGCCTGTATCGAGTGTCTAAGCTTGGATTCTATGCTCCACTTTGGGTGCCATTTGTTGTAGGGTGTTTTCTGTGACTGTGTATTTTTCCACCCATGCTCCTGTTCCCAAAAGGACTCTGAGGCTTTATTATATTTACAAACATCTTGGCCATAAGCTTTGGCTTGTTCTTCAACTAGCTCATAACTTCATTACTCCATTATTCTAATCTTTGTGTGCTGCATGACTGGTTACCTTTCACGTGTCTGTTCTCCAGAATTCCCAGGCAAATTTCTCCCCACACCTGGCATCCACTCTTCCTACTAGAACTCCTCCCTACTATTTCCTGCCTCAGCTATAGACCAATCACCTTTTTATTGACAGGTGAAGTTTCCATAGACAGAAGAGATTCTTTCCACCACTTGCTAGCCTGATAATCTAGCTGAATTGGAAAACTCCAGATTCAGTCTTTGGACTTCATATTTTTCAGTATGGAAAAAAATAAGTCAGAGACCAATCAAGGGTAGGACATACAGGTGAACACACACACACACAGGTGCATTCAAGCATGCACACACATACAAGAAAAAAAAATTGATGTATATGTTACCTGGTACTTGAGTATAAAACACACCCATAAACATTTATACCAGAAGGTTATTTTTCTTTATAAATAGGGATTTTTTTTTAGTATTTCTGAGCCCTAGGGATCCATTCTACCACATGACCTGTAAATCTGTTCAACTTTTGTGTCCTAGACTTCTACTGCTTGCCAGAAATAAACCCACAGCCCATAGCTCAAACTGACACTGAAAAGAGCAACTCAAAACAGGGAAGCCAGAAAGTGAAGGGGAAGAGGAATTCTGTAAATTGTCCATGGCACAGTGAAAGGTGTGGAGTCAGCCAGGCAGCTCCACTTCCACGTCAGTGGGCAAGAGAGTCCTTACCAGGGAATAGCTCATTATCTTCATAAAGGACCTTGGGGCCTCCCACTTTTTACCCAGATCATCATTGGTAACTGTACTTTCATCTTTTGAGCACTTTGATTGCTATGGCATTCAAGACCACCAAAGGAATAGCACAGACTCAACTCAATTATAATTAAAGGATTTGTTGATTACTGCTAGCAGGACAACAATCTCTAACCCAAACTTGAGAGATTGCTGCTCAAAGTGGAGGGAGGTGTATTATGTGCCTTTTATTTTGTTTTAAACAACTTATTTTTCTTTTTTTTATGATACTTTATACCTCTACCTACCTTCCAAGCCTATTCCTTTCAAACCCCCAACACTAGGTAGGAAAGAAAGGTTAGAGGGGAAAGGGATGTAGGTCTCTTTTAGCTACTTCTTGTTGATTAGGGTTGTCGCGTTCTTTGGGGCAATACCAATCTCAGTAGTCAAGATATCCAGCAGTCCTGCAAACCAGCAAGAGCAAACTAGCAAACACAGCAGCAGGACGAACCAGCAGCAGGGAGAAATGCAACCTCTCCCTCTTTCAGAGTGAGCGCCCCTGTCTCTTTCCAGGCTCTGGCATTTATTCACTCTCTAGAATCCTTGGAATTAAACTTTCTGCAGCTGGCTAAACCATGCCCTTGCTAGAGCATGAGACGATTACAGTGAACACCTGTGGACAAACTGGAGCAGCTCCATATCAAACACCTACTCAAACAAAAACATTCTCATATCATAACTTGGTTTTTTTAAGGAACAAAAACCTCTTACCACAGTGAATGAAGGATTTTTAAAGACGAAAACCCCAAGAAGACCCTGAGAATTTGTACAAGCAAGCCAAGGTTGTTTTGCTCTGCCAAGATTAGGTTGTCAAGGTGACCTCAAAATAGTCCTTGAATGTCTACACAAGCAGGTTATAGAAGTCAAAAAGCAGTCAGGGCTGGAGAGATGGCTCAGAGGTTAAGAGTACTGACTGGGGGCTGGAGAAGACTGACTGTTCTTCCAAAGGACCCGGGTTCAAATCCCAGCACCCACATAGCAGTTAGCAACTGTCAGTGACTCCAAGATCTGACACCCTCACACAGACATACATGCAGGCAAAACACCAATGCATATAAAATTTAAAAATTTTAAAAAAAGTACTGACTGTTCTTTCAGAAGTCCTGAGTTCAATTCCCAGCAACCACATGGTGGCTCACAACCATCTATAGTGAGATCTGGTGCCCTCTTGTGGCCTGCAGGCATACATGCAGACAGAACACTCTATATAATAAATAATTTTTTTTAAAAAGCAGTTATATCATAACAACTAGCTAAATGGTCATGAGGTAGGCTGTATATTTCTGGGTGGGGGTCACTGAACTTATCTTACAAGGACTGGAGTCAGAGACAAGTGGCTAATGGGTACCAGATGGATGCCTAGCACAGAATGGAGTTTCTTTAGACATCACAGATGAGTGGGTGAAGGGGCCTGTTGACTGGCATGCACCATTTTTGGTTTTTAAAACAGGATTTCTCTGTGTAACCCTGGCTATCCTGAACTCACTCTGTAGACCAGGCTGGCCTCAAATTCACAGAGATATGCCTGCTTCTGCCTCCCAAGTGCCAAAATTGATTCCTTAATGGGAGTTAGCACCTTGGTATTTGGACCCATCAAGCCATCCCTTATGAGTTTAGCTATTGTGTGTCAGTTTCTGAGAAACAGACAATGTGGGTGTAGTGACAGGCATTTTGGGTTCTGGGATTGGAAAGCTTGCCCAAGGTGTGCTACAGTGGCCAAGATGGCCTTTTTTAGGAAGACTAGCTGCCCACCACCATCAAATGTCTGAGCCTAGTGAGTGAGAGCACATCCTCCTCTCTTCTCCTTACCCCCCAATGCCCTTCGCACCCATCCTCTCCCACACCACCCATCCTCTCCCACACCCCACTGTCACTCTTCCATCCCTAACCCTCACCCTCCCTGGATTCTCTAGCTCATTAGGAAGTCTCCTACATTCTCATTCCAAACCTTTCTCTACAACAATTTTTAAAACAGTGGCGAGCAAGCCAGTCATGGTAGTGAATGTTTTTAATCCCAGCACTTTGGAGGCAGAGGCAGGCAGATCTTTGTGAGCCTGTTCTACAAAGTGAGTCCAGGACAGCCATGGCTACACAGAGAAACCTTGTTTCAAAAAAAAAAAACGAAAAAAAGAAAGAAAAAAGGGGGAAAAAAGAAAGAAAAAAACAAAAAAAGGAAAAGAAAAAAAAACTGGAGAGTGCCCTGTTCTCCACATTTGTGTATATCTAATTTTTATTTATGTAGTTTGTGTGTGTGTGTGTGTGCGTGCGTGTACCAGGAGACGGTGTTGGATCCCTGGTGCTGCTGGAGTTCAGGCTGTAACAAGGGTGTTGAGAACTGAACTCTAGTCCTCTGTAAGAACACTGAACCATCTCTCTAACCCTAGGTTTTGCTTTTGAGGCAGGGTCTTGCTGCATAGCCCAGGCTGGCTTCAAACTCTAAGTCCTCCTGTCTCTGCTGTGTGTGTTACCATGCTCTGCATGGATGTCATTTTCTCATTCCCTTTTAAAAGACACTCAGTAGTACCTTGGTATAATGCATGGAGCTCTTCCTGACTGTCCTGACACTAGCTCCCTTACACTTTGGGGAACACACCCACACCACATACAATCCAGACCTGTCACTTCTCTCTGCCAGAAAGCTGACCTCCCCACCTGCCATTGCAACATCTTGTTCAGCCCACCAGTCTCCCTCAGAAGCCCTGTTTCCCAGGAATCCCATTCCCCATCATTGTATTAACTTTTCCTGGGGAACATATGTCTACCCACCCCAGATAGGACAACAAAGAGAAACATGCAGAGTCTCTGTGACCATCATACCCAGCAGAGTGACAAGCAGGAGCCAAGAAGGCAGTTTTGCTCAACACAACTCAGTAGCCAGTGTTGGTCCAAACTTTGGGAGTCCTGACCTCAAGTTGTTTATTTTAGACATATTTAAGCACAGTACAATTTAGTGAAAATTATTCTGGTGATATTAACTCAACCCTGCGTGCACAACGAAGCATACACAAATCTCGAGGAACAAAGTAAGCTAAACACAGATTAGACATGACTACACTGAAATTCTTTTTAAAGTCTATAAAGGTAAGTTCTATAGAGTGACTGAATAAAAATTATGATAAAGGTCTGGGGGAGAATCCAGTGCTGGAGAATCTGAGGTCACACAGATACTGCAAAAATCACTAGGCTAGAAAACACAACCTCCCCAACACTCGGGAGGCAGAGGCAGGTGGATCTCTGTAAGTTCCAGGCCAGCCTAATCAATAGAGTGAGTTCCAGGAAAGCCAGGGCTACTGTCTCAAAAAAAGTGAAAGAAAGAAAAGAAAGGAAAGGAAAGAAGGAAGACAGACATCCACTCCAGTCTTTTAGGGGGATAATATAGGCTTTCCATTTCTTCTCTTCAAGGAACAAGCCTGCGTGCCTACATTCCAGCCCCCCCCCCCACCATATACATCTGTGAGCACAGAGACCTCCGTGCCCCCTACACAGGTCAAAGTAAGGATTTCGCCCATGTCTACCCTGGTGAACCGATGAGCTTACTGGGTTTTCTAATAGAACCATGGCCAGTGGTTGCTTGAGCGGCCCTCCCCAAATAGTGCATCATCCAAAAGTCTCACCTATCATGAATGATGAATCCCATCACTGCCTAGCTGGAGTCTCTCACTTAATCTACTCTGTATCACCAATGGTCTGGACCAGGTGTCTCTTGGGGTAGCCTGTAAGGAACTGACACACACAGGGGAATGGCGCACTGCCAGAGAGCTGCAGGCTCTGGCCACTGCCTGGGGCTTCCTTAGTGGGTCCAGGAGGAGGAGTCAAGGGGCAGACGGTAGGCGGTTTGCAGTTCTGATTGACAGGTGTGAGCTACACCAGAAGCCTTCGTTGACTGTATGTCCTTTCCCATCATGTATCTGATTGCAATCACGTGTGTGTCCAATTATGCAGGGGCGTAAGATAGTAACTAGAGTTTTTTCTCTACATGTTGATTTTGACACAGCCCCCCTTGCTACATATGTACCCCCAAACCAGCCTCAGCTGGATTGACCCACAAACCCTTACTCTCAGGACATATTTCAGGATGCTTGGCCACAAAGGGGGAGTTACTAAGGGTTAATAGAGAGCTGTAGGTCTGAGTGACTCCATTGGTGTTCAGAGAGGTATTTGTGGGCAGCTCAGTGTGGGTGGGACCTTAAGTTGCTAAGTGCATTGCTGGAAAGGGGACTGTATATCGACCAAGCTATGCAGGGCCCCTGGTTGCTAAGTGATCCCTATGCTTGCTGGTGTCATATATACGCTAGTACCACCCAAGATCACACTGCTGGGGCATGCTGGAGTCTCTAATTATCTTCTGACCCCTTCCTTTTGTGTAGGAATGTCAACAGTCCTAATCTGTCCGAGGGGTGATGGCGGATACTCACAGCTGCTCAGATAAAGATGGTAATGGCTGTTACTACCCGAGGATAGTTTACCACAACACCCATTCCAAGTTGGCGTGGCCTAATCCCTCTTCTTCCCTCTGGGAGTACTGAACAGTCAGCTGTCTGGGGGAAAAAGTGTCTCCTCTTGCAATCCTATTGCGCCATGAATAACTACGTTGTCAGTAAAAAGGGGAGGAAGGGATGCATCGAGTCAGTGTGGACACTGGGCTCAGCCCCCAACACGGCACAGATTGTGTGTGATTGCACACACTTGCAATCCCAGCACTCAAGAAGTGGAGGCCGGAGGATCTTAAATTCAAGGTCACCGTCTGCTATACGATGACTTTGAAGCTAGCCCGGGCTATAAAGAAACCCGTCACAAAATTAAAAACAAAGAAGTTAAAGAAAAAGCATGCTGTCGGGCATGGTGGCTCACACCTGTAATCTGAGATGGGAGAACTGCTGTTGAGTGTGAAGAAACCAAATCAATTAAGACAGGGTGACAGTGTGGTTTCTGTGTTCCAGGTTAGACAACAGAGGCTTCGGTTGACTGGTTCGTTCATGGGCTTTCCAGACTCCCCCCTGTGCTGGCCCCTTTGCAGAACACAGCGTCGTCAGCTTTGCCTGGCTCATCCAGGTCCTGGACAAGCTGTAGATAGATGGGGGGGGGGGGGGGAGACGCTTCCCCTGCTACACTATCTCTTGCTGTATGGCTTCCGGGAATCCCCGGCCCAGGCCTCACCCTCTGCTTCTAGGCCTGCTTTACCATCTGGCCAGATGCAGGCAGATTTAAACCTATTTTCAGGCCCAGAAAACAATATTCCCTTATGTAAGATGTCACCTGCTCAGACTCTGCCCCTCTGCAGAGCATTCCCTAGTCATAAGGAACTGAAACGAAATTTGGCTACATATTTTTCCTCTTTGAGGGAGAACTGCTTCGCAGAATATATAGTATGAAAATCTCTGCATCTTGAAGTATTTCAAATATTTAGCCAATATTAAAAATTTTAAATATGCCAGGCGTGGTGGCACATGCCTTTAATCCCAGCACTTGGGAGGCAGAGGCAGGCAGATCTCTGAGAGTTCAAGGCCAGCCTGGTCTACAAAGTGAGTCCAGGACAGCCACAGCCAGGGCTACACAGAAAAACTCTGTCTCGTAAAACCAAAAAAAAATTTTTTTTAAATATATCTATATATATTTAAATTTTTAAAAAGCATATATATGTAGCAAGGCAGCTTTTGTTATTTTTATATTATATTAATTATTCATTCTAATTTATTTTGCTATCCTTAATACCTTATGCCTCCCGTCCACCCTTGTTCCTCCCAACCCCCCATCACTATGCAGGAGACAAAGCAGGTTAATGGTGAAAGGGGGCGTAGTTCTGCTGATTAGGGTCGTTGGATTCTTTGGATTCTTTGGGGGCAATACCAGTCTCATTAGAAGTCCAGCAAACCAGGAGACAGCAGCAGGAAGAACAAGCTGCAGTTTGGGGGAGCACCAGCAACTGGGAGAACAGCAAGCGCTTTCTACCTTGTAAAGCTTTCTCCTACTTCTTTGTAGAGCCTTTTCTCTTACTTCTTTATAAAGCCCATTCTCTTCTTTGTGGAGCTTCGTCTGTCTTTTTCTCTTTGTAGCTCCCCTCTCCTCAGGGCTCTGGCTTTCCCCCCTCATTTGTAGAGCCCCCCTTTCTCCTTGAGGCTCTGGCTTTTTATTCCTTTCTCCCAAGTCCTCAGAGTTAAACTTGTTCAGCTGGTTAAGCCACGCCCCTCCTAGCTCTAGAGACCGTTAATACTTTACACCCGGGTCTTTTTAGTTTTTTTGAGACAGGGTTTCTCTGTGTAGCCCTGGCTGTCCTGAACTTTGTAGACCATACTAGCCTCAAACTCGCTAAGATCCACCTGCCTCTGCCTCCCAAGTACTGGGATTAAAGGCATGGGCCACCACACCTGGCAAAAAAAAAATTTTTTTTTTTTTTTGGTTTTTTCGAGACAGGGTTTCTCTGAATATCTCTGGCTGTCCTGGACTCGCTTTGTAGACCAGGCTGGCCTTGAACTCACAAAGATCCGCCTGCCTCTGCCTCCCAAGTGCTGGGATTAAAGGCGTGCGCCACCACCGCCCGGCAAAAAAAATTTTTTAATGTGTTTTGTGTTTGTGTGTACCACACATGCATACTTGATACCTGTGGAGGTTAGAAGAGGGCATTGGATCCCCTGTAACTGGAGTTATAGATGGTTGTGAGTCACCTCGTGAGTGCTGGGAGCCAAGCCTGGGTCTTCAAGAGTAGCAAGTGCTCTTAACTGCTGAATCATCTCTCCAGCCCCAAATTTTCTTTTTTAAATTAAGTTTATTTTTAAGTAATACATGAAAACATAAAAAATGGGCTGAAGAGATGACTCAGGCATTCGAATCACATGCATATACCCCTCCACACACACATAACATACTTTAAATATATATATAAGAGGCCAGGCATGTTGGTGCACACCTGTTGAGGACAGACCCCATCCTTGCACCGGGTGAGATTTGTGGGGTGTACAGGGCTCACCACCGCACAGATAGTTCCAGAACTCAGCTTCAGCTACAAGATCTGCTTCTGCCTCTGTGTCCTGGGATCTCTCAGGGCTCTCCTGACCTCCTCTCTTCTTTCCTGCTCAGTCTTCTCCTCCAGACCTACCCAAGCTGCTCTTGCTTGCTCCCTGGTGGCCGACATGTCTACAAGGTCCATCTGAGAAAAAGTCCCTGACCTGCTCAGAAGGACCCACTTGTACATCTTGTATGTGAGCCAAGGGAGTCAACCAGTACATCTTCCCAAGAGATGTCAAGAAAGAGACTGAGCTAATAAGACAGTGAGTAAAGGCACTTTACCACCAAGTCTGACAACCTAAGACAGCTACATGGTGGAAGTCAGAACTGCCTCCTGGAGACTGTCCTCTGGCCTAAACACACCACACCATGGCATGCACACCCCCCCCACACACACACACATATGCTTGAAAACCCATAATAAAACATTTTTAAAGGAAAGATTAAAGTATCTGATGAGTCTTTTAAGGGTATAAATGAGACATGATGAGTCTCCGGAGTCTGGTCCCAAGGTGTAAGGGTTTAATTATTAAAATTTGGAAAAGTTCTACCCTCGTTTTTCCTCTACATCCCGCCTACTTTGACAGAGAAGCAATGAAAGTGTATTTGTCTTCTGCAGCTGCTTCCAAGGGAGCACGGGAGGGCCCTGTTCTGCATTGCTGACCCGCCATACGGTTGTCAGTCATTAAAAGCTTGCATGAGGAGAGGGAGGGCATATCTTAAGAGGCTGAAGACAAGGTTGACATCAGTTGAAGGTCAAGAGCTCCTGGATGCTAGGAGACAGACGCCAGTGTTGATGGTAATGGTTGATATCCCTGAGGCAATTGGAGATGTGGAGCTTAATGGCCTGTAACCTGGAAGATAGCAAGTTCACGGGAAGGGGAGAAAGGAAGAAGAACTTCACTAGTGAGCTGACCCAGTAGAGGTGGCAACCAGGAAAGCGGGTCCTGTGTGTCCTTTTGCAGGAGTGCGTCCTCATATGCTTTCTCTATTTTTTAGGTTTTTGTTTTGTTTTGTTTGTTTGTTTTTTCGAGACAGGTTTCTCTGTGTATCCTTGACTGTCCATTGGAATAGAATGTCTGGGTAAGTGCCAGCCAGTCTAGTCAGGAGTTAAGGGCAAACAGAGGCAGAAGTCCTGGGCAGAGGTCGAGTTGTGTTGTTTGGGGTCTTTTGGAGAAGATAAGGTAAGTAACTGTAGGGGCTAGAGGCAGGAGTACAGGAATAACTACAATCACAGTGGTTAAAAATGGAAACGGGGCTGGAGAGGTGGCTCAGAGGTTAAGAGCACTGGCTGTTCTTCCCAAGGTCCTGAGTTCAATTCCCAGCAACCACATGGTGGCTCACAGCCATCTACATTGAGATCTGCCCGGGCATATATGTAGAGCAAATACTGTATACATAATAAATGAATAAATAAATAAATGTTTAAAAAAATGGAAACAGGAAGATTTCAGCAGACAGGAACTATGGTAACAGTGGCTGTGAAGTATCCACTATAAGGAGCTGGACTCTTGTGATCTCCATCACCGCTTCAGGCAGGACATAGATGGGACCAGTCTCAAACTGTAACTCAGATCCCCTCTTCTGACCTCCACTGGTACCCACACCCACTTCTCCCTCCTCTACCATAAGTAAAATAAAATGTTGAGATAGACAGACAGAAAGAAAGAAATACTGTTCGTTAGGGTCTGGAGATGTTTGAGACTTGTTTTGCCTGCAGAGGTGATGGAGATCACCATAATGCTAACCGAAGTGCGCCATTAGAGTTTCTAGAGATGGATCAGCCTTAACTCTGGACAGATGAGCCCATGGTACTAGGTCTTGCAGTTTGACTGCAGATGAAGACACGAGTGGGACCTGATAGTGTCTACTCCAAACAGCTTCATGTGAATAAAAGTAACTTTTATTTGTCGCTGTAACTGTTGTCTTGCAGGCTTACTGCCTCTGTCTGCTAACCTAGGTCTGGTCCTGGAAGCTTCTAGCCTCCATACAATCTAATCTAGGCCTAGAATGTTTTCAGCCTCTGAGACTTACTGCTGAATAAGCTCACCCTTTCTAGCTCTTTCTGAACTCTAGCTGGCTGGTTCAACTTAGCTGTCCTGGCTGAAACTCCTGTCACAGTCATCAAGAGAACATGACAGTCAACATACTGGCAGCCGGGACCATACAACGATCAGCTATCCAGGTTTGCCTGGGACAGAGGACTAAACCAGCATGAAGGACTTTCAATGCTAAGACTAGGGAAGCTGGGGCAGCTGGTAACCTTCCTTTCCAGGCAAGCTGGCAGAATCTTTTTATTTTTCTCTTTTTCTCCCTTGGTACAGTGATTCTTCATAGAGCACTTGTGAAGTTCTTCCCAGCCATGGGAATATATATCAGTAAATGCAAGTGTTATTTATCATGCACATATATCCATCCAGCATAAACACCAATACTCATAAATAAGTTCACCTCACAGTGAGTTCAAGGCCAACCTGGGCTACATGAAATTCTATCTTTAAAAAAAAAGATTCTTGCCCAGCATGGTGGCACATACCTAGCACTTGGGAGACAGAGGCAGGTGGATCTCTGTGAGTTCAAGGCTAGCCTGGTCTATAGAATGAGTCCAGGACAGCCAGGGCTTCCTAGAGAAACCTTGTCTCACATCCCCCCCACAAAAAAGATTCTCTCCTCTTCCCCCTCATCATGCAGGAGAGCTGGCCCCAGGTCAGGAGAGTGGGAGAGCTGGCCCTGCCCCTCATGGGCTCCAGCATTCAAGAGAGTGGGCCCTGTACCTCACCTGGGCAGCAGAGTAGAGCTGGTCCTGGTGGCAAAACAACAGGTGAGTCAGCCCCAAGGGCATGAGAGTGGGAGAGCTGGACCTGCCCCTGCCAGCGTTGTCATTGGGTGTGGAAGCTGGGGCAGTGATGGAGAGCTCACCCTGGCAGAATGGGTGAGGAAGGGCTGGCAGGCTGACCAACTCAGCTACCAATCAAGCCCCGATCCAGGGCTTTCAGTTGGCCCACCTGACATCACCCTATGAACTGCTAGAGCACATAAAGGGGCTGGACCTACAGATACAAAGCTGCAGGCTCTCCAGGACACATGGCAACAACAGGATATTCAAGAGAAGCCCCAAAGAAGATACAGTGTTGATAGTGTAGCAGAAGCCAGAGGTCTCAAACCAGACCAATGATTCATTGCCATGAGCAAGATACAGTATTGATAGTGTAGCAGAAGCCAGTGGCCTCAAACCAGACCAATGATTCATTGCCATGAGCATTTGCAAGTAAAGATGTGAGGACAAAGGGTATACTGTGTGACACATTGTGACACACTACAGCTTCCATGATGAGATGGGTTGCTTTTGTTTTTGTTCTTTGATGTTGTTGTTTCATTATTTTTTAAAATTTCCTTTTGGGGGAGAGGTTGCAAGGGCAGATATGAAGGAATGGGGAGATGAGTGGGATTAGGGTGCATGATGTGAAATTCACAAAGAATCAATAAAGAGGTTTTTTTTGTTTTGTTTTTTCAAAACAGCGTTTCTCTGTGTAGTGGCTCTGGCTGTCCTGGACTCGCTTTGTAGACCAGGCTGGCCTTGAACTCACAGAGATCCACCTGCCTCTGCCTCCCAAGTGCTGGGATTAAAGGCATGCGCCACCACCGCCCAGCAGTAAAGAGTTTTTAAGGGGGCTTGAGAGATGGCTCAGCAGTTGAGAGCATTGGTTGCTTTTCCAGAGGACCTGGATTCAATTCCCAACACCCACATGGCACCTCACAACTGTCTATAACTCTAGTTCCAGGGGGTCCACACACAGACATACATTCAGGCAAAACACCAATGCACACAAAATAAAGATAAGTAAATTTTTTACAAAGTTATTTAAAAAGATTCTCTCTGGGCAGTAGTGGTTCACACTTTTAATCTGATAAGTAAATTTTTTACAAAGTTTTTTAAAAAGATTCTCTCTGGGCAGTAGTGGTTCACACTTTTAATCCCAACACTCAGGAGGTAGAGGCAGGCAGATCTCTGTGAAACTTGAGGACACTCTGGTCTACAGAGTGAGTTCCAGGACAGCCAAAGCTACACACAGAGAAATCCTGTCTCGAAAAACAAAACAAAACAAACAAAAATGATTTTCATATGCACATGTATTAAAAACATAAGTCACCTCTTCCTATTCATATTACACATGCACACAGAGAGAGAGAGAGAGAGAGAGAGAGAGAGAGAGAGAGAGAGAGAGAGAGCAAGTGCCATGCACACACTTACACATTTCCTGGATATGTATAATGATGTTTTTGTTAGTGATGTACCATGTATACTATGGTAGTCCTATGAGGTTTTTGTTTTGTTTGAGATTTCTCACTATGTAGCTCAGGTTGGGCTTGAACTCCTAATCTGTCTGCCTTAATTTCCTGAGCACTGAGATTACAAAAAGGCACCACTATCCATAGCTAACAGTCCTATAAAATTATATAACCTATTGACATTATAGCCATCCCAGTTTGTGCAAGTACACTGTGTTTGCAGAATGGTGGGATTCCTAACAAGACATTTCTCAGAACATATCTTCATTATGAAGTGACACATGACTCTATACCATAAATCCCACATACATGGGAATATGTCTAAACATACATACAGACACACCAAAAGTAAGCATATAACTAAGACCATCAGAGATATGTGTTTCAGCAGTCAACAATGAGAGGACCAGTGAATGGGCCTATGTGAGTGACACAGGAACAAAAAGCCAGGGTTTGCATGTCTCCTAAAATATATGTTGAGATTCACTTCCAGGGATGCTGGAATAGCTCAATGGTAGAGTACTTACCTAACACTTATTGAGGTTCCAGGTCCAATTTCTAGAGTTATGGGATCCACTTAAACCAAACATAACTCAAACATTAGGTCAAAATAGATGACAAAAATGTATTGTAATCAAGCTGCTACTGATTGATCAGAGCCACAGAACAGACTCGGGAGCTGAACTGCAACCCTGAGTCAGATTATCACAGAATAACCAAGCTTGCAAAACACAAACATCTGTGCCAAGTTATGGCTACATTTTTTTCCACCAATCAGAATAGGAGTTGGTCCCTGGGCCTGGGAACATAATAAACTTGTTTGACCCTGCCAGCAAGATGGAGTTGTCGTTGAGATGTCTGGATTCAAACAACTGTTTCCTTACAAGTTGTCCCTGATATGTCTGGACTCAGACACCTGTCTCCTTACAACAGAAGCTGTTGAGCTATTGGGAATTCCCTAGCCTGAGAACTTGAACTTAGTTTCTCTCTATGATTAAATAGAGTCTGAAAACAAAATGGCCGTACTTAGAACATGTTTCTTTTGCTTGTTCCCAACACTAGCTCTTCACAAAAAAAGAAAGCAAATAGGAAATTGGAAAGAAAAGGAAGAGGAAAGGAATAAATAAAAGAACTCTTAGCTAGGTGTGGTGGTGCATGCTTTTAATCCCAGCACCAGGGAGGCAGAGACAGGAGGCTCCCAAGTTTGATGCCAGCCTGGTTGACAGAGCGAGTTCCCAGCCAGCCAGGGTGAGTCAATCCATAGTGAGACCCTGTCTTAAAAAAGTAGCTGGGCACCGGGCGGTGGTGGTGCATGCCTTTAATCCCAGCACAGGCAGAGGCAGGCGGATCTCTGTGAGTTCAAGGCTAGCCTGGTCTACAGAGTGAGTCCAGGACAGCCAGGGCTACACAGAGCCTTGTCTCAGAAAACCAAAACCAAAACCACAAAAGACCTCAAAGACAAGGATTATGTGCTTTATATTTGTTATTTTAAATTATCTGCATGCATGTGTGTCTTTGGGGAGTGAAGGTGTGTGTGTGTGTGTGTGTGTGTGTGTGTAGGGTCCTGTGGAGGTCGGATCCATCTCCCTAGAACTAGAGTTACAGGCAGTGGTGAACCAGCAGATGGGGGTGCTGGGAACCGAAGTTGTGTCCTGTGGCAGAGCAAAAAGTTCTACTAATCACTGAGCCATCTCTCCAGCTCTCCAAAGGCATCTCATTAGGGCCTTGATATCCATAAAGTGGTATTTCAGGGGAGAAAAAAATCTTTATACACTCCATCAACATCCCATCTGGAGCAGGGAGTCAAGGTGCTGAGATGGTAAACAGGCTCTTAAAGCAGGTGGGTGGCTTGTGTTGCCTGAGGTGTCCAGCAGGGGGCGTGATCCAGAGAGGGCTGGGGTGTGGAACCTGCTGGGGCATGGAAGCCTTCCAGGTGCATTCTGGGTCCCTATTGCACTCAGCAGCCAGCTGTCCTACTGCATTCCTAGGAGAATGAGGTCTTATTTACATGTTGTGTAAAACAAAGCCATAACCAGCCAGAAAGCTGTGGTTCTGGCATGTGGCCATCACTGGTGCCACCTACCATCTCCAATGGGCCCTGGCCTTTCCCCTTTCGTCCCATCCAGGAGTGGGAACTGAGTCTCCCAGGCACCTTCTAGCATTAGCACTGCAGGGGAGAGGTTGTAGGCATGGCAGAGAGTGCTGAGCCAGCAGCTGAAGGATCAAGTCGCCATTAGGCCAGTTGCTAAATGTGAGGCCCCGGACCACTCAACTTCCCTTTTCTGGGGCCCCAGTTTGCCTCTCTGTTCTGTGACAACAATAAACTTGGAGTGGTGTGGAGAGAGAGGGGTCAATGCATGACAGGGGTGGAGGGTAGCGGTGCGACAGGGAGGAGGAAATGGGGAGGGGGAGAAGTGAGTGTGGCAGAGAGTTCTAGTCCCGAATATGTGGACCTGAGAGACACTTCATTCTCTGAGCCCTGGCAGGAAATGAGAAAAAGCAGTCTGGCTGTTCTCTGGCCTCTTCCATGGGGAGGATTATAGAATTCTTAGAGAATCTCCTTTTTTGTTTGTTTGTTTGTTTGTTTTGTTGTTGTTTTTTCGAGACAGGGTTTCTCTAATAGCCCTGGCTATCCTGGACTTGCTTTGTAGACCAGGCTGGCCTTAAACTCACAGAGACCCACCTGCCTCTGCCTCCCAACTGCTGGGGTTAAAGACGTACGCCACCATGCCCAGCCCTGTTTTAATTTCTTGCGATGCTGGGGACTGAGCCCAGTGCCCCATGCATCATAAGTAGGCACTCTACTCCAGATTGGCATCTCTTGCCCTGTTTTGACATTTTGTTGAAGGAAGTAGGTCTGTGTATGGGGGGAGGGGCGCGTGTGTTGTGTATGGGATGGTGGACGAGAAGGTCCAGTTTGCTTGTCTGCCAGCCCACGCACAGTGTGTCTGTCAGTTGGCACCAGAATCGTTCAGATTCCACTTCCAAGAGCACTGAGCTACAGCACACACTGAACTTCTAAAAGGGAGGGGAGTCAGATCCCTGCTCCATTCCCCAGACTCTCACAGTCCCATTTGGGACATGCCAGGGACAAATGTAACCACCAAAGGACAGTTTGTGCCAGAGACCAGAGCAACCTGTATGTCCTAAACACTTCGGTCAAGACTGGCCAGGGCTTCAGACAAGACTGGCAGCCAAGGGTGTGCTCTTGGGGAGGGGAGAGTTTTCACGGTGGAAAGCAGGTGGGTGAGATAGATATTCTAGAATATCTGTTCACCCCTGTGGTAATGAACATGGGGAACCTGAGGGGGCTGGGCCTGGAGGGGCACAGCTATGCATATGGAAGCTTGGAGGGAGGAGCACGGACCTACTGTGTGCTGGATGCTTTTCACACATCTTCCCACACAGTCAGCCCACTGATTGGCTGGTATTTTTCTCATGCTCATACAAAAGAGGCTTCTGAGACTCAGGCCAGGAAGGAGCAAGCTGTGCACAGAGCCAGGGTAAGAAATGAGGCCCTCAGCCCTGGATCTCCCGTCATGGCTCTATTGATTGGGGTCTGCTCCTAGGCAAAGACTGAAGACCAGAGGCTCTCCACAGAAGACCTCAGAGGTCTCATGCAGGCCACCCCTCCTCTCCTCAGCTTTCCAGTCCCTGTTCTCAGAGTGCAGCACTTGCCTTATCTCTACCTCTTCCCAGGGCAATCTGATCAAGGCCTGCTGTCATTAGGGGAAAGTCCCTGGGCTCTTCATAAACCCTCAAGGTCAGAACATAACAGGAGGGAGAACTTCCTCACTGCCACCACAGGGAAAACAGACAGGATTCTGCTCACAGTGCCAACAACTGGTGATCTCATAGGGAAATAATAGAATTTCCAGAAAGCATCAAGGCTTCTTCCTATCCCTCTTCGAGGTAGGGTCTCTGTGTGCAGCTCAAGCTGGCCTCAAACTCACAATCCTCCTGCCTCAGCTTTCTGAGCCCTAGGATCACAGATAAGCACCAACTTGCCAGTCTAGCATTGGTTTCTTTTTCTTTTTTTTTTTTGAGATTTATTTATTTTATGTATATGAGTGTTCTATCTGCATGTACACCTGCAGCCAGAAGAGGGCATCAGATCTCATTGTGGATGGTTGTGAGCCACCATGTGGTTGCTGGGAATTGAACTCAGGACCTTTAGAAGAACAGCCAGTGCTCTTAACCACTGAGCCATCTCTCCAGCCCCTAGCATTTGTTTCTTGATCCTGATGTTCAAGAGGCCCATGAGATGACCTGCAACCACCCAGCACTGGCTTGAGAAACAAACAGTGTCCAGGCCCAGCACACCCTTTCCACTGCATAACTATCTCGTCCAACAGTCCAGTAGGCTGATTTCAAGTGTTCTTGTTTTTTCTTTTCTTCCTTTTTGCAGTGCTGAAGATACCTTGGGTGTGTTAGGTCTGAGCGCCATGCTACACCTGGTCCTCAGATCTTGCCTTTTGACCCTGTCAGCTTCCTCCCTGCTTTACAGAGACAGAACTGAAACCCAGGAAGGTTGACTGGTCCACAGCCACACACCCTAAGCTCACACAGACAAGCCTGCTTGGTTCTGAAGCTCCCCCAGGGAGTGAGTGCTGGAAGGATGAATAAGTGAAGGAGTAACCTCGTGGATACATGATGAACAGATGGAGTCAGGTTCAAAGACCCAAAGACTGAAAGGCAACATTAATCTTGTAAGTCCTCCTGGCTGCATGGCCTTTCCACTGTGGAAAGCTGGGTGAAATAAAAGGCAAGTTTAGACGGCGGTGGTGGCACACGTCTTTAATCCCAGCACTCGGGAGGCAGAGGCAGGCGGATCTCTATGAGTTCAAGGCCAGCCTGGTCTACAAAGTGAGTCCAGGACAGCCAGAGCTACACAGAGAAACCCTGTCTCGAAAAACCAAAAAAAAAAAAAGAGTACTAGTTGCTTTTCCAGAGGACCCGACTCAGTTCTCAAGTCAGGTGGTTCCTAACTGCCTGTCATTCTAGTTCCAGAGGATCTGAAACCCTCTTCTGAACTCTTTGGGCACCTCACACACATGTGGCACACCCTAGCATGTACACATAAAAAAAAAAGTTTTAGATCTAAACCTAACAAAAAATGTTTAAAAAAAATCTAATAGCAAGGATGCTGTACTGGTGAGAATGTGGATATGCCACTGTGACAGACAGCGCTGTATATCAACCCCTAAAGTAAATCAATAACCAGGTGTGCAGGCACACGCCTTTAGTCCCAACACTTGGGAGTCAGAAGCAGAAGGATCTTTGTGAGTTTGAGGCCAGCCTGGTCTACGTAGTGAACTCTAGTGTTACCGAACTTTTTAAAGTATTATTAAGTATTTATTAACAATATTCACTTATTGTTAATTAAAACAACTTCTTAAATATTAACCCTATAAATTCTTACAACCCCTTTAACCTAACCACTAAACCTATTGATAATTATTTTCCTAACCTTTTAGAAGGACACAGTCTCTGGGGCAGGTCCTCAGTCGTCAGGAACGCAGTCTCTGTGGTAGACCCTTTAATGCACTTAGTAGTCCTTTTTTTCTGGAATATCTCAGATGTAGATCTGTCAGGGTAAATTGCAGTCTCACCTTAAATAAAGCTTGATGCTTTCTTCTCTCTGGGAGACCTCAGCCGTCTGAAGGCCAATTTATTTCCTTCACATCAGCAACTCTGCCGCTCTGCCTCAGTCTTTAACGTCAGCCACAGTTTCGTTTAGGCCACTGTTCGGACAGATCAAACCCCTCTAGGCAAAAGATGAGCCACAGGGTTTAGTCCTTGGCCTTTTGCTGTCTTGCACAGGCTTTCTTTGCTCACCAGCTTCTTTCTGCCTCAGGGAGATCTGGCCACCAACTGATGGCCAGCACTTTCTCCAGCAGAACTCTCGAGCATTCTAGCATCAGTGACCTCCTCTTGATGGGGCTCCATGCACTGTCCTTACATAGGAGGAACTCTGTTTCAGCTTAATTTGGGCTCCGCCCACTTAGCAGCTGAAAACAATGTCAGGCCAGATACTTTGTTTCTTAGTCCATTAAGTCTTTCCTGGCTTCAACCTTGTTTTTCGGTCATTAAGTCTCCTGTTTGTTTCCTGTTTTCACCTGACTTCATCCTTGTTTTTCCACAAGCTGATAAGCTAATCTCTCACAGCCAAGTTGATCTTCATGCCCCTAATTAAGAGACTGTATCAGATATTTACTAAATCTAAATTAATCTAACTCCCTACACTCTAGGCCAGCCATGGATATACAGTGAGACCCTGTGTCAGATAAATAAATATCTGGGTGTGATGGCACATGCCTTTATCCTCAGCACACAGTGGGCAGAGGCAGGTAGAAAAAATAGTTAATTAAATGATTTAACCAGTATTTATATTATCTTTAATTGGTTGGCAGTGTTAATCCTTAACCCGCCATTATAAATGAATACACACAGACCACCATGTGGATTTTAACAAGCCTAGCCCTGGGTTGTGCGATCCTAGCCCATCTAAGCTAGCTCATAATTCTATTACCCAAATATGGCCCCATATATACATACGTCCCTTTGGACTATTATTCTCCACATTAAGCCGATGTTCCAGGCCATGTGGAAGGATCTTCTTCAATCTACCCCAAGGCGTGTCTTCCTTGTTTACTCCTGGCTTTCCTCCGGCCTTCTTCTTCCCAAGATGCTCTCTGCCTCCCTCAAAAAGCCGGCACATCTTAGTTTTGCCTACCTCTGTCTTTGCCCAATCTCCAGGCCTCAGCATTTATTTAACCAATCAGAGTCAATTAAGTAACAGACAGCAAACAGGACCAATTAACATTTAGCATGCTTAACACCACCCCATCAACATAAGGACACCTTGTCTCGAAACAAAAATAGATATATGAAAGTAAGATTGGGAGCTGGGTGAGGTGGTATACACTTGCAATTTGAGCATTTAGGAGACTGGGACAGGAGGATTGCTGTAAGTGTGACACCCACCTGAACTACATAGTGAGTTCTAGGCCATCCAGTGCTACAGAGCAAGACTCTGTCTATAAAATAAAGTTCCTACAACATCCAGCGGTTGCACAGGGCATATACATTAGTTTGTTAGTTTTCTCGTTGCTGCCACCAAATATCTGATGAGGGGAAACTTAAAGGAAGAAGGTTCAGTCTGCTGTGATGAGAAAGTTGTGAAATGGGAGTGGCTGGCAGCAATGTGGGACTGCCTGCTCACATCTCAGGGGAACAGGAAGCCCAGTGCTCTGACAGTTCTAACCTAGTCATACCTATACAGCTCTACATCTACCAGCTAGGCACCAGATCAAAAAGGTTGTGCATCAGTACTCCCAGCTATAGATGAAATATTCAAATGCATGAGCCGATAAGGGGCATCTCACATTCAAACCATAATGTTCTGCTCCTGGCCGCCACAGGCTCATGGCCATGCCATTATGTAAATTTATCCAGTCCAACTTCAAAAGTCTCATTCCAACGCTGTTCCAAAGTCTAAAGTTGGAAGTCCCTTCTAAGACTCAAGACACTCTCTTAACTGTGAGCCCCTGCAAAATCAAAAGATAAATTACATACTTTTTTTTTTTTGGTTTTTCAAGACAGATTTTCTCTGTGTGTAGCCTTGGCTATCCTGGAACTCACCCTGTAGACCAGGCTGGCCTCGAACTCGCAGAGATGCACCTACCTCTGCCTCCGAGTGCTGGGATTAAAGGTGGTACCAGCAAACCTAGCTTGGCTACATACTCTTAAATGTAAGATTTTCAAATGAGTTACACCAAGGAGCTTTCAACTGGAGTCTTTCCCTGAAGACACATTTCCTATTATCCCAGGACAGACTGTGAGGTTTCTCCTTAATGGCAGTAGATGTTGTCTAACAACCTAGTGTTAGACAACAATCTTTCCGCTATTCTACGGAGGCAGCCTTCCTGAATCACCCACTGTCCTGAGCTCAGTCTGTCAGTGAGCAGAACCCTTCCTTAGGAAAGACGTCCATGTGCTTTGTTTGCGTCTTCCATCAACAGAGCCGACTCTTGTGTTTATCACAAGCACCCCCTCCCTGGGCCCTCACCCTGAGCACTGATGATCAGTCAACAGAACTTGTTCTTAGTGTAAAGGTGCTTTGCTACTTTGTTTGCTAGGGAATTTCTATGTAGCTGTGCCTAAAGCTTTGTTGTGATAACTGTCACATGGAAACCTTTCCCCACGGCTTTACCGTGCTTAAATGTATAAGAGGAATAAACCCTGAGATCCAGCTTTGGAAGTTTTTGGGTGCTGACTCCAGTTTCATTCTTCACCTAGCACAGGTCATTTCTGGCAGACTGCAAGGCTTGTGGGGGTCCCCAACACCTGCTTACTGTTATGGATTCAGGAATAGCCATGCATGAACTTTCAAACACCAGGCTCAGACTGAGGAAAGTTTATTGGATGCTGAACCAAGACTGACCAGTCAGGGAGCCCAATCCTGGATTCAGAAACCAGGACTGAGTGCCCGAGCCATTCTAGAGTGAGTTTTTTTTTTTTTTTTTTTTTTTGGTTTTTCGAGACAGGGTTTCTCTGTGTATCCTTGGCTGTCCTGGACTCACTTTGTAGACCAGGCTGGCCTCGAACTCACAAAGATCCGCCTGCCTCTGCCTCCCAAGTGCTGGGATTAAAGGCGTGCACCACCAACGCCCGGCCTAGAGTGAGTTTTTAAAGGGAAAAATCATAACTAAGGAGGAAAAAAAAATCAAAACAATCAACTCTATTCCAGATACATTGAATTTAACCAAGCAAGAACCACCAATTCTATACCAGGTACATCATGCCTAGGCAGCTAAACAAAGCAATTTAAACTGATTGGCTGGGATTTGTGGCACGAGGGGACTTAAGCAGAACAATTAACAAAATCTAATTTTTCTATGTCAGAGAAGCAAAGACTGAGAACTTGAACTTAATTTCACCTTATGATTACAATGGCGACTAAAGACAAAAATGGCTGCAGGTATGCTAAAAGTTGAAACAGGCCTCAGCAGAGAAGCCTTAGTTATGTTGAAAAATTAAATAGATTTCAACATTTATGTTAACCAGGTTCCTGTTCCTTTCTTTATCAAATTATACCCTTTCCACCTCTTTCTGTTTCCTTTTGTTTTATTTTGTTTTTGGTGACAGGGTCTTAACAAGTAAAGCTTGGCTGGCCTGGAATTCACTCTGTAGATCATATTGGCCTCAAATCCATAGAGATCCACCTGCTCCTGCCTCCCAAGTGCTGGGATTAAAGGTGTGTGCCACCAAGCCCAGCCATTACAGACAATTTTGAACTGCCATGTGGGTGCTGGGATTTGAACTTGGGTCCTTTGGAAAAGCAGCCAGTGCTCTTAACCTTTGAACCATTTCTCCAGCCCCCTGTTTCATTTTCAAATCTCTCTCTCTCTCTCTCTCTCTCTGTGTAAATCTGGGTAAACATAGAGAGTAATAACAATTTCACAAGCCTTAATGTTATACTGTTTTGAAACTTCTGCTAAACAAATCCATTCCTTTTAGATTTAGTCTCACTCAGATTTTTCAGGATAGGAGCCAAATGTAGATAGATTCTTGCATTTAAACATGTATTCTGAGCCGGGCAGTGGTGACGCACGCCTTTAATCCCAGCACTTGGGAGGCAGAGGCAGGCGGATCTTTGTGAGTTCGAGGCCAGCCTGGTCTACAAAGCGAGTCCAGGACAGCCAGAGATATTCAGAGAAACCCTGTCTCGAAAAACCAAAAAAAAAAAAAAACAAAAACATGTAGTCTGGGGCGGGAGAGATGGCTCAGTGGTTAAGAGCACTGGCTGCTCTTCCAAAGGACCCGAGTTCAAATTCCAGAAAACACATGGCAGTTCACAGCTGTCTAATTGCTGGGCATGGTGGTGTACACCTTTAATCCCAGAACTTGGGAGGCAGAGGCAGGTGGATCTCTGTGAGTTCAAGGCCAGCCTGGTCTACAAAGTGAGTCCAGGACAGCCAAGGATACACAGAGAAACCCTGTCTTGAAAAACCAAAAACAAAAATCATGTAGTCTGGGTACTAAACAGAGTTCTTGTCACCCTTGTAAGGCCTTGTGAGCTGATTCTTCACTGCTGCCATTTCTGTCAGTATTCTGGTCTTTCAAAGCTCTACCAGAAACGCACACTTCTGTCCTCCCTACAGAATCCTAGGCCTTCTTCAGATTCTCCCATATCCCTTCCAAGGCTGAGAAGCCACAGAGTCAAGGTTCTCAAAGCAACAACCCCACTTCTTGGTACCAATTTCTGTATCAGCTATCTTTTTTCTCAATATTGCCACCAATTACTTGGCAAGGGACAATTTAAGAGAGGAAGGATATCTTTTGGCTCACAGTTTAAGGGCATAAAGTTCACCATAATGGTGAAGACACGGTAGCAGGTGACTCTGTCGTGACAGGAGCTTGAGGTACCTTAGTCTTCTCCTGGTGACTGATCAGAAGACAGACAGTACAGGCAGAAGAAGGACCTGCCTGAGATACAGAGTAAATTCAAATTCAGCCTGGGCAGCTTAGTGACACTCTGTCTCAAAAAATAATAATAAAAATGCCGGGGAGTAGCTGTTTTACAATGCTTATCTTGTGTGTACAAGGCTTTGGAATCAATCTCTAGCAATGTAAATATTCTGACCTCACCCCTCCATTCTTACATCTATCTGCCAGCTGAGCCCCATGTCTAAAAGTTTCTACAACCTCCCAAAACAGTGCCACCAGCAGGAGAAGTGTTCAAACCCATGAGTCTGTAGAAGACATTTTACTTACGTTTAAATCAGGCCAGTTCATAGACTGAAGTATTGAAAGCAGACTCTTGGAGATGTCTGTAGACTGTAGTGATAGCCACATTGTTCACAATAACCTGGAGGTGAAAGTAGCTGAGGCACTCATTGACAGGCAGATGGACAAGCAGAGTGTGGTGCAGACCTATCGTGGGGCATCATTTGACCTTCAGAAGGAAAGACATCCTGAGGCCAGATGCAACGTGGATGAGCCTGGACACAGCATGCCGAGGCCACTTAGATGGTCAGCAAAGATAAGCACTGTAGGTTGCATTCCTAGGGAGTATCAAGAGCTGTCCAACTCAGAAACCGAAGGCAGAATGGCAGTTGCCAGGAACTCGGGGAGGAAGAAATGGGACCTGGTTAATAAGTGTAGAGTGTCGTGTTTGCAAGATGGAAATGTTCTGAAGTCAGTTGCGCAATAGTGTGAGTATGCTGAGCACCTCTGCCCTGTACACAGAAACATGCTTAAGATGGCAGCTTACACTATGATCATTTTATCACAATTTCTAAAACAGCTGGGCATGGCAGGCCTTGTGGCGCACAACTAATATCTGGAGTTACCCAGATATTCAGGAGGCGGAAGCAGGAGGATCAAAAGTTCTGACCCTACCTAGGCCAGAGTGCATGCAAGACAAGCCTGGGCAGCTTAGTAAGAATCTGACTCAAATTAAAACAAAATGAGACAAACAAGTGAATGGTAGGTGGAGCACTTGCCTAGGATGTGTAAGGCCTCGGCCTGGATTCCCAGAAACCCTAACCCCAAAAGAAAAAGGACTGTGCACTGGAGGGTTAGAAGGGAAGGGGCAGCTGAGGGGAGGGCTCAGTGAGTAAAATGCATGGCATACAAGTATAAGGACCTGAGCTCAGAGCCCCAGCACCCTCATGAAAAGCTAAATGTGGCGGCACATATGTTGTACTCCAAGAACTGGGAGGTAAGAGACAGGAGGATCCCGGGGATTTGCTAACCACCTAGTTTTAGTGAGAAAACTGTCTCAAAAAATACTGAGGCGAGTAGTTGACTCTGGCCTCTACACAAGCACATGAAAAGAGGAATTGGGCCGGGCGGTGGTGGCGCACGCCTTTAATCCCAGCACTTGGGAGGCAGAGGCAGGCGGATCTTTGCGAGTTCGAGGCCAGCCTGGTCTACAAAGCGAATCCAGGACAGCCAGAGCTGTTAAACAGAGAAACCCTGTCTCGAAAAACAAAAAAATAAAAAAAAAGAGGAATTGGGACTCACCTCTTGGTAATTCGGAGAGGTGGTTCTTGAGATGATGGTATTAGATGAGGAATGAACCGAGAATCGTTGTCTTGCTTCCAGAAATTACTTCCTCACTCCCCATGGGGATCTTGATGGAGGTAAAAAGCCATGTACTTCTTTTCTCTGTTGTGTGACCAGTGACTCTCAAATAACCTTCCCAACCTCCAGAATGTATTAGAAAGAGAGCTTAGTTCTCCAGCTTGAACCTTAGGGATTGTCTTGTGGGAATACTATCTTTGCAGCTGTCCTATGCCTACTCAATCAGTTAACACCTATACGCTGGCTACCAGCTTTTGATGAACTATGGTCTGGAAGAGGATTCTCACGGCATACAAGAAAGTGTACAGTGCAGTGCAATGCATACCTTAATAGAGCTGATCTTGTGCCTTGAGCAGGGGGCCTCACCCAGTCTGTGCTAACGGCTCACAAAGCAAGTTCAGTCTTCATTTGAGACTTGGAAGATCAACAAGACTGAACCAGTAATGCAGTAATGCAGGGAGGAGACATGGATAATGCACCTAAGCGAGTGACACAACAGCTTGGGAACTTCTAGAGACTAGAAAATGCAGAGCCCAACCAGGGAATCTGAAAACAGAATCTGGCTCATTGGGTAAGAGGCAGGAATGATGAGGACTAAGCCAAGGAGGAAAACAAGCAATAAGGCCATTTATTCACCTTCTGAGCACCTTGTCAGGGTTGGGGGGTAGGGGTGGATATGAATACTTATAAACTAAGTTGTAGACCCAGTTGGAGAGGCAGTAGAAGTTGACAGGGTGCTCAAGGAGTCTCTCAACTGTAAGCAGGACATCCACACCTCTGCTCACATATCCTGACCATCTCAGGGCAAGGTGGTCCCTGAGAAGATGCTTCCTTTGATGAGGAGGTGGTTTTCTTTCTTTCTTTCCTTCTTTTCCCTTGGGTTTTTTTTTCTTTTTTGGTTTTTTGAGACAGGGTGCCCTGGACTCACTTTGGAGACCAGGCTGGCCTCGAACTCGCAGAGATCCACCTGCCTCTGCCTCCCGAGTGCTGGGATTAAAGGTGTGCGCCACCACGCCTGGCCCATTCCCTTGGCTTTTTGAGACAGAGTTTCTCTGTGTATCCTTGACTGTCCTGGACTCACTCACTTTGGAGACCAAGCTGGCCTTGAACTCACAGAGATCAGCCTGCCTCTGCCTCCCAGGTGCTAGGACTAAAGGGGTGCGCCACCACACCCAACTAAAGTGGTTTTCTTTTTTTTTTTTTTTTTTTGGTTTTTCGAGACAGGGTTTCTCTGAATATCTCTGGCTGTCCTGGACTCGCTTTGTAGACCAGGCTGGCCTCGAACTTACAAAGATCCGCCTGCCTCTGCCTCCCAAGTGCTGGGATTAAAGGCGTGCGCCACCACTGCCCGGCTAAAGTGGTTTTCTTGACAACAGCCCCATGTGCCTGCTCAGCCTCTCTGATCTGTGCTGCATTCTTGGTCCTTGAGAACATCCTTCCCCTTTTCTTCAAAGATTTGATGACTTCATCTGCCTTCTGTCCTCTGGGATGGAGAGTTCCATGTCTCACCAATCCTTTCAGGTGTTGGTATATCTAGTCTTCCTCCTGGGAGCTGCGTTGCTGCCTCTGAATGCCCCTCCTGCCACCTGTCCAGGAATGAACTTGCCAAGAACCACCTTTGCCTCCACCCCTAGCCCAGATATGCCTCCAGCTTATCAGTCATTTGCTTTTGAGGACAAGGTGGCTCTTGCAATCTGTGCTCATCTCCTAATCCCCTAGACTTGTAGCTGTCTCTGATGATCCCCTCCAGGAAGGCCAACAGGCAAGGCACAAGGTAGGAGTTTCCTGGTTCTGGCTTTCCTCTGAGATAGGACACAAGGCTATCCCAGGCAAGGACCCAGCAAAGACTAAAGAAGGTTGGTCTCCTATTTGTACTGGTCATAGTCCATCAGGAGTCATGCAGAACATGCACTGAAGAAGGGAATGGGGCAGGACTGAGAAAACAAATAAGGCCTTGCAGAGTGGGACTCTGGTTTGGTTGCTGAGCACAGAATAAGTTCTTGCAATGTGTGTGGCAGCAAGATGCTTCTCATTGGCCATGGGACGCTGACTTTGAGATAAATTAATCATGGGTTGGGTTTTCCGGATGCTGCTGGTTCAATCATTTTCCAGTACTGAACCTCAAAAGAGCACTGGGAGAGGAGGTTGGAGAGATGGTTGCTCTTGCAGAGGTCTAGTTTCCATAACTCCAGTTCCAGGGAACCTAACACCCTAGTATGATCTTCACAATTGCCAAGAAGGTCATGACAGACACACACAGCAAAACCCATGATCATACTTGTGAAATAAATAAATCTAAAATAAATTTGCTTTTATTTATTTATTTTTTTTGGTTTTTTTTGAGACAGAGTTTCTCTGTGTATCCTTGACTGTCCTGGACTCACTTTGTAGACCAGGCTGGCCTCGAACTCACAAAGATCCGCCTGCCTCTGCCTCCCAAGTGCTGGGATTAAAGGCATGCGCCACCACCGCCCGGCTATAAATTTGCTTTTAAAAGGACAGCAACCTAGCCTGGCGTGGTGGCACATACCTTTAATCCCAGCATATGGAAGGCAGAGGCAGGTGGATCTCTGTGAGTCCGAGGCCAGCCTGGTCTACAAAGTAAGTCCAGGATAGCCAGGGCTCTTTTACACAGAGAAATCCTGTCTCAAAAAACCAAAACCGAGCCGGGCGGTGGTGGCACACGCCTTTAATCCCAGCACTTGGGAGGCAGAGGCAGGTGGATCTTTGTGAGTTCAAGGCCAGCCTGGTCTATAAAGTGAGTCCAGGACAGCCAGGGCTACACAGAGAAACCCTGTCTCGAAAAAACCAAAAAAAAAAAAAACAAAACAAAAAAAAAAAAAAAAA
>CAJQZJ010001558.1:17876561-17910306 GCA_907164525.1 Lophiomys imhausi
AAAAAAAAAACAAAAAAAAAAAAAAACAAAACAAAAAAAAAAAACAAAACCGAAACCAAACCAGAACAAAATAGAACAGCCTCAGAAAGGCTTGGAGACGGCTCAGTTGGTGAAGTGCTTGCCATACAACCATGAGACTTGAGTTCAATCCCGGCACCCCTGTAAATATTAATAATAATAATAATTCATAATCTGAGTTCAACAGTACGTATCTGTAATCCCAGAGTTGGAGGTAGAGGCAGGAGGATCTCGGGGTCTCACTAGTCAGCCTGACTAGCCTAGTTATGAACTCTAGACCAGTGAGAGATCCTGTTTCTCAAAACAAGATGGATGGCTGCTAGGGAATGACATCTTTTTTTTTTTTTTTTTTTTTTTGGTTTTTCGAGACAGGGTTTCTCTGTGTAATAGCCCTGGCTGTCCTGGAACTCACTTTGTAGACCAGGCTGGCCTCAAACTCACAGTGATCCGCCTGCCTCTGCCCCCCAAGAGCTGGGATTAAAGGTGTGCACCACCACGCCTGGCTAGGGAATGACATCTTAAGGTTGATCTCTCGTCACATGAGTGGGAGTATTCACACACATTCATGTGCATATATACACACATGCACATGCATTCATGTATAACCACACGCACAGTATTCACATGCTGTGTGACACTAGACAAGTGACCTCACTGCTTTAGGCTGTATGGAGGAGGATCACAACGCAGTTTACAAGAAGTAAATGTTGTTCTTGGAAGAAGACAGCCCATTCCGGTGGCTGTGGTGGCTCCTCCAAAGCCCTGGGCCACAGGCGAGGCTTCCTTCTAGAGAAACTAGAATCGGGGCATTGTCCTGTGCATCTGAAGCTCTTTATCTCCCATTCTCCTGCCTCTTGATCACTTTGGTAGCTCTGTGGGAGTAAACCTGTTGTTTGTGTTACTGTAACTTCCCATCCTGCCTGGCTCTGTGACCTGGGCCCATCCACACCGCTTTGATCATTCTGCAAGGCATTGAGGGTCTCTCTCTCTTTTTCCCCTCGAGACAGGGTTTCTTTGTATAATAGCCCTGACTGTCCTGGATTCACTTTGTAGACCAGGCTGGCCTTGAACTCACAGAGATCCACCTGCCTCTGCCTCCTGAGTGCTGGGATTAAAGGCATACGCCACCACACCCAGCTTGAGGGTGTCTCTTACACAGATCCTCAATGGGTCCAGGAATGTATGGGTGACCTAAGAGCCTGAAAACATGACTGACAGCTGTCAATACCACCCTGTGAAGTGCAGCTTCCAACCATGAGACTGTTCTGTCCTCAGCCCTATGCATGTCTTTGTCAGGCTGTGTCACCACCTAAGATAGTCTCCCTGGCACCCGCAAGTTACCACACTGGGATAATATTGGAGACACCCATCAGACACTTGCTGTATGCAGTATGGGACAAGGAGGGTCAAGAGCACCCGAAAGACAAAGTTTCCAATTAGATATTCCACACCACAATCTACCTGCCCTCGGCAGCACCCAGCCACCAATAGGCCCCCCTTTGCTCTTCTCTGCTGTGTCCTACACCCTGTCTCCTCCAGCCCCATGACTTCACACGAGAGCCCCACACAGGCTCTCCTCCAGACATCCTTGTTGGGGTGTCCCCAGTGCTCTTTCCCCAAGCTCCAACACAGAGTCAGCACCCGAATCGAGGCACTCAAAGAACATGTTTGAAGTCTACCTAGCTCTGTGTCTTCAGGCCTCAGTTTCCCCACTTATAAAGTGGAACAGTAACACCTAGCGTTTTATGCAGTTGATGAATCAGTACATCAACCAGCTTGGACTAATGTTGGGGACTTCACATCCCACATGAAGCATTTTAATCTCTGTATCCTTAGCACCAAACACTGCCCATGACTGCTCCCAAAGACTTTGTTGGGTAGGTAGCTGGTATGCCAAATGACTGAGTATGTAAATAGCATATGAAGCAATATTTGCTCTTTTCCTACAGCAGTCAGGAAGTGGGGACCAGGAAGATTCCGAAAGAAAATAATCTTTATCGTTCACCTATCAACATCAATGCTCAACACCTGTAAGAAAAGATTACTGCAGCATGAGGAAGTGGCCAGGGGCTAGGTCAGGTCAGTGGCCCAGTCTTGTGCAGAGGGTATGAAGAACTGTAATTTTGACAAAATCCTTGAAACCTAGAAGGAGGAGGGATGCATGCATGCTGGCTGGCTGGCTAGATGCCCCCAGGCCTCCCAGTCCTGATCTTAGGCTCTGAAACTCCTGAGGACAGGATGCCTGGATAGGCAGGATAGGGGCAACACCCAGCTCCAAGGGTCATGTGTCATCTGCTCAGCTGAGAACTTGGTTTTGAGGAATCAAAGGCTAGAGGTGGGCTGGGCTGAAAAGAGGGCTTAGCTCCTCCTCTGTACATCACCGGCTGGGGGCTCTTCAAGGCCAGCTCCCCCAGCAGCCTCTGTGCCCGGAAGGAGTGAGGTCTGGGCTGCTTTCCTCCAGTAACCTGAAGCTTTTATTCCTTGTCTTAGCCCTCCCTGGCCCCGCTAAGTCTTCCTGGTTGTTACTCCTCCTGCTGCCGCCGCCGTCCCTCCTCCTTACTCCCACCTCCTGATTCCAAAAACACTCTGATTGCCAGGGTGGGTCAATGGTTAACACTCATCTGGCTTTATATAAGCTGCCCCAGGCCACCTGCTGTGCAGCGTCTTCAGTCCTTCAGTTTCGTGGCTCCTGGCAGCAGCTGCTTTGGCAACCTCAACCCCGACTGACTGGTCCACACCATGGCCACCTGCTGGCAGGGCCTATGGGCCTATCGATTCTACTTGATTGTGATATGTCTGCCCATCTTCCTGTTGCCTCTGCCAATCATTGTCCGAACGAAGGTAAGGACTTGTGGGTCTCACCGTGAATGGCTAACTCTAGGGGTGACAAGGGAGAGATCATCAAAGTGGGGCATCCTTAGGTTTTCCTCTTCACTTTCCTTCCCCAGAAAGTGAGGTCACCACCTCTTAGTCTTTCTGAGAGCCAAGGGTGGTTTCTGCAGGCCACTGAGCTGTCAGTTCCTGTGCAGACTGATCAGGTACATTGGAGCCTGATGGTTTGAAGACAGAAAGCCAGTTGGGTACAGGAAGTGCAGGGACTGACAGATGAGTTTATCTGACTTCTGTGTGTTCACTGAGCCCTGAGCTCCATGCCAGCTAGGGACAGGAAGAGGCAAGTGGGTAGCTCGATTTTGAAGGATGAATAGAAGAAAGCTGGCCTCGGGCAGTTGTGCCTTCAGGTAAAATAGAGTAAAAAACTCACCTCCTGCCTCCCCATAGATTGCCACTGAGGAAGACCCCTTTAGGTGCACATGGTCAGGATCCAAGGTACCTGCCTCCTTCCCCATCTCAAGAGGTTATCACTGTGCCCTTTCTCGTGAACTCCTACCACCTCTCCTGCCTGTCTGTTCACCTAGGAATCCTGTTTACCATCTTACAAGGCAGATCCCATTGTCCCATTTTACAAATGGGGAGAGGGAGGGTAAATCAGTTATTCAAAGTCCCAGGACAGAACTTGGTTCTGTGGAGCTTGGTTCAGATGCCCTTTTGGGTTTCTCTATGAGAAAATGAATATTAAAGCCGGGTGTGGTGGTGCACACCTTTAATCCCAGCCCTCGTGAGGCAGAAGCAGGCAGATCTTTGAGTTCAAGGCCAGCCTGGTCTACAGAGTTCCACATCAGATAGGGCTACATACCTTGTCTCAGAAAGAAAAGAAAAAGAAAATGAACATTAAATAACAAATCTAAAATTAGCCCTGGGGTCTGGATATGTAGTTCAGTGGTAAGGGTCTTGCCTGCCCAGAGTTTGAAAAACTAACAGCAGCATCAAACTAACAAACACACCAAAACAACCCTAAATTTTACCTGGGCGGTGGTGGAGCACACCTTTAATCTCAACACTTGGGAGGAAGAGGCAGGCAGATCCCTGTGAGTTTGAGGCCAACCTGGTCTACAGAGTGAGTTCTAGGACAGCCAGGGCTATGCAGAGAAACCTTATCTCAAATCCCCCCTCAAAAAAAAAACCCAAAATAAACAAACAAACAAACAAAAAACCCCTAAATTTTAATGAAAATATTCTAGGGCTTTGGGAAGGAAGCCTCCAAATGAGTCTTATACCTTAACTTGGAAGTATAGCTGCCTTTGCAAATGGCAGACCTGGAGATGTAGCCCTGTCTCTAAAACTGAAATTCAATCTTGGCCCTGGAACATCCCACGCCCCTCTGGCTGCCCAACTAGCCACTGCTTGTTACTAAAAATAGGGAAATCAAGGAAGGCCTTTGGTTTGTGTTATCTCCGAGGAGGCCTAGGATATGGCCCCTAACACTTGCCCAGTGATAAGGCCTGACTGATTTTTGAGATGACCTTCTCAGCCAAGTGGCGTCTCTAAGTAGGGGATCGCTCAGATAGATTTCAGACAGGCTGGAACACGTGTTCTACTACCAACACCACCATCCTGGGAGAGGCACAGGTAGCTCAGAAAGATTCATTGTTTTGCCCTGAGGTCACATGGCGAGGAAGCCTGAGTTGGTGTGAGAAATTGTGCCTATTGGTGGAGTGTGATGTGTGAGGAGCTCTGGGGTTTGCTCTGCTGTCCCTGGCCCTGCCACCTGCCTCTGACACACAGGCTCTGCTTACCCTCTCCTGACTCAATCACTTGTTCTGAGAAGCCAGGCCCTCTTCTGGGTCTTGGGTTCCCATTCCTACACAGGAATTCTATCTCTGTGTGATCAGTTTCTCCTTCCCTGCTCTACTGAGCCCATCAGCATATTAAACAAGCCACTCTGCTTCTCGCTGAGCCACCAAGACCCTTACTTGAAGCTCACATCCACTCCTCTATGCCGATTCCTAATAGCAAGCTTGAGAGTGTGCCTGCATGCATAAACACACACACACACACGCACACGCACACACACACACACACACACACTCACACACACACACACGCACACACACACACACTCACACGCACACACACACACACTCACACGCACACACACACACACACGCACACACACACTCACACACACACACACTCACACGCACACACACACACACACTCACACGAACACACACACACACTCACACACGCGCACACACACACTCACACGCGCACACGCACACACACTCACACACGCGCACACGCACACACACTCACACACACACACTCACACACGCGCACACACACACACACACACACACACACACACACACACGCGAGCGCATGCTTTCTCTCATTACCTCTGACAGTGCTATCCAAATTCTGACTAGCTTCCTGTGTCACATCCCAAGGCCCATTCTCCCCTTCTTCAACCCTGCAGCAAGATTTGTCTTAGCCTGTCACACCCTCTTTGCCATGTTGTCTTCACTTAACTTTGGTGAAACCTACTTCTGCCCTCCTCACACACCATTCCTAAGGTCCTTCTTCATCAAACTCCGCAGGGTTCCCAGCATCCCTTCTGCCCCTTCCCCCAACACACACACCCTCCCAATTCCTGGCCAGGTAATTGTATGCTGTCTCCTAATTTAAAAACGCCTCTTTAGCCGGATGTGGTGGCACCTACTTCTAATCTCGAGGCTGAAGCAGCAGGATCATGAGCTCAAAGCCAGCCTGCACTGGGTGGTGAGAACTTGGCTCAAAAACAAAACAAGAACCTCCTGCCCCCAAGGATCTCTATGCCAAGTCCTTGGTTGAGGATCCTACCGCAAACCTCTGCAATTGGGTACTTGGTGTACATGAATATTTCTCTATAAGCAACCTACACTTCTCCCTTCGGAATCAAAGCTCAGGCTGGCATCCCAGAAGACTTTCCCCATAGTCTTGCTGAGAAATGCGTCTCCATGCTAGCCACGGCTCAGGTCATTCTGGATGGTCCCCTTTTCCCATATTCACACATCATCAGGTCCTGCACACTCAATGACCCCCCCCCCCAGCACATTACAAAAGTTTCCGGCTTATGATGCTAGTAAACTCACCCTAAGTTGAGATTTATAAATAGAAAACACATTGAGCACATCCACAGCCTAGCAATGTAGCTCAGGGCAAAGCAGGGTTTGTTGATCTTTACTCTGCCCAGCTGTGGCTCTCGACCACTGCCCAGTATCACCAGAGATGATGATTGATGATAAGAGCTGTAGTCTTACCACAGCTCACTAGCCTGGGTAAAGACCAGAAAGTCACAAAGATCAGCACGTCACTCTCGCAGCATCCTACGGCAAATCGTTGGTGGGACTGTCAGAAGTTGGGGACATTTGTGTGCTGAATGGCATCATTCCCACCTGGACAGCTTTTCTACCTTGTCTTTTCTCACCTGTCCCTGCCTTCCTGACACCACCCTCCACCCTGCTGTCAGGGACATTCCCAAGACCTCCTTCCAACCCCATAGGGCCTTCCTATTAAACCTAGAAATCAATATGAACTTAAGATGCCCCGTCCCCGAGGTTCCACACCAGTGGATCAATGGCTCAGACTCTGTCCTTGCCTCCCACCTCTGACTTCCCTGGGCTCCTGTTTGGGTTCTCCTTCTTTACAGTTCCACTTAGGTCTATTTCAGAAGCTCTCTGTCACACTAGTCACTCTGGCATTTTATTTACAGAGAAGTCTCAGCTTGAAAGAGACAGGTCCTGAGGAAGAGACAGGCGTTTGTGTCACAATGATGTAGCAAGAAGGCTGGAGCCCTTAGAGCAGCCAGCGGCTACTTCAAAGAGCCGAGGTGGGCCAGGTGAACCGAGAGGTCCACAGAGGGCAGGCAGTGGGGAAAGCATAGGAGCAATAATAACCCTTGTGTGAAAAGAGTGGCAGTCAACCTCTTGAAATGCTGTCCCCTTTGACAGTGCCAGCTGATAGAGTATACAGTGTGGCATTTGCCCAGCCTTTCAGGCCCTGTATAGCAGAAACCTCATATCCACTCATCTCTTCCCTTCTTATAGATGAAACCCCACACTTGGTGTTGTGTGGCAGGTACCATTTGTGGCTTCTGGAGAGAGGATGTGGGGGGAAGTTGTAGTTCCGTTCCTGTGGGGGGTGACACAGGGACACATAAAAAATGTGTACTGCCCAAGCAGTGGAAGCAGTGTGGCAGGTGTTGTCGGGGGGAGCTGCCCTCAGTACAGGGCTCAGGTCAGGCCTCCCAGGGAGTGGACAGTTACCCTAGGACCAGAGTGGCAGTAAGAGCCAGCTAGACCCAGCTCTGGGTGAAGAATGTCCAGGCAGAACCTGCCACAAGTGCAAAGTGCCATCACAGGGGTGAGCTTGGCAAGCTGACAAGGGCAAACAGCAGTGCTGCGTACCGGGCCTGTGAGGAGGTCACAACTTCCTGTCAGTCAAGTTCAGGAGAAGAGGAGAGGGCAGCCTCTGGAAGCCCTGTGAAGCTGGGGAAGAAGTGCAGGCTTCAGGCAATAAGGGGTAAATAACATACTCAGATCCCTTTAAATGTCAGTCAAGATCACATGCTACAATCCACAGACCCAAAGAAACGAAGAATCAAGGTGGGATCAAGGGAGGATGCTTGAATCCCTATAAGTTGCGGAGATAAAATGGACAACCAAAGTGGATGCACTGAGGGATCTGGACAGGAGCCCAAGGTTACTTCCATCCAAGAGCCCTTGTCCAGCAGACGATGGAGGCAGATGCCAGAGACCCACAGCTAAACACTGGGTGAAAATCAGACTTGGGGAAGAGTTAGGGGAAGGTTTGAGGAAGCTGGGGGGATCAAGGACACCACAGGAAGACCCACATAGATAATTGACTTGGACACTGGGGGCTCATGTAGACTGAGCCACCAACCAAGGAACTTGAATGGACTGGTCCTAGGCCCGTTACACATGTGGGGCTGATGAAGTGCTTGGTTCTCTAGTGGATCCCCTGACAATAGGAACAGGGTCTATCTTGGACTTGGACAATGTTGTTTCCCTTTGGAACTCACTTTCCTAGCAGAGCTGCCTTGTCTTGCCTCAGTGGAACAGGAGGCACTTGGCCCTGGTGCGAGTTGATGTGCCAGAGTGGGTTGGTACTGGGTGGGTGGGAAGTATGAGGTAGTTGGGTGGGAGGGAGGGGCTTAGGAGTAGGGGAGGGAAGGGGATGGTGATTGGAATGTAAAATAAGCAAAAAAGTTCTTAAATAAAAAAATAGGAAAAAGGCTGGGCGGTGGTGGCGCACGCCTTTAATCCCAGCACTTGGGAGGCAGAGGCAGGCAGATCTTTGTGAGTTCGAGGCCAGCCTGGTCTACAAAGCGAGTCCAGGACAGCCAGAGATATTCAGAGAAACCCTGTCTCGAAAAACCAAAAAAAAAAAAAAATCAGTAATGGTGCAGTGTTGGCTGGAGATCAGCTGAGAGGATGTGTTTATATTGAGAACCGAAGAGAGGCTGGGCATGATGGAGCATTCCTTTAATCCCAGCACTTGGGAGGCAGAGGCAGGTGGATCTCTGTGAGTTCAAGGCCAGCCTGGTCTACAAAGTGAGTCCAGGACAGCCAGGGCTACACAGAGAAACCCTGTCTCGAAAAACCAAAAAAAAAAAAAACAAAACAAAATAAAACAAACAAAAAAACCCCGAAGAGAGCTGGGCGTAGGGGCGCATGCCTTTAATTCCAGCACTTGGGAAGCAGAGGCAGGCAGATCTTTGTGAGTTCAAGGCCAGCCTGGTCTATAAAGCAAGTCCAGGACAGCCAGGGCTCTGCTACACAGAGAAACCTTATCTCAGAAAAAAGAAAAAAAAAAAAGAAATAAAGAAAGAGTGGCAGAGAGCAGAATTTTTTTTTTTTTTTCAAGAAAAGGCTTCTCTGTGTAACAGCCCTGGCTGTTCTGGACTGGCTTTATAGACTAGGGTGGCCTTGAACTCACGGAGATCCATCTGCCTCTACCTCCCCAGTGCTGAGATTAAAGGCGTGTGCTACCACGCCCGGCAAGAGCAGAATTTCTTTTTTCTTTCTTTTTGTTTTTTTTTCGATACAGGGTGTCTCTGTCTGTGTAGCCCTGGCTGTCCCATGGACTCACTTTGTAGACCAGGCTGACCTTGAACTCACAGAGATCCACCTGCCTCTGCCTCCCGAGTGCTGAGATTAAAGGCATGCGCCACCACGCCCGGCAAGAGCAGAATTTCTTAATCATGGCCACAGGATATACAGTCTTGTGCGCTTTAGAACTGGTGATAAGCACCCTCAGGACAAGCAGTCTTGTCCCAAAGGCAGAGGACACCCATACAAGGAATTCAGACCCTCTATCTTCTAGGGTTCTGGGCTCTCTGAGGAAGTCAGAGTGTGGCTTTTGGAGCTAGGTAGATAACGGAGAGTTCTCAACCACTCCAGGGCATATGCGGAGTGTGCAACCTTATCACACATCCACAGACCTTCCCATCACCAAGGGCCATGGTGAGGGGAGATGCAGCACCAGCATCAGGGGGTCCCATCCCCAAGTTTCCAAAAACTCCACACCTTTCCCATCTGCCCCCGGCTGATGGAGAACACAGAAGGCCTTGGGCCCCATGTGGATGATGCGGCTGTTCAGATGAGCTGTTAGCCCCACCAGGGCCTTGGGTGTTCCTGCCTATGAGGCAGAGGTGTATCTTTTCACACAGCCCCAAGTACTGAGCTGTGATCCCCAGGCGCAGCAAAGAAGGGCCCCTGAGATGTATGGAGAGAAGTTTCACCAAGAAGGAAGATTTGAAAGTGGAGTCACCCCCACAAAGCCAGGAGATCCCTCAAAACAGGGACAGAAAGTACTCTCATGTAGACTTTACCCCATGCTTACTAAGTCTCCTGGCTCGTCAGCCCCCTATAGAAGCGTCATGGGAAAGGAAGGTAGAGGCTTTCCTGGTAAAACCTCATTACAATTCTCATGGAGCCTCTGGGCTTCTGAGAGGACCCAATCCCCAGCAGGCTGTGGCTCTGGGCACAAACTGATGTCAGAAGTCGTCCCCAAAGCTACTTGATAGATTGAGGCAGGAGGATTATTTGAGCCTAGGAGTTCAAGGCCATCTTGGGTAATACAGTGAGACCTGGACAAGGAGAGAGGGAGAGAGGAAGTTCTCTGATAAAGGCGTAGCTGTGTTGAAGATTTTGCCATGTGATTAACTAAAACTTTGCAACTGTGAAGAGTTGGAATGTTGCAGAATTACTTATCTTTACTTCCCTTAATGGCCATTTGCTACCCGACTCTGTACCTGACCTAACGTCTTCGAGACGGCTAGGCCAGGCTGATGGAATGTATTACTACACTTAGCAATCTTACTACTCCTACTAAGCCTGGAGCTGAGAAAGCTATCAGTTAGCATCTGAGTGAGGCCTGTAGATGAGTTCTTCCAACTTGCCTGCAGTCTCTCGATGCCTGTCCTTAACAGTGTATCCAGAAAATGCTTTGGTTTCTGACTCTCTTCAGCTCTGTAATCAAAAGTGTGCTTGCTCAGGGTGGAAGTGGCGCAGGCCTTTAGTCCCAGTGCTTGGGAGGATCTCTGTGAGTTCAAGGCCAGCCTGTTCTACTGAGAGAGTTCTAGGACAGCCAGGACTACATAGAGAAACACCAAGGGAAAAACAAAGTGCTTGTGAGCGCTCCCAAACTGCATCTGATAAGGGTGCTCACACTTGGGTCAGCAGACTCTTTTAGAGAGAACTTTGTTTTGGAAGGAAGGAGCGAGGAGGGAGAGGGGGTGCTGAGTTTCCCTCTATCCTCAGAGACAGTGTGAAGAAGTCATTCCCAAGAGGAACCAAGTAGATGGCTCTCACCAAAATGAGAACAAGCAAAGGCCTCAGCCGCCATCACTGTGGGTGACAGAGTCTCAAAGGCAGGCAGGACCACAGAAGGCTTAGAATGGAAGGTGGCTTCAGGTGTCCTTGACCAGGGTCTGTCAGCATGGGGAGGCTTTAGAAGAGGGCACGCCATGCCATTGTTCAATGGGGTGGAATTTGGCTTCCTCTGGCTGGCCCTGAGTAGGAAGTGGGAGATGGAAAAGGAGTTAACTCCTGCTGTGAGTTAAAGGGGCTGGGGGGGGGGGGGGGAGGGCTCTGAGCCAGGTGTAGTGGCTGGCGGGGGAGACAAAAACAAATCTTTCATAGCTGAACTGGCCCACGTGGCCTTCCTTCTGTCCCTCCTTCTGTCCTTCATTGTCTTCTTTTCCTTCTTGGGCTGAGATGGAACCCAGGACCTCTTGCATGCTAAGCAAAGACTCCACTGCCAAGCTTCACCCCAGCCTTCCTTCGTGTGATCTTCTAGCTAAAACACCAGCCTAGTCACTCTACCCTCTCTGCTTCAGTCCTCCATTTTCATAGGCCTGTCCTCTAGATAAAGGTCTAGATCTCTCTCACGGCAGACGGCAGACAGGATCCTTTTCAAGTATACACTCTTCAGGCACCTGACCTTTCTGTCTCATTTCCACCCCTCTATATTTAATCTCCGCCCTCCCCCACTGCTGCCCATCAACCAAACTCCAACACGTCCCTCATCACCTACTCAGTATTTCCTTCCTGGAAGTCTTCCTCTGTCTAGCAGTAGGGGGCTCAGGAAAGGGCATCTCCCCTTGGGACCCTCACTCTTCTGGTTTCTCCTTTGCAGTGGTGTTCGACATGTTGTCACCTAAATGTCCCAGCTTGCTCATGTCCCTGCAGCTCTATTAGCAGCATCTCTTTTTCTGAAGCTCAAGGGCAGTAGGAATGGCCTGCTGTGAGCCTGTCATCTCTACCCTAGATTAACCTTCAGTTACCAGGAGGAATGAACTGGGGCACCTTTGAAACTGTGGGTATTTGCTCCCACCTCAGAGCCATGGTCCATGTCTGTGTCTGTCTGTGACGGGTAAAGGCCACAGAGTCCACAGCCCTTGCCCTTCCCTGCCTTTGCTATTCACCAGGGTCCAGAGTCTACCCTGTCTCCTCTGGCACCTTCATTTCCAAGTATGCCTCATATATCTGCCTAGTTCTCTTCAAGTCCAACACTACCTTATTCTCTACCAAACCCTTACCACTGTTCACCAGGTACAGCCTATTTCCACACATCCACACCCATTAGCCTACTTCCTCCCTATCCTTTCCCCACCAGGAGAAATGTTTCTTTTCCTCCCATGAAGGAGGCATGTATGTGTACAGCTGGGAATGCTTTGTTTTTAGGGTATATAAAATCCACAAGAGGTTAAGTGGCCTGTCCAGCGGTGCACGTTAGTAAAGCTGGGTCTGCTGTGAGTTAGAACTCTCTCAGTAGAACAGGCTGGCCTTGAACTCACAGAGATCCAAGCAGATGCGTTCTTTGCACCTTGAAATAAGCAAAGCTTCCAACCTTGGATTTGGAAGTTCCTGAAAAGCAGTTAGTCTTCCTGTCCACTGCTGAATTTACAGCCAGCACACCTGGCCAGCCCACAGAGACTCTGGGACTCCCTGAAGGCCAAGTTGGACATGAGTCATGTCTTTCAAGGCTGTGTGTATTTGCTCAATCTTTTATTCACTCTTTTAACAGAAACAGGGTTGAACAGTTTATGGTCCGATGACAAAGATTAGTACTCATTTATTTCATAAAAAAGAAATGCTGCCAGGCCTGGTGGCACACACTCGTTATCCCAGCACGTGGGAGGCACAGACTAAGAGATTCTATCATGATCCATAGAGTGAGCCTTCATCTCAAAAAGACAGGGGGCGGGGGGTGCTCTCCTGAAAAAGGGATACTTAGCTAAGATCTAGGAATGAGCAGGTATCAGCCAGGCAAAATGGGGAAGAAAACAAATTCCAAAGAGAGGGACTTCTGTGCAAAGGTCTCTGGGGCCATAGGGAGGTAAGAGTACTTGAGGAAATCGAGGGAGACCAACGTCTAGAGCAGAGCCCACAAGAGTCCAAGACACCCAGGCACAGGTATGAGACTCAATAGTAAACATTGGGCAGCGCAAGCCCCCAGCACTGAACCCCACAAACAGCAAAGTTTACAAAGATGAGAACAAATTTGCTTTAGTGTTACAATGAGGAGTAAGAACTGGGAACAGCTCCCCTCCTGGCCTGAGGAAGAAGGAGACCGAAAGAGCTCAGTTCAACAGTCTTCTGCTGTTGCCTGAGGCCTGGGCCCACTGACAACCCTGGCGCAGGCTCTGTTGTCCTTGCTCCAAGTGGAAAATATGCCCCCGAAATCTGTGCCACATAGTGGCCTTAAGGAGTTGCGAGAGGCCAGTGTGTAAGCTATTGGGGCTGCATGTGAGGGCTGCCAGTCCACATTCACAGCTCTCAACTGTGAGACCATGAGCTGGAAGCAGACACAGTGTGGGACAGAGGAGAAAGTCTCCCCAGTGTCCTGCCCTCTAGCAGTGCCTGGAGGGTGACATCAAACCACAGAACTTCACAGAACCCTGGCAGCACCCCAGTTCCAAGCTGGACCATCCCAACTTCAAGTGCGTCAAAGGCACTATCAGGCCTCCCTTGATTTTATTCTTCCCAGAATATTACTTGAAAATGCGTAAAACAGTGAAGATTTGCAAAGGAAAGCAGTTATGAATTGTGGTTTTCACGAAAACCCCACTTCAGTTTAGAAATATGTACTTCCTTGTTAGTGCCTTAGAGAGGCACTTGATGTGGGAACCACTGTCATTTCCAAACAGTGATGTGAGCAGTATACTGGGATGGGTCCTCAGGTAACAGCTGGAACTAATGTGGGCAGGTGTCCAGTATCTAATAGCCACCTTCCAACATCTGTAACAGAGCCAGGCCTGGTGGCACATGCCTACAGTGCCAGCTACTTGGGAGGCTGAAGTGACATGCTCATTTGAGTCCCAGAGTTTGAGGTCAGCATGGTCAACTTAGTGAAGCCATGTGTTAAAAACAAAATATCTGTAACAAAGTCACTAATGCTAATGACAACGGGGAGCTGGGGGTTTGGCAGCTCAGTGGGTAAAGGGATTGCTGCACATTGTCTGAGTTTAAGAACTAGTGCCGACTTCACTGACTATGCTCATAACTTTTACAAGATGCTTCTAAAGGGATAGTGTAGCAGGGCTGGGCTTGGTGGCACATACATTTAATCTCAGCATTCTGCAGGCAAAGGCAGGAGGATCTCTGTGAGTTCAAGGCCAGCTTGGTCTTCTAAGCAAACCAGGACAACCAGGGCTGTTACACAGAGAAACCCTGTCTTGAAAAACCAAAAAAAAAAAAAAGGCGTAGTTCTTCCATCTAAATTCATGGATCCCAGGATTCCATGTCCCAGCTGAGAACCCATAATCCAGGAAAAATAAGTGAGCAAGATTCACTATGCCAGCCGGGCGGTGGTGGCGCACGCCTTTAATCCCAGCACTTGGGAGGCAGAGGCAGGTGGATCTCTGTGAGTTCGAGGCCAGCCTGGTCTACAAAGTGAGTCCAGGACAGCTAGAGCTGTTATACAGAGAAACCCTGTCTCAAAAAACCAAAAAAAAAAAAAAAAAAAGAAAAGAAAAGATTCACTATGCCTTAGCAGACTGTTGAGGAGGTGGAATGGGTTAGGCATATCAAGTGGGTGAGCAGGGGAGCTACAAACTAGACATATGGGAGCTATAAGCTCTCCAAACAACTACCTTGACCATGGGATAATGGGATCTCAAAAATGAAGCACTCCACATGGGTGTGGGGGCGTACCCCAGAAGGATTAGGCAGGAGAGTGGTATGAGCCCTGGAGTTTGCCTCAGTCTCCCAAATGCTGATTACAGGCAAGAGCTGCCATGCTGTGTGAGGGCTTAGGGAATGGTTCATTTGGTAAAACTCTGGCTACACAAGCGTGAGGACACAAATTTGATTCCTAGCACTCCCATAAAAATCCAAGCATTGTGGCACATGCTAGTAACCCAGTGCTGGGGAAGTGGGAAGTGAGCCCCATTGCTCACCAGTCAGCCAGCCTCACCTAACAGGTAAGCTGCAGGCCAGAGAGAAAATCTGACTGACAACCCCGAGGAACAATACCTGATGATGACCTCTGGCTTTCACACACAGACACACAAACATACATACAAACACACATAAATACACACACATTCACAAACACACACATACACATAGACACACAAAAATACACACACACATACACATAGACACACATACACATACATACATACACACATTCACACACACACAAACATACATATACACACATACGTACACACATTTGCACACATACATACATACACACACAGACACACACGCACATATTCACACATACACAAATACACACATAAATACACACACATACACACACACATTGACAAACAACACACAAATACACACACATACACATAGACACACAAACACACACACATACACATGCCCACATATACACACACACATACATACACACATTCACACATACATATCACAATTCACACATACACACAAACATACATATACACACATATATACACACATTTGCACATAGACATACATACACACACACATATTCACACATACACAAACACACCCACACAATTATAAATAAATAAAGCAAAGCCCCTTGATAAACCCAGACATCAGGAAGCAGCAGGCCCTGGCTTCAGAACTCCAGTTCTCCTCCTCTCCAGCCACAGGGAGCCTGAGCCCTTGCAAAGGGGAAAGAACTGAGCAGAGGTGGAAGGCAAAACTCAGGGCTCAGGAGCCAGATGGCCTGGCTTGCCTACTTCCTACTTGTGTTACTTTGATATGTTAGCCTAATCAATCGGCACCTTTCTCTTCTCATCTGGGAACTGGGGACAGCAGCTGGGACCTCAAGGAACAAGTGAATGTGACTGAGAAGCATTCAGATCCACACAGGTCATGGGGCCTGGCAGGGAGACAGCTTGGGATACTCTGCACAGCTGTCTTCGGAATCAACAGTGTTGACCTCGGATCTCCCTCTATCTTGGGCCATCCATACAAGTTCTAGGGTTGGAGGGGCACAAGGGTCCAGAAGGGACGGCCTGCCCTCAGTGCTAGGGGTAGTGAAGCAGTTGTCTGTCCAACCAGGGCAACTACAGGGAAGCAAGAACAAGACTGGCATCAGCAGAAACCAGCTGGTAGAGGAAGGAGGTGGATCTCTGGTCAAGGGTCATAGGGGCCTTACCCCTGAGCTGATGAGTTCAGGCCCAGGGCTAGACGGGGTAGAGGGTGAGTGTGTTCAATCAATTTCTGACACCACTAAACAAATGAGAGCTTGCCTGGAGACAGCCAAGAGACTGCAACTCTAGGAGCACCTTTCTATCTATTTCCAAGGGTGTGTTCTCTGGAGCCCTTGGCCTCATGCAAACCTGTCCTGACTCAGCCACTCCCTAGCTCTCCTGAGACCTTGAGCAAGCCACTTGCTCTCCTGGCACATCCATAAAGGGAGACCACCACACCCACCTTAATGGCACGTGTGTTTTCAGCACAGAAAGTCCTTAAAGTTGCTCAATAACAGCTTCCTCTTCCCTAGGGCCTCTCCACCTCACTCTCCAAGAAACTCTCTCCCAGCAGCAGAGTACTATGGCTTCTGGGTGCTCAGAGTGAGCCTAACTAACCCTCAGTGAGTGGTTCAAGAAGAAAGTAAAGGGGCTGGAGAGACGGCTCAGTGGTTAAGAGCACTGACTGCTCTTCCAGAGGACCCAGGTTCAATTCCCAACACCCATATGGCAGCTCACAACTGTCTGTAACTCCAAGATCTGACACCCTCACACAGACATACATGCAGGGACATAAAATAAATAATTAAAAAAAAGAAGAAGAAGAAAGCAAGCAGTTGGATGGATAAGGATCCCAAGCCACTGCCTACAAAACCCCCCTAGCTGCTATTCCTTTCTCAGCAGTCTGGGCAGGTGTCTCTCCCCAGGCGCCTCCTCTGGCTAATCATTCCCTGGCCCTGGGAGAGGCCCTGCCAAGGAGGCTGGACCCCTGATGTCTTGGGTCCATGTCTTGCCTCTGACTATTCTAGGCATAAGGTCAGGATCTGAAGAAGGAACAAGAGGATTTCTGGCACCCAAAGTCTGTGCCTCAGAGTTGCCCTAAATCCCTTGCATAACGCAAGGTTGTGTGTGCTGAGTGGATCAAGCAGGAACGGGGAGATCTTCAACCTTCCAAAACTCCTAGGGATTCTTTCACTCATATAAGATCAGCTCCAAAACTGAGGCCCGTAGATCCTGGGCTACAGTGATTCCCTATCCCACCAAGCTGACCCTGTCCTGGGATAGAGCTCAGTGGTAGAAGCTTTGCCCAGCATGCACAAGGCCCTGAATTTGACCCTCCCACCCCAGAACCACTAAATAAAGAAACACATATGAGATAAACAGGATCAGGGTCCTAGATGGGGTCTTGCCTTCCTCTGGCAACCCTCCTCTCAGCTGCTTACAGTGTCTTGGCCCCACCATGCAATGGTGGCGCACACCTTTAATCTCAACACTCAGAAGGCAAAGGCAGGCAGATCTCTGTGAGTTTAAGGCCAACCTGGACTACATAGTGAGCTCCAGGTTAGCCGGGTCTCTGTTTCAAAACAAACAACAACAAAAATAAGTAAACCAAAACCTGAGAAAGTGTTTCATGCATAGCCCAGGCTGTCCTCAAACTTGCTATGTAGCCAAGGATGACTTTGAACTCCTGAACAGCCTGCCTCTACCTCCTGAATGCTGGGCTCTCAGGCTTTGTGGTGCTTGGGATTATAGACAAGGCACTATGTATGCGAGGCACACTCAACCAACTGAGCCATATCCCTAGCTCTTCTTTGTTCATTTCCATTTTGAGATGGGTCCTTGGACTTGGATCAAGCATTCACAGGCTCCCTTCATGCTCGTACGAATGGCCTGGTTTCTCTGGAGGGCAGAAGGGATCGTAGCTGTGGCTTCCAACCGCTATGCTTCTCTGCTGCCCACAGGAAGCCTACTGTGCTTATACCATCATCCTCATGGCGCTGCTCTGGTGTACCGAGGCCCTGCCCCTGGCTGTCACCGCCCTGTTCCCCATCATCCTCTTCCCCCTGATGGGTATCATGGACGCCTCTGAGGTGAGCATCCACATTCACAGGAGGAAAGATTGCAGGGGAAGGGGGACTCTTTCCTAGAGCCTTGGGACCAAGGAAGTCTCATCGCAAGGTCCTGGAAGAAGGCAGAGGGCATGGGAGAGGATCAGCTAGGAGGCAGAGAGTATACTAGAAACACGTGTGACTGTTGTGAGAGAGAGTTCATTCACAGGAGGAGGGATGAGCCTTGCCAGAGAGGCGCCTGGCCTGGAACAAGAGGAGGGTAATGAAAGTCAACTAAAGAACTCACCCAACAGCTGGTCATGGTAGCACATCACTGTAAGCCTGCACAGAGAGGCTGAGGCAGGAGGGTCTTAAGTTCAAAACCAACCTGGGCTATGTAGGAAGACACTGTCAAAAACACACAAAAAGTTCAACTGTCATCTCTCTCTGTACCCACAGAGCCAAAATTTGTTCTAAGACACCCTTGGATTCCAAGATCCTAGGATGCACAATTCTTTTACATAAGATGCATAGTGGTTTTTTTGTTTTTGTTTTTGTTTTTTTTTTTTTTTTTTTGGTTTTTCGAGACAGGGTTTCTCTGTTTAACAGCTCTGGCTGTCCTGGACTCGCTTTGTAGACCAGGCTGGCCTCGAACTCGCAAAGATCTGCCTGCCTCTGCCTCCCAAGTGCTGGGATTAAAGGCGTGCGCCACCACCGCCCGGCTTGGTTTTGGTTTTTTAAGGCAGAGTTTCTCCAAGTAACAGGACCCTAGCTGTTCTGGCCTCACTCTGTAGACCAGGTTGGCCTCGAACTCACAGAGATCCGCCTGCCTCTGACTCCTGTGTGCTGGGATTAAAGGTGTGCACCACCACTCCTGGAGTGTAGTGTTTTTATAGAGCCTTACACATCCTCCTTGTGATACCTAATATGAATAATTAGTTGTCATAATGTATTGTTTAGAAAATTGGACTCAGGAGATAAAGGCACTTGCTGCCAGACCTGACACCCTGAGTTCAACCCCTGAGATCCACGCAGTGGAAGAAGAGACCAATACTGCAAGTTGTCTTCTGACCTCCACACTTGAACCATGGTACATGTACACACACACACACACACACACACACACACACACACACACACACAAATAGATGTAAACTTTAAAGAAAACAACATAGAGGAAGGTATAGCTGCTATCTCTGCCTGAGTATTTTCTACATAAGGTTGCCTCATCCATGAATGCAGACCCCACACACAAAAATCTAACAGAGGGGTGGCTACATATTCTTTTAAAAAGATTTATGTATTTTATGTGTATATTCTGTCTGCATGTACATATGTAAGTCAATCACATTGGTGCCTGGTACTCTCAGAAATCAGAAGAGGACATAGGGTCCTCAGGAACCAAGGCTAAAGACAGCTGTGAACGGCCCTGAGAACGTAAGCGAAGTCCTCTGAAAGAGCAGTGAGTGCTCTTAACTGTTGAACCATCGCTCCAACCCTGGACTATATACTTCTAATGTAATGGCTCTTGAATTTGAATCGCACCAGAACTATGGGGTCCGGGGAGTAAAACAGCTAGACGGCCTGCTCCTGAGCTGACTCATATCCAAAGGAACTTCCATCTCCAGCTCATCCCCCTCTCTTTCCTCTTCTTCCTCCTCTCTATCTTCTTCCTTCTCTCTCATTTGTTTAAAGGTTTATTTATTTTTATTTTATGTGCTTTGGTGTGTTTTGCCTGCATGCATGTGTAGGTGCCAGATTCCCTGGAATTGGAGCCATCAACAGCTGTGAACTGCATGTGGGTGCTGGGAATTGAACCCAGGGTTCTCTGGAAAAGGAGTCAGTGCTCTTAACTGCTGAACTATCTCTCCAACCCCCTTCTTCCTTCTCTTATTCCTCTTCCTTCTCTTTCATTTTAACCTAGGGTCTTGCTGTGCAGTCCAGGCTGGCCTAGAATTCACAACTTTCCTGCTCCTGGGGTTTCGGCAGAGCTACCAGGCCTGGCTGAGCATTTTGTTCATAACAAGTCTCAGGTGATGGTGACGATGCTGGCCCAGGGACCACACATACTTTCTCGAAATAGCATGTAATTAGTTATGTGTCAGTTCTCAGCACACAACTGTCTTCAGGCTACAGCCTCCCAGTCTTCCAGAGGAGAAAAGCAGTGAGTTTGGCAGAAACAGGGAACCCAACTCCTGTGATGGTTACTTGCCCAAAGGCTATTTCCATTTGGTTATGAGGTCTCAAGGGAATATCAGTTTTTGAGGATGTCATGGCTGCTCCCCATAAGCTCAGTAGTATCAGGAGGAGAGCCCAGGGTCTCAGATACATTGTTGCCCCCAGGTCTGCATAGAGTACTTCAAGGACACCAACATACTGTTCGTTGGGGGGCTGATGGTGGCCATCGCTGTGGAACACTGGAACCTACACAAACGCATTGCCCTCCGAGTGCTCCTCATCATTGGAGTGCGGCCTGCCCTGTGAGTCCGTGTTAGCGGGATGGGAGACACATATAGGCATCCCATGTCTGGAAGAAAGCTGGAGTGGCAGTGTATCTGTCTGTTTGCTTCTAGGCTGCTTCTGGGCTTCATGTTAGTCACAGCCTTCCTCTCCATGTGGATTAGCAACACGGCTACCACAGCCATGATGCTGCCCATCGGGTATGCGGTCCTGGAACAGCTGCAGGGCTCACAGAAGGATGTAGAGGAAGGCAGTGACAACCCCACCTTTGAGCTCCAGGAAGCGTGTCCCCAGAAGGAGGCGACCAAGCTTGGTAAGAGACATGAAACAGACCCTGCTCCCAACCCCTCGGTGCTTGGGGAAGATCTGACGTGGCCACTATTCCCAAGGGTAGTCATCTTGGAGCCCATGCTGGGGTTGGGGGGAAGAGAGAGAGAGAGAGACAAATGGCCAACCTGTCCAGGTCTTCCTGAGGCTTTCCCAGATTTAAAATGCCAGAGGGGGCTGGTGAGATATCTCAGGAGTTAAAGGTGCCTGACAACAAGCCTAAAAACCTCAGTTCAATCCCCAGGAACCACATAATGGAAGGAGAGAACTGACCCCTGCAAGTTGTTCCCTGACTTTCATATGTGCACTGTGGCATGTACGTGTGTGTAATAATAATAATAATACTTTTGTTCAAAAAATATTAAATACAGGCCTGGAGAGATGGCTCAGAGGTTAAGAGCACTGGCTGCTCTTCCAGAGTTCAATTCCCAGCAACCACATGGTGGCTCACAACCATCTATGATAAGATCTGGTGCCCTCTTCTGGCATGTAGGCATATGTGCAAACAGAACACTGTATACATAAGTCTTTTTAAAAAATTAAATGCCAAGATCCATAGGCTAAGGACATAGCTCAAGGGTAGGACACTTGCCTAGCATGTGTGGGGCACTGGATTCCATCCTCAGCACCACAAAATAAAAGTAACAAAAATAATAAACACAGACAACAGAGCTAAGTGTCCTGGGCTAGAATCCTTCAGTCCTAGCAATCCAAGGATTTGGCTAGAAGTGAGCTGAAGTCTGAGGAACAGGAAGTGTCCCCTCGGTTTCATTCCTCCTGCTTGGTCTAGGTAATCCTCTTCACTTCTCTGTGTCTCAGTTTCCCAAGACATGTTGAACCAAATTGTGTCTGAGAAGCCCAAAGCTCCAGAGAATGCTGGAATCTGCCCTCCTGGAGGCCTCAGGACCCAGCCCAGATTCCCGCAGTTAGCCTTGTCCTTGTCCCCATAAGCTTTTCCTTGTTCATAGATAATGGACAGGCTGCATCTGCTTCTTCGGAGCCAAGAGTACAGGAGACCCGGGAGGATCACCGCTTCAGCCAGGGCCTGAGCCTCTGCATCTGCTATTCTGCCAGCATCGGGGGTATCGCCACCCTGACGGGCACCACACCCAACCTGGTGCTCCAAGGCCAGGTCAACTCGTGAGTGCAGGGGGTGGGGGCGGCATAATGAGAGGCAACTCTCTCATGGAGGAGCAAATGGCACCAGGTGGTTTGGGGACAATACGATACAACAGCCCATATTCTCTTCATCAGGATCTTCCCCCAAAATGGCAATGTGGTGAACTTTGCTTCTTGGTTTGGTTTTGCCTTCCCCACCATGATCATCTTGTTGCTGCTGTCTTGGCTATGGCTACTGGTCCTCTTCTTGGGTTTCAAGTAAGTGGAGTCATAGGTAAGAGAAGCCCGGTTTCTGCCTGTACCCCTGGGAGCTTCTGTATCATCCAAACGTAGTGAGGGGCCATGCTACAAGAAGCTGGCTCCCTTTTTAGGTGCTTGGCCTCCCAGATAAGAGAATTACTGGGTGCAGAATGCTGCCCTTGTTAGCAGATGGGGAAGATGAATCTGAAGGAATAGAGAATTCTGGGATTGAAAATCATGTGTGGCTGGGCAGTGGTGGTGCACGCCTTTAATCTCAGCACTCTGGAGGTAGAGGCAGGCGGATTTCTGTGAGTTCAAGACCAGCCTGGTCTACAAAGTGAATCCAGGACAGCCAGGGCTACACAGAGAAACCCTGTCTCGAAAAACCAAAAAAAAAAGAAAATCATGTGTGCTGTGTGTGTATGTTTGTGTGTACACATGTTTATGGGGTAATGCATGTGCATATGTTTATATGAGTGTATGGGAAGGCCAGGTTGACCTCAACCATTTTTCCTCCTTTTTTTTTTTTTTTTTTTTTTTTTTTTTTTTGAGACAGGGTCTCTCGATGAACCTGGAACTCATCCAGGTTATATAGACTAGCCAGTGTGCCCCAAGGATCCTTTTGTCTCTACATCCCTAGAGCCATTTTTTATGTGAGTTCTGGGGACTGAACTCAGATCTTGAGGCTTACATGGTAAGCCTCTTACTGACCAAATCATCTCTCCAGCCTGGAAAAAAATTCTCCTGATGCCCCTGTCAGGCACCTTCCTATAGTGCTCCGTGGTTTTTGGATAAGCACTTGGGGACTCTACAGGCACAGTCTGTTAGAGAAGCATTGGAGGTGATCCTTCGCTTTGCCTGTCCATATGCTGAGCAGTGGGACTCCAAGGCCTTAGGCAAAATCCTTGTCCTTGACATTCTCCACCTGATGGGTGATGATTTGACTTGAGCCGTAAGAGAGACAAGCACAGGGAGCGGCCATTCCAGAAAGTTCCTAGACATATATCTGAGTTAATTCTTGCAGGACTGAGAGTCAGCTAGGGATTGAAGTGGGGAAAGGTGTCCATGCAGGAGAGGCCAGAAAGACCTGGGTGTGTCTGGGAGCAATCACAGTGGACTTTGTGGGTCTCATAGAGTTCGGGCTTTGTCCTTGAGGCCAGGATGAGGAGGAAAATCCCATCCTCCATGCAACTGTGAGTTACAGTTTGAGATCTATGTTAAGAAGTGTTAGGTAGCCAGGTGTGGTGGTATACCCCTATCATTTCTATATCTGGGGAGCTGAGGCAGGGGGATCATGAGTTCAAGGCCAGCTTTGGTTGCATAGCAAGACCCTGTCTTAAAAATCTAAAATGAAATAAAATAGATGGCCTGCTAAGGCTCGGTTGAACTCAAGTCTGCAATCGGTTAGTGATGTCTACTGGGCACACAGATCAGATTATACTCAGGTGGTCTGAGTATAACTGAGGTGGTGTGAGTCATCATCATCCACCCTTTCCAGGCAGAGGGGAGCCACAGCAAGTTGTAAGCTGTACTTTGAACCAATCACTTGTGAAGGTACAAGGAGGCAGGATTAAGGTTGAGAGCTGGTACAAGTCAAGGAACAGTTGATGAAGTCAGCACAGTGCTGGATACTGGGAGGGGTCAAAGATGTGTGAAACACGGTCTTTGCCCTGAGAAACTCATAGACCAGCAAGAGATAAGATTTACTCAAGTGTAAAGTTAAATGCCAGTACGAGGTAAAGAAATAACACAAAGGGGGCTGGAGAGATGGCTTAGTGGTTAAGAGCGTTGTCTGATCTTCCAGAAGTCCTGAGTTCAATTCCCAGCAACCACATGGTGGCTCACAACCATCTATAATGAGATCTGGTGCCCTCTTCTGGCCTGCAGGGGATATACACAGATAGAGTTCTCATATGTTAAATAAATAAATTTTAGAAAAGAAAAGAAACAGCACAAGGAAGTGGCCAAAGCCTTCTAAATGGCTAAGGACCATGAAGGTATTGCTGAGGCTTGAAGGGATAGTCAGAAGTTCCTTGAATGCTGATGAGAAGGGAGTTCAGAATCAGGGCCTGAAGTCACTTGGGGGTCTGGGCCACTTATCCTTCTCACTCTGGGCAGAAAGAGCTCAGCCTAAGAGTCAGAGGAAGGGTGACAATGGGGAACATGGTGAGGAAAATGTAGCTTCTTGTTGAAGAAAAGCCACAGTCACAAGCTAGGCGTGGTGGTACACGCCTATGACCCCAGCACTCAGGAGGCCGAGGCAGGAGGATCAAGAGAGATGAAAAATAGCTTAGGCTAAAAACAAAACAAAAAAGGGTTAGAAATGTAAGTCAGTTAGTGGAGAACTTACCCAGCATGCATGAAACCCTGGGTTCAGTTCCCACTCCTACATAATCTGGGTATGATAATGCCTGGGATTCAAGGTCAGCCTGGCTATATGAGACCCTGTGTGGGGTCATGATGCCCCTCTGGGTCTTGGACTCTTTTCTAGAACTGAAAAGCCAGGACATTAGGGCTTGCCTGTGCCTCGTGCAGATCCTTCACACAAGGCCCTTGCCTCTGTCCACAGCTTCCGGAAGAACTTTGGCTTTGGGGAAGGGGAAAGGGAACGAAAACAGGCGGCCTTCCAGGTCATCAAGGCCCAGCACAAGCTGCTAGGCCCCATGAATTTTGCTGAGAAGACTGTCACTATCCTTTTTGTTCTACTGGTGGTGCTCTGGTTCACCAGAGAGCCAGGCTTCTTCCCAGGCTGGGGTGACACAGTTTTTCCCAACAAAAATGGACAAAGGTGAGACCATCCAGAGCAGGAGGGGAGAAAGGAATTCCTGGGACTCTGTACTGAAGAGCAAGGAAAAGGAGGCAGAAGGAGGGAAGGGAACTAGGGAAGCAGGGGTTGTCTCTCTTGGGGGCACTCACTAGGCATGCTGATGGGAGGGACCCTTCTCTGACCCCTCCTCAAACTTCCCTCCCACCTCTTCCACAGCATGGCATCGGATGGGACAGTCGCTATCTTCATTAGCCTGATTATGTTCATCATGCCCTCCAAGATCCCAGGATTGACCCAGGACCCAAGTAAGCCTGGGTCTGGGAAGGGTTTCCGGCAGCAGCCCTTGCCTGCAGATATATAGCCTTCTACCACATCTGCCAGGAGCCAACAAAGCCTAGAGAGATTGGGATCACCTGCCAAGGACACAGGGACTTAGGGACAGAATTGGGATACACAGGGATGGGAGACTGAGGGATTCCTTTCTACCTGCCTTAAGCTCTGATAGGAACTCACTTAGGAAGGCCTCATGTGGAGGGGAGGGAAGGCCTACTCACTTTTGGTGACCATCCTTGTCTGCTTGGGGAGTAGAAAAACCAGGGAAGCTGAAGGCTCCTCCTGCCATCCTCACCTGGAAGACAGTGAACGATAAGATGCCCTGGAATATCGTGATCTTGCTGGGTGGGGGCTTTGCCCTGGCCAAAGGCAGTGAGGTGAGAGCCTGTCTGAGGGAGACCCTGGGATAGTCCCACACTAGCCTTAGGTACTATTTCCCAGCCGGGTTCTTGAAGCCCAAAGGAGAGTAGGGCTGTCTTAACGATGGGCCCCATCCGCAGCACACCAGCCACGTGTTCCTGAAGCCAATGCGCTGAAGCCTGAGCACCCACCAGGTGGCATAGGCTTAATGCATTGCCAGATGAAACCTCCAGAGGGCGCCAGATAACAGTCTTCCAGGGACATCTTTCTCTTGACTCTCCATCCTAAACAGCTGAAATTCCAGACACCGCAGCCCTGGACCTCCAGGTCCCAGCAGAAGGGAGCCAAGGGTTGATGTAGGAGATTCTTGGGTCTGTGACAGGCACTTTGCTTGGTGTGGAGAAGACAGGAACTCAGTGCCTGGGCATAGTATTAGCATCAGATTCTACAGCCCGGCGTGACAGTGGGCAGGGCTAGATCGGGAGCTCTTCCTACCCCGGGAATTGTCCATTTTCCCAATAACCTCCTTCCTACTTTTTCAAGGCCCTGCTCTCCTTCCCTGTCAGGAGCACAGTCCCTTCAGCCCTAATGTTCAGCAGGGAGAGGGCTCAGGTGATCCAGGGGCTCCAGGGAGTCAAGAAAGCAAGGTGATCACACCCATTGAGCCAAGCTTTGCTTAGAACCTCCCTCCCCACCCCACCGGTCCCAAGAGCAGCAGGGAGCCCCCTTGGTCCCAGCTGAGTACTTATCTCCTTCAGAGCTGTTTGACTCGAAGGCCACAGAGGTGTGTGCAGGGACAGGGCCTCCCAGAGTGCCGGCCGAGGACCTGGGGATGGGGGCAGTTCTGTCTCATATGTATTGCCTCTTTCTGCCTTCAGAAATCAGGTCTGTCTGAGTGGCTGGGAGACAAACTGACCCCTCTGCAGCACGTGCCGTCGCCAGCCATAGTGATCATACTCAGTCTGCTGGTCGCTGCCTTCACTGAGTGTGCCAGTAATGTGGCCACCACTACGCTATTCCTGCCCATCCTGGCATCCATGGTGAGCTGACACCAGAGCCTCCTCCAGGCAGCCCTCTTTCCTGCTCTCTGTTCCCCACTGGTCAGAGTGTCTGGTCTAAGTCTCCTCTCCTACCTGGAGAGGGCCTCCTAAGTTTCTTTCTTTTCCAGATGTTGAGCTCTTAGGTCCCAAGGTCAAGCCCCTGAGTCACCTGTTTCAGGTGACCTCACTCTTTGAGTATCCCCAGTGGAGCTGACCAGAGGCCTCACCCACCTCCCCACCCAGTCCCCTGTTCTGGTCATTCCAGAAGTGATGGGGGTTGACATTGCTCCCTGGAGCGTCCCCAGCCCCTTCCTCTTCAGGCGCATTCCCACAACCTTTGATGACACCTCCTGAGCCCCTTTGAGATCAGTTTTATGGGCCTCTCCCCTCACTCCACCCCACAGGGCAGGGCAGCACATTCATCTTTTCGAAGAGGTCAAGGGGCCCTCTCCAGGTCACCCACAGTATTCTGCCCAGTGATTGGGCTCATGACCAGAGGGAGCAGGGGTGGGGCAGACCCCCGAAGGAGAGAAGAACTGGGGTCTGGCCTTCCCACTGAGCTTGGACTGGGGTTAACTGAGTCCCTGCCACCCTCCAGGCGCAGGCCATCTGCCTTCACCCCCTGTATGTCATGCTCCCCTGCACCCTGGCTGCTTCGCTGGCTTTCATGTTACCCGTGGCCACTCCACCCAATGCCATGGCCTTCTCCTTTGGTGGCCTCAAAGTGTCCGATATGGTGAGTGGCAGGGAGGTCGGAGCGTCTCAGCCTTCCACCTGTCTTGAGGGACATTGAAGTTCCCAGAGAAGGGCTGGTGGAGGGGAGGCAGAAAGAGCTCTGGCATCTTTATGCTCTACAGTCCCAGATCACAAATAAGGGGAGGGGACATTTGGAAAGTCCAGGGGGGCCCAGGACTCCCACTTAATGAAATGACCTTAGAGAAACCGAGGCCCTGAACCCCAGGAGTGTATAAGGAACCCCTCCCCCCTCCCCCTTCTCTGTTAGGACGGGCATTCAAATTAGAGACTAAGACAGCCTAACCATGCAGGTTAGGCTGAAGGCAGGGCTTCCCAAGGAGAGCTTTGGTGATGGGAGGGGTCCTGAGCACCCCTGACACTTGAGGAATGTGCCTCTGATTCACATTGGCTTGCCTCACTCATCCTAGGCCCGTGCCGGATTCCTGCTCAATATCATCGGGGTGCTGGCTATCGCATTATCCATCAACAGTTGGAGTATCTCCATCTTCAACCTGGACACATTCCCAATCTGGGCCCACTCCAACACAAGCCAGTGCCTTCTCAACCCGTCCAATTCCACTGTACCAGGCCTCTAGACTAGGAATCTAGCTCTGCTAGGAAAAGCCCACCGGTGCCATTCCTCATAGCCAGGAGAGGGCGCCCCAAAGGCCAAGCCCCTGGCCAGTATTGCGGCCGGCCGGCGCATGCGCAATCGTGTATTCCTGTGTGCGTAGATCGTGTGTGTGCTCTCTTCTCTCTCTCTGGGGTGCAGAGGAAGATGCTGGTGTCTCCGTGTGGTATGCGGGGACTTACGTGTGTGGTGTGTCCTGAGGGCGCATCAGAGGTTGTATCCATGGCGACGGCGCCCGCCCACCCTCTGTCTCCCTGCTAGGCCTCCAGACCTCTTTGCACTGTATTTATTGAAACTCTGGGGTGGAGGCGCCTGGGAGCGAGAACTCTAAGGTTCATTAAAAGCTTTTTCAGTAGAGTCGGGTGTGTTTGCCGGTGCTCAGAGCCCGAAAGCAGAGGTCGCGCACCCCTGCCAGGCCGTTTGGAGTGGGCGCAGCCACCCAGCAGAGTTGCAGTGACTTCACCAGCGGCTAATTGGGAGCTGCCAGTCCCTGCGTGCCTTTGGGAAAACCGGCCTCCCGGTTCCCAGAGCACTCCCTGGACATTTACATAAAACCTTCTGCCCCCTGCCAATTCCTCACCGACCCTTCCTCCAGCTGGAAAAACCGGTCCCACCAGACCAGAGGAGACAGGCTGACCCGTGCCGGGTGCTCCGAAAGATGGACCTTCATCCAAAATGGCAGCCTGCTGGAAGCTAGCTGAAGGTTAGACACATAAGCACAGACTCAAACCTGCCGTGGTGGCCTTCAGTCTAGAGCCAGACAGTATGTAGCGATCTGCCTCCTTACCCGTCTCACCCCACACTCTCATAGACCCCAGATACTCGTGCATCTGGGGGGTGGGGGGTGACACCATGTCACTGTCCATTCTAGCGCTAACACCTCTCCTTGACTGGAAGTCCATCTCCTTGTGTGTCCTAAGTCTCATTTGGAGAGTTTCCTAGAGTCTCACCCACTTCTCTTCTGCAGCAGAGGAAGAAAAAAGAGATATATCGGCGTTGTGTTCAGATGAAAAGGGGTACAAGCTATGAAGACAGAAAATGTTCGTTCTTGTCTCCTAACTGGGATTCACCATGCTTACAGAGCTGAGTATCCCAGAAGAGAGCAGCTGGGAAGAACATGGCTGTCTCCAGGGGACATGGATCCTGACAGGACATGCCAGGCACTCAGGGGGAGTGAAGTGTGTCAGGAGAGTGGCTCTGCCCCCACACTGCCCCCCCCCCCACATTCCTTACACATGAAGTACATCCATAAACTGCGAGGGCCACCCAAAGCCTCCGGGGACAGTCCTCCACAATGCAATGGGCTCCCAGGAGGGCAGTGGAAAAGATGTGTGCTACTATGGGTACCTAAAGCCCATCACTGGGGAAGGCTTCACAGGGCACAAGCAACTGCCTGCTCATTTATTTGTTTGAGGTTTTGTTTTCTGTTTTTTGTTTTTTTTTTGAGACATGGTTTCTGCATGTAGCCCAGGCTGGCCTGGAACTCACTATGTAGACTAAGCTGGCCTTGAGCTCATAGTAATCCTCCTGACTCAGCCTCGAGTGCCACCAAATCTAGCTGGTGCCCACTCAACTCTATACCTTGTTAGCCCTGCTCAGAGAGGCAGGTGCAGCCTGAGACACACTGCCTGACCTGGGGCTGGTGGCCTTACTGGCCCTGTCTTTTTTTAGGGCACATGGACACCATCTAAACTAGGGCCAAAGTTGAGCCATACAGGTGCTGTCCGAGCCTCCTCAGCAGCTGAGGAGGGCCAGGTTGTAGGCAGCACTTGTCAGCCTAATCAAGCACATGGACCGGGATGGCCTTTGAGGGAAGGGGCTGTCAGCCTGGGTCAGGGCCATAACACAGCCCAATCACTCCAGGCCGCAGCAGGTAGATCAGACCTGCTCTGCTAGCCTAGGCTCCATACTCTGCTAGGTATGTATACCCCATCACTGCTGCCTTCAGAGACAGGGTAGCAAGAGGTTTTGGGTGTCTCCTGGCAGCTGGAACTCAAGACATGAGCTCTCCAATCCTGTGGAATATCAAGAGACTGGACCACTTCATCATGGCCTCCTAAATGGAGCCATGTACATAATTTCTTCATGAGGCCTGGTGCAGGGAATATCATGCAAAGCAATGAATGAACCAGGAGCACAGAAGTACCTTCTTTCCCTGGAGGCCAGCAGGACACACTGTCCTCAAAGCCCCTTTCCAAGTTGGCCTTGTGGGCCACAATTTGTGACAGTGGGGCAGTGTGTGTCTTGATCTCTCTGGCCTAACTTTAGTCTCAGCAGCTAGGCCCAGACTTCGGAGCTAACTTTAGATGTTTCCCCATTCCTGTGCCCTGAGACCCTGGGTGGGGGAAGTCCCTGTTTCCTCCTCTCCCTGCCAGCTAGCAAGAGTCTACTTGGGCAGCCATAGCAGCCAGACCACGGAGGGAGCAGCTCCGAAGTCTGTATCAGAGACCCCTGCAAGTCAGAAAAGAGCTTGTCAGGTAGAAGGAACCAGGTCAAGTCACCTGTTCCCTTGTTCATCGTCATTTGAAGCACTCCAGGGTTCAAGATCAGCCCTTCAAATTAGACCTCCTGGGGGGTCCCTGTCTCCCAGTCTCTGAGGAAGGGAGGTGCTGGTAGAGGAAAGAGAGAGCTTGGTCCTCCTCCAGCAGGGCAGATACCTAAAGGGGTAGCCTGCAGTTTCAGCTGCCAGCAAACAGGAGGCTTAGGAGGAACCAGCTTCAACCTGTAGCACAGGTGTGTTGCAAAGGAACAAGGGGACAGGAAGCAAGACAATGACAAGAGCCGGTGACCCTTTAAAGGCAGGTGACTCCTGTGCTCAGAATTCTGGAAGAACTATACCACACTCAGCCACTTTTCTCTGCACCGGTTCTCACAGGCCCTCCATACACACACAGTCACAGACATCTGTACTTCATGCTCAGACCCACGTGTCCTTGCAAGTGTGCAGAGGTTCACACAGGGCTCTGGCAAGACACACGGAGCCACACACAGAAGCTCCATACCCCACTATAGCCTTGAGCAAGCCTGAGGGAACCTGTGCATTCTTCAGCAGAAAAACTCACTGTTCTTAGAGATAACTTCTCACCTCCTCTGATCCCAGTAGGGAGGGATCAGGACTCATGGACAGCTGCAGTCCAAGGGCTGGAGGACTCTGCCCTGTTCCTCCCCAACAGACCCTCCCCACCAAGCTTGGAAACTCCCTGCACTTCCCAAGGGTCAGCCAACCGGAACAGGGGCGGACCTCCCTGGCCAGCTCCCCTGAGGCTCTGGTCTAGTTGTTCCACCACCCAGTCAAGGAACCACAGCACACCCCTGTGATCAGATCCCTCTGTATCCCTCCAGCCAGCCTCTGTGCTGAGGCCAGGCCTTGAGCATCCCATGCTGGGATAGTCTGCAGGGGGCAGTGTACTGGGGCCTGAACCCAGGGCCTCAAGTATGCTCAGAGCATGCTTTACTGGAGCCCTGCCCCAGGACCCCCTCCGCACACCTTCCTGAGGGTCTTCCCATCAATTCAGTGTCTGGAGGGGCAGGCTCAATCTTAGGAACTGACTTTGAAAAGCAGAGCCCAGCCTACAGGAGCAGAGTTGGACAAACATGCCAGGAAGGGCGAACTGGGCCTGGTCTACGTAGAGTTACAGGCCAGTCAGAACCACAGAATAACACTGACTGAAATGAAAGAGAGAGTAGGAGACCAAGGGTAGAGAGAAGGCTCAGTAGGTAAAATGCTCATCACACAAGAATAAGGACCCGCTGGGTGTGGTGGTGCACGCCTTTTATTCCAGTACTTGGGAGGCAGAGGCAGGCAGATCTCTGAGTTCAAGGCCAGCCTGGTCTACAAAGTGAGTCCTGGACAGTCAATGATACACAGAGAAACCCTATCTCGAAAAACCTAAAAAAAAAAAAACAAAGAATAAGTTCAAACCTCAGAATCCACATAAAAGCCCATATGCAATGGGGGCTGGAGAGATGGCTCAGTGGTTGGGAGCATTGGCTGCTCTTCCCGAAGACCCAGGTTCAAGTCCCAGCACCCACCCAGATGGCAGCTCACAATCATCTGTAACTCCTGTTACAGAAGATCTGACATCCTCACACAGGCATACATATAGACCAAACACCAAATGTATGCATATATATATATATATATATATATATATATATATAGTTTTGCTATGTTTTAGTTTTTCCAGACAGGATTTCTCTGTGTATCCTTGGCTGTCCTAGACTCACTCTGTAGACCAGGCCGGTCTCCAACTCACAGAAATCTACCTGCCTCTGCCTCCCAAGTGCTGGGATTAAAGGCATGCACCACCACACCCTGCCCAAATGTGTGTATATATATATATATATATATATATATATATTTTTTTTTTTTTTAAGTAAATTAAAAAAAAAAAACACACGGGAGCAGAACATGATGGTGCAGAGCCAGGTACACACCTTTAATTCCAGCAGAGGTAGGCAGATCTCAGTAAGTTCGAGGCTGGCCTAAAAATCCAGTCCAGGACAGCCTGGGCTACACAGAGAAACCCTGTCTCGAAAAAAAAAAAAAAAAAACAACAAAAAAAAAACAAAAAAAACCCAACAAAAAAAAAAAAAAAAAAAACAACAAAAAAAAAACAAAAATAACCAAACAAAACCAAAAAAAAAACCCACATGCAGGATCTTCCAGCCTGAACCTGGGCACAAGAGGGTCTCTGGCATTCCCCAGCCAGTCACTGCAGTCAAATCAGCTCTAGATACACTAAGAAACTGCCTGAGAAAATGAGATGGGGAGAGAGGTAGGAAAACATCACACACTGACCTCTGGCCTCCGTTCACACACCTGAACACACCCACACAAACACAAGCATACACCCTGCCCGATCCCAACCCCTTGCACACATATGCATCACTGAACGGGTGATGGCCCACTCTGATGTAAAGCAAGAATGACCCTGCCTGCTCCATGACTTGGGGGCTCTAAGCATGGAAACTGTTCCTTCTGCTTGGGTCTCCAGTCTTTCTCTAGACTGGAACCTGGCAGACTCTGCTCCGGGGATTCCACGCCTGGCCAGCACCAGTGATGAAAAAGGGGCCTTCCAAAGGACAGGGGGAGCAGAGGCAAAGACCTCTCTCAAGAGGAAGGGGCCTGGCACACCCAACAGAAGAATACTGAAAGGAGTGGTGATCGACACCTGTAAATCCCAGCTCTTGGGAAGCTGAGGCAGGGGATTATAGGTTTGAGGGCAGCCTGGACTTCTTAGTGAGTCCCAGCACAATCCAGAGACCTTGTCTTTACAAGACAAAACAAACAAATAAATCAAATAAATAAAAGAAGCAGAATCATACTGGACGTGGTGGCACACGCCTTTAATCCCAGCACTCCGGAGGCAGAGGCAGGAGGATCTCTGTGAGTTCACGGCCAGCCTGGTCTACAAAGGGAGTCCAGGACAGCCAGGGATACAGAGAAATCCTGTCTTGAAAAAGCAAAAAACAAAACAAAACCAAAGGTTTGAAAGAAAAAAAAGAATCTCACAGTGGGGATTACCACAGTCTCCTGGGATTCCACTAGGGCCTTCCCAAAGTCCTTCACTGCTGAATTACCTGCCATTCTCTGTGGATGTGGATTCTTTGTTTGTTTGTTTGTTTTTCCAGACAGGGTTTCTCTGTGTAGCCCTGGCTGTCCTGGACTCACTTTGTAGACCAGCTGGCCTCCAACTTACAGAGATCCACCTGCCTCTGCCTCCTGAGTGCTGAGATTAAAGGCATGTGCCACCATGTCCAGCAATTAGACAGCTATGAACTGCCATGTGGTTGCTGGGATTTGAACCTGGGTCCTTTGGAAGAACAGCCAGTGCTCTT
>CAJQZJ010001558.1:17910316-17922739 GCA_907164525.1 Lophiomys imhausi
TTTCTGAGAGATGATGGTCTTTAGTTTACTTAGAGGAGTCTTTATATATTATGGATACTGATCCTTTGTCATATATGTTACAACAGTTTCTTCTAGGTGTTACTTTTGTTTTTTGTTGTTGGCTTGGTTTCTCAAGACAGGGTTTCTCTGTGTATCCCTGGCTATCCTGGCCTCACTTTTGTAGACCAGGCTGGGATCGAACTCAGAGATCCTCCTGCCTCTGCCTCCCGTGTGCTAGGATTAAAGGTGTGCACCACCACTCCCAGCAAAGAATTCTAGTAGGTTAATTTTTTCTTTTTCTAGACAATGTTTTTCTGTGTAGCCCTGACTGTTCTGGAACTCAGTCTGTAGAACAGGCTGGCCTCGAAATCACAGAGATCCACCTGTCTCTGCCTCCCAAGTGCTGGGATTAAAAGTGTACACCACCATGTCCAGCTAGGTGTTACTTTTGTATTTTAACTTGGTTTATATTATATTTTGCTCTAAATAAAATTTGATAATTTTTTTGTTTTTTGAGACAGGGTTTCTCTGTACAGCAATACAAACTGTCTTCAAATTCTCAGAGATCCTCCTGCCTCTGCCTCTCAAGCGCTGGGATTAAAGGCATGCGCCACCATGCCCGGCTGTAAGGTGTTTGAATTTTTTTTTTTTTTTGGTTTTTTGAGACACGGTTTCTCTGTATATCTCTGGCTGTCCTGAACTCACTTTGTAGACCAGGATGGCCTCGAACTCACAGAGATCTGCCTGCCTCTGCCTCCCCAGTGCTGGGATTAAAGGTGTGCGCCACCACCGCCCGGCAGGTGTTTGAATTTTTACTTAGTAAAATCTGTCAATCTATTCCTGTATGGCTTCCTGATTTGATGGCATGCTTCAAGGTGTCTTTTCTACTTCATAATTTAATAAAATACTTTCTATACTTTTCTATTAGTTTGTATGGTTTCCCATTGTTTAGTCTAGCATGGGTTTGGGAGGTGTGCAATTGGTCTGCTCATTTTCTTTGAATCTCACTCTGTAGCCCAGGCTGACCTGGAACTCACTATGTAATTCAGCCTGGGCTTGAACTCATGGCAATCCTCCTGTCTTAGGTTCCAAAGTACTAGGATTCCAAGTGTGTGCCACCACACCCATCTTCCATTACTGTTTTGTTTCGCTCTGCTTTCTTGAGACAGGAATTCATGTAACCATAGACACGTGATCTTCCTGCCTCTACATCCCATCACTGTTAACATATAGCACGAAGTAGGATTTAGCTTTCTTAACTATTTCAAGTCTATTACTGCAACCCCATTTATCGTACTTTATGCATTCTTTGCTAACTTATCACATGCCCAATTCTCAAAAATACTCGACTTTATCCTGCACTCTTTTCCATTAATTAATTTATTACTTATTTATTTTGATGCCAAAACCACATTTAGTGTTTTTATTGGGGATAGATTTAATTGTATCATTTTTATTTGTTTTATTCATGTACTTATTACTGGGGGTACATGAGTGCAATGGCGAACTTGTGGAGCTCAGAAGACAACTATACGGGATTAGTTTTTTGTTGTTGTTGGTGGTGGTTTTTTGTTTTTGGTTTTTAGAGAAAGGGTTTCTCTGTGTATCCGTGGCTGTCCTGGACTCACTTTGTAGGCCAGGTTGGTTGGCCTTGAACTCACAGAGATCCTCCTGCCTCTGCCTCCCGCGTGCTGGGAGTAAAGGCGTGCGCCACTGCGCCCGGCTACGGGATCAGTTTTATCAGTCTAACTTTCTGTGGCCAGCACCTTTATCCCATGAGCCATCACACCAGGCCAGTATTCTTTGTATTTACTTTTCAGTCAAAGTCTTGCTGTGTAGCCCAGGATAGCCTCAAACTGAAGCTCCTCCTGAGTGCTTGGATTCTCTACCTGCACCATCATGCCTGGCTCCAAAAGTCACACGGTCTCATCTGTGAGGAATATTATTGGGAGTTTTGAAGATTGCCGAGGCAAATTTCAAAAGCTGTAAGCTGTCTGCATGTATTTACTTTTCCCCTAGACTTCAGGCTCAACTTGTCAAGTTCTAAGGGCCAAAGAAGTCAAGTTTGAATTTTTCTTTTTTTTTCCTTCTTTTTTTAATGTTTATTTATTACTTCGAGTTATATCTCCATCATAGTGCCCTCCCTCCACCCATCCTGGACCCACTCTCTTACCCCTTAAGTTTGAATTTGATGGGCATTCCATTTGGAGATTATTAGGACAAGAACCCTCTTCCATGCAACACTATGTTCAGCTTTCTGGTTCTGTAACAGAACACACCTTTTATTATATTTCTGAAGGCCTTATTTTTATGTCAGCCAGTAAAAGCCTATTGTTTTCCTTATGTGGACTCATGATTCTTACTAAACTTATTCATGGGCATTCTGCAATGCCGTTACTGTGGAGGAGTGTCTTCTGTGTATGTTTTTGATTCCCAGTACAAGGTGTGGCTAGGTAGCCCAGACTGGCCTTGAATTCAATCCTCCAATTCGCAGACTGGGGTCACATGTGTGCAAGGGTCACAGGTGTGCAGGGGTCACAGGTGTGCAGGGGTCACAGGTGTGCAGGGGTCACAGGTGTGCAGCACTACCCATGCCTGCTGTTTTCAGTTGCATAAAAATGATTTTGACTTTTACCAACCTGACTGCTATTGGGATACTCAATGAAATTCACTCATCACCTCTAATGGTCTTTCCTCCAATTCTCTTCAATTTCTTTTTTTTTTTTTCCTTTTCTTTTCTTTCTTTCTTTTTTTTTTTTTTTTTCCAAGACAGGGTTTCTCTGTGTAGTTCTGACTGTCCTGGAACTCACTCTGTAGACCAGACTGGCTTTGAACTCACAGAGATCTGTCTGTCTCTGTCTCCCAAGTGCTGGGATTAAAGGTGTGTGCCACCACTCCTGGTGGCTTTTTTGTTTTTTGTTTTTTCCAGACAGTTTTTCTGTGTAGCCCTGGCTGTCCTGGATTCACTTTTGTAGACCAGGCTGGCCTTGAACTCACAGAGATCCGCCTACCTCTACCTCCCTTTTTTCTTTTTTTTTTTTTTGGTTTTTTTTTTTTGTTTTTTTTTTTGTTTGTTTTTCGAGACAGGGTTTCTCTGTGTATTCCTGGCTGTCCTGGACTCAATTTGTAGACCAGGCTGGCCTTGAACTCGCAAAGATCCGCCTGCCTCTGCCTCCCAAGTGCTGGGATTAAAGGCATGCGCCACCACTGCCCGGCTCCCTTTTTTATTAAAAAACATTTTTTTATGGGAACTGGAGAGATGGCTCAGCAGTTCAGAGTACTTCCAAAGGACACGGGTTCAAATCCCAGCATCCACATGACAGTTTGTAACTGTCTGTAATGGCCTGATGTGGTGGCTCACATCTTTAATCCCAGAACGTGGAAGGCAGAGAGAGGCAGGCAGATCTCTGTGAGTTCAAGGCCAGCCTGGTCTACAGAGTGAGTTCCAGGACAGCCAGGGCTAAACAAAGAAACCCCATCTCATAAAACAAAATTTTTAAAAACTTATTTTATTAAATTTATTTATTTATTTGGGGGCAGGAAGGAGACTTGTGCAACTACATATGTATAAAGATCAGAGGAGAATTTGCAGGAACCGGTCAGCTGTCTTCTTGCATGCTGCAGATCCCAGGAATTGAACTCAGGTAATTTGCTCTTGGCTACAGGGGCCTTTACTGACTTTTCAAAGTTTCCTGGTTCTCTGGGCCTAAAATATACACGCAGAAATACTTGAGTCTAGAAATGACACTCAACCCTGGACACATCAGACAGAGCAACAATTCCCAAACACACAAGACAGTCTCAATAGCCGCCCCTTCCCTGTGAAACTCCACTCACTGTTAGCTGTAAGGGAGCTGGGCTCCCTTTAAGAAAGTTCCCCTTAAGGGAGAGGCCACACATCAGTCCTAGAGGAAGTTGAATTGACTTGGATCCTCTGGTCTAATCCCAGAAAACAAATCCTCTTCCCAAACTGTGCAAGCATGTCTGTCTCCCCTCCCCCCAGCACCACAGGGAAGGAGATTCAGCTACTGACCATCCATCTATTCTCACCAAGGGTTGTGCTGGGAACCATGAACATATATGTTTTTAATCCTTCCAACAACCCTGTAGATGATTTCCTCACAGGAGAAAAGTGAGACTTGAGGGCCAAGTGTAAAGGATCACACAGCCAGCCATCATGTGCAAATGGGTCCATTGAGCCAGATGTGGTGGAGGGTGCCTGTAACTCTACAGCTCAGGAAGCTGAGGCAGGAGGATTGTAGAGCGTTCTAGGCTACAGTATGAGACTCTATTTCCAAAACAAAAACAACCAGGTGGCTATACAGACAGCCATGGGCACCTACCTTTCTACTGAGCTCCACCTAGACCAAGACTCCTCCAAATGTTTATCACTGTGTGTGTGTGTGTGTGTGTGTGTGTGAGTGTGTGTGTGCACACGCACACATGCATGTGATTGTGCGTGGATACTTTCACCTGTGCATTTGTATGTGGTGGCCAGAGGTCAATGTTACAACTCTTCCTCATTTACTCTCTACCTTATTTCTTTGAGACAAAGTCTCTCACTGAACCTAAATCTTTCCATTTTGGCTAAACTGACTGGCTGGGATCCTCTGTCTTCCCCGGGTTATGAGTGTATTCTACCAGGCCTGGCTTTTACATGAGTCCTGGGGATCCAAACTCAGGTTTTTCTTGCCTCCACTTCACCCACTGAGCCATCATCTCTCTGGCCCAAGATCTCTTCAAGTGCTTTCAGTCCATTCCATGTTTGTGCCACAAAACCTCAACCATCCTCCAGCCACAATCACACTGTGGCTTTAAAGGGAGACACTGTAAATGGGCAGAGGCTATGTCCAGGTCCCCACTAGAAAGCAGCTTTACCATTCCATACCAGCCCTTGGCTCCAGGAAGAGGTACAGGTAGGCAGAGAGGTTAGACAAGAGGAGGGAGAGAGAAGGAGGAGAGAGACATGAAACAGCAATGGGGCAAAAAGGCTGTGGAGGAGCAAAGAACAGGCCTCAGACCTAAACCAGCTAAGATTCATGGTGGCCAGCTCCTAGACCCACTAGGCGCTGCATCCCCACTGGGGACCAGCAGCCACTCAGATGTTTCCATCCTGTAGACCATAAAGACCGACTGTGGGGGTAATGACACAGAGCAAGACAGCCTCCAACTTCACCCACACGTGGGGCAGGATGACCCAGAGCAGAGGCACACAGCTATAAACTCAAAGACAACCAACCCATGGCAGAGAGATACTGGCCTGGGTCCCGGGACCACAGCCACAGATGGACAGACAGTAGGGAAGACAGACAATCCCTGGGAGGACCTATGGGGAAACAGGCATGCCCACAGACATGTGGGGGAAGTCATGAGTGGATTTAAGGGTGCACATCCCCCACATAAAAAAGAGTCAGAGGTAACATGACGGGCAGATGGGCCAACCCTGTCGGCTTCTCCCAGAAAGCACTGAGTCCTTGAGTGGTCCCAATCTCTGCTGGTCCACACTACGCCTCAGAGGACTAGGTGCTGCAACCGTGTGCTGCTTCCCGGAACCCCCTCACCAGCTCCATAATCACGTATGTGGCGGCTGGGCTCTCCCGACACACAGGTGCATGTCCCAACAGGCCTGGGCCCCACCCGTGGGGGCTGACATCTCTGTTCTGGGGTGCAGGTGGGGGCCACAGAGCCACCCCCTCCCCCGAAAGCCACAAGCTGTACCCGTTGGCAGGGACTGGGTACCAGGGCTGGTGCAGGAGGGGAGGAATGAGGGGCCGGGCGCGGCCAGGGCGGGCACAGGAACCAGTACCTGTCAAACAAGAGCCAAGAAGCAAACTAGCTTCTTAGTCACCTTTCTCTTCTCCCCGTTTTTGGCAGCAACCCCTCGGGGCAAGGGGAAGCTGATATCATAATTATTGGCTCACCCAGCAGCTGCCTCCCCTCACCTGATGTCAGCGCAGACCCAGGACAGCCCGGCTGACGGACTGATAGACGGTCGGAGCTCCTGGCCCCCCAGACCCAGGCCCCCACGCCGACCTGCTTCACTGAGCAGGTAAGAGGACACCTGACCCAAGTCAGCCGTGGAGGCCAGCAGGGGAGGGGGCTTGGCTTTTTAATGGGCCCCAGGAGACACTGGGTGCTCCTCCGCGGCTCACTGTCACTCAAGGGAGGCTCGGGATCAGGGTGAGTGTCTGGAGGTCGAGGGAACCCTGCTGCACACTCCTCTCCTTCCTGGCCCAGGTCTTCCGATTTTGATCCTTCTTGTTGTAATGTAGTACTCTGTGCTGTTGTGCGTGGTGGCTCTGTATGGTGGCGCCCACTCTGGGTTGGGAGGCTATGACGATGACTCCAGCCGGAAAGCTAGAACTCAAGGATAGACAGGCAGATCCCCAGCCAAGGACTGAGTGGCTGTTTAGGTGGAACGTGGGTGCACCCAGCTCTGGCGACCTGTGCCACCTCTCTGGGATACCTGGGCTGAGGTCGGCTCGTCCCAGATTCCGTGTGGGAAGCTTGACATGCAGAAAGGAGAATGGTGCAGCTGGTGCAGGGGCAGACAGGTGTCAACAGGCAACAGGTGCTGCGGTGCTGGCCGATGCTGAGCTGCTGAGCTGAAGCTGCATGTCTCTGAGAGCCTGCCACGTTTCTCTTCTTCAAGATCCCTGCAGCAGAGAGGAGTGGCAAGCAGATCTGAAATGGGCTTCACAGACCCCACCTCAACCTAGAACTGAGGGGATCCAGGGAAGTGAAGTCCCTCGGGGAGTAGCCAGAAGCCCCTTAGCTACTGAGACCTCCCTTTGCGCCCAACCTGACCTGGCAAAGTCCTGGGATTTGCTGTGGAGCCCCTCACCCCTCCTTCAGTGTCCAAAAAAATCCCAAAACTGTTGGGTTAAGGCTACAGTAATAAGTGGGCGTGTTTGCCTCCTCACTCTACCCCTACAAGTGCAAGGGACATGTCTGGGTATGTGTAGTGGCAGGGGACAGTGGCTCAGCAAGAAAGGACCAGATGGAGAAGATGCCTTTCCTCGGGACACCATCTCCTCTCTTCTATCCCCTGCCTCTGTGCTGGGCAGGTCCCACACTAGACAGAGCCCGGTCCTCTGTTTTCTAAACCCTTCAGGAGAAGATCTGATTGGTTCCCTCCTGGCTTTCCTGAAATCTCTACTGCTCTAGGGTCCATCTCAGCCTTCTCCATGTCTTTCTCTTTCTTCCACTGAACTGATTGATGAGCTTATGGCTAAGAGCTTATGGCTAGAGAAGGTGGCAGTGAACTCTAGCCCTATTCCCACGGGGCTTGGAGAGAGCTTTTTTCCTACAGAACAGGACAAGATGCCTGTAGTAGAAAGGCATCACAGATGGTAAGGCACATCTTGCCTGTCTCTTCTAGCATGTGACTCTGTGAGTGGCTAAGACAGCTGAGCTGGGTCATGGGGAAAAACAGAGGGGACCAGTGCTGCCCTTGGTTGAGGATCCTCAGGGTGAGGATGCCACGGGGAGGGGCACTTGCCTTCCCGGGCTCTCCACCCGGCCCCACCCGGGCAGCCTATGTGGAGCTCAGCTCCTGGCGGCAAGGCCTGCCGAGGCACGCTGCACCCCCAGGCCTCTCGCCTCACTCCGAGCCAGGAACCTGTTCTCCCGGGAATGCTGGGGAGTTCTCAGAGGACTTTAGTTCCCAGGGGTTTAGGGAGCCCAGAAATCCTCTGGACCAGTGAGCGAGCCATGGAAAAGCAAGAGAATGGAAAGATTAGGGGGCATGAAGGCTCTTCACCTGTGTCTATCCACAAAGATCCCACACTTCCTCCAACTGAGGAAGAACAACTTTTATTGTTCTTCATGAGAAGGAAGCCCTGGGACAGTTAAAGACACAAGAAAAAGCCCCTCGTGGCACATGTTTTCTGTGACATGCTGTCCTTTGCTCCCAGGAAAGCCTTCCTTTAGCCCCCATGGAAAGTCCCTTCTGCCCTCTAAGAAACTTGTAGGGAATCATCACACTTGGAACCCCCCAGCTCCCTGCTTAGATTAGAGTCTGCTGTCTAATCTCCTCACTTCTAGCTTGAGTTGAGCCTCCTGCAGCAGAGCCCCACCACCCCCAGCCCTGAGTCTACACACATAGCTAGAGCCTGTTCCTCAGTAACATAAAAGTCCTGGCAACTTGTGAGCCTGCTACCCTCTGATGTTCTCTCCAGCACCATATTCTGATGAAACTGGAACCACTTCTTTGTTTTTTGGTTTTTGTTTTGTTTTGTTTTGTTTTGTTTTGAGACATGATCTCAATATCTAGCCCAGGCTAGCCTTGAACTCACAGTGATCCTGCTGCCTCAGCCTTCTCAGTGTTGGAATTAAAAGTGTGTACCACCCTGCCCACCTTATGGGCCACTTCTGGTTCACCATACCAAAGGGACAGAGGACAGAGGACAGGGGCAATCATCTCTGTTAAAGCCTGCCAGGCTTCCACAATGGGAGATCATGACTTGGGGAGATAGCCCAGCATTTTAACTTTAGTTGTCCCAGTCCATGTAACCCCAGAAGGCAGTTTCCTGGGGAGGGGAGGCCACCACTGATCTGGGATGAGGGGGTTGGAATGGGGCTGGCAACATGCTCAGAACAGGGGAAAGATATGCTGACCTCTGAGAGAGTGGGCCCCAGAAGCACCCATCAAATGATCACCCAGTAAGTCGAACCCCTATCCCTTCCAGCCTGCCTTGGTCCCTGTTTCCTTTAGCATCCCAGCCCTAAATTCATTCCCTGTCACCAGCCTCCCTTGTGCACCCCCAGCTTGACTTGCACTGCAGCTTCTGCTCTGAGTCCCCTGCCTGCTGAGACTACAGGTGCAGCCATGATACCTTATCTCCACTTGCAGCCACAGCTCAGCCCCCTTCCTTTCTACCTTTTCTTCTCACTCTCAACTGAACCAGAGTCTCTACAATTCCAGCTCCCTCCTGTTTGCTATTTCTTACTCACCTCCTCAGTTCCCCCATCCTCTCTCCCAGCCCTGTGATCCCATCAGCACCTCCACAGGATGAACGAGCATCCCTGTGTACGATCCCTTGGGAACCTAGAACCTCCCCCACTGTTCCCTAATTTATTCTCTTACGACTGAGAAGCCCAGAGCCATGCCCCAGGTACAAATGGATTGTATGGTATCATCCCTAGAGAAGCTCTCAGCTTCCTGATCCCATATGGGCCTTAAAAGCTGGATGCTGGCAGACAGTACAGAGTTCAGCTGGAGTGTAACTCAGTGGGAACACCTGTGCTTTATAGGCCTGAGGTCTGGATGCCAGCCTCAGCCCCCAAAATAAAAATGAAACTGTCAGAGTGAATTCAGATACAAGATAACTGGGAGTCTGGTGTCTGGACACTGCAGCTGTGTGGCAAGCAAAGGGGGAAGGGCTGGAGGAATGACTGATCTGATCAGGCATGGAAGGAAGATGGACAGAAGCTGAAGCAAGGACGGCTGGGTTCTTGAGGAATGAGTGCCACTGTCATGAGTATCCCCCAGTCCCTACCCCGCCTGTGGCTCTTGCTTAGTCAGCTCAGATTAATGGGACTGGGGAAAAGAATTAGCTGAATCGTGATCTCTCGGAACTAGAGCCTGCTGTGAGTCATAGGGAAGGGAACCTGAGCTCTCAGGGAGATTCTGGAAGCTCCCTTGGTGTGTGTATGTGTGGGGAGTGTTACTCCTCAAGACCTCTCTAAGATGCTACCCAGAGCCTCCTGGGAAGCACAGCCCTGATCCTCCACCTTAAGCTTGCAGAGCAACCATGTGGTTAGCCAGCTACCAACCGTGTACTCAAAAACCCTCCAAGGACCTTCGGCACTCCTCCAGCCCAAAATCACTATTTCTGACAACCTGCAGCCAGCCTAGGCACCAACACACAGTTCTCAGTTAGCATACACTCAGACACCCAGAACAGGGCGTGTCCCTGGAACTGAATCGCCTGCAGACAGATGGAAGTCCCACCTACACTTGTAAATTCCACAGCCATGTCCCAGACTGCAGCACCCTATCAGGTTCAGAGGCATAGGATGTGAACAAGGAAGAACACACACACACACACACACACACACACACACACACACACACACCACTGTGATGTGAAGACCCAGTTATCACACTTGTGGACCCACCCCTGCACACAGCCAGAAGAACTACAACAATGTTTACTCAGTGACAGTATGTACTCTGACCCTCTATGGAAGAAGGGTTCTCCCTGGGCACCTACAGAACAAGTGACTTAGAGAGGTGTCTCTTGTAATCTCAGCAGTGGTCAGGCCAGGGCAGCTGGGGATTGCTATGAGTTTTGAAGCCAGTGTGGTTAGTACAGGCTACACTACACAGAGAGTCTGAAATCAACCTGGAATCCACAGTGAGACTCTTGTCTAAAAGAAAAAAAAGAAAGAAAAAAACAAGAAAAGAGAGAGAGAGAACCTGAATTTTGATGGAGCTTTCCATGCCTATATATGCAAGATGCCTAGAGTGGGAGGGGTTGAAAGAGGAAATTTGGGATGATGGGAAAACCAGAAGGATGTAGAGAGTGAGTATCAAGTGAGAAAGGTGGAGGCTGGAGCCATGCAGCCAGAACAGCTCAGAAAGACCCTCCGAGTCTGTCACTTCTCCAAGGGCATGACCCAGGCAGGCACCCAGAGGAAGAAGTGGAATGTACAAGCAGCTGCTACTCAGGGGGCTGAGGCAGACTGATAGCATGTTCAAGTCCTGCCTGGGAGACATAGTGAGTTCAAAGCCAGCTTAGGCAACTTGCTAAGACCTTGTTTCAACATATTAAACAAGAGCTGAGTCTAAAGCCCATTGGTAAAGCCCTTGCCTAGCATGGGCAGGACTAATGTCCGTCCTCAGCACCACAAAAACAAACACAGCCGTCCTTCTCTTTGATTGGGCTTCAGTTCTCCCATCTGTCACACAGAAAGGGCCTTGGATGGGAGTGTCTTCCAATGTGCTTCTTCCTCTGTGGTTCATGCTTTAGAGCCGATGACTGCCTGCCTGTACCTTGGCTCAGATATAGGGGCAGGAAGGGCTCCAGCATGCGTTCATCTTGTGCTGAATCGGTGTTATTAGCAGTGGTGGCAGAATTAATACCCCTAATAATAGATTGGTGGTAATGAGCAGTGCTGGTAATAATATGTACAGAGAGAGGCCCCTGACCAAGGGACAGTGGAATGCTGGGCCACCCAAGGCTCCTACTAAGGTGAACAGGCAAAGAGCAGCTGTCATACCTGCGCTTCTATAGGGAATATCACAAATATGTACAAAGCTCTCATGCAGTGCCATGGCCGTGGGATCCCAGGAGAGGAGGCAGAATGTTGGCTCCCTCCTTAGAATGTGTCTTCATGGTTCTTACCTGCTCCTAGGGACAGGACAGCATGGGAAGAATGCAAGGCCAGAATGAATTTGCTGTTTCACAAAGGAGGAACTAAGCTTCATCCTAGTCACTAGCCCATGCTGATGACCGAGCCAGGAGAAGATCCTCCCATAGTCTCTGAGAGGGAAAGAGGGGTGTTATGGGAAGCCAGGAGAGTCCAAGCTTGGTGAAGCTTTCAGGAGAGAACCCAGGTTAGGGGAGATGACACAAGGTCCCATCATCCCTGCATGATTTACAGATCAAGTCCTTGGCTGCCAGTTACTGACATAGCCAATTGGCTCTGCACCCAATTTTGGGGGTTGAAGGGAGAAGGCTCAGTTCCAAATGATGTCATCATGGGGCAGGGTTTCTTGGCCTCTAATGGGTGCTCAGAAGCTAACAGCATACTTCTATCCTTTAGCCTGTCCCCAGTCTCTTCAGCAGATGTGGCTTGCCACAGGAAGGATGAAGGTGAAAACCCTCCTGGCCCTCAGTCCTTCCCCAACCTACTTCTCCCACCCTTGGCCCCTTTCCTGGCTAGGCAGACTGGGGGTCTGAGGGAAATTTCCTTCCTGGAAACCAGTGTCTAGGGCCTCTGATCCCTGTTCTCTGTAAGGTGCATCCAGAGAGTTCTGCCACCCAGTTCTCCATTTAGATCCTAATATTTCTTTTTAGATGATGGTTATTGTTGTTTTTCAAGACAGGGTTTCTCGCCGGGTGGTGGTGGCGCACGCCTTTAATCCCAGCACTTGGGAGGCAGAGGCAGGCGGATCTTTGTGAGTTCGAGGCCAGCCTGGTCTACAAAGCGAGTCCAGAACAGCCAGAGATATTCAGAGAAACCCTGTCTCGAAAAACCAAAAACAAAAAAAAAACAAAAAAAACAAAACAAAACAAGGCAGGGTTTCTCTGTATAACTTTGGCTGTCCTGGAACTCGTTCTGTAGACCAAGCTAGCCTCGAACTCAGAAATCTGCCTCTTGAGTGTTGGGATTAAAGGTGTACACCACTACTATCTGGTCTATTTTCTCTTTCTTTCTTTCTTTCTTTCTTTCTTTCTTTCTTTCTTTCTTTCT
>CAJQZJ010001558.1:17922749-17943639 GCA_907164525.1 Lophiomys imhausi
TCTTTCTTTCTTTCTTTCTTTCTTTCTTTCTTTCTTTCTTTCTTTCTTTCTTTGTGATACAGGGTCTCACAATGTAGCCCAGGCTGACTTTAAATTTGTAATCCTCCTACCTCTGCCTCCTGAATACTAAGATTTCATGCTACCAGCCCAACTAGGACAACAGTTGTCTCCAAATTCTTTGTCAGGCTTGTCCCCACCACTCAGGGCTTCAAAAATCCCCTGGAAAGGTGGAGCTGGGGGCTTTTCCCTATCTGGCTATCCAAGGGTATCATGTTCTTGAATATGAGAATGGCTGCTAACACTGAAGGAGAAGCCACCCTGCTCCTGGAAAGAATATCTGGGGGTAGGCTCCTGGTCTCAGAGCAAGGGCTCCAGCAGAGGGAGGTAGGCAGAAGAGAGGAAAAGGTGGGTCATAAATGGCCCCCAGTAATAAAGCAAAAGTTCCTGTGGGAGAGGGCAGTTGGGTGGAAGTAAGAGGTGTCTAAGGAGGGAGAGTCCAACAGAGCCAGTCTCTTAAACGAGGTGGCCATAGCAAGGGAGAGGGAGATCCACAACAAGACTAGAAGGAGTAGATGGTAGCTTTAAGGGACAGGCTTTCTTGTTTCTTTCAAATCTCTTCCTGGCCATTTACAAAACAGGCATCCATATAGTTATGTCAAAGACATCCATCCATCCTGTCTATCCACCGTCTGTCTGTTTATCTGTAATTCACCCAAATATCTGCTCATCCATCCTTCTGTCTGCCCATCCATCTTCCATCCAACCATCCACCTATCTAGAGAGGTCAGGGCTACTGGGAAGGGCCTGTGGTCCTGTGGCATTTATGGGGCATGTGACCTGCCTGTTTGGCCTGGGGAGGCAGTCCCACACCCCTGCCCTGGGGGAAGGGGCCGGTCCTAGCATGTGGGAGTATTTATACCTGGATGGAGGCTCCCCTGAAGCTGCAGGCTGGATGACTCCCCAAAGCCGGGATGGTGTCCACGGCCCTGAGCCCACTGTGAGTGTTTAGATTCGGCTTCTTTGGGGGTCAGGACTGGGTGGAAGAAGATGGGGAGGGATTGGGGAGTGGGGAAGCTGCCCAGAGGTGGCCAAGGACTATGGAAAGAAAAGAATGCTAGGCAGAGGTTCATGAGAGAATAAGAGGCTGACAGTGTCAGACATTCTCAGCAAATCTGGGACCTTCCCTGGAGAAGGGATGAGCCTATTTCCCTTAGCTAGCAGGGGAGTCCCCCTTGGTGCACAAGGCAAGTGGGCGAGATTATAAGAACTAAGAACAAATATCTAGAAGAACTTTCAGGTTCACCTAGGGCAGAGAACGCAGCTCAAGTGGCTTTTTCAGGATGAGACTATTGAAGGATGCTTTCTGACCAACATGCTTGAGGAGGCTGTGGGATGACTGGATAATCTTTATAAAAGACCGATGGAGATCGGAATGACTTGTCTGCAGGTGTCAGTGGCTCACAGAACACTGCAAGGGGGATATGATTGTTTTTCTTACTATAGCGTATGTAGAGTGTGTGTGTGTGTGTGTGTGTGTGTGTGTGTGTGTGTGTGTGTGTATACACATGCATGCCACAGCAAGAGTGTGGAGCCCAGGAAAAACTGCTGCAGTTGATCCTCTCGAGCCACCATGAAGGTCCTAGGAGTCACACTCAACTGTCAGGCTTAGCCATCTCATCTCCCTGTGGCTGCTTTTCATCCATCACTTTGGTTTTTTTTTTTAATATCTTAACAATTTTTTATTTTATTTTATTACATTGGTGTTTGGTCTCCATGTATATCTGTGTGAGGGTGTCAGATCCCTTGGAACAGGAATTACAGATAGTTATAAACTGCCATGAGGGTGCTGGGATTTGAAGAACAGCCGGTGCTCCTAGCTGCTGAGCCATCTCTCTTAGCCCCATCCATCACTTTTTACAAACCCACACAGTGTCCTGAGCCAGAGAGCCTGGAGGGCTGCCTTCAGGACCCCAGGTTGGTGGGAGGAAAGCTACTAGGAACCCCTTCTTCTTGACACCCCTAGACTCCCAGAATCCTGAGAGGTGCAAGCCTCAGGCACAGTCCCCAGGTCCTTCCCCCACCTCCCACAAGGTAATTAGGGACCTGCTCCAGGGAACCCCTCCCAGTAGCCAGGCAGGTGGAGCCCCGGGTGGGGCTGCAGGCGAACACTGGGCACAGCCCCACCCCTCGTAAAACATGCTGCCGCAGCCAGCAACAGAAACCATTAAGATGGAACTGAGCCGGCTCCGCCTGCTCATAAAGGACAAGCAGGAGGGCGCTGACAGGTGGGGGGTGGTGCAGAACCCCTTAAAAGTGTCCTTGGTCAAGCAGGAGTGCCTGCCTGGTCTCTGTGATTCAGTTGCCAGCACAGGCTCCAGGAACAGACCCTCCCAGGGAAACCTCCACCTTGCTGAGCGGGGCTATGTGGTATAGTGGTCAAGGAGAGACTAGCTTTGAAGCGTGGGTCTGAATCCTGGGGATCACAGTTTACTAGCTGGGAGACTTGGGCGAGTCAGGTTAATCTCTCTGAGCCTCAGTTTCCTAATCCATAAAAGGGGGTAACAGCACAGTGCCTCCCTCCTGGGACATAACCAGAATTCCTGGTACAAGCTTAGCACACCACTCCATAGACACACACATCCACAGGGCCAACATCAGCATCTTAGGATTCAAATGATCCCCGGACTTCATTTTGCCTATAGAAGAACTGAAATGTAGATGAGGAAATAACTTGTCCAAGGCCACAAAACCAGCAAATTGGTGTCTCCCAGGAGCCACCCTTAAACTGGCCCTTCTGCCTAAGTGTTGAAGATAGAGTCTAGGAGGCAGAGGTATCAATGACTGGAGGCAGTGAAGAACTGACTGATTAAGGACAGGGTACAAGGTGGGGATGCTGGACATCTGGGGATACAGGGAAGCCATGCAGCAATGACAGCCACTGAATCATTATCCCTTCAACTATTGTATTGTGGAGGGGCTCCCTCCCAAACTCCCTATGCAGGCCAGAGGGCTATTTCTCTCTTCCTTTGAATTTAGGACCCCATCAGGTCTATTTTTTCTGTCCCCAAACTTTTCTTCGCCTCTCCAAGGATCAGAGGAGGGCTGAGTGTAACAAGGAGGTCCAAGCCCTGACAGGGTCTACATGTCTTTCTAAAGTTGTAGCCCTGGATAAGTGTGTCTGGAGCTCTTGTGGCACAAGAGAGGACTTTCCATCCTTTCTGTGTGGACCTAGGCATGCTATTTCCTCTCTTTTGGCCTCTTTTTTTCTGCCATGAAAATGGAGCTAATGCCCTTCTCTACCAGGATTGTGCTGGTAAGTTTTCATCAAATGTCAGCTTTCAAAAAGTGGAAGGGGAAAATCTGATTTTGTTTTGTTTTATTTTGGCTTGATTTTTGGTTTTTTGATACAGGATCTCACTATTCAGCCCTAGCTGTCCTGGGACTCACTATGTAGACCAGGATGGCCTCAAACTCACAGAAATCCGCCTGCTTCTACCTCCCGAGTGCTGGACTTAAAGACATATGCCAACATACCAGGCAGCATTCTGGTTTATAATGTTTGAAATTTTGTATGGGCAGCTATATGGCCATGGCCAATTTATTCTTATTTTGCTGAATGTAGAACTGGAAGTGATGGATTTGCTTCCCAAAGCCCTGGATCCAGTGTGCTATGCTCACTGTCCTTGGGGACAGAGGGAGGAGACGATGAAGTGATCATAAAACCAGGCAATGTGAACTTCAGAGTGCACCAATGATGTTGTCTGTGACGATCGTGGTCTTATAGGACAAGGGAGCTTGGGCCACATCTTACACCACAGTCTCCAGCCCATGAAGGAAACATGGTGGGCAGAAGCTCTTTCTAAGTGGTGGTAATAAGCAATCTGGACTAGCTCTAGGGATTCTGGATTTGGGAGTCGGGGAGAAGGGAAGTCAGTTGGCTGACATTGGTGCACATCCCATTGTGTTCTCCAAAAACGGAAGAGGTAGGATCAAGGTTTGACAGCAACAAAAGATTCCTTCCAAGTTTGTAGGCCACTATCAGGATACCGGGGCCACCAGGGATGTTTCCTGGGGGATCCAAAGAAGTAGAGACACCCTAACCATTCCATCCCACGCCAGTGGAGTTCTGTAGCCACTGGCTCTACTTGAGAGGAATGAACAAGATGGCCTCAGAGGCAGGGGTCAAGGGGAAGTTCAGTATCTGTCAGTGGAGGAAGATGGGGTCAGGGAGATGATGGTGGGAGACAGGAGAGGGCAAGAAAGGGGAGTTCCCTCCCCCACGCCAGAGCTCATGCCTTAAATTAACTCTGCCCCACTGCTAATTATTAATAATAGCTATCATTTATTGAGTATGTACTGTATGTTAAGCTATTTACAAGCAATATTTCATCCAATCCTCCAAAGAGGTATGTATTATAAGCTCTATTTTACAGAGGAGGAAACTGAGGCCCAGTGAAGGAAGTTAGGCAACATGTCCAACCAAATTCTCATCCTGATTGGGATTCAGACCCAGACCTGATTCCAAGTCACCAGCTTTAAGAAATCTACCCACTGCAGCTGGGCTTGGTGGCGCACACCTTTAATCCCAGCACTCGGGAGGCAGAGGCAGGCAGATCTCTGTGTGTTCGAAGCCAGCCTGGTCTACAAAGTGAGTCCAGGACAGCCAGGACTATTACACAAAGAAACCCTGTCTTGAAAAACCAAAAAAAAAAAAAGAAAGAAAGAAAGAAAAGAAAAGAAATCTACCCACTGCTCCAGGGAAGAGCTAGGGCTAGGACACAACTCTTTCTCTCCCCCTCCCCCCAGTGCTGAAAAGACTGTCCTCAAACACCAACTAGGAGCCCTTTGTCCAGCCACTGAAGAGGTGACCCCTTTAGGATGGAGTTGATTGAGGGCTCGTCTTTCCCAGGCAGTGTGGCCTTAGAACAGTCAGTTAAGTTCCTTAAGGGACACATAGATCAGGGCTTAAGCTCTGGGGACCAAGGATACACTGTGGTCACTGAGCTGGAAATCAGTACTTACAGAACCCACCCTGAAGAAAGCCTGGGTGAGGACCACTCTGGGATATCTGCATCCTCAATGCAAACTAAGGGGCAGGCCTCTGAATTCTGCAGAGACAAGCTCAAATCTCCAAAAAGGGGTGGTGGTTTGCAGAGCCAGAGTGTGACAGCTGCAGTGCTTCTAAGCAAGACAGATCTGCAGGAGGGGGAAGGCCCAGGTGGACCCCAGGCGCCCCTACCCCAGATTCAAGTCTGTAAAGCAGCAGGGCTGGTGTCTGAGTCTTCTGAGGTCATGATAAGTGAAGACCAGGCAGGCAAGGAAGGCCAGCAAGGGCAGCTGCCACCCGGGGACAACACTGTCAGCACCTCTCCCTACACTAGCAGGCCTGAAGCAGAACGACTGTCATGGGAATTGTAGAGCCTGGGACTAGAGGCCCTTGAGTCCAGCTGAAGCCAGAGGTATGACATGTGTCCCTGGCCATTTTCTGGGTGTCATCACCTCATGTGCACCATGCCACTTAATCTTCAAGAGGCCCTAGTGAGATAGGTCCACACACCCCACTTCTCAGTTGAAGAAAGAGAAATGGAGACTTACACAGTGTGTTCATGACTGAGCCAGAACGTGACAAGGCTTGGAACTCAAAGTCAGATCTGCCTCAAGCTTAACCACTAGTGTCCTCCCCTCCCCAGACTGTGGAGTCTAAGATTGGGAGGAAAAGACCCCTGGCCTCACACCTGGAGAGGGATGGGATTGTATTTGGAAGGCGCCAAGTTTACAAGATACCACCTCTTCCAGGAAAGGCAGCTCCGAGCCAGGGCAAGGCATGGCAGGCAGGCCCAGAGAGCTGTCCAGAGAACAGAGGCCAGGGAGGGCAGTCATGCAAAGCCAGAGATGGGGTGTCTTCACCCCTGCCTGCTCCCTTGAAGTGTCCAGTTACAGCCAGCTCCACGCTTCCCGGTCACGCCACATTTAGCATTGTTGAGAGTGAACCCGCGCAGGGATATAGAGAAGGGGTGGTGGGGACTCTTTGAGGGGTGGGAGAGAACCTCCCCACCCTCAAACCCATCTACGTTCCAGCTACCAGCCGCCTCCCAGCCTAATCCTACTTGGGACTCTGGATGGATTCCCTTCCCTCTTTGTCACCATTAGCCACTCTGGAGATGGCTAATTCATCAAAGATGTGTCAACCGCTGACTAGGCCAAGCTCGGGCCAACGAGGCCTGCCCACTTACTCAGATTCCCCAGAACTGCACAGCTGCTCTGCTGCGGCTTGAGGGTCTGAGGTAGAAGGAATAAGTTTAAACAGGTGGTTTTTTCTTGCTACTTGACTCTGACCCCCACCAAATACAGCCCCAGGGAGAAGCTAAGCCAAAGCTTCGTTCAGGTTCTGACTGTCAAGGACTGGCTGTGAGACTAGAAAAGTCACAAAATTCCTCTGGGCCTCAGTTCCCTCATTTGAAAGATGGGCTTAATAATGTGCTATCCTCACAGTAAAGCAATGAACTTAGGCATGGTGGCTCATGCTTGTAATGCCAACCCTTAGGAGACTGAGGTCAATAGTTTGCCAATACAGGCAGAAGGTTGCCAATAGTTCAGAGTTAGCCTGGCCTACATAGAGAGTTAGGGGCTGGCATGGACTATATGGTAAGACCCTGTATTAAAAAAAAACAAAACAGGGGGGTTGGGCATGGTGGTCCACACCTTCAATCCCAGCACACGGGAGGCAGAGGCAGGCGGACTCTGTGAGTTTGAAGCCAGCCTGGTCTATAAAGTGAGTCCAGGATAGCCAGGGTTATTATACAGAGAAAAACAAAAAAACAAAACAAACAAACAAACAAAAAACAGGGGATACAGATATAATTCAATCAGTAAAGTAATTGTCTATCATGCAGGAAGCCCTAAGTTTGAACACATAACGGGGCACGAAAATGTATTGTCTATAATCCCAGCACCGGAGAGATAGAGAAAGCAGGAGTTTAAGGTCATCTTCAGTGTATCGAAAATCACCCAAAGGGCTACACAGTAGCCATCACAGAGCAGTCCCTTAGTAAACAACCGCTGCTGTCACAGATGAACTGGGGGAGTGAGTTCAAAGGTTGTTGCCCTTTGCAGAGGTAAGGAAGAGGAAGAGTCAGGCTGATAATGGAAGAGCTGAACGGATACTACCATTAATTAATAAGGAGACCTGGCGCGGATCAAGCCCCAGTGTGCTTCACTGTGCTCTATGCTCTCAGCGCATGATTTCATTTCACTCTCAGCACCCTGGGAGAGGTTCTGTCGCTCACCTTGCTTATACATGCTGCTGTGGAGAACCCGAAAGCCCTGCTGACACAGCCTAGGATGTCACAGGCCTTGCCTGGCACTGAGCCCCAAGGCCTCCAAGCTGCTCTATGGTGCTGGGTCAGGGTTCTCCAGCAGTTGAGAAGGGGTCATCCCTCAGATCTAATCCAAGCCTCAGCTTTTCATGGGCAAGCTGGTGTTCAGAAAGACAGCAGTGATGGGAGTTGGGATGCAGCTGGGAGGAAATGGACTCAATCCTACACAGAAGGGAAGAGGAGAGGAGGGGAGGGGAGATAAGGAAAAGAGAACTGTTTGACACAAAGTCACAGATAACAGTTTGAAGGATGGAGGCAAAAACACTTACCAGATATCCCATTGCCCTACCAGCAGGTCCCTGGGTCACCCACAAGGCCACCCTCTGTGTCATTGGAATTGCAGTCACATGAAACGTAGGCATGACACACTTCCTAGCTCCCCCTTCTCTCAAGGCCTACCCAGTCACTGATAAGGTCCCCTAGCACAGACATAGGAGACCTATTGCCAGGGCTCCCTGGGAAGCAAGGGCTCGCTGGCTCACTTGAAGCAGTACAGCTTGAGAACAGCTAGAGCCCTCTCCTCTGAGTATACTATCTGGCTCATTTTTCTCTCATGGTCCTCCTGTCTTATCCTCTTCAGCATTTTCCCACCAGCATGTATCAATGCACCACCATGGCTTATCTATCTATCTATCTATCTATCTCTTCCCCTTTCTCCCTATCTCCCTAATTACATGGCTAGCTGCAGGCAGGGTCCCAGCCTAGGAAAGGGGTGGAAATGGAGGTGGTATGCCTGGGGTCAGCCACCCCTAGATGTTGGTCCTCATTCTCATTGTAGCCGGCTTTCTTCGAGGCCAGGACTGGGTGATGGTGTCGCTACTCCCTCCGCAGTCTGACGTCACATTGCCAGGCTCCACCAGACTGGAGGGCGAACCCCAAGGGGACCTCATGCAAGCTCCGGGCCTCCCAGGCTCCCCTGCCCCACAGAGCGTAAGTACCTGCTACCTAGGCCTGGAATAGGACAGGCCTGATAGCTGTATCAGCAGCGAGTGGACAGTCACTGCCTCATACGAGAACCTCCTGGGTCTACTTTGTTCCTTACACCAACAAACATGATGACTCTAGACCCAGAAGGGCTCAGACATGGATCTCTGTTCATTCCTTGACTTGGTGTTCCCCAGGGAAAGGTAGGGAGCCCCATCAGCCTTGGGGTGCCCCAGGGTTAGGATAAATATGCTTGTATCAGATTGTAATCCCAAGAGTGGCTTATGTCTTTCCCATCATTTCTGGATCCCTGTGAGCTCAACCACAGACTCTACTAGCTCAGCAGAGTAGGGTCCTGGCAGGTCCCCTGGCCCAACCTCCGTTTACAGCTTCTCTCTGCTCTGTCTACCCAGAAGCATGCGAACTTCAGCTGCTCATCATTTGTGCCTGATGGCCCTCCAGAGAGGGCACCCTCACTGCCCCCCCCACAGCCCAAGCATTGCCTCTCCAGGCCCAGAGCAGATCCAGGGCCACTGCACAGCCGGACCTGGCCCAGGCTCCTTCCACCTTTCTCCCTCAGACAAGTATCCTGCCTTTGGCTTTGAGGAGGGCCCAGCAGGCAGCCCAGGGCACTTCCTCAAGGGCAACCACGTGCCTTTCCACCCCTACAAGAGGCACTTCCACGAGGACATCTTCCCCGAGGCCCAGGCGGCCATGGCCCTTGATGGACACTCCTTTAAGACTCCGGGGACACTGGAAGCTTTTGAGGAGATGCCTGTGGATGTGGGGGATGCTGAGGCCTTCCTGCCTAGCTTCCCGGCAGAGGCTTGGTGCAATGGACTCCCTTACCCCAGCCAGGAACACAACCACGTTCTGGTGAGTACCTGAAAGGCCAAGGGGCTCCCACTTACTCTCTCTTGGCTGCCTAGAAAGAATCCTCAAAGCCAGGCATAGTGACACAGGCCTACATTCCTAGTACTCAGGAGGCTGAGGCGGGACGATTACCTGAGAAGGAGGCCAGCCTATGCCTACATATGGAGACCCTGTCTCAACATCAGAGCTCCACAGAAGCAGCAAAAACAGAAGGTCAGGAGCCTCCTGGCTCTGTGCTGGTCCCCTGGGGGGGGGGGGAGGATGCTAGGCTGGCAGGCATGGAGGGGCAGATGGAAGAAGCAAGTCAGAGAAGAAAGCTGGCAGCTTCTCAGAGGCTGCTGAGTCAAGATTCCAGAGGGTGACTTCTCTGTTTAAGTGTCAAGAATGCCCAGCCAGACCAGCACACCCCTATGCAAATGTGAGGAGAAAAAACACATACTAGACAGAGAAGGTTCTGGGCAGAGTATCAGAATGCAAACCCCACCAAATGTGGGTTCAGGGACTTCAGTAGTATGTCCAGGCACTTTCCAGATCTTATTTTTGTTTATTTATTTTTGTTTCTTTTTTTTTTTTTTTTTTTTAGTTTTTCGAGACAGGGTTTCTCTGTGTATCTCTGGCTGTTCTGGACTCGCTTTGTAGACCAGGCTGGCCTCGAACTCACAGAGATCCACCTGCCTCTGCCTCCCCAAGTGCTGGGATTAAAGGCGTGCGCCACCACCGCCCGGCTGTTTCATTTTTTTAATTTAAGATTTTTAAATTTTATTTTATGTTCCAACCCCCATCCCTCTCCCTCCCCTCCTCCTCCCACACCCAGTACCAACCCACTCTGGCACATCAAACCGCATCAGGATTAAGTGCCTCCTCTTCCACTGAGGCAAGATAAGGCAGCTCTGCTAGGAAAACGAGATCCAGAGGGAGGCAACATTGTCTAAGTCTGGGATAGATCCCATCCCCTTATTTTTTATTTTTGTTTGTGAGTCAGAAAATAGCTTTGTTGCCTCAGGTCAGCCATGAACTAGAGATTCTCCTGCCTCATTGCCACTAGTGCTGGAATTACAGGTGGGTTCCTGGAACCATTCTTTGGCCAGAACAGCCCTCTATGTACTTGTATAAATGGGAACACCTTGGAAGGTTGGCGAGCACTTCCACAGCCAGATCTACAAGCCCTGTGACCTCGAGCAAGTCACTTAATCTATCTGAGCCTCCTGGGAAAAGTAATGCTAAGGGCTCCTGTCTCAGGGGCGTGGCTTCGAGAAGCAGAGTGGGGCTTGCCTCTTGCTCCCTATCTCTGATCCCAAGGCACCCCAAAGCAATAATCCAGTAAGGTCAGCCTGGGCTCTGCCTCCTCCAGGGGCCCACCAGCCTTCTCCACCTCCTGGCACCCAGCAAACCAGCAACCGTCATCCCCCACTGTCATTCAGCCAGGAGCTTTCTTTCCAGGGTTCCATTTAATCTTACCAACAATGTTTTAGAGAGTCCCCATTATCTCCATCTTGTGACTCAGGACCTGGCGCTCTACGGCTGAGGCCTCATGACTTTTCAGGACATTCTCCAACCTGTAAACAGAAATCCACCTGGCACCATGGAGACAAGTTGTACCCAGGGGCCCACAGTTGCCTGGTCTGCTCTAGGGGTGACTGATACCACATAGTTTCCCCTCTTTGGAATCAACTCCATCATCCGTAAAATGAAAGGGTTGGACACTGTGCTTGTGGCCCTTCCAGGCCCATGATCCTGCGATTGTGGCAATCTCTGCATCAGCTGCCCTAGGGCACAGCCAGAAAGTGGTCACCGCTAACTTTTGCCCCTCTGGGCCCAAATGCTGGCTTCCAAAGGCCCTTGGGAATCCTAGTTAGAACAGTCTGATCCTGGCTTGTCTATTTGCCAGGTAGGTCCTAGCTGCACACCCTTGCTATCTCTACTTACGGCTTGACCCTGAGGACTTCACATAGGTTTCTCAGAAGTCCCAGGTCCCATTCAAGTCTATATGACCTCTGACAAGTCTCCTCCATTTCTCTGGTAGCCTAGCCCAGTTTGTCACCTGCAGTGAGGTGGGATATGAGAAACACTGTCCATTCTAGCCTCGCCCTTCCACTGACTTGCTGATTTCCCTCAGAAAAGCCCTTCTCCATTTCTGTTCTCTGTTTCTTCCCCAAGAGTCAGCTTTGAGAGAGTCAGAGAAAGGTTACTTTTAGTGTGAGGTTCAAGAAAGAGAAAGAAGGAGGGGGAAAAATCTTTCTTTTCCAACAGGGGTCAGAGGTCAAGGTCAAGCCCCAAGGTCTGGACAGTGGTCCTGGGGTGTACTGCTACCAGCCTCCCTTACAGCATATGTACTGCTCTTCTCAGCCTACCTTCCATCAGGTAAGTCTAAGGCAAGTGGATATTGCCTTAGAAGCTCTCAGAAGTTTACATGGGTGTTGCTGTGTATGGGTGTTGCTGTGTGTGATATGCACGTATATGTACATGTGTATATGTGGCCTGGCAGGTGAGGACATAGGGTCCTGAACCTCAGACTGGGCTACCGCAGGTGAGGAATCGTGGTTAGTGGGAAGAAAAACAATTGCCCTTCTCTAGGGGTGCTGAGGATTTTCTGAACCCCTGGTGGAGAGTTGGGAGTCTCAAACAGAAAGTTCAGCCAAGACTGAGGTAGAGTCATGATGTGAACCAAAGAAGGAGGGAAGAGGGAAAACCATCCCAGACAGACAGGAGCAAAGAGGAAAGGGGTGTGTGGGGTGACACACAGGCTAAGCAGGGAAGGGAACAAAGTGATCCCATCTAGGTCACACACCTTGCTGTGCGACCTTGTCCTTAAATCTCCCTTTGGCCTAGAGTGGGTGGGCACAAGTGTGAGCCTGGGGTCCTTCCTATAGTCTTTACCATCCTTGCCCTTCCCCACCCCACTGCCCAGTTTAGCCTCTCTAGAATGGATGAGATGCTAAATAATTGCCCCACACTGGCCAGAGATGGAGGATTTTTTGAGAAGAGACAGAAGAGAGCCCCAGAGCAGCCAGGCAGCTCTCTTGGAGTCACTGGGCAAGACAGAGCAAGTGGCTGCCCAGAGCCCAGCTCCATCCACCTGCAGCCTGGCATTCAGACAGGCCCTGCCTGTGGAGCAGGTTCTACTCCAGCTCTGGCACTGGCCCTGATCCTGGCCAAGCCAGGAGGCAGGCTGAGTGGTGGAGGGGGCTGGGCTGCTTGCTGTGGGTTTGGAAAGCGACAGGGAGGAACAAAGAGACACATGACACAAGGGGCCATCCTCACTTCTAGAAAGGGCCCAACTGGAGAGACCTAAGCTTTTCTGAGGCTCCTGGTCTGACCCAGGTCAGATGATTCCCTGAGACAGTCTGCCACATCAGGGACCAGGCCACCCCAGGATGAAGGTGACCAGCAGACCCTAAGTGGCCTTGCCATGCCCAGCCCTGCTTTGAAGCCCTCTGCTGTCTTCAACAGCCTTGAACAAAATGGCCGCACCCAGGGCTTTATGGAGTCCAGAGAGAGGGTGACTCAGGCACTAAGTGCCTTTTGGTGACCTGGAAAGAGCTCTTCAGCCTGGAGCAGCTGGGGGAGTCAGAGTCTCCAACCCCCAGCCCCTATAAAACACCATTCCTGGCACCGCGGCCCCTCCCTTCACCGTAAAACTACCTCCTACCCCCACCTGCCCACCATCGTGACCAGCTCTTTCAAAGAGCCACTGAAACTCGTAAAGGTGGCCATGCCTAGAACACACCCAGGCTGGACATCCCATTTCCGGCCCAGTACTCCAAGAGAGGCGCGGAGTGCCTACCTGGAAGGTGCAGGACCGTGGGCTGTTCTCCATCCTATCACCATGGCAACCAGGGTATCCCGAAGGCTGAAAGGAAGGAGCTGGAGGAAGACAGCTCTGAGATCTTTTCCAGAGTCTGAGTTCTGGAGTGTGGATTTCTACCCAACCCCAAAATGTCCATCCCATTGCCACTAATCAGCCATGTCATTGGGTATTGCATAGGATCCATGACCAATGAGAGGAGAATCTGGCCTTCGTTCCCTCTCTAGATATGTATGAATGAGGAGGGGAACCCCACTTGGGAAGTACTTGGTATCATGGTGACCACTCTGTCCCTCTTGGCCTCCACAGTACTCCCCGAGTGGAGGCAGCTATCCTGTGCCCTACCTGGGCTCGGCTCACTATCCGTATCAGAGGATCGCACCCCAGGCCAGTGCTGATGGACACCAGCCACTTTTCCCCAAACCTATCTACTCCTACAGGTACATGTCCTAAAACAAATGGGGCAGAACTAGGAGCAATGAGGGCCACCAGGGAAACTAAGGCATCATGATCTTCAAGATCTAAGGGTCATTGCAGGAGATAGAAATCACACCCAGTAACTTCCAAGGATGCTGGAGAAATTATCCCTCCAGATGGGTAGGTAGCAGATACACATAACCTTTGACCTTTTGTCTGACCCTGAAGAGTCTTCACTCTGATTGGACTCAGAGGATGCTGCTAACTTGGATGGGTAGGCCTGTGAGGTCCCATCCTGGGGCTGAGCCCCTGGCACCAGAGTTTAGGTGAAAGGCTAAGAGCGCTCACTGCCTTACCCCTCTTCCAACTTTTGAAAAACAACCAGTAAACAGCTCTGCTACTTACTAGCTGTGAAACTGTATGGCTGTCTGGAAGGGAAAGGGGGACAATTCAAGCTATTTAAAGTTTTATGTGCAAGAATGTGGGTAGAACAGTGGCAGGCACACGGCAGGAAGCCTTGTGCCCTTCCTCCTGTCTGTCTACCAGAAGCATGAGGAGCTGAGAGGTCTGAGTGGTCAAGCTGGCTACTGCATTTTTGTCATTTCAAAACTAAGGAAACAGGCTCAGAGAGGTTCAGACAAGCTCACATACCGAGTGGCTAAGTTAGATAACAATCTGGTTTTCCAGATTCCACAAAATGCTTGTATAGTTCAGTCTCAGCCAGTCAGCAAGGGAGAGCTGAAGAAGATGGAGACCTGGTCAGAGGTCCAGGCTCTCTCTCAGGAGCTCTCTTTTGCAGCATTCTCATCTTCATGGCCCTTAAGAACAGTAAGACCGGAAGCCTTCCAGTCAGTGAAATCTACAATTTTATGACGGAGCACTTCCCTTATTTCAAGGTGAGTCTAAAAGCCAGCCCCCCCCCCCCCCGCCCACACACACACACACACACATACCATGAAAGCAGGAGGGGCATGGCCCTAAGAAGCTTCCCCTGTGTCCACAGTGAAGAGCCATGTTCCCAAGGGGGGTGCGCTTTCAGGGCTGTTCATGGCATCATGAGAGAGAGAGAGAGAGAGAGAGAGAGAGAGAGAGAATCATATGTACCAAGTTCCAGGTCCCACCCTCAGTAGCAAAGAGGATGACGATCCTGTGAGCAGAGAGCTGCAGCTGCTTGCTCCAGATTACACAGTGGCGGGGAGAAGCTGGAGAAGTGGGTGACACCAGTCCTGACAGACTTTGGGAATCAGCTACCTATCCCCAAGTTGAGAGAGGAAGACAAGTAATAGAGATTTCTCCAGCCTCAGTCAGGGTGCTGTGGGGCTGGAGAAATTCCAAGTTTTGGAGCTGGTCGGTAAGGTGACAGGAGGGCTGAACAGACCCCCTTTCAGAGATTAGCATCTGCCTCTATGGGTGGCATTCTGCTGAGCTTCACTTGTACCTGAAAGTGGGCCTCACAGTCTTGAGGTGTCCCAAGGACACAGCTGGTTCTCCCACAAATCCATGTGCAGTATTAGCTCCTATTCCCCTCAGAAGAGACTTGAGGCTCTCAGTAATTCCTTCCCAGCGCTCCTGGGACAGGAGGAGGGCTGAGAGGGACCCTGGGGAAATTGAAGCATGGGATTCCTCGGTATGTAATGGTTCTGGCCGCATGAGGTGGAGGTCTCACCCAGTGGATTTTCAAATGTTCCTGGACAAGATTCCTATACTGGGATGGGGGAAGTAGATCACCCCTGACTCTTGATCTAACCCTGAGGAGTCATGTCTGCCTCTGGGTTGACTTGGCAAAGCTGGTGCCTTGAGTGAACCAGCTGAGGTCCAACCTCCTGAGGATATGATAGGTACCCTTCTCTCCAGGTGAGCAAGTTTATCAGAGAGGGTGATCCATCCTTCCAAGATCATGCAACAGATGGATCAATTGTTGGGTCAAGCACACACACAGCCCCCTTAGCCTTGACACATGCTCCCTGAGACCCTCTTACACAGACACCTCCTCCTGAGGTAGGTGCAGGAGTGTCAAGAGCTTCTGCTGGGGACTTGCACCCGGGTGAATGGTGTCCCATCTGCAAGGACAGGAGCTGAGGCCCAGGCAATCCAGAGCCAGCTCCATAGGCTATGGAGATTACTGCCCCAACTAACTGCGCCATTGTCCTTCCGGGGACACTCACTGCCTGATGTACTGACAGCTTTGCACCTGGTGTGCTCCCTCCAGACAGGGAGTGGACAAAGCTATCTTTCAACCCAGCTTTGGCTGGAACCGGAAACCACTGACTCGCGGTTCTGGGAGAAACACCATAGTCTGTATGGGCTGTTCCTAAAACCCAGAATCTCTGAGTAGAGACAGGTGCTCCCCTCCCCTGAAAGCAGCAGCAAAGTCCTCCAAGAACTGGCCAGAGAAAGGCAGGTGAGGCCCCTCCCCACTCCTCTGGGCTTTCTTCCCTGCCCACTCCTGGCCTTGCCCCCAGCCCCTCCCTGCATTTCATCTCCCTGGCTTTAATTATTTTTCCTGGGAGCCGTGTAATCCCTGTTTTATAGGGCCAAAGAGTGAAGAGGTCTGACAGCTTTTTTTGGTTTGGTTGTTTTTCTTAGCTGGTTGCATCACTCCCTCACGCCTAAGTTTACATTTGACTTCAGAGAGAATGTGTGAGGATGGGACTGGCCCCATTGGCAAGGCAGGCCCCGTGGGATGAGCTGGGCAGAGCCCTTAGCTGGGGAACAGAGCTGGAGTCCAGGCCCAGTTATCATTTCCTTGTGTGGTCCAAGGACAAGCCTCTTTCTTCTCTGGGCCTCAGTTTCTCTCTCTGTAACATGTTGGTTTGGGCCAGTTGATACATAGACTCCTCCCAAGCCAACAGGTTCCCTCTGACCCTTCTAAAGAAAGGGTTCGAGCCGGGCGTGGTGGCGCATGCCTTTAATCCCAGCACTCGGGAGGCAGAGGCAGGTGGATCTCTATGAGTTCAAGGCCAGCCTGGTCTACAAAGTGAGTCCAGGACAGCCAGAGATACACAGAGAAACCCTGTCTCCAAAAACCAAAAAAAAAAAAAAAAAAAAAAAAAGGGGTTCAAAGACTCTAAACCTCTCAATCTTCATTTGGAGGCTATTTTCCAGGGCAAAGACAGAATAGACACTCAGGTGGTCCGTATGCAAAAGGACAGAGTGGACTCTGAAGTGGACAGTACACATACCCAAGGCATCTGCTGTGGGCGTCCCTTAGTCCCATGAGTCAGGGATGTGGGACTGAGGAAGTGACCAGCCACTGTGCATAATTATTAGTGCTGACCATCCCTCTTCCAAACAGGAAGTGGTTGGGGTGGGGGCTGCCCTGGCATCCCAAAGTCACAAGTTTATGAGACCATAAAAGTTCCCAGTGCCCATTAATTCTGCCCATGGAGCGACAGAGCTTCCACTCTTAGTAGAGACAGCTGTGGGAGTCAAAGAAGGGCCAGGCGCTCAAGATCCTCCCTGGTAACCCCGGTGAACCTTTGGGGGTCATTGAAACCAGCCCCATGACAGGCTAGCTGTCCCCAGGAAAAGCTCCAACAGCGGCTTCCATCAACTCACAATGATGCTGGCATCAGGGCCCGGTTCTGCTAGGCGTGATTCAGCTTGGCTGAACCCTGGGGCCAGTGAGCTAGGGAGGAGGGCGTGGCCATCTCTCATTAAACAGAAAGGAGGGGTTGAAAGGGAGAGGAGCCAAGGAGTGAAGGAGTTCCATCAGCTAGAATGGTGGCTCTACCCACAGTCAGACCCTACTGGGCTCAGGATGGTCACAGAGCCTTCAACTGAGCTGGAGGTGAGGGGCAGGAGGCCCATACTCCCCCCAACTCCCCCTCACACACTGCGCCCCTTCACCACCTCTCACCCAACTGAGTCAGCTTAATGGTTTTTACAACCCTCCTTGGGCACAATTACTGCACTGGTGGCATGACCAGGCCTCCTAATGGGTGTTTATTCTGTTGGCACGAGCACCCCCTGCCTGAAGGCTGGCCTCCCCACCAGGGCACACCTCCAGGGCACACTCATGCGAGCTTACACCCACACACTCAATCATGGATACACACATACTCTGAGACACTTTCTCACACACAGCCATCCTCACTTAGGAATTCAGAGACCTGTGGCAGGAGGTGCCACTCAAACCAAGAGATGTCCAAGGGCTTTGGTACATACTCACCCACATCCAACTACCCTTGTCTTTACCAACACATCTGCCATCAACATACAGACAACAGGTGCTCTAATTCCCACCCACTCACCAGCCCTCTTCTGCCCAGCTTGCTTGAAGAGATAAGGCTGACCAGGGGAGGGGTATTCTGCTGTCTTCCCTTTAAAGCTGGCCCAAAGACTTTAAAATAGTGACCTTTCCCTTTATATAAGAGGGTACATAGCCCGGCGGTGGTGGCGCACGCCTTTAAACCCAGCACTTGAGAGGCAGAGGCAGGCGGATCTTTGTGAGTTCGAGGCCAGCCTGGTCTACAAAGTGAGTCCAGGACAGCCAAGGATACACAGAGAAACCCTGTCTCGAAAAACCAAAAAAAAAAAAAAAAAAAAGAGGGTACACAGGTCAAAAGGCCGAGTGGGCACCTCCTGCTTCAATAGGGACATAGATCAGAGGCCTAGGTGGCATTTACCAGCTGTCCCTTAAAGAGAATCACAAGTTAGACATCTTGGCTCATGCCTGCAATATCAGCACTCAAGAGGCTTTCAGCAGGATTACTGTGAGCTTGAGGCCAGCCTGGGCTACAAGCAAGATCCCATCTCAAAAAGGAGTGGTGGGGTTGGTAGTTTAAAAGTACTAGAGAGGCCAGGTATGGCAGTGCATGCCTTTAATCCCAGCACTCAGGAGGCAGAGGCAGGCAGATCTCTTCGAGTTCAAGGCCAGCCTGGTCTACAAAGAGAGTCCAGGACAGCCAGGGTTACACAGAGAAACTCTGTCTCAAAAAGAAAAAAAAAGTACTAGAGAGAGCCAGGCGTGGTGACACACACCTTTAATCCCAGCACTTGGGAGGCAGAGGTAGGTGCAACTCTGAATTTTAAGGCCAACAAGTTCCAGGATAGCCAGAGCTACACAAAGAAACCCCATCTCAAAAGAAAAAAAAAAATTGGAGAGATGGCTCAGTGGTTAAGAGCACTGGCTGCTCTTCCAGAGGTCCTGAGTTCAATTCCTGGCAACCGCATGGTGGCTTACAACCATCTATAATGTGATCTGATGCCCTCTTCTGGAAGGTAGAACCTGCAGATAGAGCACTCATATACATAAAAATAAATAATCTTTTAAAAACTAACTTACAATCAAGTTCCTGCCCAACCCTTCCCCACAACTAAACAGTTATAAGCATGTTTTTGGTGCTGAGGACATCAAACCTCAGAATGTGCAGAAATTCTGTGTCCAGAGTTGGCAAAAGAATGTTCTAGAATCCAGACCTGGAGACTTATCTTGCTGCCTGGACCCAACCTGAATGTTTGCTCTGCTCTGGCAGACTGCACCCGATGGCTGGAAGAATTCTGTTCGCCATAACCTGTCTCTCAACAAATGCTTTGAGAAGGTGGAGAATAAATCTGGAAGTTCCTCTCGAAAGGGCTGTCTGTGGGCCCTTAATCCTTCCAAAATCGACAAGATGCAGGAAGAGCTTCAGAAGTGGAAGAGGAAAGATCCCATCGCTGTGCGCAAAAGCATGGCCAAACCAGGTGAGGCTGGCAGGCCAGCGTGAAAAAGGCCAAGGGAGCCAGGCACCAGAAAGGAGGAGCAGAGCCTACAGGAGGGCCCTGGGCTGGGAGGTTGTAAAAGAGGAAGGCTTCATGAGGTTTTCTTTTGGGTCTTTGCAGAAGAGCTGGACAGCCTCATTGGAGAAAAAAGGGAAAAACTGGGCTCTCCGCTGCTGGGCTGTCCACCCCCTGGGCTGGCAGGCCCAGGCCCCATCCGACCCCTGGCACCTTCAGCTGGTCTTTCCCAGCAGCCTCTGCACCCAATGCACCCAGCTCCAGGTCCCATGCCTGGCAAGAACCCCCTGCAGGACCTACTGGGTGGTCATGCACCCTCCTGCTATGGGCAGACCTACCCACACCTTTCTCCCAGCCTGGCCCCTTCTGGACACCAGCAGCCACTGTTCCCACAGCCAGATGGGCATCTTGAGCTGCAGGCCCAGCCAGGCACCCCCCAGGACTCACCTCTACCTGCCCACACACCACCCAGCCACTCTGCCAAGCTGCTGGCTGAGCCTTCCCCAGCCAGGACCGTGCATGATACCCTGCTGCCGGATGGAGACCTTGGCGCTGACCTCGATGCCATCAATCCTTCTCTCACCGACTTTGACTTTCAGGGTGAGCTGGGAGCAGGGAAAGGAAGGGTGGGACCAGACTAGAGAGGTGTTCTTGGCCACGTGGCCTGCACTCTTCATGTCTCCAGGCTGCCACCTGCTGGCCCCTGAGTTTCTGGTCACCTGAGGCAGATGACTAGGAATAAGTGTTGAAGCCGCATGCATTTACTCTCTGCCATCCAGAACATGGGGTAAACTGTCCTTGATGCCATCTTCCTTCTCCTGGTACCCTGAACATGTTCCAGATGACCTCATCATCAAACCATTCATCTCTGACAAAGTTGGGGAAAGCTAGAAGTTCCATGGCATACTCAATTGTGAGGGACTGGGAGGCTGAATATTCCAAAAGCATTGCGTTTTACCAGAATTCACTCCTTCACTGCAGGAGACAGACCCTCTATGGAATGTAAGATCTCAGAACTAGGCATGTCCTAGAGAGATTTGAGTCTAGAAGCCCGGGGGACTGAGGAGGGGGATCTATCCTTGCCAACTCATTCTACAGGCAGCCAAGCCCCACCCTCTTCCCTTTTAAGTCCCACCCCTTCCCATCTAAACTGTAGTGTGCCCCCAGGCCCTGCCACTGACTATAGGAGGTTTGGAGGAGGCCATTGACCTATACATACCTTAGACTATTAAAGATAACTTCACATAGGTCTTCACTCTAGAACTCATGTGGATGCAGAGAACAGGCAGCTGCTGAGGAGGCCATGGACATGTGGAATACTATGAGTATCTATTAGAAGGCTGGAGATGTGGCTAGCGGGTAAAGCGTTTGCCTAGCATGTACCAGGCCTCAATATCCCAGCATCACAAAACTGAAACAAAACCCTTAATTAGTACCTACTCAAGCTCCTACCGAGTATCAGGCCTCTTGCAAACAGTTTTATATGTGTTCCCCCCATCTGAACCTGTGGAATAGCAAGCAATACTACACACCTGGCCAAGTCCACCTGGCCAGAAAAGGGTCAGGATTGGAACCCAAGTGGCCAAGAGCAGCCAGAGTTGTCAGGTCTCTCTCCACCCTGCAGTGATAAGCATTCCAGTCAGATACTCCTGTCACTGAGTATGGCCCAGAAGGGAATCAATAGCACCGTCTGCTCCTCAGAGTCAAGCGTCCTTTCTTTTCTTCTTCTTCTTCTTCTTCTTCTTCTTCTTCTTCTTCTTCTTCTTCTTCTTCTTCT
>CAJQZJ010001558.1:17943649-17971021 GCA_907164525.1 Lophiomys imhausi
CTTCTTCTTCTTCTTCTTCTTCTTCTTCTTCTTCTTCTTCTTCTTCTATTTTATGTGTATTGGTGTGAGGGTGTCAGAGCCATTGGAACTGGAGCTACAGACAGTTGTGAGCTGCAGTGTGGGTGCTGGGAATTGAACCTGGGTCCTCTGGAAGAGCAGCCAGTGCTCATAACCACTGAGCAATCTCCACAGTCCCTCCTTTCTGTTTCTATCCCTGTATGGAGGGTCCTGCGATAGGCACACAGGCCTAGGGAGCAAGGCCTGTGTGCCTCATCTGGTCCAGCGGTGCACTATGGGAAGACGATAGGCTGCAAAGCCACCTTCTTTGGGAACCTAGGCAGAAGCTTGAGTGAAGAGTTTCAGGGAGCCCCTAGGCTGCCCCCAAGCAGATCTTTACATCAACCCTTCAAATGGGCAAATCCTTAATTTTCTTTAGTGCCTCTTCCCCCCACCCTCCCAGAGAGGAACGGAGAGGACCTGTAGTAATGGCACTAGTTCTCAATCTGTAGGTCGCAACGCCTCTGGAGGGTTAACTGACCCTTTCACAGGGGTCACCTTCATCCCTGACTTTCCACATGTGCTGCCTTGGAGCTGGATTCTGGGGCTCAGAAAAAAAAAATCAGTGATTGCTTGAGGTCCCAGAGCGCGTGGCAGGGTAGGCTTCCGGTCAGCATCACCAAAATTCTGTTCTCATAGGCTCCTGAGAAGTTTGGGTGGGAGTCGCACTGGGCTTAGCTCTCTATGGTCCATCAGTGATGACGCTTCTTTCCTCCCTCTGCTCCTCCCCAACTAGGAAGTCTGTGGGAGCAGCTGAAGGATGACAGCTTGGCCCTGGACCCTCTGGTGCTGGCGACCTCCTCCCCCGCGTCATCTCCCATGTTGCCACCCACAGCAGCAGCCCATTGCTTCCCCCCGGGGCCATGTCTGGCAGAGACAGGCAATGAGGCAGGTGAACTGGCACCTCCAGGCAGCGGGAGCTCCGGCGCCCTGGGAGACCTGCACCTCGGCACCCTCTACTCGGCCTTTGTGGAACTGGAGTCCACGCCCTCCTCAGCTGCAGCAGGCTCTGCCGTGTACCTCAGCCCGGGCTCCAAGCCAATGGCTCTGGCTTGAGGTGTGCGCAACTTCAGCCTTTGCCTGGACTGAAGTCGCAGCTGGCCGCCCCTGTCGGGCTCACTTTAAAAGGTCAAAGAAGGAAAACACTACCTGTCTCCTATGCCACTCAGCCAACTTATTTGTCAACCTGAAGCTGGGGGATCCACCCAGGATGCTACCAGGTGAACCTGCTCCTCACACGGGGCCGCAGTAAGGCAAGTGTCGGGAAAGAAGCAACAGCGCGCCCCCTAGTGTCACCTCACTCGAACTTATACCTGTTCGCGTGCCTTACCTTCAGAGGAAGCTGTACAATATCACAGAGAGTCTGGTTTGATTTCTATGGCAGCTGAGAGCTAAAATCTTTGATTAGCAAAGCTCAGGGCTAGTGTGACAGGTCGAAGATCCCCTCCAAACCCCATCTAATTCCCATGTGCTCTGCAGGCCTGGACTACTCCAGTCATGCTCTCTCCCAGAAGTGTCTGTATTTATTCTCCCATCTTCACCCTTACAGCTCACAAGGACCCCTCCCACGTGGCCTGTGAACCCCTTAGGGAGATTGCTACTTCATAGCCAGGGTTTACCCATCAATCCTCAGGATATACTCTGGGCTGGCCACCTCCAGGTGACACACAGAAGGGACAGCATCTACCCTGGGACCAAACTGAGCCCAAATCCAACGCAAAGTGTTTGGAAAAACCCTGGTCCTCAGAAACTTGAACTTGTCCCCCTCTCTTAGTCTCAGCCACAGGAAGGGTCCCCTCTAGGTTGCCATAACTTTCTCAACAAGAGGTTCACGTAGCTCAGGCTCAGTCTTACTGGTTGCTGTCACTGTCTCAAACATCCTGGGTAACCGGAGATTGCAGCCTGCTACCAGATGGGGTGTGTGTGTGTGGGGGGGGGTAATCACACCTGCATAGCAGACTTGGGACACCCAGCGAGAAGGCAGGATCCTGTAGGTCACAGGCAGGATTTGTGACCCAAATGCCTACCATGGCGCACCAAGTGGGATCCTCAGCCTTCCCTGGGCCTGAGGGTGACACATACCTCCATAGGCTGTCCCCAAGCTCATACAAGGATGAGCAGGTCCCCCAGTCATCTCCCATTGTCCTCTCCCTGTCCTGGAACAATAAAATAAGTACCTGATGGCTGCAGCCACTGAGAATTCATTTTGGGATCTTAGCTCCCCAAGCAGAAAGGCCAGGCCACTAGGTATCTAGAAGGACTTTTAAAATAGGTTTAAAAGTTTATGTGTGTGTGTGTGTGTGTGTGTGTGTGTGTGTGTGTTGGAAAATGTGTGCTATGCATGTCTGTACATGTGTGTGTTGGCCCAAAAGAAGGCATCAGACCCCCTGGATCTGGAGTTACAGGCAGTTGTGGGTCTCCTGATGTGGATGATGGAAACCAAACTTGTGTTCTCTAGCAGAGCAGCAAGCTCTGCTGAGCCATCTAGACCAGCAGTTCTCAACCTGTGGGTCATGACCCCTTCGGGTCAAATGATCCTTTCATAGGGGTGGCCCATCAGATACCCCGCATATCAGATGGTATTTACATTACAGTTCATAATGATAGCAAAAATTACCATTATGAAGCAACCACGAAATAATTTTATGGTTGGGGAGGCTCACCACCACATGAGGAACTGTATTAAAGGGTAATGGCGTTAGGAAGGTTGAGGACCACTGCTCTAGACCAAGCTGAGTGAGCAGCCAGGCAACACCTGTTCTCAGAGGAACTTTAAAAATGGGGGAGAAGTAACTTCTTCTGACACCTGTCCACTGCTGCCATGCCTGCCTCTAATCTCACAAGAAAGAGTCACTGTTGGGGCTAGAGAGATGATTCGGTGGTTAAGAGGACTTGCTGTTCTTCCAGAGGACCTGAGTTCGGTTCCCAGCACCATTTCACATGCCTTATTACCTCTGTAATTCCAGGTCCAGGGGATCTGATGCCTCTGGCCTATGAGGGCACTGTGCTCACACACACCTACATTTAATTATTTTTTTTTTGTTTTTTCGAGACAGGGTTTCTCTGTGTAGCCCTGGCTGTCCTGGACTCACTTTGTAGACCAGGCTGGCCTCAAACTCACAGAGATCCGCCTGCCTCTGCCTCCTGAGTGCTGGGATTAAAGGCGTGCACCACTACGCCCGGCTTAATTATTTTTTATAGAAAATAAAGGGTCACTTCTCTGTCTAGGTTGTATTTTCTTGTCACCCTCTGGGAGAGATGCCAAGTCTGTTTGGGGCTCTGGTTTCCATGGGTGACAAGATGGAACATAACCAGGTGTTGCGCATGCTGTTGGCACTGGAGGATGAACTCAGGAGTGTCAGGAGCTCATTCAAGTCCCATTTCAGCTCACCCTGTAGGTAGGCTAGTAAGGGGCAGCTCTGTAGGCCCTCTTCCAGAAGGAACTGCTAGGCTCAGAAGCCAAAAGCACACACGTGACTCTCAGCATTTAGAGTAGTCACAGGTGGGTCTTTGACAAGCTATTTTGGGGGTCAGGCCTGGAGGCCAACCAACACTTACAGAGTTCTACAAAGACTCCCAGAATAGAACCTCATCCCGCATTAGTGACCTCTCCTAAGTCAGGAAGGAGCTGGGGGTGGGGTAGGACATGAGAGAGGCATTGCAAGCTGGCACACCCAAGAAAAAGAACTGTTTGCCCCAGTGTAAGAGGGATACAGTTGCCGGGCGTGGTGGCTCACGCCTTTAATCCCAGCACTTGGGAGGCAGAGGCAGGAGGATCACTGTGAGTTTGAGGCCAGCTTGGTCTACAAAGTGAGTCCAGGACAGCCAGAGCTATTACACAGAGAAACCCTGTCTCGAAAAACCAAAAAAAAAAAAAAAAAAAAAAAAAAGAGGGATACAACTGTCTGCCAAATCCCAGAGTATGTGGCGCCCAGCTCTGGCCAGCCCTGGCCTGTATCTTGACATCCAGGCCCCCAGGCACAGGACAAGTGTTTCCTAGATCTGTTCTAGGACCTACTTCCTTTGCTCTTGACACTTGGGACCTGGGAGCACAGATAAGCCTCCCTTTCCCCTCGTATACCTTAATCTAGGCGACAATAAGGTATCTACCAGAGTCCTTCAATCAGATGTGTCCCTTTGGGCCCATTCAGCACATCATGTGTGAGCTGGATGCTACAGCAAGGATAGAAGGTACCAAGCAGATAGTGTCGCGTCCCCCTCAACCAGCAAGGACGACGCAACTCGCAAAAGCTCTTCTCAAGCAGTTTATTCAGGTCCCTTGAAAACAGTCTTCCGAATTCCTGCTTGTGTCTCCGCTTCTCCTCCCCCCAAGCCCTTATATGCCTACTCAAACCCAATCAGATCATGCCACCTAGCGATCCAAGATAGGCTCACAAAAGGAGGAAGCACACCGGGCTAGGCAGCTGCTACCAACTAAGGCTTGTTTACAGCTAAGCTTGAGCTTTCTGGCATCAAGCCAGGCGCCATCTTAGGGTTGTGGCTCACCACAGTTTTGTGGCTTGCCACAGATCCCCCTTTTTGTTTTAAAACGCAACAGGCAAGGGTAGAGGTCTGATCTCTGATATGCATGTAAAGGACATTGTAATGACCCCACGCCCAGTAGCCAACCAGGCTGGTGCCATACCCGTCCGGTATCTTTTTCTCAGAGATGGGAAACTAGGATACCAACCCATATGCAATCAAACATGCCCTTCTTGAAGTCGCTAGAAGCTGACCCCAAGTGAAGTGCTTAGCCTCGCATCCTGAGCGTGATGATAGCTTAGTCCTTTAGGACAGTCAACCAAGCTTGCGGCTGTCCAGCCTCCAAGGCAGCAAAGGCTTGCACCAGCATGGCATTACATCTCCTCTGTGAAATCCTCATCTTACAGATACACCATAGGGCAATGAAACTGACTAGGAAGAGCATGCCTCCTAGGGCACCCATTCCCGCCCATTCCTTCAGATGATTCATGGCTCGGAGGATCCATGTTGACAGTCCTTCAGCAACAGAGACATCAACCCGGGTGGAATTCACATGCACGATGGCAGTTCTCAGATTCTGCATCAGCTTATCAAACTCGCCAGACCAATTTCCTGTAAGATACTGAGAGAGTTGCTTAGACAAATTTGCAGCTACAGTATAATTTTGATATGGCACAGAGGTCACACACAAACCAGTCATTTTCCACTCACGGCCAATCTGGGTCACCTGCCACAATCAACCAAGGCCATGGCTACATTGGCTGACAAATTATTCAAGGTAGCGGCAGTCTGCACTGAGGCATCCAGGCTTCCAACCCCTTGTTCTTATAAGGGGTGATAGCTGCTTTACATTGCTCATACACAAGTTGTTTAATTAAGGGCATTGCCAAATCAGGGTCTCCAAATACCCTTCCAGCGGCCTCAACCATTCTAGCCATGAAGTCTGAGAAAGGCTCCAGGGGATCCTGAATAATCTTGGTTAGATTGCCATTCACTGCCCCTTTGTTAGGCAATGATTTCCAAGCTCTGGTTGCGATTAAATTGATTTGCTCAAACACCTGAGCCGGATACCCAGTTTGTTGTTGAGCAAATCAACCTTGCCCAAGAAGCATGTCCACATCCCAGGCTGGGTTTCCCGCTGCACGATTAGCAGCAGCTTGTTCATTAGCAAACTCAATCAAGAAAGTCTTCCAATCTAAATACTGCCCAGAGGACAGGCAGGCACGTGCCAAGCTCATCCAGTCACTAGGAGTCATGCAATAACGACGAAGAGCTTCCACCTGAGCTACAGTGAAAGCAGCATTAATCCCATAAGTGCGGACAGACTCAGCGAGTGCTTTAATTACCTTAAAATCGAGAGGTTCATGATAACGATTTCCCCCTCCATCCTGAAAGACAGGGTAGTACAGCTCATGTCTCACTTCCCTCCAGACATTTGGACAGAATGACCGCCCACTAGGACCACTCAGAGGGGAAGTCTCATTATATGAAGGCGGTGCCAACACAGGCGGCCCCAGACCTGAGGGCTCTATCCAGGTACAGTCAGAACTCTTCCTCAAAGATGACTTTTCCATTTCCCTTGCTAACATTTCAAGTTTCTCTTCAGACTCTGAGCTATCCTCTTCCGAAGTATCTTTCCCAGATTTGACCAAGCGCTCCTCTTTTAACTGCTCTAATGCCTCTTGTCCTTTTTCCACTGCCTTGCAATATCTCTGATCTCCTAAACAACTACGAACAAGTCTCCAAATAGGCCGTGCTCCTCCCTGCAATGTACCTTGCTCCCAGGCAAAATCTAGATCTCTCCCAAGCTTATCCCAGCAACTGATAAAGGCCAGCAAGGCCAGCATTCGCTCCATTTCTGTGAGGCACTCTCTGCTTTCCTCACCTTGCTCTGCCAGTTGTGTCTTCTACTCGTCCGAATCACGGAACTTTATTGCTCCCTCCCGGAGACCTTATTGCCTCTTTACCGAGGTCCTTATTGCTCCCTCCCGGAGACCTTATAGTTTGCAACTTCCCGTGAAACTTTACCTTTAGTTCGCAATTTCCGCGAAACTTTACCTTTAGTTCGCAATTTCCGCGAAACTTTACCTTTTGTTTGCAATTTCCGCAAAACTTTACCTTTTGTCCGCTATTTCCGCGAAACTTTATTGTCCCAATTTATCCCGGGAACTTACCAGTGCACTGCCCCTGACTGCAAGAGTTCTGAGTCTTTTCTGGTTCCCCGTACGGGCCACCACTTGTCGCGTCCCCCTCGACCAGCAAGGATGACGCAACTCGCAAAAGCTCTTCTCAAGCAGTTTATTCAGGTCCCTTGAAAACAGTCTTCCGAATTCCTGCTTGTGTCTCTGCTTCTCTGCTTCTCTGCTTGTGTCCCTGCTTCTCCTCCCCCCAAGCCCTTATATGCCTACTCAAACCCAATCAGATCATGCCACCTAGTATCCAAGATAGGCTCACAAAAGGAGGAAGCACACCGGGCTAGGCAGCTGCTACCAACTAAGGCTTGTTTACAGCTAAGCTTGAGCTTTCTGGCATCAAGCCAGGCGCCATCTTAGGGTTGCGGCTCACCACAGTTTTGTGGCTCGCCACAAGATAGGACTTTTGGTGCAATTGTTTGGGTCCTTTGTCACTAGACCGTTTCTTAGATTTTTTTTATTAAAACAAAACAAAACAAAAATAAACTGGGCCCAACTCCATTCAGAAAATGAATCCCGCCGGGCGTGGTGGCACATGCCTTTAATCCCAGCACTCGGGAGGCAGAGGCAGGCGGATCTCTGTGAGTTCGAGGCCAGCCTGGTCTACAAAGCAAGTCCAGGACAGCCAGGGCTGTTACACAGAGAAACCCTGTCTCGAAAAACCAAAAAAAAAAAAAAAGAAAATGAATCCCATTCTCTTGCTCCTATGATGCTCCCTGCTGGCCAGCCCATGTTTAAGATGGGACTAGCCAGAGCATCTGTATAAATCCTGTACTTCAAAAGGGAATTAGCCCTTTTGTTAAGCGATTTCACAAAAATTCTCAAACTACTAGGACACAGAAGTGTACATCTGTAATCCAGGCTCTTGGAGTGTGCAGGCAGGTGAAACCAAACTTTTTAAAATTATTCAACAATTATTTATTGGTAACTATATTCACTTATAACAAATATAAACACTTGCTTAACTACTAACCCTACAAATGACTACAACCCCTATTACCTAACCACTAAACCTATTGGTAACTATTACAACTATTTTCATAACCTTTCAGAAGGATTCAGTCTCTGCGGCAGGTCCTCAGTCGTCAGGAACACAGTCTCTGTGGTAGACCCTTTAATGCACTTAGCAGTCTTTCTTCTGGAATATCTTAGACATAGATCCATCAAGGTAAATTGGCTATGGCGACTTCACCTTAAATAAGGCTTGAGGCTTTCTTCTCTCTGAGAGACCTCAGCCATCTGTAGGCCAATTTATTTCCTTCGTATCAACAACTCTGCCGCTCTGCCTCACTCTTTAAAGCTGGCCACAGTTCCGTTCAGGCCACTGTTCGGACAGGTCAAACCCCTCTAGGAAAAAGCTGAGCCACAGGGTTTAGTCCTTGGCCTTTTGCTGTCTTGCTGAGGCTTTATCTGCTCACCAACTTCTTTCTGCCTCAGGGAGATCTGGCCATTGATCTACCAGCACTTTCTCCATCAGACCATACAAACTACTCGGTGTCCTTTCTAGTGTGAGGACTCACTAGCATAGCAGCTCTCTAGCATGGGGCTCCCCCAGGCTCATCCACTTATCCTTAAATAGGATCTCTCATTGTTCCACCTGGCTTCAGCCTCTGGGCTCTGCCCACTTAGCTTCTGAAAACAATGCCAGGCCATAAACCTTGTTTTTAGTCCAAGAGTCTCTCCTTGTTTCACCTGGTTTTCTCCTTCTTTAGTCCATAGAGCCTCCCCTCGTTTCACCTGACTTCATCCTTGTTTTTAGTCCATAAGCTGATAAGCTAATTGCCCACAGCCAAGTTGATCTTCATGCCCCAGATTAAGAGACTGTATCAGAAACCCCTAGATATTTACTAAATCTAATTTATATTAATCTAACTCCTTACAGGCAGGAGAATCGGTAGCATGAAGTCAAGCTTCAGCTACATAGCCAGTTCAAGAAGAAAACAATTTAAGGCCCATAAACTTGGAAGAAAAAAATACGTCAACACAGGTGGGATAGATGAACCAGTGGGCATAAGTGTTTGCTGCATAAGGATGAAGCCCTGTGTCAGATCGTAGCACTCACAAAGAAAGCCACATGCGCCTGTCCCTCTAGCACAGGGGCGAGGGGCAGAGACAGAGGATCATTGGGGCTTTCTAGCCACCAGCCCTGTTCTAAGTTCAGTCTCAGAGGAATAAGGCAAAGAGTGATAGATCAGGGCTGCCACACCCATCCACACATCTGTGACAACACACACGCCATATACACACGTGTACCCAAATACAAAATTACAGCATCATTTTAATCTTTACTTGAAATTTAGAAATGTTGACAAGAAATCACAATCTTTCACAGTACCAAAGACTTTGCCATGAGAAACCATGCCATGTGTGTTGCTGCAGTCTCACCCCAATACTCAGGAGGCTAAAGGAGGGGGGCCACTTGAGTGCAGGATTTCAAAGGCAGCCTGGCAGTCATGAGATTCTCTCTCTCTCTCTCTCTCTCTCTCTCTCTCTCTCTCTCTCTCTCCTTGGTTTTTCAAGACAGTGTTTCTCTGTGTAGCCCTGGCTGTCCTGGACTCACTTTGTAGACCAGGCTGGTCTTGAACTCACAGAGTTCTACCTGCCTCTGCCTCCCGAGTGCTGGGATTAAAGGCGTGCGCCACCACACCAACAAGATGTTGTCTCTTAAAACAGATAATAGCGGGCTACACAAAGAAACCCTGTCTTGAAAGGAAAAGAAAAATCTTTACAAAAAGAAAAAAAAACTCCAAACAAACAAAAAAACAGAGGAGAAAAAAGAAACCACAGATATGGTCTGAGGATGAGGCTCAGAGACAATGGTTGTGTTCTTGTTTTGTGTTTGTGAAGACCTGGGTTCTAAGCCCCAGTGCTACAAAAAAAATTTTTTTTTTTAAAAAAGGAAACAGATATCTTCATAGTATATTCTAAGCATTGCAACACACATGAACATATCATTTTAAAACCATAAACATTTGTAGGACTGTAACATATTGGCTTTGGGGGGTTGTTTGTTTTTTTTTGTTTCTTTTTTTTTTTTTGGTTTTTCGAGACAGGGTTTCTCTGTGTAGCACTGGCTGTCCTGGACTCACTTTGTAGACCAGGCTGGTCTCGAACTCACAAAGATCCGCCTGCCTCTGCCTCCCAAGTGCTGGGATTAAAGGCGTGTGCCACCACCGCCCGGCGGTTTTTTTGTTTCTTGAGATAGGGTTTCTCTGTGTAGCCTTGGCTGTCCTTGGATCTCCCTTCATAGACCAGGCTGGCATCAAACTCAGAGATCCACCTGCCTCTACTTCCTGAGTGCTGGGATTGAAGGCGTGCGCCACCACCACAGTGGGGATTGTAAGATATTGTATGTTAGTGAAAAGAACCTCATATTGTCCAGGGCTTTAACAGACTGATAACAAAGGGCATTAAAAAATAGAGATGGCGGGCTGGAGAGATGGTTCAGGGGTTAAGAGCACTGCCTAGTGCTCTTCCAAAGGTCCCGAGTTCAATTCCCAGCAACCACATGGTGGCTCACAACCATCCACAATGTGATCTGGTGCCCTCTTCTGGAATGCAGGTGTACATGCAGATAGAGCACTCATATGCATAAAATAAATAAAATAAATCTTAAAAAAAAATAGAGATGGCTCAGCATTTAGAAGCATTTGTCGCCCTTGCAGAGAACCTGGGTTTAGATTCCAGCATCCACACAGCAGCTCACAACTGTCAATAATTCCAGTTCCAGGGGTCCGGTGCCCTCTTCAGGTACAGGTATCCATTCAGGCAATCACTCACATACATAAAATTAAAACACCCAATTATTTTAAACAAGGCAGGCATTGGTGTGCATGATTTTAATCCCAACACTCACGAGGCAGAGACAGGAGGATGAGGATCTCTGTTAGTTCAAGGCCAGTTCTAGGACAGTCAGAGCTATGTAGAGATGCCCTGTCTCAAATTATATATATATAATTTAAAATAAATGAAGCATAACTGACTTTATGTGCTACACGGTGGGAATATGGATGATGAGACTTAGGGGAGAGGCTAGGCCAGGAGGAAAGACATGGAGCCTTGGATAGCTGCTCTTCACCAACTGGATACGGTGGCTCCGTGTGCTCACACCTGGGCTGACAGTCCCCACATGCACACTGAAGGCCAACCCAGGAGGTTGCTCACTGTGAGGTTCCCTGAAATGTCTGGGTTTCCCGCTCTATCCAGTACTAGAATCTTCATGATACCCCTAAAAGACTCAAAGCTAAAAGACTGGTCCACTTCTGAGAGATTATCTGAAACCTGGCAAGATCATGAGTGATGGGGTGGTGTTAAGCATTCTAAGTGTTGATTGGTCCTGCTTGTTGTCTGTTACTTAATCAACTCTGATTGGTTAAATAAATGCTGAGGCCCGGAGATTGGGCAAAGACAGAGGGAGGCAGGACTAAGGTGCACAGGGTTTTAGGAAGAAAAACAGAGAACATCTTGGAAAGAAGAAGGCCGGAGGAAAGCCAGGAGCAAACAATAAAGACGCACCATGGGGTAGATTAAAGACAGTCCTTCCAAGTGGCCTGGAACATCGACATAGCGTGGAGAATAATAGTCCAAAGGGACGTATGTATATATGGGGTCATATTTGGGTAATAGAATTATGAGCTAGCTTAGATAGGCTAGGATTGCACAACTCAGGCCTAGGCTTGTTAAGATCCATGTGGTGTCTGTGTGTATTCATTTATAATGGTGGGTTAAGGATTAACATTGCTGACCAATTAAATATAATATAAATACTGGTTAAATAGTTTAATTAGCTTTGTTTTTTCAACACATGAGAATTGTCCCTTCAAGATGAACAGATCAGCAGCACTAAATACCTCATTTCCTTCCTCCTTCCAAGGGATGGTCCCAGGGACCAAATGCAGCAAGTCACACCATTGGCAGTGAGACCAATGTGAGAGGCATGCAGACTCTGAGGGAGGAAGTGGCCAGGGTTTTTTGTTTTCGTTGGTCTGTCTGTGTTTGTCCCAGCCTTGTCCAGGAGGTGGAGAGTCAACCTGGTACCCAGCTAAAGAAATGCAGAATATGGAGCCAGCCCCCTTGTGGTCTGAATGCAGAAGTGCAACAAACGCATTCTGGAAGCTCAGCCTACTTTTTACTAAGGCGTGGGGCTGGGATGGGGAGGGGCGTGTTAGACGGGGCTTTGGTAGGTTAAGGGACCTTAGGGAGGTTAGAGAGGGCTTGGTGGTGTCCTTTACTATCAGTCAGACCAGTGGGGGAAGGTCTTCCTTCTGACCCAAGTGGAAGTCCCACCTCCATATAACTTTCCGAAGACTTGTAACCCCACAAGCTACAACAACCACAAGAACAAGCCCCACATCTGCATACCTGTGCATCCTCGTTGACAAAAGCATTTAAAGTACAGATTTTTTTTTTTTTGAGACAGAGTATCTCTATGTAGCCCTGGCTGTCCTGGAACTTGCTATGTAGACCAGGCTAGCCACCCTCCCAGACATTCTCCTGAGTGCTGTGATTAAAGGTGTATACCACCAGCCGGGCGGTGGTGGCGCACGCCTTTAATCCCAGCACTTGGGAGGCAGAGGCAGGCGGATCTTTGTGAGTTCGAGGCCAGCCTGGTCTGCAAAGTGAGTCCAGGACAGCCAAGGATACACAGAGAAACCCTGTCTCGAAAAACCAAAAAAAAAAAAAAAAAAAAAAAAGGTGTATACCACCATGCCCAGACTAATTTCAGACCATTGCCATATACCTTCACTGCTTTTGTGGCCACTAGGAATTCCTGAAGTCTGGATTCCAGGTGCAATGGTTCCTTTTGGGGATACAGCTCAGGGGTGGACACTTGCTTAGCATACCCAAGGCCCTGGGCTCAGTTCAAAACAGGATCCTACTCTCTCCATGGTGGGTCCCTCCTACCCTGTTCTCAAATCCTGACCTCCCCCAGTGTCCTAGTTAGGGTTATTAATGCTGTGAGGAAACACCATGACCAAAGCAACTTGGGGAGGAAAGGGTTTGTTTGACTCTTACACTTCCATGTCATTGTTCAGAATAGGAACTCTTACACTTCCATGTCATTGTTCAGAATAGGAACTCAAACAGGGCAGGAATGTGGAGGCAGGAGCTGATGCATAGGCCATGGAGGAGTGCTGCCTACTGGCTTACTCCCCATGGCTTGGTCAGCCAGCTTTCTTATAGAACCCAGGACCACCTGCCTAGGGATGGTATGGGACGTCCCCCATCAATCCTAATTAAGCAGGCCTTTTTTTTTTTTTTTGAAAATTTTTTTTACTTGAGTTTTTTTTTTTTTAACATTCCAATCCCCCTCCCTCTGTCTCCCCTCTTCGCAGTCCCACCCTCCCTCTCACTTCCCTCATACCCTCCTCCCAACCCAGTACCAACCTACTCTGGCACATCAAACCGCATCAGGACTAAGCGCCTCCTCTTCCATTGAGGCAAGGTAAGGCAGCTCTGCTAGGAAAATGAGCTCCTGATTACAGGTGGCTCTTATGGAGGTTTTTTTTTTTTTTCAATTGAGTTTCCCTCCTTTCAGACTTCTCCAGCTTGTGTCAAGTTGACATAAATCTAGCCAGGACCAGGGTACCCAGGGTCTCACTTTCATTTACAGACCTCAATTAGGGAGTGAGGGACAACTTGCTTCATTTTTATCCCCTTCCCTGCTCTCTGACTCTGTGGTGCCAGTTGAGCACCTTATAATGGCAGCTACCACACAGCTTTGGCAATTACTGAAGGACCCATAACTCCAACAACCACCAACTCCAGCCCTTATTCCCTTCCTGGTCTCAGGACCCAGGTTTCCATTTCTTGGTCATTGTTCCCAGGACATCTGACCACCCTACAGTGCATCCCTGAGCTCTTGATATCCTGACAACCTTCACCCTATGCCACCTGGATTCTCCAGCTCAGTGACAGCACTCCCATCCCCTAACACCCTGACCATAGCCAAGCATTAGTCTTGTTGCCTCCCCTTCTACTGGTCCCTCATCCAATTATTCACCAGTCTTGAGAATCCATCGCTTCCAAAATCTTAAGCAGGAGGGCTAGGGAGATGGCTTGGTGGGTAAAGTACGGCACAAACATGAAGACTGCAATTCAGATTTCCAGCACGCACATAAAAGCTAAGCCGGTCCGGAGGTCAGCCTCCAGTTCCTGGGGAGTGGAGGCAGGGGGAACACCAGGGCAAGCTAGCTAGCTGTACTAGTCACATCAATAAGCTCCTGGCTCACCCAGAGATCCTGCTTGAGGAAGTAAAGTGGAAAGAGACTGAGAAAGACACTTATGTCACCCTCCAGCCTCTACACATGTATCTCGCATATGCACATGTGAACATACACACATAGGTATTCGAGCAACACATTTATGCATATATGCAAAAAAGTTTTCAGTCAAGAGGTCTGGAGAGAGCTCAGATGGCACAGTTATTTGCCACTCAAGCAAGAGGACCCAAGATTCTTAAATATAATATTTATTTCTTTATTTTACCTGTGTGGGTGTTTTGTCTGCATGTGTGTCTCAGAGAGCATCTAACGCTCTGGAACTGGAGTTACAGACAGTTGTAAGCTGCCATGTGGGTGCTAGGAATCTTGAAGGGTGCCAGGTCTTCTTGAAGAGCAAGCTCTTAACTGCTGAGCCCAGAGGACCAAAGTTTGATTCCTAATTCCCATGTAAAAAGCTGTGTGTAGCAGTGTTTGTAATCCCAACATTTCTGGGGAGTTGAAAATAGGCAGATGCCAGAGTTACAGATGATTGTGAATCATCATGTAGGTGCTGAGAGCCAAACCTGGGTCCTCTCCAAGAGCAGTAAGTACTTTTAACCGCTGAGCCATCTCTGCAGCTCTTGTCTTTAAAAACAAGATAGATGTTTCTTTAAGAATAACGAGGCCAGGCATGGTGGTGCATGCCTTTAATCTCAGCACTCAGGCGGATCTCTGTGAGTTCGAGGCCAGCCTGGTCTACAAAGTGAGTTCAAGGATGGCAAGAGATACACAGAGAAACTGTCTCGGAAAAAAAAAAAAAAGAGTAACAACTAAAGGGCTGGAGAGATGGCTCAGTGGTTAAGAGCAACAGCTGTTCTTCCAAAGGACCTGGTTTCAAATCACAGCCTCCACATGGCAGTTCGCAACTGTCTGTAACTCCAGTTCCAGAGGATCTAGCCCCCTCTTACACACACATACAGAGCAACAATATACATAAAATAAGAATAAATGAATAAATAATATTTTTTAAAAAGAAAGAATAACAAGCAAGGTTGACCTCTGGTCTCCATACTCACACACACTTGTGTACACACATATTCATGCACACCTGCACACATAGTAGCATGCACACACACAAATCTCAACCAAGTCAGGAGTGATAATGCACACCTGTAACCCCAGGACTTCAGAGGCAGAGGCAGGAGGATCACTGCAAGTTTGAGGCTGGCCTGGGCTACACAGCATGACAGTATCTCAAAACAAACAAACATTTTAATTGTATCTGCTTCTCCCTGTCTGTGGATACTAACCTAATCTCAGGGAGGCTCCCTTTACCCTTCATCCCAATTCCTCATAGTCCCTTCTCTTCTGGACTAGAAGTACATGGAGCCTGGATTCAAACCCTGGCACTGACTCGTGAAGGCTGTGCAGTTTTGGATGGGTAAGCTAACCACTCTGGGCTTACTGTTAAAATAGGCACAATAGTAGTGCCTTCCATGGCCCATATGTTAAGACTTGTAAAGTGATAAGGCCCTGGCTGGCACTCAGTACATTTCTGTGGTGGTCATCAGTCTTTTTCCAGTCCATGTTCCACCCAGCTGTAAACATAAATTTTGACCTATATTTATTAATAATTATTAACACCTATCACCCCACCTCCCTATGAACTTTTAAAAGGACAGGTCCTTTGAGGGCAACTGGTCAGGAGTCTGTCTGTAGGAACACCTCAACAAGCTGTCACTTGTGGTAACTTGGCTCTGGCATTGCTCAACCTCACTTCATCTTGAGTTCAAGACCTCAGTCGGCCAAGACTGTATGCTGTGCCGCACTGCCTAGTCCTTGGAGCTGAGGCTTCTGCACTCGGATGACAACCCAGGGGCTGGCCACCTGAGCTTGTCACCTCAGGGATGGGGCTGTATTTGTGTGGCCTAAGAGCTTGCTGTTGCCATCTCTCACCTGAGGCCATGGTCTCTTCACCAACTGCTCGAGCCTCGTGTTTCATTCATTCGCTCGTTGGCTGCAGGCCCATGGACCGATGTAGCCTCAGGCCACTCTGCTCCTTGCACCAGCAGGCCACTTGGCTCTCCTCAGTGTCCATTTCTCACAAACTTTCTCTGAGCAGGTCCTATGCCACACCTCTTGTACCAGCCCGAGCTTACTTGTGGCAGGAGCAGCCTTCCATGGCCTTTCTTGGCCTCTGCTTCCTGTCTCCTCCACTGGTCTTGGTTTGTGCTGAGGCCTGACCACCTGATTCTTACTGCCTAGGGGCTGGTTGGCGCACTTCTGCCTGAAGTGTGCCTTTTCTTCAGTGCCAGCAGTTGACACACGTCTGCTTCAAAACTCCATCTCTCATGCACTCTCTTTGAAGCTACAACTCCTGAGCTCAGTGGATGGATATGCCTTTCATGTCACAGCCGCTGTCTCTCAAATCACCTGGTAAAGCTTGTCTCTGAGTCTTTGCTTAGGCTGTTCTCTCTGACTTAATGTGCTCTCCCTCCTTCCCTCCCTCCCTCTCTCCCCTCTCTCCCTCCTTCCCTCCCTCCCTCCCTCCCTCCTTCCTTCCCTTCTTCTCTGAATCTCCTATCAGAGACTTCCTGACTTACAAGATGCTCCAAATCTGCCTCCTTCAATAACTCTCCTGAGAAATCTCCAAGAATAAAGAACTGCTTTCTTTCTGGCTGTTTACCAAGCAGCCTATCATGTCCCAGAGACAACAGTATCCATTCTTTTAAGAAATCCTGCTGGAGCTGGAGAGATGGCTCAGCGGTTAAGAGCACTGGCTGCTCTTCCAAAGGACCTGGGTTCAAATCCCAGCACTCAGATGGCAGTTCAAAGCTGTCTGTAATGGCTGGACATGGTGCCACACACCTTTAATCCCAGCACTGGGGAGGCAGAGGCAGGTGGATCTTTGTGAGTTCAAGGCCAGCCTGGTCTACAGTGTCCAGGATAGCCAGGGCTACATAGAGAAACCCTTCTTGAAATAGAACAAAACACAACAAAACAAAAAGAAAAGAAAAGAAATCCCCCTGGAGCTGGAGAGACGGCTCATAAGTTAAGAGCATTGGCTGCTCTTCCAGAGGTCCTGAGTTCAATTCCCAGCAACCACATGGTGGCTCATAACCATCTATAATGAGATCTGGTGCCCTCTTCTGGCCTGCAGGTGTACATGCAGACAGAACACTTTTTACATAATAAATGAATGAATGAATAAACGAATAAATGAATAAATAAATAAATCGATCTTTAAAAAAGAAAAGAAAAAGAAATCCCACTGGGCATGGTGGCATGCCTTTAATTCCAGCACTCGAGAGGCAGAAGCAGGTGGTTCTCTGTGAGTTTGAGGCCAGCCTGGTCTACACAGCAAGTCTAGGCAGCAACGGCTACACAGAGAAACCTTGTCTTGGAAAGAGAGAGAGAGAGAGAGAGAGAGAGAGAGAGAGAGAGAGAGAGAGAAGAAATCCCAAAGTTCTTGGTCAGTAAAAGTTCTTGTTACATAAGCGTAAGGACCTGAGTTCAGATACCCAACACTCACACAGAATGTCAGGCACAGTAGTGTAGTGTGCGTCTGTAATCCCAGAGTGCTGGGACAGGGGCAGGGACAGGTGAGGAGTGACTGAGGAAGACACAGAGTGTTTTCCTGGGTCCTCTACAAACACTCCTACACATGAACAAATATACACATACAAATAGAGTCCCCAAACTTCAGTAGAGATCCTGGCCCTAAGCCAGAGCAGAAGCTGTCATTCTGGGCGTCCCAGGCCTGGGTTCCTCAGCCTAGAGAGTAGGCTGCCATTAGGCATGTGGAAAAGAGGACCTGAGACATCAGGACGTTAGCCCTAGGCTAAACCACCCCCCCTCTTTTTTTTTTTTTTTTGAGACAGGGTTTCTTTGTATAACAGCTCTGGCTGTCCTGGACTCACTTTGTAGACCAGGCTGGCCTCGAACTCACAGTGATCCACCTGCCTCTGCCTCCCAAGTGCTGGGATTAAAGGCGTGCGCCACCACCGCCCAGTTTACCCCTCTCTTTCTTAAGTTCTTGAATTCTCTCCATTAGAAGAAGGACCTGGAAAGGGTTGGAGGCTAACAGGTATTATGCATGGGGCTGGCCAGGCCAAGGGTGTTGCAAGGCAGCTGAGGGCAGGGATATAGCTCTAGGCCTAGCCTAAGTCCTGCCTTTCTCTGATGAGGGCTGAAAGCACACTTATGAATGGCCTTGTGCGGGGCGTGGTGGCACGCACCTTTAATCCCAGCACTCGGGAGGCAGAGGCAGGCAGATCTTTGTGAGTTCAAGGCTTGCCTGGTCTACAGAGTGAGTTCCAGGACAGTCAGGGCTACACAGAGAAACCCTGTCTCAAAAGGAGGGGGGGGTCCTCTGGGGGTCAGAGGAAGTGGAAAAACAAAGCCACCTTCCCATAGCTTTCCTTCCACATTCTGTGTCGATGGTCTTCGCCCCAGCCTCTGCTGAGTCTTTATTCCCCTCCCAGAGCCTGAGTCTCCATCACAGGAGGAATCCTAGCTTGTACCATGTCCTAAATACTGACTTAGATGTTGAGAATCTGAGGACAGGAAGACTTACTGGCCAACGGGCACTGGGAAGTGGAAGGTTTTATTCTCTTGATCAGTATGGTCAGAAATAAGCATTCCCTCAAAGGCTCAGTCCCCAGCTTGTGCTAATATTCAGATGTCATGAGGGGTGAATGGAGGAGACCATCTTTGCAGGGAGTATCTTGTTCTTGGCACATCCTCTCTCTCTCTCTCTCTCTGCTTCTGCCACTAGGTGAGCAGTTCTGCCCCAGGAACACCTTTCCTACCACGATGCTCTGCCTTACCACTGCTCCACAGGGATGGGGCCGTGTGGTGGCCATGGGTTGAAACCTCTGAACTAAAGTAAATCTTGCCTCTTTTAAGTTGATTTCTCATGTATTTTCATGATGATAAAAAGTGAGTAACACAAACCCCTCCCACCCCATCCCACCCCTGCCTTTCCCTGTAGACAGACAGGCTGGCCTCACCCAAGAACAGAAAAGGAGGTTTATTGAAAACTATATACAGTTTTTCCAGGTCCTACAGGCTGCAGTCTGGACCCATCCCTCGTCCCTCTCACACCTTGGGCAGTGTTTTGGCCCCTGATGGAGGAGGCCAGGGCTGAGACCAGGGTACCCACTGCAGATCTCTGTCTATAAACTGACAACTATAAATAGCCTGTAGGTAGTGGGCAGGGGACAGGGAATAGATCCTTAACCTGATCTAGTCAGAGCCTCAAGAAGGAAACACTATTCTGAAACTCATGCCCAGTGGACCTAGTGAGGCATCCAGAAGTCTTCTTCTTCCAGGAGGCCTTCCTGAACATGGGGGTAGACAGCCTCCCCAACTGCCCCTCCCATGTGTCAGGCCCTGTGAGCTTCAGAGGCTTGCCTAGGGATGCTGGTACCCTCCCTCACAACACTGACTCAGGGTTCAGGGCCACTGGTGCCATCCCCAAGTGGAGATGGTGTGGGAGACATCACAGCACAAGGTCCAGGCCAGAGCCTCACCGGCAGGGGCAGTGAGGGTAGGGGTCAGGGCGTCCCACTGTAGGAATAGTCTGCTTTATTATGCATCACCAGCCGGTCATCCACGAAGTAGAAGCTGTCAGACTGTGTTTCATATGGGTGACGAATCATCTCGCTGACTGCAAGAGAAGCCCACCCAGGGCAAAGGTCAGGAACCTGAATCAGGCCACTGTAGGGACTTCAGGACTGGGATGCCGAGGAGGTAGGGACAGATGAACCACTTCGGAGAATTCCTCAGCCTCCCTGAGCCTGTTTCCCTCCTGATGACATGGGAGTGGTGCCCAGGTAGGGAAGTGACCCAGGATGGATAAAAGGGGGTCAGACGCAGAGGTACCAGCCCCAGCCCTCCACCCTGAGCTTAGGCTCTACACATCCCCACTCACTGAGCTCCTCGGAGAGAGGTGGGAAGTCATAGATGTGCTCACAGGTGTTCTTGCTGCTGGGGATGCAGAAGCCGAAGTGGAAGTCAAAGCTTTTGAGGAGCTGGTTTCGGAAGTAGTGCCTCTCAATCATGCGGAAGTTGTTGACCGGTTTGTCTCCCACTGTGAACTCCACCCTGAGTTAAGAGAAGCCGGCAGGGCTGAGAATAGCCTCCACGCCAACCAGCAAACCAGCCAAGGGACTAGGCTCCAGGCAGACTACCGCTGAGAGGCTCTGGAAGGGCTGTTCCCACCCTCGCACTCACCCCCAGCCCTCACCCCAGCCCAGTGACTCACGTGGCTCCCACCTGCCTTAGGCGGAGGAAGGCAGGTGTGAACTGGTAGCGAACAAAGCGCCCTGCATTGGGGTCCAGGTCCCGCCGGTTGATGGGCAACCGTTCTGCAATGTACCCCAGCTGGGCTCAGTGGGCTTCACACTGGGGCCCTTGCCTCCTCCACCCTCCCACAAGGGCCTCTGTTTAAACTTTTCCAAACTCTCCAGAAGATTCTGGTACACTTCTGTTGAATAGTGGGACCTAGAGGGCCTAGGTCAACAAGCCACCAGTTTTCAGGCATTCCTAGAGTCGCAGGATGTGCATAGGATTACGGGAGGCCTTTGGGACTGCAGTTCCCAGGGCGGCCAGCAGGGGACAGGCTGGCCAGTACTAAACAGGACTAAGCTCCCAAGATGTCCACCCTGACAAACAGTGGCAGAAAAAGAAGAGGCCTGTCTGCCTGAGTATGCTGGGGTCCAAACCTGGACTGTGCTGTGACCCTCCTATGCTCAAGAAACCTAGGCAGCCCACTCCACTGACCCTGTCCACCTCTTCCTGTCTATGGCCTACATAGCCCACTCACCCGAGACAGGTGGCTTCTTGATTTCAAAAAGGACAGTCCCTGAGTCCATGTCCCGGATCTTGAACCTGACGAAGTCAATCTTGTAGATATTTTCCTCAGGGGAGCACAGGTAATCTGAGGGAGACAGGCAGCTGAGCAAACAGGGTCCCCAAAACACCCGTTGTCAGTTCAGTTTCTGTTGAACCCCATGGCTCATCCTGATCCCTCTGGCCACTGCCCTTCAGAAAGAGAACTGAATCCTGGGAGAAGTCTCCACAGTGCAGGGGGACAGATTTTTGTTATGGGGACCAAGTCAGGGATGAACAACCCTATCCTAGTAGCCTCACAGGATCACACAAGGGAGGTCACCTCCGTCATACCTACCCTCCCACCCTCTACGTGGGGACCTTTATTTCAACCCCTGCTCTGCGAAGTTGGCATGCATCCTTTAGATTGGATTTAGGCAATCCTCCTGCCTAGTGGAAGCTTCCAGCACAAGGGGGACCTCACTCCAAAGGGAGCATGTAGGCTGCCTCTTGGGGGAGGGAAGTTACAGGTCCTCCTTGGAGTGTGTCTCATCCCCATCAGACACACTCTGCACATGACACCTAGATCCATCAGGTAAGGCTGATCTTGAGGGGGCTTCCCCTTGTGTGGACTGTATTAGGGCAGGTTGGTACCCTTTCCCTGTTCTCTTGCCCCTGGCCCCTCCTCCCCCTGTAAGCAGCTTATGAGAGCCCAGCTCCCTTAAGCAGCTTATGGGAGCTCTGCTGAGTCAACCTTGGAGTCCAGGCAACTGGGGTAGAAGAGACCTTTGCTCAACAGATCCTCTGCAGATCTACAATGGGAGGAAGTCTTAGCAAATAGAGGGAACAGCCTTAGAGGTCATCTTTTCAGCCTTGGCCCTGAGCCACCCTCAGAATAAAGTGCTTTTTGGTCCTTAGAGAGAAGAGCACAGGCCAAGGCAGAAAGGGGTTTGGTGGGTACAGCTGTTGCATCAGGGTATGGATGAGGCAGTGTGCTGGGCTCAGAAGGAAACCAGGAGAGCTAGGCATTGCCTAGGGGAGTTCATGGCTTGACCCTTACCACTCTTTTGTCACTGCTGTTTTTAAGTCAGGGTTTCATGTAGCCTAGGCTAACCTCAAATTCACTATGTGGCAGATGTTGGCCTTGAACTCCTGCTCTTCTTGCTTCACGCAACTTAGTGTTCTTATAGCAAGTCCTAGGGGAGGCCCTGGCAAGAAATAGGAAGGAGCAGAAAAATGCTGTTCAGGCTTGGGTACTGTCAGCCTCCAGCATACCACATCCTCCTGCTGACCCACAGAGGCCCGGAAGTCACCCTCCAGGCCCCTGGGCCACCTCCTATTCCTCTGTGGTTGAAAAAGGAAGTGAATACAAAGTCATTCTCTCTTCCCTAGGCGGGTCTTCTCTCCAAGCCTTCGGTAGTCCCCTCCAGGAAGCCCTCCTGATAGGTATCTAGCATCTTGGAGGCTGGCAGAAACTCTACAAAGTTTTAGAGAAGATACTGAGGCCTGACCCAGCCACCGCAGTTCAGGAAGCCCTCAAAGTTATAGAAAGATGCTGCAAACGGAGAGGAGGGGCACAACTGGAAGCAGGATCCTAGTTGCTCAACCCTTGGAAAAGCCTCCCTTCTTATCCTAGGCCCAGCTTGGAAGGAGCCTCTCCTCTCATTGAGAACAACTTCTCACACTCAGACTTCAGTCCCTTAACACTGCAGACTCAATCTGTCAGCCCCTCTGTCCTTACAGGAAGTGAGTGAGGGTCAGGCACTGCCTAGGGCTCAGAACACTGAAGTCACTTCCACCCTCTGCCAAGAAAAATGAGATGTAGGACCCAAGGTCAGGCCCCAGCAATGAGCAGAGTGGCTCAGAACCCAAGTGCTCTCTCTTCCTCGTAGCCACAAATAGCTTCCTAAGCTGGATTCAGCGCCTGGTAATCCAGGAACAGCAAACCTCACACCTATGTGATTAGGGTCAGAAGACAGCAGGCAAGGTGGAGAGGCCTGGAACCCTGTTTTCAAATTCTGCACAGGAAAGGGCTCTCTCCAGGCACTTGTCTTTGCTCATCCTCTACAGGCTATGGATTCCCTCCAGATGTGACTTCACCTAGAAGCTTCCTTAGTTGCGAAATAAGCCTCCAGTTATCCTTGACCAAGGCAGGTGAAGCTGCCTGCCACCCATGGGTTGTAAAGGGCTGCTTTTACAAAATGCAGCCCACTGGCTTCAACATCAGCCTGGTCCAGGCCCCTCCCTCCACTGATGCCTGCTTGGCCAAGGGAGCAAGCGTTCAGGAGGTCTAGCCAAGAATGCTGCTGCCTAGCTCTGGAAGGAGCAGGGAGGGCCCCAGGGACCCAGATGCACAAGCTCAGGCCTGTCATCCTGGTCCCCTCCATGGCTGTCTGGAAGCCCTGGGCTCTGCTGCTCCTGCAGCTCGAAGGCTTACGTTCACAATAGCACCTGTGTCCATCCCATAGAAAAGAAATACAGGCTCACAAAGGGGGCCAGAGCAGGCTGCTGATAACCCACCCATCCCAAGGCTGTGTGGCACTTGTCTCTCCAAATACCTTCCATTCCTCAAGGCTTGGCCAACCTTCTGCCAGAGACTCTTTAGACCTTGTTCACTGTCTGTGGTGACGCCTGCCTTGGCCCTGAATACTCACTTATCTGCCTGCAGGCAGCCACTCTGAACAGTCCCGGGTAGCCGCCAACTCTGCTGATAAAAGATTCCTGTTGACATAGTGAGCATAGCATGCCAAGCATTGTCCAAAACTGGAAGACTGGCTTTATTTTTACAATAACCTTGAGGGAGATAACATTGTTCCCATTTTACAGATGACAAAATATATCCCTGCAAATGAAATTATATCCCAAGGTCACACAGCCAATCATGGGGCAAAACTGGGACTCTAATCCAGGTAGCACAGCTCAGAAACTCAGCTCTAGTGGAGACCAGGCTTTCCTTGATGAAAGGGCCCTGGGAAAAGAACAAGTCCAGGCTTGGGGGCACGCACCTGCTTGCTTCTATGACACGGCTTACAGTCAACATACCGAAGCACCCTGATCAGTAGCCCTCATCGGGGAAGTAGGGTGAAGGAAATAACGGTCAGGGGGGCTTCCCTTGCCTCCACCTTGCCTGAAGTGGCCGCCGTTAGAGAGACTGCAATGAGGCCCACTCCTCTGTATGAGCAGTCTCAAAGGGTCCCCAAGACTCCACAAGGGAAAGGGTTACAGATGCAACTTCTGACCCACCTCCACCATGGGAAAGGGGTGGGCCCTTTGAAAAGGAAAGAGTCGGGTGAAAATAAGTCACTACAAGGAGAGGAGGAACACATCAAAAGATCAAGGGAAAGAACATAGAGGGCTTAGGCTTGGAGGCAGAGAGAGAGAGTAAGGGGACACAGAGGAGAGGCACTGCGTGGGGGAGGGGTGGGACGGGAGCTGGACTCTGAGCCTCGTGGGGCCCCTCCGGCGCTCTCCCTCCAGCCCGCGGGTGGCGCTCCCTCGCCGGTGCTCACCGCCGGTGATCCGCTGCAGCCCCAGCACGTCGTCTGGCCCGATGGGCTGCTTGCCTTGCAGCGGCCCCAGGCTGGGCCCCGGGCCTGGCTCAGGCTCCGACTCGGACCCGGACTCGGATTCCGCCCCAGGCTCACGCGTGGGCTCCAGGCTCTGGTTCGAGGCACCTGGAACGGGCTCCGCCCCCGGCCCGGTCCCGCTGCCGCCCTTCTTCACCTTCATGGCCTCGCAGGGCCGTAGAGCCCAGTCTGCTGCCACCGCCGCCGCTGCCTGCGCCGGCTGGAGCCAGGGGAAGGGGGAGCGTCCGCCGCCCCACCCCCGGTCGGGCCCCAGGTGCCGTCCCGCCTTAGCCACGCCCACAGGGCGCGTCACATGCCCCGCCTACCATGTAGCGTCTCCAGCGGAGGAGCCAGGATCCTGAGGTGGGGTCCCCCTGAACTTCACAGTTCTTTTTGACAGTGTAGATACTTAATACCTCTCATCTTTCTCTCTGGGTTCCAGTCTTTTCCCAGATAGCTTTGTCCTGATTCCAAGGGAAAGAACCTTCAAGTCTCAACCAACCACACCCACCCAGCTCGAAAGTCCTTCCTTTCAGTTTCCACCCTGTTTTTTTTTTGGTAATGCATTAAGTGAATTATTCGTGTTTGTTCCCTGGCCCTTCCTCCTCAAAGGTCAGCTCTATGAAAGCAGAGGTACTCTACACTCTGTTCTGTGTAACACCCCAGCACTAGCACAGCGTTCCTTGCAGCCAGTACCCAGTGTTTTCCTTTGTTCAACTAGTAAGTTAGCATCCCAGGGCTGTCATTAGCCCAAGCTATTCCCAGTAGAACTCCTGCTGAAGAGCAGAGGCAGATATTCACAACTTCAGGCACCCTCCAACAAGCAGACCCCACAGTCCGGGAGTCTAGCTGCCCCCCAAGCTGCACTGGACAGTAAGGCAAGAAGGACATAGCCAAGTGAGGTCAGGGCAGATCAGTCTGCTTCTCACAAACAAGCGAAAGTTATGTTCATATGTCATATCAATTCATATTCAACCAAATTTTATTAACAGCCATATATATATATATATATATATATATATATGAGCCCAATATACAGAACACTTTTACATGCTTATCACATTTAATCTAACCCCCTTCTAAGAATGACGTCATCAGTGCTTTAGGACGTGAAAACCCGAGACTGTTGAGAAGATCTGCTTATCTAAAGCTCTCCAGTGTGTAAGAGCAGAAGCAGGGGTCTGATTCAGGCCTGTTGGGTTCCAAATCGGCAATGTTTCCTCCTGTACCACACTGCCTCTCTGAAAGGGTAGAGGGGAACCCTAGACGCAAGGAAAAACCTTACCCACAGGTCCTAAGTCACTGCCTCCTGGACCAGGCTGTCCCCAATGAGGGACACCAGTCAGGAGGTTAAGGAAGGAGGAAGAACTCTCAGAAGTAGAGAGGGGGCTACCATTCAACCCAAGGATCTCCCCTAAATCCACCTCTCAGTGCATAAGCGTGTTGTGCTCACAGGTTGGAAGGACAAGGCCCCCTGCCCAGGGGTAGACAGGCAAAGGCCTTTAAGTTCAAGCCACATATGGAGATCCAGAAGAGTACCTTCTGAGACTCCTAGGAGTGAAGGATCAGGGTCAGTGCAACAGGAAGGGAAGGGAAGATGGCACGGTGGAGTGCTATCCTTTGGCTGATGGAGAGCCAACAGAGAATGAAGACAAGGCATTACCAGCAGACCTCGCCTTGGCCTATCAGCCTAACACCTCCCATCTTGGCCACACGGGAAGGCTTCCTCTGACATGCTGTCCACGTCAGTCTATCTTCTCAGGCTTTTTCCAGGACTTGTGAGTTTCCAGAAAGATCTTGACCAGAGACAGGAGTATGGGCACAGCCATAGGCAGAAAAAGTGGGATGTAGATAGCAAATTTCTGGTCATCAGGGAAATACAAGAGATGGAGGAGCGAGGGATCAAAAAAGGCACACTCAGAAGACGTCACAGCTTCCTGGCTGGCCGCAAAGGCAGACGACAGGTGCCCAAGGGCTAACTCCTCCGCTGCCTTCTGGACTGCAGCCACAGCCCTATATACCTAAGAAGGTAAAGGGATGGGGGTTACCAGTAAGTCCCATGAATGGGGCAGGCGATGAGCGCTGGCTTTTCAGTACCCTCTGTCTCCCAGGGAAGTTTCCTAGAGTCCACCCAAGCCATGTGGAAGTTAGTCAAAAAAAGGGCTGTTGTTTATTTTCTGAGGGTCAGCCTGAAAGTTTCATTTGTTCCCACCTAGACTTCCACTGGTGAGCTGGCAAGGCTTCTAGAGGAAGCCTGAGGTACTTATTTAAGGATGACGCTCACAGGCACCCTGGCCCATCATCCCTTTCTGGGCCATCTACCTCGGAAGCCACATCATCCTTGATGACAATGTTGCTGATCTTCCCCAGAAGCTGGGCCAGGGAGGTGAGGGTGGTGGTGGCTGTGGCCAGGTTCTCCACTGACCGAGCCCACAGCAATCGGTCCAGCTCCCAGCTCATAAGTCCTTCACTCTTTGGTCCTGAAAGCAGGCATTTTGGAGGCACCTGGGGCTGAGCAATCCCAAAGAGCAGCCTGCAGAAATAGCACAGGAAGACCAAAGCTGCTGTGAGCAGATATGCCAATGCTAAGATTCCCACAGTCCTCACCTCAGCCCAGTCACTTTCAGTTTTACTGAGAATCATGGGAGAGGTGGTGGTAGAGAGATAAGCAGGAACAGCAAACAGCCCAGATCTCCAAACCCCACCTCCACCAAGCATTTCCCATCTCCACACTGGAGTTCCAGGTTCTCTGAAAAGGGTGCTACGGTTACAGTGTTTTTGGCAGCCACCCTTTCTTTGAGCAGGACAGGGATGACAGGCCCACCTTTGACACGGCATGTGTGCTTTGAGGTACTGCTAATTAGAATACACTCCTAATTAGCTCAGATGTCCCTTTAGCATCTTCAACATAGAGCATCAGGTGACCACCCTCAATTCATGGGTTAGCACAAAATAAGTAGCTATTTTCTTAAAAACAAAAAAATTTTAAGCCAAGCGGTGGTGGCGCACGCCTTTAATCCCAGCACTTGGGAGGCAGAG
>CAJQZJ010001558.1:17971121-18020682 GCA_907164525.1 Lophiomys imhausi
AAAAAAAAAAAAAAAAGACACTGGAAGGATGGTTCAGTAGTTAAGAGCACTGGCTGCTCTTTCAGCGGATCTGGGTTCAATTCCCAGCACCACTTGATGTTTCACAACTGTCTGTAACTCTAGTTCCAGGGGACCCAATGTCCTCTTCTGGCTTCTATGGGCACCAGGCATACATGCAGGCAAAAAATCCCTACACATAAAGTAAAAAAAATAAAAATTTAAAAATGAAAAAAACCAAGGCCAAGTGAGGTGGCATATGCCTTTAATTCCAGCACTTCTGAGGCAACATTAGGAAGATGCTCTGTGCTTGAGGCCAGCCTGGTCTACACAGCAAGTTCCAGGCCAGTCAGGGCTACATGGTGAGACCCTGTCTCAAAAAGGAAACAAAAGTAACAAAAGAGCTGTTCTCCCATCACTGTACCCACACCCAGAAAGCTGTTTCTCTGAAGGCAAATTTTGCGGCTGCTCATCCTGCTTAGGAAAGGACCATCTGGAAACGTTTCTTGGTCTTGCTGGGGCTTTAGGCACAGCCGCAGCAGTTCACCAGGCGAGAGCTCATCTGCTACTCCCACTCTAGCCACACAATCCACAGCCACAGCCCAAGGCGATCACAAAGGACCTTACCGCAGCTGAGCTAGGAACACCTCCATCACTTGCACCATATCCACCTCAACTCGCACTGGCAGCTCCGAGGCATTATAGACTTTGGGATCAACATTGTATACCTGAAAATGGGGAACGAGGTCACCTCAGTGTCACCCAGAAGTATGCACATCTCTGCTTAGTATCCAGAGGTCATGAAAGAAAAGGAAGATATGGCTTCTGGTATAATCCCAGGGGCATAGCAAACTTGTTGTTTTTTGTTTTTTTCTTTTGAATACCCTGTACTTAAGTACTAAAGACGCTTTAAGTATATTATTCTAATTGCCCTATTCAAAAGTCCTATGAAATTCAAAACGGTTTTCCTGTTTTAAAATTCCTACCCATGGACCAGAGGATAAAGCAAAGGAGGGTCCCACCATTGCAAGACTCCTCCATGGAAGCCAAGAGCTAAGATGGACACAGACTAGTCTCCAGTGCAAACTGGTTAAGTCCAAAGGGTCACAGTACAAAAAGCATCAACAAGAGTCAGACACAGCTGAGCTGGCAGAGGAGAACACCGCTGCCCTGATGCATGCTCCTCCCACAGGGCCACAGAGGGCCTGCCCACTCCCTCAGAGACAAGCTGATAGGAGTTTCCTGGAAATAAATGGGGACTCTGGGGCCTACATCGGTTGACTATTACCATGATGCCACCCCAGCGGGGACTGTGGAAGGCATTGGTGGCCACTGGAGCCCCATCTTTGTCCTGAATGTAGAGGGGGGAGTGGGCGAGCTCAGGCACATAGAGGAGAAAGTGGAGCACAGGGAACAGGGAGGCAGCGCTGGACCCTGTGGTACAAACAGAGAGAATTAGAATACCAAAACATGTAACTCCTGGATCACAGCTTCAGACTCAGCCTCTCCCTGGCTGGCATGACTCAGTTCCTTCAAATGACACTCAGTAGGACAATCCTACTCCTCCCAAATTTTCCACATGCACCACATGCATGGGACAGTCCTTAACCCCCAAATGCCCCTGGTTTTCTCCCCTTTAAGAGCCCACACTGCACTGTCTAGGAGAGATCTCTTGGACCCTTAAAAGAGCAGCTTCCTTCAGCTCTCTAACTGGTTTTATGCACAAGTACAACCCTGACCTCCAGTCAGCTCTCTGCTATCCTCGGAAAACCTTCACACCAGGCTAAAGTTCAGTCTCTTTATCATGATCCTTACCAGTCTGGTGCCTGCCTTACCAGCCTAGCCTCATCGTTGTCACCCACTCACATTTCAGCCGCTTTAAACTACCGCAAGCTCCCTCAGTGTCTGGGTTCTTGCCCTTCTTTGTCTGGCCCGTTCTGATTGCTAGAACAGTCATTCTGTCTGTTCTCACACTGCCATGAGCATCTTTTAGCTAAGGCTGGCGGAATGATGTCATGAAGGAAGGAGGAATTTGCAGAGGACCCATGTGCCACTCCTCCTGTAGTCCTTGGTCCATACTCAGTAACACATTCAACTCTGGTTTCCCTGTATTACAGTTCTTTTTTTTTTTTTGGTTTTTCGAGACAGGGTTTCTCTGTGTAACCCTGGCTGTCCCGGACTCACTTTGTAGACCAGGCTGGCCTTGAACTCACAAAGATCCGCCTGCCTCTGCCTCCCAAGTGCTGGGATTAAAGGCGTGAGCCACCACCGCCCGGCTGTATTACAGTTCTTGACCACACTCCCCCTGGGCTCCTTCTTCCAGAGGAAAGATTACAATCCTAGCTTCAAGTTCCCCTAATTCAGTGAGCAGAACCGCCCATTCAAGTCCTGCCTTTGGGCTGGTGAGATGGCTCAGTGAGTAAAGGTGCCTGATGACCTGACTCTGATTCCCAGGACCTACACAATGCAAAGAGAAGATGGACTGTCACAAGTCTTATACTGATCCCCACATGTACATCACAGCAGCCCCCCAACATTCACTAAATAAATGTTAAAAGACAAATCATTGGGCTGGAGAGATGGCTCAGTGGTTAAGAGCACTGGCTGCTCTTCCAGAGGACCTGGGTTCAATTCCCAGCACCCACATGGCAGCTCACAACTGTCTGTAACTCCAGTTCCAGGGGATCTGACACCCTCACACAGACATACATGCAGGCAAAACATCAATGCGTATGAAATAAAAATAAATAATTTTTAAAAAGGAAATAAAGGCCAGACACCTGGTGGCACACACCTTTAATCCCAGCACTCAGGAGGCAGAGGCAGGAGATCTCTGTGAATTCCAGGCCAGCCAGGTCTACAGACTAAGTTCCCAGGACAGACAGTATTGTTACACAGAGAAACCCTGTCTCGGAAAAAAAAAAAAAAAAGGAAATAAAAATCAAATTTTGCTTTCAAAGGCTGGAGATTATAGCTCAGTGATAGAGTTCGTGCCTGGTATGCATTAGACCCTGAGTTCAATCCCCAGAACTGGGGGAAGAAAAATTACGGTATTTCTTAAAGTTGGATGTGGTGTACATGCCTATAATCCCAGGACTTGGGAGGTAGAAACGAGAGGATCAAGAGTTCAAGACTATCCTCGGCTACAGTGAGCTTGAAGCCAGCCTGGGCTACATGAGACCCTGCTGCAAAAAAACAAAACAAAATAAAAACTTCTATCTTTCTGAGGTATATGAGACTCTGCCTCAAACAACTAAAGGGAAAGATGAGAAGGGATGAGAGTGAGGTAGGGAGAGAGGGAGAAAGAGAGAGAGAGTAAATATTCCAAGTCCAACCCAACCCAGAACCCACAGCCCACCTCCACTGCCACACTGGCCCTCCAGTGTCCATTCCTGGCCTTGCAGAAGGCCTCCTCAGGGACTCACCCAGCCGGGACTCCACTGGGTTGATGACATGGGGGAGGCTGTGCATAGCCAAGTAGTAGCTGGATGAGGCTGGGTCAAAGCGGGGGTTCACTCCCAGCATGGCGTAGTAAAGGATCTGGGGGGCAAAGAGGATAGGCTGTTTCTACATGAACTTCCAGATACATTCAGGACAAGCAAGACATACAAGACAAAGCCTGGGCCCAGAGAAAATACAAAGAAAATTTAGGTAAAGTTAACATACTGAACGCATACTTAGAAAACCACACTATTTTACAGCTTTCCAAAAGGCTAAAGAGGGAACCAAAGAAAAAGCATGACTCAGTATCCATGAGACCCAATCAAGCAGCTATTCAGAGACAACCACTCCCACTAGCAGGACCTGATATACAGTCTCCCACATCTTCCCTATAAGGACAGGATATGATATAGAAAGCAAGCAGCATTCTTTATGGCTTTATTTTTACTGTGTGCACATATTTCAGAAAGTTAAAAAAAATTAGTTCCTTAAGGGCAGCTGATAGCTTGAACATCGAGGTGCAACTGCTGAGTGAGTTCTACAGGGAATCCTAGGGAAGTTGCTTTGTTAAGCCTCTCTGCTGGGACTCCCTGAGCTGGACACCAAGGAAGGAAGGACACCGGAACCTGCCTCAAGGGATCAACGGACTGATGGAAATAAACAGGTACACACAGTGCTCCCCACAATCCACACACCCATCCCTGCTCACATGACATTGCCCTGCACATAGCCATGCAAGTAAATCATCGTACTTTAAGAGCTGGAAGAGCAGGCACCCACGGAAACATTAGCTACGCAGAGACTTTGAAAAAGACTGCGAACTCACTCCCAGTCTTACCTGAGAGTCCACAGAGAAATTGCCAGCAGCACTGAGGCCATCCAGGAAAGGCTGCACATATCGCTGGACAGCCCCCTCGATGTCCCAGTGGACATCATGGGACTTGGGGTCTGGGTTGAGTAAACTGAAAGTGATCTCATAGCCTGTAGAAAGAAGAGTCACGGAATTCAGAGGTACATCAAGGAAAAACAGGCAGCTTATACCAAATCTCATCTGGATGGGGTAGGGAAGCCACTGAGGAACCAAAAAGAGGAAAGTAAGAAACACTACTGAATGCTTTAAGAAAAAAATGGATCCAGGTGGTGATCTGGCTTTGATCCCAGCACTAAAGGGCAGAGGCAGGCAGATCTCTAAGTTCGAGGATCTCTGAGTTCCAGGACAGCTAGGGCTACATAGAGAGACTCTGTCTCAAAAAACAAAACAAAACATAAAAACAAAAGAGAGAGAAAGGAAGGAAGGAAGGAAGGAAGGAAGGAAGGAAGGAGGGAGGGAGGGAGGGAGGGAGGGAGGGAGGGAGGGAGGGAAGGAGGGAGGGAGGGAAGGAAGGAAGGAAGAAAGAAAGAAGGAAGGAGGAGATGGTTCAGAGCCTTAAAGCACTTGTTGCTCTTGCCGAAGACTCAGGTTCGATTCCCAGCACCATATGGTGGTCCACAACCATCTTAACTCCAGTTCCAGAGGATCCAACATCCTCTTCTGACCTCCAAGCATGCACACTGCACACATTCATACATGGAAACAACACACTCATACACATAAAAATAAATAAATGTAAAACTTTTTTCTTTGAAAACGGAGCACAAAGAAAGGAATAAGCAGTTTTCGTGGGCTTCCCTGCTCTTCCACGTGACTCATTTCTTCTCTCTCTGTAACAAAGCCCAAAGCCCTACCTAAGCTGGACTTGAGAGGCCGCCTCTTATCAGAGCTCCACTTGTCCTCGGGGAGGTGGTCAGCCAGAGCAGCAGCGAGCACATCCTCTGTCAAGGACATGGCCTGGGCTACTTGGATTATGCGACGGCCAATGATATTGAAGGCTTCCCGGTGCATTATCCCCCGAATAACTGCTGTCCTCTCAGGCCCGATGTAGCTCATCATGTCCTGTGTAGGTCAGAGGGATGGAATGCCATGGCTCAGTGAAGAAAGCACAAAGACACTTTCCTTCCCTCTTCCTGTTTTGAGAAAGTCTCTTGTTACATGACCCAGGTTAGCCTGCAGTTTGAGATTCTCTGGTCTCAGCTTTCCAAATGACGGAATTACAAGCATGCACCATTACCCAAAGCTCTGGCTCCTGTCTTTTTTTTTTTTGGTTTTTCGAGACAAGGTTTCTCTGTGTAGCCCTGGCTGTGCTGGACTCACTTTGTAGACCAGGCTGGCCTCGAACTCGCAAAGATCCGCCTGCCTCTGCCTCCCAAGTGCTGGGATTAAAGGCGTGCGCCACCACGCCCGGCTTCTGGCTCCTGTCTTAAGGAATTTGTCCTATTGCCGTTGCACCACTCTCTAGACTGTGTGAGCTGTCTTTTCTTTCTTGTTTTGTTTTGAGGCAGGGTTTCTCTGTGTGGTTCTGGCTGTCCTGGAACTCACTCTGTAGACCAGGCTGAGCTCAACCTCACAGAGATCCACCTGCCTCTGCCTCCCGAGTGCTGGGATTAAAGGCGTGCGCCACTATGTCCAGCTGGTAGTGCACTGGTGGACTTTAATTCCAGCACTCAGGAGGCAGAGGCAGTCAGATCCCCGTGAGTTCAAGGCCAGCCTGGTCTACAGAGTGAGTTCTAGGCCAGCCAAGGCTGTTATACAGAGAAACCCTGCCTCAAAAAACAAAAACAAACAAACAAACCAACAAACAAAAGGCATGCACCACCATGCCCAGCAGTTCTGTTGTATTTTTAAAGATAGAGTTTGGGCTACAGCTGTGGCTCATAGGTTAAGAGCACAGGCTGCTTGTTCAGAGGACCCAGTCTCCATTCCCAGCACCCATATTGTAACTCACAACCATTTATCTGTAACTCCAGCTCCAAGGGATCTGACGCCTCCACCTGCACAGATATACACACAAGCAAAACATAAAGTGAAATTTAGAAACAAATAAAGGCTTATTTCTTTTTATTTTGCATGTATGAGTGTTTGCATACATATATGTATGTGCAGCATGTGGATGCCTGGTGCTCATGGAAGCCTGAAGAGGGCACTGGATCTCCTGGAATTGGAGTTAGAGACTATTATGATCCACCACATGGGTGCTAGGAACTGAACCCAGGTCCTCTGTAAGAACAGCAAGTGCTCTTACCACTGAGTCATTTCTCCAGCTCCTTTTTTTTATATATATTTTGAGAAAAAGTCTTCTGTAACCCAGGTTGGCCTTGAGCTATGCAACTGACAATGACCTTGAACTCCTGACCCTCCTGCCTCCACCTCCCCAGTTCCAGGCATGAGCCACAATGCCTGTTTTCTTCACTGATTTGGCATTCCTGAGAACTGAGCTTGTGTGAGTATTTTCATGTTTCCATGCCTTTTTCCTCACCAGTAAATGGTGGTCCAGCAACATTTAAATCTTTAGGAACTGGCAAAACGGTGAACTAGAAACCAAGAGTTGACATGCTAAGCAAGAAAAGCAGATTAAACAAACAAATGAAAGTATGGTCTAGGAAAAAGGCAAATGGCCAGGGCTGGAAGGATGGCCCAGTGGTTAAGAGACTGACGGCTCTTCCAGAGGACCTGGGCTCAATTCCCAGCACCCACATGGCGGCTCACAACTGTCTGTAACTCCTGTTCCAGGGAATCTGACACCCTCACACAGACATACATACAAATAAAACACCAATGCATAAAAACAAAAATAAATTTAAAAAATTTTTAAAAAGGCACATGGCCAGAGGCAAGTATGCATTACACCTAAGGGTAAAGAGCTGGAAGTAACCCAGATGTCCACCAGCGACAGGACATTAGGCTTGATTTTACAGTGAAACACATGTCATGACAAATGGTTCTTTAAAATACTGAACAAAACCAAAGTGGCAGAACAAAGTATGGTATCACACATCTATGTTTTAAAATACATAAAGTTGGGCTGGAGAGATGGCTCAGCGGTTAAGAGCACTGGCTGCTCTTCCAGAGGTCATGAGTTCAATTCCCAGCAACCACATGGTGGCTCACAACCATCCATAATGAAATCTGGTGCCCTCTTCTGGCCTGCAGATGTACCTGCAGACAGAACACTGTATACATAACAAATAAATCTTAAAAAAATAAAATAAAATACATAAAGTTGACCAGGGATGGTGGTACACGCTTTCAATCCTAGAACTTGGAAGGCAGAGACAGGTTGAATTTTGTAAGTTCAGGACAGGTTGGTAAACAGAGCAAGTTCCAGGATAGCCAGGGCTACATCATCATCAGGAAAAAAAAAAGGGGGGGGGGGCCTTGGGGAATTGGACTGAAGATGTCACTCAGTCCGCAGAATGCTTGCTCATCCTGCAGGAAGCCTGGGATTCAAGCTTTGCTACTGCATACAACAGGCACATTGGTGCATGCCTGTAATCCCAGCACTTGGGAGGTACCTGGATAGAGGAGGACGGGAAATTCAAGGCCATCCTATGCTACAAATTGAGACCAGCCCTGGGTCACATGAGACTCCATCTCTAAAAGACAAATAATCACTAGAACTTTAACTACAAACTAGTCTTGGGTTTAGAATGACCCAAACCGTTACACGTGAACAAAACCCACTGGTAGGTCTTTTTTTTAAAATCTGGAGCTTTCTGTAGCATGTGTGAGCTACAGGCAGCACTCTTACAAGAAGACGGCCTGGGAGAGGATGAGCTGACAGAAAAGGCAAGTTGCTTACCCTACCTGGGGAAGAAGGGAGGAGTGTTCAGAGATGACGTACACAGTCAGGGAGCCCTCTGCTTGCTTCTCCGGCTCAGCTAACATGGCTTCTGCCTCTGGGGACAACAGTAGTGATACACCAAAAGCAACATGATTCCAGCCCTCCCAGGTGCTCAGGGAGCTTAAGCCAATCCTGCACCCACACTCAGCAAATGCCATAGCCAGGTTTGACCAAGCCAGACCACCCCTCTGACCATAGGATTCACCTGAACCCCAAGGCATCTCATCCCAGCTTTCTCAGAGAAGCTTTGGAGATTAAGACACAGCAAGGGAATCATACTTAGGAGATGTCCTAATTACCGTCACTAATGCTGTGATGAAACATCATGACCAAAGCAACTTGGGGAGGAAAGGGCTTAGTACAGGTTACACTTCCAGGGATGTGTAAGGGAAGTCAGGGCAGGCACTCAGATGGAGCAGGAACCTGGAGGAAGGAGCTGATGCAGAGGCCATGGAGGAGTGTTGCTTACTGGCTTGCTCCTCATGGCTTGCTCAGCCTGCTTTCTTATAGAAACCCAGGACCACCAGCCCAGGGATGGCACCACCCTCAATGGGCACTCCCCCATCAATCCTAATTAAGAAAATGCCATATAGGTGGATATTTTGGAAGCATTTTCTCAATTGAGGTTCTTTCCTTTCAGATAATTCTAGCTTGTGTCAAGTTGACATAAAACCAGCCAGCACAGGAGACCAGAAGGAAAAGAGGACATCTCATCAAAACTGTCATACCATGCACACTGCTCAGTGACAGTGCCTCCTCCTCATGGTCCAAAGCTCTTCGGTAGGCCGTCTGGAATCGGCACTTGATTTTCATTTTGTCTAGAAAGAAGAACACGTAAATGGCATTAGATGTAAACAACCTGCCCAGCAAGCACCCCAGAACTAAGCACAGTAGGATGGTTCTTCAGAGGAAGAGCGTGTACCAGGTAGTGACAGCCACTCCAATCATTTCTGCAAAGATGACAGTAGACATATGACATTTATTTCACCCTTTGGCCCCGGCTTCTGTCTCTGCCATGAGCTCACTGGTTCTCTAGCCAGAAATCCCCAAACTGGAGGAGTTTATTTCAACATACATATATTGACTAGGGAGAGGAGAACAACCATATGGTCATTCCAACTGCTGCCCTGAAGCAACTAGTCAATGAACACTGATGGTAACTAAAGCACCTAGCACAATTCGGTAAATTTGTAATAAAACAAGGATGCTTGCTGTCTCCTCTGTGGTTGAGGGTTACTCGGCAGCATTGTCCTCTGTAAAGGTCCTAATCAATGTAATAAGAAAGGAAAACGAAACCTAAAAAAGTGAGAAGTGGGCTGCAGAGACGATTTGGTGGATACAGAGTGTGCTAGATGAACATAAAGATCTGAGCTCACGGCCCAGTTTCCACATAAAAGCCAGGTGTGCAACACATGTCTGTAACCTCAGGTCTGGGGACTGGAGACAGGGGACTTTCTAGGCATCCAATTGGACTGATCTGGTGCTACACAGAGAGATACTACCTCAAGAAACAAACAAAAATAAAGTGAACTAGAAGAAATAAAATTATAAATAACTTTCATAAAAATATTAGATTCTATTAGATATGGAAATATGGACAGTGCTGTTGAGTAATGCCTGGATTCTAAGATAATTCAAGGTCAGTAAGCAACCCTGCCTCAGAAACTAAGGTGAAAGCAATAGAGGAAGACACCCGACATTGGCCTCGGGTTTCCATATTTGCATGCACACAAGTGTGCATCCATGCTCACACACACACACACACACACACACACACACACACACACTAAAAGAAACTAAATAGCTATTTTTGAAGTACTATAATTATCTCTCTCTCACACACACAAAGAAAACCAGGGGCTGGAGAGATGGCTCAGGCTCAGCAGTTAAGAGCCCTGGCGGCTCTTCTAGAGAACCATGGTTCAGTCCCAGCTCCCACAAAGCATATACTCTTTGAATCAGATCCAAATCAGTGGATCTGATTCCCTCTTCTGGTCTCCACACACATGATACACAGACATACAGCCAGGAAAACACTCATACATACACATAAAATAAAAATAAAATCTAAAAAAAGTCTTTTTTTTTTTAATAGAGGACAACTGAACTGGTAGAGCTTAGAAACAGTTCAGCAAGATGACATGACATAAAGTGATCCAGGAACCCACAGCAGCACCAAGCAATGGCATCTGAGTTACTCCCTATGAGCCAGGAACCAAAGCCAGCCATAGTAGTACGTACTTGTAATCCCTCATTCAAGAGACTGAGACAGGGGGATGGATGCAAGCCTGAGGCTGGCTAGAGATACACAGTGAGACACTGTCTCAATAAACAAGCAAATAAAAAGTGAGTTAGAAGAAATAAATGAAATTAGATATAACTGGGCTGGAGAGATGGCTCAGTGATTAAGAGCACAGTCTGCGCTTCCAGAGATCCTGAGTTCAATTCCCAGCAACCACATGGCGACTCACAACCATCTCTACTGGAATCTGGAATGTGATGCCCTCTTCTGGCATGCAGGGGTACATGCTGATAGAGCTTTCATATGTATAAAATAAATAAATAAATCTTTTAAAAATTATACATAACTTTTATAAAATCATTTCATATGGAAATGAGGATAGGACTATTTGAGTGAAGCCTGGAGATTTTTTGTTTTGTTTTGTTTTTTCACGACAGGGTTTCTCTGTGTAGCCCAGGCTGTCCTGGACTCACTTTGTAGACCAGGCTGGCCTCAAACTCAGAGCTCCACCTGCCTCTGCCTCCCAAGTGCTGGGATTAAAGATGTGCACCACCACACCTGGCTGAAGCCTGGAGATTTAAGGAATGCTAAAATAGTTTAGATGCCTTTAATATTTCACTTCACTCTATTTCATGTTGAGACAGGGTTTCACTATGAGCCCTGGCTGGCCTGGAAGTTGCAATGTAGACCAGGCTGATCTGGAACTCAGAGATCCACCTGCCTCTGTCTTCTGAGATCTGGGGCTGAGTGGATGTACCACCATACATATGGCTACAGTAATTTAAAGAGTAAAATAGAAGGCTATAGTACTAGACACCAGGAGCTGCTGCTTAAAAAAGAAGGGAGCTTGAAGGAGCTCAGGGGAAGGAGTGTCCTCTGTTAACAGTTGCTGCTGAGAAGCAAGGGAAGGAATCATAAAAGGCCCTTGATGACTCTCAAATTTGGGAGGGGGAAGTCTTTTTATGGGGGGGGTAGTTTCAAGACAGGGTTTCTTTCAGAACAGTATTGGCTGTCCTGAAACTCTCTTTATAGTCCAGGCTGGCCTCCAACTCACACAGCTCTGCCTGCCTGTGCCTCCTGAGCACTTGGATTAAAGATGTGCACTACCACACCCCACTCAAATTGTTACTTTAATTCTAGAACCAAAGATCATATTCTAGTATCAAAGAAAATACTGCCTGATGAAAAAACAAAACTGAATAAGAAGAGTATACAGTAAGGATCAGAGTCCTTTGCCAGGCATGGTAACGAACATCTAGTCTATACAGCAAGTTCCAGGACAACCAAGGTGTGGGCCAAGCCCTTCTGCACCTTTCCTCTCCGGCAGGTAAGGATAGAATCCAGGCTCTCCTGTGATTCTACCACTAAACCAAACAAACCTCCAGCCTTACAGTATTTTGCCTGTTTCTTTTTCCCTGATGTGACTATAAACATCTTAAAAATATTACCAATTTATTATTCACCCTCAAGTTCTTGGTACCTAACAAAGTGCCTAACAATAAAGTGTGTGATGTTAAAATGACAAGGTGTCACAGGCTGTGGTGGCGCACTCGCAGGCCTTTAATCCCAGCACTCGGGAGGCTGAGGCAGGTGGATCTGTGTGAGTTTGAGGCCAGCCTGGTCTACAAAGTGAGTCCAGAACAGTCAGGGATACACAGAGAAACCTTATCTTGAGGGGGGGGGGGAGACAAGAGTCTGAATACCCACACACCAGTGTAACTTCAGACCCCTGTTTTCTTTCAGGTATATCCTGCTTTCTCTATACACTGATGGGTATCAACTGATACTGTTAAGGTGGCATAATTTACCTTATGAATTAAATAATCACCATAAGGATAGACATTGAACTTTAGGCTACCTTCCCTCTCCCTAAATAAACACACAAAAGATATTTTTTCTTGGGTGGAGGGGGGCGGGGAAATGGCTCGATGAGTGAAGGCACTTGCTATCAAGCTTGATAGCCTGAGTTGGATCCCCAAGACCAGGACCCCATATGGTGGAAGGAGAAATGACTCCCATAAATAGCCCTCTGACCTCCCCATGATGCTCCACGGCACACGTGCCTTCATACATTACATGCATGTGTGCACACACGCACGCTCACACACATAAACACACTAAATAAATGTAATAAAACATTTTAAGTTAAGTTATGAGACGCCCACGCTCCTCCTATGCAATCCGACTCTGGTGTCTGGCTCGGCTGGAAAAAGCAGCCCTGACACCCTCTCAAGGGAACTCACATTTCAGAGGGATCTCTCTCTCATGCACAACGGTGAAGGGCAGCTTCTCCTGGTCGTCCAGGGGCACAGAGTCCCGAGTAAACACAACTGTGACTGGCACCATGAGCCGGAGCTGCGAGGGGGTTAAGGGGGCATCGGGGCCTTTAGCAACGTCTGCACTTGCCAGGTGGGCTGTTCCTCCCTACACCCGCCCCGGTCCTCCCCACCCAAGTCTCACCTGCAGGGCATTCAGCCCACTGATCTCCGAATAAGGCAACGGGGCACGGTAGGTCTCGGTGGTCTTCCACCAGAGCGGCAGTCCCAGAACGATGGCCACCGCGGCGAAGAAAAGCGCGGCACGCTTGCCCCGGACCACCTCTGAGGGCACAGAGGGCCGACTAAGGCGCTGGAACCAGCGTGCGAAGCCCACTACACCGCGATCGCGGAGGAGTGCAGGCGGCAGGGATCCCCGCGCGAGCCGCTTACGCTTGGTGCGCCCCTGACCCCAGGCTGGAGGAACCTGTCAGGCTTCTCGCGTCCCACCCACACATTCCGCCCGCGAGACCTCCCCACCGCGCCCTCCACCCGAAACCCACCGCACCTAGGTCCGTACCCGCGGCCCCCGCCGCCGCCATGCTCCCTTCCGGCTGCCCTGGTCGCCGAGGGGCGGGACTTCGTGAGCTTCCTCCAATCGAAAGTCCCAGAATGAAGGGGCGGGACCATGACGCGCGACCGCTGCCAATCGCGAGCGACACCGCAGACGCACGCGAGCGGACCTTGTGAGCGAGACGCTATAGCTGGTTCTCGCTTTCCCGGGAACGCACCCGGCATTGCTTAACTCAACAGCGCCAGCTCAGAAGGAATGCGAGACTCGCTATATAACCCTGGCTGGCCCTCGGACTCCAGGCGAACCCCCTGCTTCAGCCTCTCCACTGCGTGTGTGTGTGTGTGGGGGGGGGGGGATTACAGGCATGCATCGCCACGCCCAGCGAAAGGGGAGTATTTACTGCAATGAAGCCAAGCTTATCAAGAAAGAGCCTGACTCCCAAAAAGCACAGGGCTTCTCTTCAGGACACCGGCTCTTCAAAGCTTAAAGACAGAACTGACAAAACGGTAACTTTTTAGCATGATTGACTACTCTTGGATTAACTTTGTTTTGTTAGTTTTGAGACAGATCTCCTTATATGACCCAGAGAGTTAAAGTGATCCTGTCCATCCATGTCTCAGCCTTCCAAGTAGCCGAGGGTATAGGCACAGGTCACCACGTCCAGCTTCTGGGATTTAAAAATCGGTTCTAATTTGAACGAGTAAGGATGTTTAATTGAAAATTCCTGAGCACAGACTCTGTATCGGTTCAAATCCTGGTTTCACTTATTACCTGAACAGCCTCCAGCCTCTCTCTGAGTCTGCTTCCTCCTATGAAAAGGACAACAGTACCCAGTTTACATAGTTGCATTAATGCACATAATAGTGGCTAGAAGAACACCGCCTGACAGACCACACAGAAACTGCTAGTTAGCCGCTTAGGTTATAAGGTCAGGCCACACGGAGCAGCAAGCGGCATGAGTGATTTCTCCAGTTACTACCAGTCTAATGTCACCCTGCATTCTAGCCCAGTGGTCATCACAAAGCCCTCTCAGTTCTAACATTGTCCAGACAGACCCTCAAATGGATCTCTTCTCTGCATGGAAGTGGGCTATAGCCCTTGGCAAGCTCCAAGACATCCTACTTAGCTTTGGTGGCTCAAAGTCTTAGGAAGTTTCCTTATTGGGAAGGGCCTAAGTGCGCAGTCTTCCCTAAATGTGTCAGGTCCCAGCAGGGATCAACAATGCCGAGATGGGAGAGATTTGGCCCACTAGGATCCCTGCTTTCCTGTTGTCTCCCTGCTTTGAGCCCTGCACAAAATCTATTTCAGGAGTTGCTCATCCTGCTGGAGCTGCAGTCCAGTATCCTGTGATGTGTCAGTCCCTGGAAGACTTGTAGCTCCCCTTACACACTCTTAAAATTCCATCTTTGTAGATCGGCAGGTAGGCGCCTGATATGGGAATTGTGAGCCAGGTGAACTCTTCCTCCACAAACCTGAACCCCAGTAAAACTCAGATCTCAACTCCCCATCACCATAGTCTGAGGGCTCCGAGATGGGACCAGCAAGAGATCACACCCAGAGAGGTGGGACTTTGAATGTGTGCGACAGACAGACAGACAGCGTGGCATGTTTTGCTCCCATTTATTTGCTATGTGCTCAGAGTGTAAGTCAGGACCAGTGTACTTCCCCCTGATCCCAAGAGAGAAGGCCAGCAAGCAGGGCCCAATGTGACAAGCAACACCATCATGGGGAAACTGTAAGGGCTGGCAGAGCCAGGGGAAAGACCCACATGTTCTGATCTGACTCCTAGAGAGTTCCCCTACCCTCAGACATTGTGTGTGTGTGGGGCGGGGGGGTCCTCCCTACCCTCCCATACTGTGGTCTCAGGTGCAGCAATGTGAGACAGAAAGAGGAGGGAAAGAAAAAAAGATGACTTGGTGCTGGATGAAGACATCTCCGTTCTGCATGGCTATTTGGCCCTGGCTGTGACTACAGGCAAAATGGGGTACACATTGCTAAGCCGAGGGCTGCGGGTCGTAAGCATGCCTCAGTAGGCATGGTTGGCGACATAGAGGGACTGTGCTGCTGCTCCACCATCTCCACTTCCTTCATATCTGCCCTGGGCTGCAAGCCCGTTCATCTGCAAAGGGGAATGAATGGGAGTAGGTAAGCAGCTGAGCCAGACCACACATGTAGAATCCTCCCCAGTTTGGGACCTCTGGGTGGTACACACAGTCCCTCCCCAGTCATCACCTCTAGCTCCCTACCTCTGCCCGCTTGATAAACTCCTCAGTAGCAGCCCCAGCATTGTCCCTTTGTCCCCTCCAGGCATTGAGTGCAGATGCCTGTAGGGCACGTCCATAGGAGAAGGTGAGGGCCCAGGGCCGGGGGAGTGGGCAGCGATTGATGGCATTGAGGTTGAGTGATGCCTCCTCTTCACTCTGACCCCCAGACAGGAAAGTCACCCCTGGAGTAGAGGGAGAAGACAAACTGACTGGTCATTCTGTTTTCTCCAGGGAGATCCCTGTGCCACAGAAGAACCTGAAGTCAGACCTGAAGGGATCGGAGCAATTTAGTACCTGGGACAGCTGGGGGCACAGTACGACGCAGGGCAGTGACAGTTGCCATGGCAATCTCTTCTGGGCTATATTTGATGGGACAGGCATGACCAGGGGTCACCATGTTGGGCTTGAGCAGAGTCCCTTCCAGGTATACATGATGATCACTCAGGGCTTTGTACACAGCAGCCAGGACCTGGGGATCAGAGGAGGTTCATGTAGGGCTGGGACCCCTTCTTAATGTGCTGTGCTCCCCATCCAGGGCTGGGTGGGTACAGGAATGTGAGGGTTCCATGTAGGCTCATTCTCTGAAGCCTGTTTTGGAGTCAGCAACGATCCTTAACTGAGAGTGTCCTTGGATAAAAGACACGGGGATGGGGTACAGGCAACCCCCACTACACCGACCCTGACATGTTTGAGCTCAGCTGTGGCCTTACCTTCTCTGTAACATACTGGCAACTTTTGAGGTCATGGTCTCCATCAGGCAGGATCTCAGGCTCTACAATAGGCACTATACCGTTCTACAAGCAAGAGCAGGGTTAATTGGGTGAAGCAGAATACGGAATGGGAGAAAACTATGAAAGCACCCAGGCAGGGGCCCTCACCCAACCACCCAAACCCCAACACACACACCTGCTGGCAGATGCTGGCATAGCGGGCCAGCACATTGGCATTCTCCAGAATGGCCAGTGCTGAGGGCGTACGATCACTGATTTTCAGTACACAGCGCCATTTGGCAAAATCGGCACCATCCTTCTTATACTGAGCACAGCGCTCCAAGAGTCCATCCAGCCCTGAAAACACAGCGCCAGCCTCACCACCCTGCCCCCTATCTTGCCAGCATCAACCATGTCACACCCACCATGTACCTTGAGTGGTGGTTTCCCCATTAGTCCCAGCTAGAGGCACTACACCCTTGTCAACCTGCAAGGGAAACATGAACAGAGGGTGGCCTTGCCACTCCTACACACACCCATTTCCACACCTAGACCCCAGGCCTGCCCAGGGTCTACATACCTTGATTCCTACAAGAATCCCCTTATCTTGGATGGTCCGGACAAAGGGGACACCATTATCATCCTTCTGGTAGAGTGTCTCATGGAAGAAGATGACACCACCAATGCACTTTTTCACACGGTCATCAGCACTGAAAAGGACCTGGCGGTACAGCCGGCGATTCTCCTCAGTGTTCTCTACCCCAATTTGGCTCAGCCTTTTGGCCATGCTGCCTAGAAACAAGCAAAGGGAAGACAGCCTTGTTCTTTGGCTGGACTCCCTAGCAACCTCTCCTCTACCCTGACCACGGGCTCGCACTTACCAACAGACTCATCTGCAGCCAGAATGCCTTTGCCTGGGGCCACAATCCTTAAGGCAATATCAGATAACTCCTTCTTCTGCTCAGCAGAAAGAGCTGGGTATGAGTGGGGCATGGTGGCAGCTGTCTGGAATGGAGAAAAGATATAAGACCCCAACTACTAACTCCTCTGCTTCCTCCTGACCAAACAGGCCAAATGCCCTCCCCAGCTCAAGGCCAGGGGCTGAACAGCAGTCCTTGGCCTGGGTCCTAGGCACCAAAGTGGCACCAATCTCTTTGACAGCTAACAGGGTTAGGGCCCTAGTTCCCACATCTCCTTTTGTCCCTGGTGGGCACCCTTCCCAGCTCCAGGAGAGATGCAGGATGGAGGATGGGAGGTGGCAGCCCTGGACCTACAGGTCTTTCTGGAAGCTGCTGCCCAGTTGAGAAGGCCAAGTGTTCTTTCCCTGAATCTGCCCCTTCTTGAAGCAGGCATAAGACCTGCCTTTTCCTGCTTCCCCTTTCTTCAAAAGGGTCCATAACTAAAAAACACTTTTCCCCAAGATTCATGAATGAGACGTTTAACCCATAGCATCCTTCTTACATTTAGTGGGAGGCAGGTGCAGGTTAAAGAGTAGAAGTGGTACAACAGTCTTAGCCATGCTGAAAACCTGACTGCCTACTCCCAATACCTGTGTTGGAGATTGGCCCCAGGGGCTGCAAGTATGGTAGGAAAGAGGGCCAGCAGGCTAGCTATATTTACATACATGAGAGGATAGGAAAGGGACACCACCAGGTCATCTCCAGTACCCAGAAGCATCCCCCCTCCCAATGCAAGGAGGCACAGGACATAGGGAGGCTTGGCCCTCCACAGCTCGGATTCCTAATGAGGATCCAGAGACAAGGGGTTAAGGTTCAGTGTGTGGAGTATGGGAAAGGAGAGATGCAGGAAAAGCAGGAAGGAGACATGGGGGAAGTAGGACGGGTAATGGTGATGCTAGCTAGCTAACCAGTCCTGGTGCTCTTCCTGGACCTCTACCTAGACCTGGGGACTAGCCTAAGAGAAGCTGAAACGGACTGAGATTAAAATACTGTGGATGCCCGAGTGAAAAAGTCCTTTGAGGCAGAGGAAGACTTGAAACTGGAAACGCTGAGTTCCAGCTGAGAGAGCTAGGAGGAAGGAGGGAAGCAGGGTTTTTTCTGAACCATGGGGTTCCAAGCGCACAAAAAGAAGAGGATGTGAGGCTAGAGTTGAAAGGGTACACTAGGGTTCTTGGGAGCAGGGCAAGGGCTGCAGGGGAAGAACCAAGGAGAGGAAACAGGGATGCTGAGCATCTTCGCCTCGCCCGGGACCTTACCTGTACTCAGCCAGTCAGCGACAGAAGCCTCAGGCACAGCTCACTTCAGTCCGATTAGCAACAGACAGCAGCAGCTCAGTCCAAGCTGGAGTAAATAAGGCAGTGGATGCCGCAGAGCTACGTCACTCCCTGGGGGCGGGGCAGACACCTCCCGTCCTGGCTCCGCCTTCTTCCCAGGACTGGTCTAGGGTAAGGCTACGCCTTCGGAGGTGGAGCAGTGAGGTGGAGTGACTCCTTTGCCTGGGTCCCCAAGGTTGTTAGAGATGATGCCCCTCCCACATCCTGGAGCCCTGTCACCAGCACCCTAGAGGAATGAGATGGACTTGTATTTGTCTCTGCCAGGGTCAGCCTTTTGCTATGGAAGGGCATTATGCGGAATGTTGGGGATTAAGCTTGGTCTAGAGAAGAGACATCTCAATAATCAGCAGGTGGGAGGTGGGACCTCTGTCCCACCTAACAGGGTGCTCCAGTTCTCGGCCCCATATTTACCAGTGCCTGCCCCCTAGGGGGATGGGGAAAGTAAATGAATGGAGTCTTTTCTGTTCCCCACAGGCAGTGATCCAGGGAACAGGCAGTCCATTGCCCATTTTTTGTGGAAGCAAGAGACTCAAGCAAAGCAAAGGAGACAGCCCTGGCTCCAGCTGCACCAGGCGGCGGGGAAGGGTGCCTCCCTGACTTCATCTACCCACTCCTACCCCCAAATAAGATTCAGTGGACTGGAAGGACTACATTAAATACACTTTATTTAAGTAGCATAAAATACAGTTGGCTCTATGCCAGTTGGTCCTATTGAAGGGGTAGGGATCTTGAAGGTAACAGGAGTGAAGTGGAATTCAGCAGTTTCTTTGCTGTGTTGTCCACGTTGGTCTCAAACTCCTGGGTTTAAGCAATCCTCCTGTCCTGCCCTCCGGAGTAACTGGAACTACAGGTGCAAACCACTGCGTTCCACTATTTTCAGCTTCTTAGCTCAGAAACTCTAGCAATCCTTGTAGCTCCTTGCAACTCTTTACTACCTCTGGGATAGACAGCAGAGTCTGGGAAGAGACAAAGAAAAGAGTCCTGAATCACAAGCCTAGAGGAGAGAAAATGGAAGCCACTGTAAGAAGTCATGCCTGACTCCCAGCACAGGCTGAGAACCAGAGCTCTGCTCCTCAGGAACTCCTGCGGCCCACTTTTACCTCATAGATATGCTGAATGGTGTCATCAAGTTTCTTTAACTCTGTTTCAGAGCGCCGAAGGTTCTCCTCCAGGATGTTCCTCTAAAATGCAATCAGGCTTTATAAGCCCTACACTTAAGAGAACATAGCTCTATCTCTGTGTTTCAACCTTCCTCTGTCCCCCACGCCCTCTTCCTCTCTTTCTGTACCAGCATCCCCCCATGACTTGGCCCTTAATTCCCTTAATCCCCTTAACTCCTATTAAACCCTTATACCACCCCCCAAAACAAACAAACAAAAAACATAGCTAAAGAAGACAGAGGTAATATGGCAGTGTGCTTGCTTGTGGTGGAAGAAAACAGAATTCCTTACATGGCTCTGATACTTGACCACCAGCTTTGCATTCTCATTTTTCATCTCCAGGATCATGTCCCTCTGTTTGTCCACCTATAAATATGTCCACATTAATAGGACCTGGGGTCCCCTTTATTTGCACAGATCCTTTGTTAACCCTGAGTTACCTCCTGTGAGAGAGAGACTTTTTCCTGGATCCATTTAGTAGCCATCAGCTGACAGCTGGGGTCTAGCTGGCCTTCCAGGGCTTCCTGGAGCACTTTAGTCTCTGTCTCTGCATGCCGAAGTAAACATGTAAGCTGGGTCACCTCCTCCCTGAGACTCTGGGACAAGAACAGAGGTAACCAACAGCATTTGGAGGTCCTTTCTCCTCTGCATCAGATTGGAGAAGCAAGGCCCCACCATAACATCATGAGGAACATACTATGAGCTCGCCGCTCTTGTCTATCTGCCCCAGGAGCTTTTCGTTCTGCTTCTGTATCACTTCCTGGAGCTCTTTTTCATTCTGTAAAGGTGAGAAGCACTGAGGAAAGGCTAATTTCTATTCAGCCCTTGCCAGAAGGCAAGACAGAATGCCTCAGCCCTGGGGACTAGTTCACATCAGTCCTTTCTTATTCAGGACCAAGTCAACATGGCACATCTTGGTTTGAGAGCTGTGCTTCAGTTCTGGGCTTCCCTCCTGGGTCTGCTTGGAGAAGACAGGTCAGCCCAGAGATAATTCTCAGATATGAAATGTCTGACCCCAAAAGGGCAAAACTAGGGCAGTAGTTGGAAACCCCTACCACCTAGATTCCTAGAGAATGGGTCCCCGTGGGCCTGAGGAGCTGCCCCAGTTCTTCACCGCCCCACTTTAAGCTCTCTCCTTCACCTTGTAGCACAAGCACAAGGCCTGGTTCAGCTTCTCTATGTCTGCTTCCTTTGCCTTCTGGGCTTCCTGATACTCTTCTTCTTGGGCCTGCAGCCTAGTCTGAAGTTCACAGCTATGGGAGGGAAGAATTTGGCATCATTCTTGTACTCTGCCCTTGGCATAAGGGGTTTCTCATCAATCCCACCATTGACACTGTACACTACTCACATTTTTCTCTGCAGAACCCCGACGGCTTCTTCTTTAGACTCTTGCAGCAGGGAACACAGGCTCTGAAGATCCTGTAACACAGTACTCATTTCTGCCAGGCTCTTCTCCAGGTCTGGGGTCTCTGAAAGAGAAAGCCCTAGATAGAGGTACAACTCTTCTGTCTAGAAGGATGGGGTACACAACCACTGTTTTTACAACTTTATCTTCCCCACCCACAAGGTTTAAATATTCAGAACATTACAGATCCCAAAAGACAGAAATAAAACGAGCCCAAGTAGAATCGAGGTTTTTAGAGCAAAGCACTTCTGACTGCTTTTGTGTTTGTCCATCACTACCAGCCCTTTGAGAAATGAGGCATTGTCCCTGGAGCCCATCCTAACCTGTAGGCTGAAGGGAAGCAGTTGAGGCTACTCGGGTGAAAGCACTCTTATCACTTCCAAGCAACGGCACAGGAGCTGGTTCTGGCACTAAAGCAGAAACAAGCCATGTATGTTTAACCATATAGAAATTCAAGGCCATTCTGAGCTACATGAGACCCTACCTCAGAATGGGTTTCTCTAGTGACCTAACCAGGGGTCTGCCACAGCGGAAGCAGGTAAGTCAGACAGCGGTGCGCATCTGTACCAGCTGAGATCAGCAGCAGGGTTCCCTCCCTTAGGTCCCAATGTCATTAACCTTCATCTGCTCCGAGTGCTGCAGAGATCTGTTCTGAAATGGCACTGTCATTGGGCAGAGGGTGTTCTTGGGTTGGAGCACAGCCTCTGCTGGGCAGGATGACCTCTGATTCAGCCTAAGGACAAAGGAGAAAAAATTATAACCAGCTGTTCAGTTATGCTGTAGGGTGATTTCCTGAGCTCCGAGGTACCCCTCCCTACTCTTCCAGAGTGAGCTTCCACAATCTGCCTTACGGTTCTCTCCCCAGCTCCCACTGGTGCCTTTCCCTGAACATGCTCATGTGTTTAAGTCTCTCTCACTAAAACAACAATAATTAAAAACAATACCAACAACCCTTAAATCTTTTAGCTACTACTGTCTTTTCTCTTATATTTAACGAGAAGGGAAGAAGGAAGAAAGGCCTATAATTCTTACCTCAATAGCTATGATTTGGCAGCCAAAATTCTAATCAGGATTTCACCACTGGCATCTTTTTTTAAACATTCTTTTAAAAAACATTTTATTATTATTATTTATGTATATGTATACCTGTGCATGTGAGTGAGGACAGAGGGATGTCAGATTCCCCTGAAGCTGCAGTTACAGGCAGCTGTAAGCTGCCAGATGTGAGTGCTAAGAATTGAACTCAGGTCCTCTGTGAAGGCAGCATGTGCTCTTTTTTTTTTTTTTGTTTTTTGTTTTTTTTTGTTTTTTGAGACAGGGTTTCTCTGTGTATCAGCCCTGGCTGTCTTGGACCCACTCTGTAGACCAGACTGGCCTTGAACTCACAGAGATCCGCCTGCCTCTGCCTCCTGAGTGCTGGGATTAAAGGTGTGTGCCACCACGCCCAGCCAGTATGTGCTCTTAGCCACTGAACCATCTCTCCAGGCCTGGCATCCTTACTTTCAAATGCAATGGGTACTTCCCAGCTCTTACTTCACTGGGCCTGTTTGGTACTGCCAATTAGGCGCTTTTGAACACTTCCTTCTAGATCATGACCTTGAATTATGACCTTCCTTCATGGACAGGCCTTTAGAGATATTTTTCTCAACTCACAGGTCTTTCCTTAACTCTTGGACTTCACATACTTGTCTGGGGTTCAGTCTTAGCCCTTTTTAACTCTATCTCCACCCTGAGTGGTTTGTTTCTAGAATTCTACAAAAACGTTCCCTTCAGACCATCATTTCCACATGAATACTTTTCACTCAACTGAGTTTTTTCCCAGTCTCCGGGCCCAAAGAAAATGACTTATGAAAAAAACCCACCAGAATGTTCCACATTAAAAGTTATTGTGTGCCGGGCGTGGTGGCGCACGCCTTTAATCCCAGCACTCGGGAGGCAGAGGCAGGCGGATCTCTGTGAGTTCGAGGCCAGCCTGGTCTACAAAGCGAGTCCAGGACAGCCAGAGATACACAGAGAAACCCTGTCTCAAAAAAATCAAAAAAAAAAAAAGAAAAAAAAAAAAGTTATTGTGTATAAAGCTAAGTTCACCATTTTCTCTGTTTCATTCTCTCAAAAATCTATTCCCAGTATTTACTGTTCTAGGTCATAACAGGCAGCAGACTGTAGCTTGCCAATGGCTTTTTACAATGTTTCAGGAGGGCTCATTTCCTTTAGTACTGCAAGTGGCTGCTCTCAAGCTGCATGGCAGAGTTGAGTCCCTGAGACGAGCCATATGGCCCACAAAGCTGAACCATTTATGCTCTGGCCCCTATGTAGGAAATGTTTGCCAGGCTAGTTCTAGATGCCAGCGTCACTTTCTAATAATTTTTTTTTTTTTTTTTTTTTTTTGGTTTTTTCGAGACAGGGTTTCTCTGTATAACAGCCCTGGCTGTCCTGGACTCGCTTTGTAGACCAGGCTGGCCTCGAACTCACAGAGATCCACCTGCCTCTGCCTCCCAAGTGCTGGGATTAAAGGCGTGCGCCACCACCGCCCGGCCACTTTCTAATAATTTTATCATCACCAGTCAGTCACCAGGTCCAGTTACTTCTATATCCTCCCCTTTCCCTTTCTTTTGTTTGTTTTTCAATACAGGGTTTCTTTATGTAGTCTTGGATGTCCTCACTCTGTAGACCAGGCTGGCCTCAAACTCAGAGATCCATCTTCCTCTACCATCTCAGTGCTGGGGATTAAAGGTGTGCACTGCTATCGCCTGGCTTGATGACAGGAATCTCAATTGTTCTTCTACCCTATTCTTAATTAACTCACATATAGGCTAGTCTTGCTACCAGCACTTATATGAGTTCTGGTGAGCCAAGCTCCTGTCCTATTGCTTGCATGGCAAACATTTTACTCACTGAGCCATCTGTCCAACCCCAACTCCTAAGTATTGGCTGGGCTCATTCAACCCATCCTCTCCTCTGTAACCCTGATATACTTAGCATTATTAGTTCAAATCTTCAAAATGTGGACTGTCTACCTTCCAGACTCATCTCCAGCCTTGCCCCATTTACTTCCTACACTCTAATCATAAAAACTAAGTTCCCAAGCCCCAAACATTCACAGCCTATAAGCAAGCCCTTGCTTGTTGACCCTATAATCTCAGAACTCAACCAAGTCTTGCTGAGTTAGACACTACAAAAAAAGTACACATAACCTGGCATATAATTTTAATGTTACCTCTGGCTAGTGGGCTTTCCTACATGCCTAGCCTTCCCTATAACCAGTCTTATCCCTCGACTACCAGAGGCAGCCACTTGCTTGGAGAAGACATCCTATCTCTCAAAGGTAAAAATGATCCTCCTTTTAAGTTCCCACAGTAGTCCATGCAGCTCTTAAGTCACAATGACAACTTACAACTATCTGTCTTCACTGCAGGACTTTGAGCATCTTCTGTGCTCAGCTCCCAGTTGTAGAAGAGGATCTCTGAATGTTGAATAAACTAATTGATTATAAATGCTGAATAATGCCAACAACTTATTGTTTAGCATACACCGTGGAGAAGCCAAAAAAAAAAAAGGCTAAATTTCTTTCTTTAAACACTGATACCCAAGGAAAATTAACACAAGCTCCTAAGGAGAGCAAGTGTGTCAGGAACATGGGAAGAAGCCATGGAGTCCACATGATCTCAAGACATTCTCTAGTAAGGTGAACTTGGGAGGATTTTCATAGAAAAGAAGAAAGGATTTCCAATTGAAAACAGAAGAGAATAGCTATGGAAACACCCTAAGGCCAGGTCTGAATGGAAATGAGATATGTGGTATATAAGCATGTAGTGAGAGTTTTGATTTCTTTAAAAACCCAGTTATTTTATGTTTTCGTTTTAATCTCAGGTGTAGGATAAGCAGGTGATTATGATTTGCCTCATGCACTAGCAGGGATGTGATCTCTGCAGATAGTTTAATGCTGGGGACTCTGGAGAGCCCCAATCAAGCCTGTATTGGCTGCTGCTCCCCTGCTGCCCCGCCCTGCTGCCCGTTCAAACTGCTGCTGCATTTGCTGTCGTGTTTGCTATTGCTGGATTGCTAGACTGCTGGATATTTTGATGACAAAGATTGGACTTGCCTCCAGGAACTCTGTGTCCCTAATGTATAGGTTGTGGCCTATAGAGGTCTACACTCCTTTCCCTCTAACCTTCTTTCTCTCATAGCTAGTGTGGGGGGTTGGAAGGGATTAGGGTGGAATAAGGGTTGGAAGGGTGGTAGGTATAAGAACCCAAGTAAACTGTAGACATAAAAAACCCAACATAAGCAGCGAAACTAGATCAAAAGGCCTATAACTAGAAGACAGAAGGCTTAAGTGACAGGCTAAAGAGTTCCTGAAGGTGACAAAATCATTGATGGTCACAGAATGAAGTGAGACTGGGATTTTTAAGAAGTCTGCTGCAGGGGTTGGAGCGATGGCTCAGTGGTTAAGAGCACTGGCTGCTCTTCAAAAAAAAAAAAAAAAAAAAAAAAAAAAGTCTGCTGCAGAGGAAGCTCAGCAGTTAAGATTGCTTTCTGCTCTCCCAGAGGACCCTAGTTCACTTCATTCCCAGCACCCACATGACATTTCACAATAGCTGGTAACTCCAGTTCCAGGGGCTCTGATACCCTCTTCTAGTCTCCCCACACACCTGCACCCATGTAGCATAAACTCACCTAGATTCACTCACACACACAACCATATATAAAAAGAACAAAAATCTTAAAAAAGAGAAAAGTCTATTCTATATAAGAAAGATGCAGCTGGAGAAGAGAAAGAAGCCTCAGTGGTGGAGAGCCTGCCTGATATGATAGAGGCCCTGAGTCCAATTCTCAGAATTAAAAAGGAAAAGAAAAAAAAGACACAATGGAATGGGAAGGAAACCCAGTGTCCTACCTGGTGCTCCCTGAGCTTTTCCTGTAAGAAGAGGGTGAGACACTGTAGCTGCTCTGTCAGCAGCCACAGCTCTTGAGAATGTTGATGTGTCTTCTCCAGGGCTTGTTTCTCATGCTTTGCTACAGTGCTGGCCAGCTCAGCCCTGAAATGTGGGACCCCAAAGGTAAGCAGAGATCAGGTACTTACTCTGAACACTTCTCCCAGATTCCCCAATGTTCTAGGGAAGAGAGAGGGCCTTAACACTCCCATGGTTCTATGCAAGGAGATTCTGGCTTCTGCAAGGGTTGGCAGGAAAAAGAAGCACTGTGGGGAGCACAGAGCACTCTTACCTCAGGTTCTCCACAGCATCCTTGAGGTTCTCACATTGCAGGCTGCGCTCCCGCAGCACTTCTAGTGTGGCTTTCAACTGATGCTGGATCTGGTCTATCTCCAAGTGAACAACTTGATTCTCTTGGTCTGCAAACTGGAAAGATGGGAGAAGGAAGGATAGGGAGGGATGGAAGAAAGGATGGAGGGAAGGAGGAAAGATAGAAGGGGAAAGAGGAAGGAAGGAGGGGGCAGGGAGAGAGGAGGGGGAAAGAAGGAGGAAGGAAGGGAGGGAAGAAGAGAAGAAGGGAGGAAGGGAGGGAACTTTAGAGCCTGGGGCAAAGGCTTTCTTCACCTCAACCTCAGCAGGCAAGAGTCACACTCCTGAGGTTTACCTGCCCCCTGCTCCAAATTGAACTACTAACCTCCAGGGTCTCCTTCAGGTCCTGGACTTCCTTAGCCAGTACCACCTGCTGATGCTGCAGTTCTGTTTGTGTGCGTTTCAGTTCCATTTCTTCCTTTTGCCATCTGCCAAAGACCATCTATTACATCCCACTCGAGCCTTCATGCTGGGTCCCTAGTGTCACAATAACCTGATAGGGACTCACTGAGCAGCCTGTTCCTTGTTGCTCTGGGTAACTTGACACAGTAACTCATCCTTCATGGCCAGGTCCTGGACACAATTGGAATGCTGACTCTGTAGTTCCTTTAGTTGGCTGTCTGTGCCAGTCAGGATCTGCAGCTGAGCCCAGAGATCTACATCAAAAGTATCCTAATGACACATGGTGGCCACTAATCCAGGACCCCACCACCACCACCAACCCAACCACCCACACAATGTTGGCCCAAGTCAAGTGTTTCATAGCACCTCCTTACTCTTGTGCCACACAACAAGCAAGTTAACTGTGCACACGCACACGCACCTGCAGTGAGGTGGCTATTTTCCAATTTGAGTTGTTCTATTTGGCCTTTACAGTCCTCTAAAGAGGCAGAGACGTGTTCCAGTTCCCTTGAAACCTAGAAAAGACAGTTTCCTTTCTACAGTTCCTCCTGAGTCAAGAACCCTGGGACTCAGTGCAGCATTTCCTGTGGATAACAGAGTAAACTTCTAGAACAGCAAAACTAGAAAATGAAGCTGATCCCCAGGAAAGAGTAGAAACAAGACAAATTATTGAAGTGAAGGTTCTGGGATCAAAGGAAACAACTGGGTTCCTGCCATCTTATAGCTAAGCAAAGTGAGAGAAAGCAGCCCTAAGCACCCCCCACTCCAAGTTACCTGCTTCTTTTCCTCAACTGCAACATCATGTTCCTGAAGGGCCTGCCGGCTCTTGGCTGTGAGTTTCTTAGTGAGATCTTGAGACCGACTCAGCAAAGCCGCCCATGTCCCAAACTACCAAAGTAATCAGATCAGTAGAGCACACTTAAGGACAGGAAACTTCCTCTAAGGGAGTGGTTGTGATGGCCCTAAATACTCACATCCAGTTGGACTGATGTCCAGTCCTGCTGCAAGGCAGAAGTTAGACTCACTGTCTGCCGAGTCAGCTCCTCTTGCTCTGTGTGAAGCCCTATCTGGAAGAGAAGGATTATGAAGGCAGCTAAGTGGGAGTATGTGACCATCTTCTCAGTGTCATCATGGGCCCCAGGAATAAATACACCCATAAATTACAAGTTGAACTGGGAGTGGTGGCACACATTTTTAATCTCAGTGCTCAGGAGGAAGAGATAGGCAGATCTCTGTGAGTTCAATGTCAGCCTGTCTACATAGCAACTTCTCAACTATACAGTGAGATCCTGTCTCAAAAAGGAAAAGACCATTACCAGTTGGGTCTGGGCCTCCTGTAGAAGGCTTCTGAACTCCCGCATAGATGTCAAATCCTGTTCTAGTTGGCTGATGCGCTGGCTGGCATGTGCACGGAAAGCCTCCAGTACAGCCTCTGCCTGTTTAGGGAAAAGGGTGCAAGGACATGGTGTGTAACAGAAGGCCATAACCATAAAGAACACAGTAGCTCTTAATTCCTCAAGGCAGGCTGTTCTACATCTCAAGTCATTCCTACGGAACCTTGAAGTGGAGTCCTTCTACATCCAGGAACAGTTGCTGGCCACCTTACCGCATCTTTGCCTTTAAGGGCCATTTCTTCTCTGTGCCTTGCCTCCTCCTTTTCTGTGGTGAGACTCTGGAGCTTTGCCCTCAGTTTCTTCAGTACATGGGAACAGGAGGAAACCAGGGTTTCTACACGCTTAGACTACAAGAAAAGAAGGAGATGCTATGTCTTGTGCATTCTTCCTGGCTTAGTCACCCTTTCATGATGCTTACCTCCTGACTCACTGCCATTCTGTCTTCTTTCATGTGTGTCAGGGACAGATGAAGCAAGGATATCATCTCTCTAGAGACTAGCACCCATGATTGCTGTAGAGGGAAATGCAGCAGGCTAGATTCAATATACTCGCTAAGCAAGGTGAAGGGGACACTTCAGGGAAAAGTCATTGATCCCCACCTCCACTTCTAGTTCCTAATAATGAGACATTCTTCATAAAGGGTGGGATGCTCCCTTTGCTGCCACAGCTATGCACCACCATCTACCAACCACCCAGGGTCCTCCAACTTTTATCTTCCTAAGGACTCCCAGCAGTGGTATAAAGTCAATCAATACTTACCATAACCTTCCTGGCTCGCAGCAGGGCTTGTCTTATCTCCTTGCTGTCCTGAAGATGTTGAGGTGTCTTAGAGACCTAGCCAAAGGAATAATTGCTCTTTTTAGATGGATAACATACACCAGCAGTCTTCATGCTAGTGAGTTATAACAACTATTCATATAAGATGAAAAATTAGCTCTAAACCAAGTGAAGCTAAGTGAGAAAGGAAAACCTAGAAGGGGCTAGATCCATAGTAAAGTCCTTGCCAAACAAACATAAGGACCTGAGCTTGGCTACTCGGGGCTGCAGAGATGGCTCAGTGGCTGAGAACACCAGCTGCCCTCCAGAGGACACAGGTCAATTCCTTGGCCGGGTTGGTGCCCAGCGCTGAAGCCAGGTAGCTCACAATCGTCTGTGGCTGCAGTTCTGGGTGATCAAGTGCTCTCTCCTGGCCTCTGCAGGCACTCACATACATATCATATACTGTACATACACTCACACACACACACATACACACAAAATAATAATTTTTTTAAGACACTAGATGCAGCTGGGCATAGTGGCACACAGCTTTAATCCCAGTGCTCAGGAAGCAGGGGCAGGAGGGTCTCTGTTATGTATCTCCAGTCTGAAAGGAGGTAGCTTTTTAATGGAAAGGGGTTTATGGGAGGTGGGTTGAAGGGTCCAAGAAAGGAAGGAAACAGGAAAAAAGGGCAGGAAAGATCAACAAAAGCATTGTTTTAAAATGCCATAATGGGGGCTGGAGAGATGGCTTAGCGGTTAAGAGCACTGACTGTTCTTCCAGAGGACCCGGGTTCATATCCCAGCACCCACATGGCAGCTTACAACTGTCTGTAACTCCTGTTCCAAACAATCTGATTGATGAACACATGTAGTCAAAACACCAATGTACATAAAATAAAAATAAAATTAAAAATAAATAAATAAATAAAATGCCATAATGAAACCAATTAAAATATAAAATACAGTAGGAGCCAGAAAGATGGCTCAGCAACTAAGATAATATGGTTCAGTTTCTAACACCAACGTGGAAATTTACAACCATCTGTAATTCCAGTTCCAGGGCATCCTGAATTCCTATTCTGGCCCCCATGGGCACCAGACACACATATGGTACATATACAAACACGCAGGCAAAACTAACACATAATCCCAGCACTCGGGAGGCAGAGGCAGGTGGATCTCTGTGAGTTCGAAGCCAGCCTGGTCTACAAAGTTAGTCCAGGACAGCCAAAGCTACACAGAGAAACCCTGTCTCTCTCTCTCTCTCTCTCTCTCTCTCTCTCTCTTTAATATAATTATTAAAATTTATATATATTAAAATATATAATTATTAATATATATATAATTATTAAAAACAATGGCTAGAGAAATGACTCAGCAGTTACAAATACTGGCTGCTGCCGGGCGGTGGTGGCGCACGCCTTTAATCCCAGCACTTGGGAGGCAGAGGCAGGCGGATCTTTGTGAGTTCGAGGCCAGCCTGGTCTACAAAGTGAGTCCAGGACAGCCAAGGATACACAGAGAAACCCTGTCTCGAAAAACAAAAAAAAAAAAAACCAAATACTGGCTGCTCTTCTAAAGGATCCAAGTTTGGTTTCCAGTACCCACACTGCAGCTTACAACTGTAACTGTAGTTCCAGAGGATCCAAAGCCCTCCTCTGACCTCCTCAGTCACCAGATACACAAGTGGTACACAGACATATATGCAGCAACCCGTATATGTCAAACAAACAAACAAATAAGATAATAAGAGCTGGGCATAGAGGCACACACTCAGCACTAGAGAGACAGAAGCAGGCGGATCTCTGTGAGTTCAAGGCCAGCCTGGTCTACAATGCAAGTCCAGGACAGCCAGGGCTGATACACAGAAAAACCCTTCCTCAAAAAACCAAACTAAGCCGGGCAGTGGTGGCACACGCCTTTAATCCCAGCACTTGGGAGGAAGAGGCAGGTGGATCTTTGCAAGTTCGAGGCCAGCCTGGTCTACAAAGTGAGTCCAGGACAGCCACACAGAGAAACCCTGTCTCGAAAAAACAAAACAAAAAACCCAAACTAAATACATAGATAAATCATCACACCATTAGAAGCTCATGCACACCACATGTCAGCTTTTTAACCCATCTCCTAGGATTCAAACTGAACTTTACCAACCGAACTCTAACATTTGCTTCCTTCTCCCACACCCCTCCAACCATCTTTTCTCCCTGCAGTGCTGGAATATGAACTTAGGGCCTCATTACTGCTAGGAAAGTGCTCTACCACAGAGTTATATCCCAACCCTATTTAAATTATTTCTATTTTCTTTTTAAAATTATGTATATATGTGTATACTTGTGTATGAGTATGTGCATGTGCATATGAGTGCAGGTTCCCAGAAGTCAGAAACATCAGATTTCCCTGGAGCCAGAATTATAGGTAGCTGTGAGCTATCAGATGCGGGTCCTCTGGAGGAGCAGTGAGCTACCCTAAACCACCGAACCACCTCCAACCCCACTTTCTAACTATTGTAACACTTTACCCATCCACCTAATTATGGCAGCTAAAACCTAGGAAGAAGAAGCTAGACCTGGTAGAATACACTGTAATTCTAGCCTAGGAAGGCTGAGCCAGGATGGGTGTAAGTTTGCCGAGTTACAAAGCAACACTGTGTTCAAAAAAGAGTGGGAGTTTTCTTTTCTTTCTCTCTTTTTTTTTTGGTTTTTTGAGACAGGGTTTCTCTGTGTAACAGCCCTGGCTGTCCTGGAACTCACTCTGTAGACCAGGCTGGCCTTGAACTCACAGATCCACCTGCCTCTGCCTCTCATAGGGAGTTTTCATTACCATTAAAAGGAAGATATTAGAACAAGGTTATTACAGAAATAGCAGGGCTGAATCACTGAGCAGTGGCATTTAGACTTTAGGAGGCAGCCATATCAGCCTCAGACCTCTTAGAGCTCGCCAATCCCTTCCATTATCTACTGCACCATGTGGAAAGGCAGAGTAGCCCACAAGTCCTGGAGAGGCCACACACACTGCTCAGAGCTGGGCCATCAGGCAGGTGTGAGATTAATGTGAAGAAGCAGCCGAGCTAAGGATATGCATGGTGATGGCAAATGGCTGAAGGGAAGTCATTTCCTTTCTCTGGTTCTGCTTCAGTGGCCTTCCAAAGGACCTGGCAGCTTCAGAGGAAAAGGAGAGAAGGCAGATCTGGGGACATGAAATGAGGCCAAGGACAAGAAAAAAGATACAAAGAAATCTCAAGAGAGAAACTGGTCAGCTAGAGAAACAAGGAGCCCATGGTTTCCAGATTCAGGGGGGAATATAAAGTTATGTTGACTGTACTTGCAACTGAAGAGAGGGTTTGGGACATAATCTCTTCCAATATAGTCACTATAGTTTCTACAGCCACATGCTGAGACGTTCCATCCTTTCTCCAACACGATTCTCTTTCTTCCTATGGCTGTGATGCCACAGCCTTGAGTCCTCTTGAACAGTGCTCTTAATCAATATTTTACAACAACAAAAACCAAAACGAAAGAAAAGACAGTCTCTCACACAGCTCAGGCTGGCACTTAGTTCAGATGTAGCTGTGGCAGGCCTTGAACTCTCGATCTTCCTACTCTTCCCAAGTGCTGGGATTACAGGCCCTGCTAGAACACTGGTCCTTAGATGACTTTCTTCTCACCCAATTTTGACTCCCAGCACCCACACTGGTCAGCTCACAACCACCTGTGACGCCTGTTCCAAGGGATCTGACACTGTTAGCCTCCAAGGGTACCTGTATATGAAAAATAAATATTAAGGAAAAAAAAACCTTTTTTTTAAAAAAAAAAGTATTTATTTTTATTTATGTACATTGGTGTTTTGACTGCATGCATGTCTGTGTGAAGGTGTTGGATCCTCTGGAACAGGAGTTGCAGACAGTGGTGAGCTGCCATGTGGATGTTGGAAATTGAACCTGGGTCCTCTGGAAGAACAACCAGTGGCTCTTAACCACTGAACCATCTCTCCAGCCCCGGGGGGGGGGAAATTAAATCATTTCCTCTCATACCTCCTATGTAGGTTTTCTGGTTTTGTTTTGTTTTTTTTCCTGGCTAAATTTTTTTTTCAATTCCTTTATTTATGTGTATGTGATTGCTTGCACATGTGTGGGTCAGAAGACAACTTGCAGTGGTTGGTTCTCTCCTTCCACTGTATGGATCCTAGGAACCAAACTTGGGTCATTATTCTAGCATCACTACCCACTGTTATTTCCACAGCCTTTTCTGTTTTGGTTTTTTTTTTTAAGATTTATTTTATTTATATTATTATTTATTATCATTTTTATTTATGTGTAAGTGTGTGAGTAGGTGCCTCAAGAGACCAAAGGTATAGGTTTCCCCTGGAAGCAGACTGATAGGTAGTTGAGGGGTACCCAGTGTGGGTGCTAGGAACTGAACTCAGGTCCTTTGCAAAAGGTTATTTACTCCTAACCTCTAAGCCATCTCTCTAGCCCCCTTCTCTCTTTTGAGACAGGGTCTTGCCCTGAAGTCCAGGCTGGCCTGAAACTCATGAGACAGGTCAGGCTAGTCTCAAACTTGTGTCAAACCTGGCTTTGCCTCCTGAACGCTTGGATTGTTGAGCACCATGAGAGGCTAATATTACAACATGCTTTAAATTTCTTTCTTTTTCTTTTAATATTTATTTATTTATTTTACATAGATACGAGAGCTCTATCTGCATGTACCCCTGCATGCGGGAAGAGGGCATCATATTTCATTATGGATGTTGTGAGCCACCATGTGGTTGCTGGGAATTGAACTCTGGACATCTGGAAGAGCAGACAGTGCTCTTAACCGCTGAGCCATCTCTCCAGCACTTTTTTTTGGTTTTTCAAGACAGGGTTTCTCTATGTATCCCTGACTGTCCTGGACTCACTTTGTAGATCAGGCTGGCTTTGAACTCACAGAGATCCGCCTGCCTCTGCCTCCCAAGTGCTGGGATTAAAGGCGTGTGCCACCACGCCTGGCAATTAGGTAGCTGTGAACTGCCATGTAGATGCTGGGATTTGAACCTGGGTCCTTTGGAAGAGTAGCCAGTGCTCTTAACCATTAAGCCATCTCTTCAGCCCCATGTTTTAAATTTCTTAGTTTGTTTTGTTTTGTTTTTTGTTTTTTTGAGACAGGGTCTTTGTATAGTCCTACATATCCTCACTACGTGGACCAGGCTATTATCAAACTCACAGAAATCTGCCTGCCTTCAGTACTAGGATTAAAGGTGTGTGCCACCATGCCTGGCTTTTATTTTTATTTTTTTGTTTGTTTTGGTTTTTCAAGACAGGGTTTCTCTGTGTAGCCTGGCTGTCTTGGAACTCACTCTGTAGACCAGGCTGGCCTCCTGCCTTTGCCTCCTGAGTGCTGGTATTAAAGGCACGGGCTACCACCACTCAGCTAACTTTTTTTTTTTTTTTTTTGGAGACAGGGTTTCTCTGTGCAACAGAGCCCTGGCTCGGCTAATTTTTTAATGAGCATACAAAGCAATGCGTTTCATCATGACATTTAAAAATCTTTTTTTTGTTGTTGTTGTTTTAGATTTATTTTATGTATATGAGTGTTTTGTCTGCATTTATGTATGTGTCCTGCATGCCTGATGCTTAGAGAGGTTAGAAAAGGGGATCAGATCTCCTGGAACTGGAGTTGAGGACGGTTCAAGCCACTGCATGGATGCTGGAACCCAAACAAAGGCCCTCTGCAAGCACAGCAAGTGCTCTTAGGCACCGAGCCATGCCTGCAGCTCCCAGCACTGTTTGGCATACTTTGTTCTCTCTGGTCCTCCCTTCACTCCCTGTGCCCCTCCTTTCCCCTCTCCCTAACTCCCTCCTCCTTTCATGTCATATATATATATACCATTACCTTTGGTTTTTTTCTTTCCCTTTATTCATTTTCCCTTTTCGTGGTCCCCTCTCTAGTTTTATGACCTACATACACACATAAAATATTAAAATCTAGGACCTGTACAGGAGAGAAAGCATGCATTATTTGTCTCTCTGAGTCTGGTTTATTTCACTCAGGATAATCATTTCCAGTTCCATGCATTTTATTGCAACAGTATTCTAATTCTCTTATATTTTTGGTTGTGAGCCTAGCCTTTAACGGCTGAGCCATCTCTCCAGCCCAGTATTCTAATTCTAATCCTGAATACAGCTACTGAAAATTTATTGGGAGTCTCCCACAAATGAACAGATGAAGCTTTTCTCCTGAATGCACAGATTACTGTAATTCCCACAATACAATGTGATTCAGCAAAATTCACGACTGTTATCCATTCTAACAACACTAAAATCCTTTTGCTAAATACCAAGAATAACTAGGGCATGTCTCCCAAGACTAGGAACTGCTTTGGGGACATATGCCAAGTCTTAGTGAACTTTCATCAGAAATGTTTAGTGAAAGGCTGGCAAGATGCCCATGTGATCCTGTCAACTTGAGTCCTAGAACTGACAATGAAGAGGACCAACCCCTAAGAGATGGCCTCTGGCTCCAGGTGCTGCATCCTGTGTGGTGCTTTCTCTCAGTCAATCTCAATCTCTCTCTCATGCACACGTACATGTACACACACACCGTACACACACACACAAACCAAGCCTGTTTAGCTGGACATGATAACACAAGCTTGTATCCCAGTATCTAAGAGACTGGATCACCAAGAGTTTGAGGCCAGTCTGGATTACACAGTGATACCTTGCCTCAAAAACACCAAAAGAGGGGGCTGGAGAGATGGCTCAGTGGTTAAGAGCAGTGGCTGCTCTTCTAAAGGACTTGGATTTCATTCCCAGCACCCACATGGCAGCTCACAACTGTCTGAAACTCCAGTTTCAGGAGATATGACAACCTCACACACGGAGCCGGACATGCAGGCAAAACATCAAAGCACAAAAAAAATTAATAAATAAAATATTTAAAAAGTCTATTAAAGCCGGGCGGTGGTGGCGCACGCCTTTAATCCCAGCACTCGGGAGGCAGAGGCAGGCGGATCTCTGTGAGTTCGAGGCCAGCCTGGTCTACAAAGCGAGTCCAGGACAGCCAGAGCTACACAGAGAAACCCTGTCTCGAAAAAACAAAAAACAAAAAAACAAAAACAAAAAGTCTATTAAAAAAAAGAAAGAAAAGAAAAAGGTTGTTGGACTTAGTGGTATATGCTTTTAATCTCAGAACTCAGGAAAAACTAATCTTTTTTTATTTTGTTTTGTTTTTCGACACAGGGTTTCTCTGTGTTAACAGTACTCAATGTCCTGGAACTCACTTTTTAGACCAGGTTGGCCTTGAATTCACCAAGATCTGCCTTCCAAGTGTTGGGATTAAATGGGTGAGCCAGGCTCTAAAAATTTTACTGATCCAACTGGGCACAATGGCTCATATCTATAATCCTAGGACTTTGAGAAGCTGAGGCTGGAGGATTGAGGATTGAGGATCACTAAAAGTTCAAAGTTGAGGATAGAGGATCACTAAAAGTTCAAAGTTGGCCTGAATTACAAAATGAGACCCAGGCTATCTTAAGCTAAGAGTGACCCTGTCTCAAACAAACAAAACAAAACAAAGTTTAGTAATCCACTCATATGATGCATTATTTAATCACTGCAGTCATTTGCTTTCTCAATATATGTGCAAAGATTTTCTTTGTCCTTGGCTGGCTTGTAAAATTTGGAATGGGCTCTCTTTTGTTCTTTTCCAGTCTCTCTTTCCTATATCTCTCTTGGGCTCTCCCTCTCACATCCCCATGGCTCTGCCCTTGACTTTCTACCTTAAAAAACCTTATACCAGGAAAAAACAAATTTGGAATGGGACCAGGTAGTAGTGGCACATGCCTTTAACCCCAACACTCTGAAGGGGTTAAAGGCAAGTTTCAGGATAGCCAGAGCTACACAGAGAATCCTTGTCCCAGGGGTGAGGGTGAGCTGAAGATCCACCTATCTCTGCCTCTAGAGTGGTGAGATTAAAGGCATGTGCTACCACTGCCCAGCAATCTTTAGCTTTTTGTTTTGTTTTTGTTTTTGTTTTTTTTTTGGTTTTTCGAGACAGGGTTTCTCTGTGTAACAGCCCTGGCTGTCCTGGACTTGCTTTGTAGACCAGGCTGGCCTCGAACTCACAGAGATCCGCCTGCCTCTGCCTCCCAAGTGCTGGGATTAAAGGCGGCGTGCGCCACCACACCCGGCTTGTTTTTGTTTTTTTGGAGACAGGGTTTCTTTGTGTAACAGAGCCCTGGCTGTCCTGAACTCACTTTGTAGACCAGGCTGGCCTCAAATTCACAGAGATCCACCTGCCTCTGCCTCCTGAGTTCTGGGATTAAAGGCGTGTACCACCATGCCCTGCAATCTTTAGCTTTTTATTTTTTTATTTTTATTTATTTTTTGTTTGTTTGTTTGTTTTTTCGAGACAAGGTTTCTCTCTGTAGCCCTGGCTGTCCTGGACTCACTTTATAGACCAGGCTGGCCTCGAACTCACAAAGATCCGCCTGCCTCTGCCTCCCGAGTGCTGGGATTAAAGGTATGCACCACCACCGCCCGGCTATCTTTAGCTTTTTAAAAAGACAAGCTAGCCTCAAACTTTCCCTATAGGCCAGAATGGTCTTGAATTTGAGGCCATCCTGCCTCAGCCTTCTCAATCCTGGTATTATACACATGTGCCTCCATGCCTGGCTCTGGTGCTCAGTTTTTACAGATAGTCTTTGAGTGAGCCTGTGATTACGGCATCCTCTTTTTCCCTCTGGCAGCTTCTCAGCTTAATGTCTTGAAATCCTCCAAGCTCTATAAAGAAGCTTCTTACCCCACAAGGAGAGCTGTCAGTCTGAGTTCTAGTATCTTGAGCTTCCCGGGGAGGGACAGTCAGTTGGCTCTTCCAGGCTTGTAGCTGGTGGGAAAGAACTTCCAGCAAGACAATGGAGTTCAACAGGTTCTCTTCCAAGTCGTGTCGGGACAAGGCAGTTAGATCCAGAGGACCGCAGCTACCACAGGAAAAGACGAAAAGGTGACAGGAAGGGGAAGAGATACAAGTGGTAAGTCCAGAGTATTGGAGCTCCAGAGACACAAGTTTGGACAGGACACTTACCCCAAGAGGCGCCCTGTCTCAGAAGTACAGTCTTTGGTGCCTACTTCTGACGGTGCTAGAGGAGTAAAGGAAGTTCCCACAGAATAAGTAGAAATGGGTGTATTGCCAACAGCAGCATCCTGAAGCACAGAAGGAAAAGATAACCTCTGGCGGAGATTTTGTAGCATGACTGACATATCCACACCTTTCTCTAACCAGGCCAGCGGGGACATCCAAGTCTCTGAATCTGAGTCAGGAATCCTACTAGCACCTTCTATTGTTGGCCCCAGAGCTTCCTGAGGTCCCATTTCTACTAGACTTGATGCCAGACATAAAGATGGAACATCTTTTGCGTTTGCAGCAAGTGCTTGATCTCCTAATTCAACCTCTTCAGGGAATGTGTGAAAGCTCTTTTCTGTTTCCTGTATAACTCTGCACTTTACAGTTTCCTCCCCTTGAGGATCTGTATGATCAACAGGGAAGTTTTTGGTCAGGACAAATGAAGGAGAAAGCCAAGCCATAGAGAAATTCAAGTCGTCTTCAGAAGGTACCAAGTCCTCAGGTGCAGCTTCAGTGGGACTGTCTCTTAATGGAGAGCCCTGAAATTTAGGGTGCTCAGGCTTAACAGCAACAACTTCTGTAAAGTTGTCTTCCACACAAGGTGCCACCTCCTTTTCTACCAGATCTTCTAGTTCCAAAGACTCATTTGGAGAGCTTTTATTTATCTCTGCCACGGTATCTAAGTGAGCCTGGAGCATCAGGTCTTGCTGCTGCCCCAGTGGAAAAGGTAAAAGAACCATGGTCTCAACTACACTTTCATCAGTTGGTTCTACTACAAAGTCCTCCATTGTTTCTACAGCTTTCTCAGGTGTACTGAGCGGATCATTGCTTTCAGGAGTTGGATCTGATTCATGCTGACAAGCATCTATGTACTTTGAGGGATGGCTGAACTGTTCTGAAAGGAACTTGTTCCCAGTATTGATAAAATCCACTGGAGAGGAGTTCTCCACATTGATAAAATCCATTGGAGAGGAGGTGTTGTGTCTTTCCTGCCAAAAGAAACAAACATAGTTGACTAAGGCAGTCAATTCAGTCCTCAGCAAATAACTGGTACATCATAATATTCAAACTCAGAAAAAAGCTAATCCTTACCGGTTACTACACAGAACCACCAGTGGGAAAAGAAAGTTAGGAAGCCACTTTGGATCCTTATGCATCCCATATATTATGGTGATCCAGCCCACAGTATAAACGGACTGAGCATATCTACTCGTGTCAGCGGGAGGCTTTGGCTTTAATATGACCTAGCCATGTCTTCCTAATTCCATCCTACATCTGAGAATATGATAGGAGAGACCAAATAAAGGATGGGGGATGTTTCAAGTACTGTCAGAATTTAGAGTTATGCCAGGGTAACTCAGGGAGTGCTCAGGAGTGCCAGCTGGTGGTGGCACATGCCTTTAATCCCAGCACTTGCACTCGGGAGGCAGAGACAGGCAGATAGATCTCTGTGAGTTTGAGGCCAGCATGGTCTACAGAGTGAGTTCCAGGACAGCCAGGAACTGAGAAACCCTGTCTCAAAAAACAAAACAAAACAAAAATAACAAAAAAGAATCTAGAGTTACTATACACAGAATAGATAAAGTGCTTTTTTTGTTTGCTTTTGGAGGTAGCCTGCCTCTACCTCCCAAGTGCTGGGATTAAAGGCCAGAATAGATAAAGCTAATAAAATAAAATAGTATTGGAGGTATATTTTAGTAGTAGAGTGTCTGTCTAGCCAGCACAAAGACCTAGGTTCAATACTCAGCACCACAAAATAAAATAATAAAACCATGGTCAAAGGAAAGAAAAAGCAAACTTTCATATTTTAAAAGAATGGTGTTGGGTTTCAGACCCAGGACAAGCAACTGAGGTGCTTATTTAACATATCAAAGCAGACCTGGCCTCCCAATTCTCCCAGCATTCTTCAGTCCCTACCTGCTGCAGGGTATGACTGGCACACCCCACCCTCTGACCTGAACTTTTCAGTCCAGGAGCTGGGCTTCCCTCCCTCAGAACAATACAAACATTATGGTCTCTGTCTCTCTCTCTCCAGTAGGCAGGGCTTATATAGGATTTCTTAGGGCAGAGATGTCCAGAGTGAGGATTGGTGGGATTTCAAGTCTTGAGCTTAGGGAGCTCAGAGATTGGTAGGTTTTTGTGGGAGGCTCTCGGGGATCAGTGTCCTCGTCGTCGTCGTCGTCCCCCCCCCCCCCCCCCCGTCCTCTTTTCCCTGCATGGGGCCCATGGGTTAGGATGGGAAGACCTTTCCAGCCACAGGCAGCTTTGGCTGAGGAGCCATTGCTGCAGAGCTGCTAGGGGAGGCTAGGGAGGAAGTGCCACCACTGTGGTCAGCCCCTGCAGTGGTAACTCACAGGGGCCACTGCTTTGGCAGCTCTTGCAGCCTGCTGCTCAGGGACTACAAGTTCTACTAAATGTCTTTAAAGAACCCTAGGGGTCAATCTCCTTCCCTGACAAGTTTTTACAAAAGCAGTTTGTACTTTTTCTCTTAAGTCCCTCTCTTTGTACTATTTCTCTTTAAGTCTTTTTGACAAATAATAATTTTTTAAAAAACCCTAAAACGTTTTTTAAAAAAAGTAAATTTAAAAGTAGAAAAGAAGCCGGGCGGTGGTGGCGCACGCCTTTAATCCCAGCACTTGGCAGAGGCAGGCGGATCTTTGCGAGTTCGAGGCCAGCCTGGTCTACAAAGCGAGTCCAGGAAAGAAAAGTAGAAAAGAAGCTGGGCAGCGGAGCACACCTATAATTCCAGCAGAGGCAGAGGCAAGCATCTTTGCGAGTTCGAGGCCAGCCTGGTCTACAGAGTAAGTTCCAGGACAGCCAGGGCTACGCAGAGAAACCCTGTCTCAAAAATCCAAAATAATAATGATAGTAATAATAAAAATAATAGAAGATACTTCTGACTAAAGAATAGCTTGGTATAGACAATTCTGTTTACTGGATACAGGAAAATTCTAACTACCCCATAAGATGGATGGACACTGTCTCACTTTTGTATCAAACAGAACTCTCCACAAATGAACCAGTGTTAAGTATTTCTCATAACTTAGTAAAAGTCAAACAGGAAAAGAGGTAATAAAAATCAACAGCTAAATATAGGTGCAGGTTTCTCACTGGATTCGATTTAACCACTGTAGGGCACCTCTCTGTTGGCCTGAATAGCTGTAAATGGATGTCACGGAAGTAGAAGGCTTCATTATCCTTTATTAATTACGTTCCAGGCCAGGCCCTCTGTTCCTCTGAGTACATGGCCTGGGCAAACAGCCCAGTTGGTGAAGCTGCCCTGGAGAATCTCACCTTCAGCTCCAGCTTTCGCAGGGATGGGGTCAGCGAGGAGAACATGGTGGGTCCTTTCCCTGAATCGGTGAGGGCCTCGGGCTGCAGTTTAAGCTCTAGGAGAGGAGTTCTCATAGCTGGTTTTCCCTGAGGAAGAAAGCAAGTATAAGGAAATTTGGGCTCAACCAAGCGCGCCCCTGCTCTCTCCCGTGAGTGTTTTCCTGCAATCGCTAGGCCGCCGGACCAGCCAAGCCTCCGGCTGCCCCTCTTCCGTGGGACCCGGACTTCACCGGCCTCGGTACCTCCGGCTCCCCGCCCTGGCATTGCCCCGTCTGGGAGAGTTCTCTCCTCACCGGCAGGGGCGAAGGCGACAAGTCGAGATTCAGTGTTTTCACCCTCCACATCTTCAAATTCGATCACTTTTCTGACCCAGTTGAAATAGCCTCATCAACCCGCCGCATCTATTTGAACCCAACACGCGCTTCCGGATTGGCTGCGGGGCCGCAGTACGTCGTGGTGGGCGGGACCTGCGTTGGTCACGCCCCCACCGGCCTCGGTGCGCCCAGCCTAACGCCTCTGCTTGGGCTTTGGGAGGGTAGCTCGATGTCCTCGGGTCCTGGACTACGTGGGCAGCTGGAAAGTCAAGGAATCCTGTTTCAGTGGCTCCTTCACCTCGGTAACCGTACGAGCCACACTTCATGCAGGGTTGGGCTGTCCAGGCGTAGGTGCCAGTTTCATAATGGTCTAAGTGCCCAAATTTGGCCTTATGGTAAATGCCTTCTCAGAATTTCTGGGCCTTTCTTGTGTCTAACCACAGAGCCTGCAACAAGAATACTACTAAAATAGTAGCTGACATGTACTGTACTGTACATTTATGATGAGCCTTATTAACTTTTTTTATTTTTGGTTTTTCGAGACAGAGTTTCTCTGCGTAGCCCTGGCTACCCTGGACTCGCTTTTTTAGCCTAGGCTGGCCTGGAACTCACAGAGATCCACCTGCCTCTGCCTCTCAAGTGCTGGGAATAAAGGCGTGCGCCACCACCACCTGGCACTCAGCCTCTTGAGTGCCTAGATCACAGATAAATCTGGATTTTTTGTTTGTTTGTTTTTTGTTGTTGTTTTGTTTTTTTCAAGACAGGGTTTCTCTGTGTAACAGCCCTGACTATCCTGGACTCTCTTTGTAGACCAGGCTGGCCTCGAACTCACAGAGATCCACCTGCCTCTGCCTCCCAAGTAAATGCTGGGATTAACGTCTTGCGCCACCCTCCCAAGCGAAATCTGGATATCTTAATGAAGAAAAAGCAGGGAACCAAGGAGGATCTTTATTATTAGAAACTGCAGGTGTCTCAGGGAATGAAATACAGCTGTAAAATGCACACAACATTTGAGACATCATAGGGAAAAACTTAATATTAATTACATATTGAAATATTTTAGATATGAGGTTAAATATATTAAATTTTCACATTTTAAAACCTTTTGAAGCCGGGCGGTGATGGCCACGCCTTTAATCCCAGTGCTTGGGAGGCAGAGGCAGGTGGATCTTTGCGAGTTCGAGGCCAGCCTGGTCTACAGAGTGAGTCCAGGACAGCCAGGGCTACACAGAGAAACCCTGTCTCAAAAAACAAAAAAAAAAAAAAAAAAAGAAAGAAAGAAAGGGGCTGGAGAGATGGCTCAGCGATTAAGAGCACTAGCTGTGCTTCCAAAGGTCCTGAGTTCAATTCCCAGCAACCACATGGTGACTCACAACCATCCACAATGTGATCTGATGCCCTCTTCTGGCTGCAGGTGTACATGCAGATAGAGCAACTCATATACATAAAAATAAATAAATCTTTTAAAAAAAAAAAGAAAGAAAAAAAGAGAGAAACTGCTTGAATAAAAATAGAGGAGAGGAAGGCAATAAAGATAGGTGGTGCTGAGGATAGAGCCCAGGGGCCTAGAACATGCTAAGTTTGTGCTCTATCAAAGAACCGCTTTTCCACGCTCAAGAGAATGATTTTCCCTCCTTTTGAGGTAGGATCTCTGTTTAGCCTAGGATAACACTTTTTTTTTTTTTTTTTGGTTTTTTGAGGCAGGGTTTCTCTCTGTATCCCTGGATGTCCTGGACTCACTTTGTAGACCAGGCTGGCCTTGAACTCACAAAAATCCGCCTGCCTCTGCCTCCCAAGTGCTGGGATTAAAGGCGTGCGCCACCACCGCCAGGCTAGGATAACACTTTTGAGCAATCTTTTTGCCTCAGACTCTTGAGTCCTGAGAATGCTCTTGAGCTTGGAATTGTCCAAGGTTTAGCAAAAGGTATCTCAAGGAGTATTTGTGGTCCATCAAAAAGACAAGCAAATAAACAGTGGGAAGTGTCAGGAAAATCCATGCAGGTAACTCTTAGTAAAAGCTTGTATTACACAAATGTGTGTGGGATGCTTAGTCCTGTGGCAATTGGTAGGTCAGATCCCACATGTATTCATACAAAGATAGGATTTATGGGTAGCAATTATGGGTAGGGAAGGATAGATAATAAGGAAAATAACATAACTGCTTGATTGTGATAAGTAAAATAATAAAATGCAGAGATAAATTAAAGGCAGACTCATAAGTCTACCCTTATGTAATGACTAATTGTACAATTTTGTATAAACACATCTGAGTACATAGTTTTATTTATACATAGGTAGATTTTTTCTTACAGATACTTTTATGTGTAAACATAGATGTCTAGGATTAGTGCTTTCCTTTTTTTTTTTTTTTAAAGATTTATTTATTATGTATACATGTATACAGTGTTCTGTCTGCAGGTATATCTGCAGGCCAGAAGAGGGCACCAGATTTCATTATGGATGGTTGTGAGCCACCATGTGGTTGCTGGGAATTGAACTCATGACCTCTGGAAGAGCAGCCGGTGCTCTTAACCGCTGAGCCATCTCTCCAGCCCTTCTTTTTTTTTTTTAAATTTTATTTATTGTGTATACAGTGTTCTGCCTGCATGTATACATTCACTCCAGAATGAGGGCACCAGATCTCATTTTGTAGATGGTTGTGAGCCACCATGCGGTTGCTGGGAATTGAACTCAGGACCTTTGGAAGAACAGCCGGTGTTCTTAACCTCTGAACCATCTCTCCAGCCCTCTTTCTTTCTTTCTTTCTTTCTCTTCCTTCCTTTCTTGTTTTTACTGTGACAGGGTCTTGCTAAGGAGCTAAGACTGACTTCAAACTTATAATTTCCTTAACTGAATTTTGTAGTCCTAGGATCAAGGGGTTACAAGCCTGTATTACCAAAGCTTTTTCCTTTTTTTTTTTTCTTTTTGGTTTTTTGACACAGGGTTTCTCTGTGTAATACTCCTGGCTGTCCTGGACTCACTTTGTAGACCAGGCTGGCCTCAAACTCACAGAGATTCACCTGCCTCTGCCTCCTGAGCCCTGGGATTAAAGGTGTGCGCCACCACGCCCAGCTTTTTTTTTTCCCCCTTTTTTAAGACAGGGTCTATCTGTACTTCTGGCTGTCCTGGAACTCACTATGTAGACCAGACTGGCCTTGAACTCAGAGATCTACCTGTCTCTGCTCCATTAAAGGCCTGCTATCATACCCAGCCAACATTTCCCTTCTTTTTCCACTTTCATTATTCATCTTTTTCCCACCTGCTTTTTTTTTTTTTTTTTTTTTTTTTTAGGTTTTTTTTGAGACAGGGTTTCTCTGTGTAACAGCCCTGGCTGTCCTGGAACTCACTCTGAAGACCAGGTTGGCCTTGAACTCAGAGACTCGCCTGCCTCTGCCTCCCAAGTGCTGGGATTAAAGTCATGCACCACCATGCCTGGCCCATAATTTATTTACTTTTATTTATGTGCATTGGTGTTTTGACTGCATGTATGTCTGTGTGAGGGTGTCGGATCCTCTGGAACAGGAATTACAAAGAGTTGTAAGCTGTCATGTGGGTGCCCAGAATTAAACCCAGGTCCTCTGGAAGAGCAGCCAGTACTCTTAACTACTGAGCCATCTCTCCAGCCTCTTCCATGCCCTTTCATGTCCCCCCCCCCCATTTATTTATTTGGTTGATTGGCTTGGTTTTTTTGAACAGAGTTTCTCTGTGTGGCCTTGACTGTCCTGGAATCCCCTCTGTAGACCAGGCTGGCCTTGAACTCAGAGATCCATGTACCTCTGCCTACCGAGTGCTGGTATTAAAAGTGTCTGCCAGGGCCGGGCGTTGGTGGCGCACGCCTTTAATCCCAGCACTTGGGAGGCAGAGGTAGGCGGATATCTGTGAGTTCGAGGCCAGCCTGGTCTACAAAGTGAGTCTAGGACAGCCAGAGCTGTTATACAGAGAAACCCTGTCTCGAAAAACCAAAAAAAAAAAAAAAAAAAAAGTGTCTGCCACAACAACCAACTATTGGCATTATATTTTGAAAAACATTGTCTCAGGTATTCCAGGCTAGCCTTGAGCTATGTAGTCAAGGAAGATGACTTAAACTTGTAAAAAATATTTAAAGGAAATTTTGTTTATTTTGAGATAGGGTCCACATTCAACTCTGGGTGGCCTGGAACTTGCTAAGTAGACCAGGCTGACTTCAGATTCTGTCTGCCCCTGTCTCCTCAGAGCTGGGATGAAGGCGAGTGCCATCTTGCCTGGCTATGTCCCATTCAATATATTATAAACCGCCGGGCGGTGGTGGCGCACGCCTTTAATCCCAGCACTTGGGAGGCAGAGGCAGGCGGATCTTTGTGAGTTCGAGGCCAGCCTGGTCTACAAAGCGAGTCCAGGACAGCCAGAGATATTCAGAGAAACCCTGTCTCAAAAAACCAAAAAAAAAAATATATATATATATATATATATTATAAACCCTTCCTAGCCAACTGATATAAATCTAATTGATTAGTCTTTCTTTTTGTTTCTTTTTTGAAATAGGATTTCACTGTATAGCTTTGCCTATCCTGGAACTCACTTTGTAGTCCAGGTTACCCTTGAACTCACAGAGATCTGACTGCCTCTGCTTCCCAAGTGCTGGGATTAAAGGTGTGTGCTACTATGCCTGGCTATATTTCTTATTCCTAATTTTGAGAAAGTTCTTTCCTGTTTTTAAGCATTCCAGGTGTGGGGTTGGAGATGACTCAGTGGTTAAGAGCACTTGTTGCTCTTCCAGAGGACCCAGGTTCAATTCCCAGTACCCACATGAGTTCCAGGGATTCAGTGCCACCTTCTGGCCTAACTGGGCACTAGACATGCACACAGATGGTGCAGAAACATACACACAGGCAAAACACTAATATACATTTTAAAAAAGGGTCTGGGTTAAAGACACGAACTTTGACATATTGCATGCATTTAGTTTAAAACTATTTTTAGAATTAATTATTTTATGTATAGGACTGTTTTGCCTGCATGTATGTGTGTATACCACATGCATGATTGGTGTTGGAGGTCAGAAGAGGGTGCTGGATGCCCTGGAGCTAGAGTTACAAGAGGTTGTAAGCTGCCTGATTTGGGTGCTGGGAACCAAGCTAAAGCACGTCCTTTGGAAGAGTAACAAGTACTATTTAAAAAAAAAGATTTATTTATTTATTATGTAGACAGTGTTCTGTCTGCAGGTAAACTGGCAGGCCAGAAGGGGGCACCAGCTTTCATTATGGATGGTTGGGAGCCACCATGTGGTTGCTGGGAATTGAACTCAGGACCTCTGGAAGAGCAGCCAGTGCTCTTAACCTCTGAGCCATCTCTCCAGGCCCATAACAAGCACTATTAACCAGAGCCATAGGGATACATTTCTTATGTGATCAAGATACTTTTTTATAACATAACATTTGGATTTCCTTTTTTTTTTTGGTTTGTTTGCTTGAGACAGGGCCTAATGTAAACAAGTTGGTCTCAAACTCACTATATAGCCCAGGCTGGCCTTAACCTCCAAGTGCTCCTCCTGCCTTCAACCCCTGAATGCTGGAATTACAGGTTATATGCCATCATACCTGGCCTTTTAGCTTTCTTTTCTCTCTCTCTCTCTCTCTCTCTCTCTCTCTCTCGATTTTTTTTTTTTTTTTTTGGTTTTTCGAGACAGGGTTTCTCTGAATATCTCTGGCTGTCCTGGACTCGCTTTGTAGACCAGGCTGGCCTCGAACTCACAAAGATCCGCCTGCCTCTGCCTCCCAAGTGCTGGGATTAAAGGCGTGCGCCACCACCGCCCGGCATCTCTCTCTCTCGATTTTTGAAAGTGACCCCTCTCTATTGTCCTGGCACTGATATATACATCAGAACTCACAGAAATCTACCTGCCCCTGCCTCCTGAGTGCTGGAATTAAAAGTATATACCACCATGCCATATTTCTTTTTAAACTTTGAGAGTTTTGCACTGAACACACTAGGCAGCATAGTCTGGCCTTAAAACTCCCAGTTATCCTTCTGCCCTTATCTCCCAAGTGCTGGAATCACAGGGGTGAGGCATCACACCTGGTTCTCACTTCTAAGAGATAATTCAGACAACACTTACATGATGAGGTCTCTAAGCTAATTTAATGACCTACAAAAGGGACCCAGTGACATGATCACCATTTCCTCAGGACTTTAATTAATTGTGCTAGTGTGATCAGATGAACTAATATTAACGCTGGACTAAGTACACAGTGTCATGAAATCTACTGCCTTTGTTCTTACTTTGTTTTTACTTTGTATGTATATGTGAGTGATGTGAGTGAATGGTTTCACAGTGAGTTCAAGTTGGAGCTGGCCTCAAACTATGTATGTAGCTAAGGATGACCTTAAATTTCTGACCACCCCCCAAATGTTGGGATTACAGGATTTTGACATCACACTTGGATCAAACCCAGGTTTTCGTGATTGCTAGTACTCTACCAACTTAACTATATGCTCAGCCCACCCAGCCCCCATATATAATAGCTTGTTTTTCATTTATTTAGTGTGTTAGGGTTACTTTTTTTTTTTTTTCGAGATAGGGTTTCTCTGTTTAACAGCCCTGGCTGTCCTGGACTTGCTTTGTAGACCAGGCTGGCCTCAAACTCACAGAGATCCGCCTGCCTCTGCCTCCCGAGTGCTGGGATTAAAGGCGAGCGCCACCACGCTCGGCAGGGTTACTTTTATATAATTGTATTTGTTTCTGGCAGTTTCTCTCTTAACCTGGCTATCACAAATAATTGAGACTATTATATTAATCAAGCTTTACAACACAATCCTGAGCAGTTTTAATCTGTTCTTAATCCTCTCTGCTAGTCTGACTCGCTCTTTGCTTAAATCCCTAAATTCGCTCCAGCTGAATCTTCCTCATATCTCCTGCACCTCTCCCATCCCACTAAATCCCCTACATCCTTCTCTAACTCCTCCTCCCCTGGAGGGCAGAAAGTCCAGCTGTATTCTCTCCCCTGCTCAGCAATTGGCTGTAAACTGCTTTATTGGCATTATCAGGGGACAGTTGGGAAGCAGTGTTTACACAACATTGAGACAGGAGATTCTCAGAACAAGGATTGCAAACAGATATGGGGGTACAGAAATCAGGATTTCATTTACACAATAACCTTATGCCTACAAATAAGTGTGTGTACATATATATACACACACACGTGTATGTGTGGAGGTAAGAGGACAACTTGCAGGGCTTAGTTCTCTCCTTCACCATAGAGGTTCTTTCAGGTCCAAAGAAAATAACATTTTGCCAAATTCTGGCAGTTAGACAAAAGCCAGCATTCCTCAGGAACTTGTAAAGCCAGTTCCCCTCTACCAAAGGGACAAATGGTATCTATGGCGCCAATTAGCATACTAAAGCACATGCTGGCCTTCAGGCTCCCTCAGTATCTCAAATGACTGTTACACATTTCAGAGTCCATGCTGGCATACAAACTCTTCTCAGCTCTTTACATCCCCCCTCCCCTAAACTTCCAGCTACTCATTCTCTTTATAACCCTGCTATTTCAGCTCTGCTCACTGCTTTTCACTGTCTTCATTACTCTCCCTCTCTGTCTCCCCACCTCCCTCTACCCATCCCCTTACTGTTCCTGCTTCTCTCATGTCATCATGGCCAGGTCCAATCTGCTGGCCTTGTTCATTTTACTGCTTTCTCTTTGTGCTCTGGACATCTGCTCAGACGCCTTTGGTTGTTCTCTCTCATAAACTACATAGAAACCCCCCCTTTGCCTGGTGGTGGTGGTGGTGGCGCACACCCAACAATCTGGAGGCGGAGGCAGGTGGATCTCTGAGTTTCAGGCCAAGCCTGGTCTGCAGAGCTAGTTCCAGTGAAAGACCCCCGGCTAAGCATGCCTATTTGTTAGCTGCCATCCC
>CAJQZJ010001558.1:18025682-18062412 GCA_907164525.1 Lophiomys imhausi
TGGACGCTGGGCCCCAGGGGCGGTGTCCCCGTTTCAGGGGTCTTTCACCAGGACAGCCAGGGCTTTTTACACACAGACCCTGACTTGAAAAACAAAAACACCCAAAAACCAAAACACACCCAAAACCATACTAAGATAGTTACTTGTAGATTCAGGTGTCAGATATCCTAAAATTCAAATTCAACTCTCATAAAAATTATGAATCCCACCAGGTGTTGGTGGTGTATGTATTTATTCCCAGCACTCAGGAGGCAGAGGTTGGTGGATCTCTGAGTTCAAGGCCAACTTGGTCTACAGTAAGTTCTAGGGAAGCCAGAGCTACACAGAGAAACCCTGTCTCAAAATTATCAATCCCTACGTCTAGTTTTTAAGGTTTTTGATTCAGTGTACAATTCTGATCATTACTACAAATGTAACAAAGCTCTAAAAAGGTCTGAAAGAAACATAGGATGAAGGATATTGTCTCTTTTATTCTTGTTTTTAAAAAAAGATTTATTTTTATTTTATGTGCATTGTTTTGCCTGCATGTCTATTTGAAGATACCAGACCCCTGGAATTGGAGCTTCAGACAGCTGTGAGCTGCCATGTAGGTGCTGGGAACTGAATTCAGGTCCACTGAAAGAGCAGCCAGGGCTCTTAACTGCTCAATCATCTCACCCGCCTCTCTTTTATTCTTTTTTTTTTGGTTTTTCAAGACAGGGTTTCTCTGTGTATCCTTGGCTGTCCTGGACTCCCTTTGTAGACCAGGCTGGCCTTGAACTCACAGAGATCCACCTGCCTCTGCCTTCCGAGTGCTGGGATTAAAGGCGTGCGCCACCATGCCCGGCCTCTCTTTTATTCTTTTCCATACTAATATTAATCTAAGAAGGATTACAAAGATGTAGATAATATAGTAATACAAAAGATTATAACAGAAAAATAAGGAAATTCAAAGTAGAAAAGGAAATCAAAAGTGACAAGCATACAATTTTTCTGGAGGTAAGACCCAAATTTGGTTCTAATTGACCTATTATTAGTACAAGGAAGAAACTATAGGTAATTGACTATTTAGTGTCAGAGCAAGAACCAAACAGCAGCTCAGAAGAAGCATAACTTGGTCTGGCAGGAATCCCCTGAGCATTCTTACACAGAACATTATCACCTCTAGTCATATGACCCCTTAACACTTTTTTTTTTTGAGACAGAGCTCTGGCTGTCCTGGACTCGCTTTGTAGACCAGGCTGGCCTCGAACTCGCAAAGATCTGCCTGCCTCTGCCTCCCAAGTGTTGGGATTAAAGGTGTGCGCCACCACCGCCCAGCTGACTTTTTTTTTTTTAAGATTTATTTATTATGTATACAGTGTTCTGCCTGCATGTATGCCTGCAGGCCAGAGAGGGCACCAGATCTGATTATAGATGGTTGTGAGCCACTGTGTGGTTGCTGGGAATTGAACTTGGGTCCTTTGGAAGAACAGCCAGTGCTCTTAACCGCTGAGCCATCTCTCCAGTCCCCCTTAACACTTTTATTATTTTATATGTATGAGTGTCTTGTCTGTATATGTGTACATGCACTACTTGTGTGCCTGCTAGCAGAGGCCAGAAGAGGACATCAGATCCCCTAGAACTAGAGTTATGAATGGTTGTGAACTACCATGTGGGTACTGGGAACCAAACCCAGGTCCTCTGCCAGAACAAGTGCTCTTCACCACTGAGCCATCTCTCCATTCCAATGACACACAATTAAAGCATCAGACTCATAGAGATTAATATGAACTGCCAAAGCACAAACTAGAAAACACAATTCTACAGATGTTAATAAAAATTGGTTTGTTTTTTTTGGTTTTGGTTTTTTTTTTTTTTTTTTTTTTTGTCCTGTTTGAGTAAAAGAGGTGTTTTCACCCAGCAGCAGGCTGAAGGAGTAGGCTGTGGAATAGGGGTACCAAGCAGATAGTGAATGATCTCTGTGAGATCATTTTGTTGAAGCATCACTCTCTGAAGTGGCTACTCCACACTTCTGTGTAACAGAAAATTTTTATTTAAAACACCTATATTTGTTAATATTTAACAAACCCGGGGCTGGAGAGATGGCTCAGCGGTTAAGAGCATTGGCTGCTCTTCCAGAGGTCATGAGTTCAATTTCCAGCAACCACATGGTGGCTCACAACTATCCATAATGAAATCTGGTGTCCTCTTCTGGCGTGCAGATGTATCTGCAGACAGAACACTGTATACATAATAAATAAATAAATCTTAAAAACAAAACAAAAAACCCTATAACCTATAATACCTAATACCTATAAACTCTTAATACCTAAAAACACCTAACCAATACTATTTTAATTTTCTTGAAAGGATATTAAAATTCTCTAGTGCAGGTCCTCAGAGCACCTTGGTTAGCAGTCTATCTGCAGGCACACCCTTATAGTAATTAGCAGTCTGGCCCTGGTAGTAACAGCACGCCGTCCTATCTTCAGTTTGGCTTAGCTTCCTCCAGGTCTAGCTTTGCGGTCAGTTTACTTCAACTGCTAACTTGTGGCCGTCTTATGAGGGCTAAACTTAGGGTCAGCTTCCTCCGTCAGCTGAGAGCCCACATGTGTGCTTCATGGCCTAGTTTTCCTCACTGTAGCCTCTGAACCCTGCCCACCTCCTGGCCCTTTGCTCATTCACCTGGCACTCTGGAGCCCCTAGAAGGACGTCTTTAGTGTCTAGTTTTCAAGAACTTTCTCTCAGTAGGTTCTGTGTCACGCCTTTTCTGCCAGCCTTCTTGGGCTGGCTTAGGGCAAAAGTCTCTTTCTTGGACTCCAACTCTCAGTTTTCTTGGCAATCCTCAGCTTACTTGCTGAGTCTTCTGACTGCTGATTTACCTCAAGGCTATTGCAGCCTAAAGGTGGCAAATAGCATTCCTTGCTTCATTTTTCCAGCGTGCACTTCTGTCTTCCCTATCTGTGGGGGCAAGAGGTCTTCACATGGAGCTCTCTGGTTTATATAACGTGTAGTCTTGAGGTTTTTCCCAGGGTGTCAAGGACTCATGAGCTCTCTCAAGTATCTAGCAGTCCCTGTGGCTTCTCATGGCAATTGACATTCTCTGTGGCTTCTATGGCTTTTCAGTCATGCCCATTCATTGGACACCATCTGTAGGCCTCAGTCTGGGCTCTGCCCATCTCAGTCCCAAGTCCCTCTAGTGTCCAAGCAATGCCAAGCTACAAGCTCTTTTTAGATTCCTGGGCCTTCAGAGTACCTTCTCAATTGTTGCCCAGAACTATGTGCTGCCAGGTGCCAGGCTGATCTGCATGCTCTTAAAGAGTCCTTACTAATTCTAACCCATTACACTTCTGTTTTTAAAATAGGAGTAAAGTGTCAAGAGGAGTTACCAAATAGCTTGATCATGGACACACCAGCCAGTTTGTGGTAGAAGTAAGAGTTCAGAGCAGAAATGGGAGCTGATGCTCAGGCTCTTGAGGTCCAAACCTATGCCTCATCATGACAGGGCTGGTCCGCTAATCGCATTTCTGTTCCACAGACTGGGAGAAAGAGCATTCCTAGGTAACTCTCACTAATAAAATGGAAAACCTGGCCTAATCCAGAGATATTAATAAACAGGAGTATATAGGATACCCTTCAGATTTTGGGGGCCTGAAAAAGAGATCAGACATAACTTACAAATAATAGTCTAGATTAAGGCACATTTTTCCTTACATGTCAGAATAAAGATGCTGCAGTACATACCTGCAGGCAAAATACTAATACACATAAAATTTTTAAACCTAAATTTAAAAAATCAGAACAAGTCAGGCAGTTGTAGCTGCACGCCTTTAATCCCAGCACTTGGGAGGCAGAGGCAGGCAGATCTCTTTAAGTTCGAGGCCAGCCTAGTCTACAGAGTGAGTTCCAGGACAGCCAAGGCTACAGAGAAACCTTGTCTCAAGCAAAAAACAAAACAAAACAAAAAAACCCAGACAGAAATGGAAGTTTTGAAAAGTTGAAGAAAATGAAGTAAATGTACATAAAAGTCTAGATGATTTTCATTACAATAGGTAAATGGTTGTAGGGGGAGTTAGATTAATATAAGTTAGATTTAGTAAATATCTAGGGGTTTCTGATACAGTCTCTTTTTTTTGTTTTGTTTTGTTTTTGGTTTTTCGAGACAGGGTTTCTCTGAATATCTCTGGCTGTCCTGGACTCGCTTTGTAGACCAGGCTGGCCTCGAACTCACAAAGATCCGCCTGCCTCTGCCTCCCAAGTGCTGGGATTAAAGGCGTGCGCCACCACCGCCCGGCCTGATACAGTCTCTTAACCCAGGGTATGAAGATCAATTGGCTGTGGGCAATTAGTTTATCAGCTTATGGACTAAAAACAAGGATGAAGCCAGGTGAAACAAGGAGAGACTCTATGGACTAAAAACAAGATTTATGGCCTGGCATTGTTTTCAGCTGCTAAGTGGTCAGAGCCCAGATTAAGCCAAAGCCAGGTAGAACAAAGAGAGATCTTATTTAAGGAAAAGTGGATGGAGCCCGGGGGCCCCATGCTAGAGAGAGTCCTCACACTAGAAACGACCAGTAGTTTGTATCATCTGATGGAGAAAGTGCTGGTGGACTGAAGGCCAAATCTTCCTGAGGCAGAAAGAAGCTGGTGAGCAAAGAAAGCCTCTCAGTAAGACAGCAAAAGGCCAAGGACTAAACCCTGTGGCTCAGCTTTTGCCTAGAGGGGTTTGACCTGTCCGAACAGTGGCCTGAATGGAACTGTGGCCAGCTTTAAAGACTGAGGCAGAGCGGCTGAGTTGCTGATACAAAGGGAATGAGTTGGCCTACAGACGGCTGAGGTCTCTCAGAGAGAAGAAAGCCTCAAGCCTTATTTAAGGTGAAGCCACCATGGCCAATTTACCCTGACGGAGCTACATGAGATATTCCGGAAGACTGCTAAGTGCATTAAAGGGTCTACTACTGAGGTGTTCTGATGACTGAGGACCTGCCCCAGAGACTGTATTGATGGGTGATGTTAAGCATTCTAAATGTTAATTAATTGGTCTTGCTTGCTGTCTGTTACTTACTTTGTCTCTGATTGGTTAAATAAATGCTGAGGCCTGAGATTGGGCAAAGACAGAGGTAGGCGGGGCTAAAGTCAGTGGGCTTCAGAGACAGACAGCATCTTGGGGAGAGAAGCCAGGAGCAGGAAAGAAGAACTTACGCCATGGAACATCGGCATTGGGTGGAAAATAGTCTAAAGGGATGTATGTATATATGGGGTCATATTTGGGTAATAGAATTATGAGCCATCTTAGATAGGCTAGGATTGCACAATTCAGGCCAAGGCTTGTTAAAATCCACCCGGTGTCTGCGTGTATTCATTTATAATGGTGGGTTAAGGATTAACAGCTGCCATAGCAATTAAATATAACAGAAATACTGTCAAACAATTTAATTAGCCATTTTTTTCTACATATGGCACCCAAATTGGGGCAATTTGAATCCATGCTTACAGCCTGAAAAGGCCCTGTTGAAAAATAGTTTCCTAGCCAAAGAGTGGGGAGCCGAACCTAAATATATTTCAAAGGAGCGGCTCCCTTAACAAAAGCTACTGCCTTGCAGCAAAGGTGGAGAGCTAAGGCTGTCCTTAAAAACCTGCAGCCTTCTAAACAGAGCTTGAGAACAGAATTAGCCGCCTAGATTAAAAATGGAGGAATTCTTATCTCAATATGTTTGGATTCCGATTGAGTTTGTTTCACTTAGCATACAGATGATTTTTATACTGATAATTATGGTTCTATGTATCCTTTTTGAGAAAGATTGGACTAAGATAAGCTTAAAAAAGGAGAGAGCTTACAAATGTAATGCTAAGTTACTGACAATGATAATGGGGGAAGGGGGGAGCCTCCTCGATAGATAAAAAATTGATGACAGCTGGAGCTCACAATTCCCTGGCTACTAGGTGTTTGTCAAGAGATTTTTGCCCCTAAGGGAGATATGTTAATTGCTGAGTGGGCATGTTGGTTCACACCTTCTTTAATCCTAGCACTTGGGAGACAAAGACAGATGGATCCCTGACATTCACCAAGGTCAGCCTGGTCTACAAAGTGAATCCAGGACAAGGATACACAGAGAAATCCTATCTCGAAAGGAGAGAGAGAGAGAGAGAGAGAGAGAGAGAGAGAGAGAGAGGTTACTTATGAGACTTAAAGAGAAAAGGGGTCACAAGCCAGTCTCCTTAGGGGCACCCACTGGAAAACTGGTTTTAAGAGATATTTTGCCTTTAAAAGAGATATGTTAATCACTAGGCATGATGGTGCACACCTTTAACCCCAGCACTTGGGAGGCAGAGGCAGGGTGATCTCTATGAGTTTAGGATACACAGAGAAATCCTGTCTTGAAAGAAAAAATAGAGATATGTTAATTATGAGAAATTATATATTTTCAGAGCAAAGGGACCAAACACCAAAGAAGGTAAGACAAGCCCAGATGGTCCAGCCTCAGAGACTGTTCCAACCAGGACTTCAATAAAGCCCTGAACTTTCCCTCCCGAAGTCCAGCTTTGGATTACAAACTGCTCAAGACATTGAAATTGCTGAACACATAGAGACTGGACAACAAATGTTACAATTAACTTGCTTAACCATTTTTCCATTTTATTTGGGCCCCCAAACAGGTTTTCTACATCCCAATTCAGCAGGAAGCAATTTTAAGAAAGCGACATCCCATTCCCAAAAGGTGGGGTAGATGATCTTTTTTGGTCATTTGCTATGTTATAGATGTTGTTTAGGGGGATTGATTACAAATTATAAAATGGTCTTGTTAAGCAAGGTATAGGAGGTTAGACTCAGGGATTTCTTTCTTTTTCTTTTCTCTATCTTTTCTCTCATATAGGAGGAAAGACTTGAAAAGATAAAGAGGGGGGATATATGTATATAATATAGAAATGATAAGATATAAGAGTAGATTATTGAATCTGCACTGAATTTTTTTTTTTAGGTTTTTTTTGAGACAGGGTTTCTCTGTGTATCCTTGACTGTCCTGGACTCACTTTGTAGACCAGGCTAGCCGTGAACTCACAGAGATCTGCCTGCCTCTGCCTCCCAAGTGCTGGGAATAAAGGCATGAGCCACCACGCCTACCCTTCTCTGAAATTTAAAACTATTGTTATTCTCAAAATAAGGTTATCTTTTGATACATTAGTATAGAATTTTGTATATTGATAAAAAATAAGGTTAATTTTGAGTCATTGGTATAGAATTATGTATTTTGACACATATTATGTATATTTCAACTTTTATGTAAGGTATTGTGCCTATACAACTCATTTAAAAGCACAGGTATACTTCCAATCCTTTTATAGGTTGTTATTGCAATCTATTTAGGAGTCTGGATAATACAGGTTGATGGATGACCAGTCAAGCTCCTGGTCATGTCAAATACTAGTCTTAATTTATCACAAAATAGGCTTAATAGGTTAAACAGATAATAAATGGTTAAAAATATACAGTTTACTTGTTCAAAGATAAATGTAACACTAAATTTTTATTTATCAAACATATATTTATTAATATTTAGCAATTACCTAACAATTGCCTATAAAGTTCCTAAATCTTAAAGTCCAAACCCTAACTCTAAAACCTAATCTATAACACCCTACTATCTATAATACAAACATTCAACATTAACCTAAGGTTTCTCAAAAGGATATTTTCCTCTGGGTGTGGATCTTTATGGATGGCTGGCCTTCATTAAATCTTTCAGTCTTAAAGTCTCTGAATTTCATTTGTCAGATCTTAAGACGGTTTATCAAGCAAAAATTGCCTCTGCAGTCTTAGAGTCCAATTATTTATAAGATAAAAAGTTCCTAGGCTCATCATTCAGATGCTTTAGGCCTGCAAGGATCTCTCACTTCAGTGCTCTGTCCAATATGATGCCCCTGGGGTTCCTAGTGAAGACAACTCCCCACCTAGATGCTCCAGAATACCAGGGAGAATCCGTCCCCAGACCTGCAACAGGTTGATACAAGATGGTGAAGCCTCCTGGCAAGACTGTGATTTGAGTTTTTCTGCCAGACAGAAGGAAGGTGAATGAAGCAGGAGGAGGAGTCCTGTGTCCATGTAAATCTTGACTTAAATCTCTTCACTTGTCGTAATGAATTGGCAACATGATTTTCAGCAGAAGCTTTGTGCTTCCAAGTCATGCCCCTAGGCAATGTGTCCCTCCATAGCTTTTCTCGCAGAGGGCCAAGGAGCAGGTGGGCTAGAGACCCGACGCCCCCCCCCCCACGAATCTGTTGCCATAGTTCCTGGCAGGCACCTCCATGTCCCCGCCCAAAGTCCCATGATCAAAAAACGTCATCTGTCCTTAGTGGGTTCCCAAGGACATGCCACGTCAAATGTAAATCTTTTTACCTTAAAGTCCAGGCTTTTGCTATTCCAAGATCCCTATGCTATTAAATACTATCACTAACCCCACCACAGATAGGATGATCTATAAATAAATCAATAGATGTCTTCAAAACCCTCAGAAATGTACAGAAAATGGCATTTAAAGACATTGTTATTTTAAGAATTGTTTGACTTTAAGACAGTCAGCTCCTATTTGACTTGGAAGAAGACAATGAGCATCAAAAATCTCCATTAGGAGATAATTCCTACTGGGCAAAAATGCTCCTGCTCTCTGAAAAGACTATACAGTCCAAAGATGGACCAGAGCTTAAATGCAGTTAAGTCGATGGCCTAATTCTTCAGAGACAGAGTGGGAAAATCCTTATTTCCTGCTGCACAATTTAGTCTGTGAGAAATGCTTGGCCAGAAGGCTGAAGATGATGCTCCAATGGTATCAAGAGATATTTGGACTGTCTAGGCAGCAAACTGTCATTTTTCTTTCCATTCTGGAAGCTGCTCTCTTGTGCTTCCTACTCAGTTAAATAATAACTCTATCCCTTCCTATGTCTTTTTTTTTTTTTTTTTTGGTTTTTCGAGACAGAGTTTCTCTGAATATCTCTGGCTGTCCTGGACTTGCTTTGTAGACCAGGCTGGCCTCGAACTCACAAAGATCCGCCTGCCTCTGCCTCCCAAGTGCTGGGATTAAAGGCGTGCGCCACCAACGCCCGGCTTCCTTCCTATGTCTTGATGGAGTTGAAGGCATAATAGTTATATAAAAATATTTAGGTTCAAAACTTTAGACACACAGATGATTTTTTTCTTCTTCAAGATTGCCTGATACAAGCCGGGCAGTGGTGGCGCACGCCTTTAATCCCAGCACTTGGGAGGCAGAGGCAGGTGGATCTTTGTGAGTTCGAGGCCAGCCTGGTCTACAAAGCGAGTCCAGGACAGCCAGAGATATTCAGAGAAACCCTGTCTCGAAAAAAAACCAAAAAAAAAAAAAAAGATTGCCTGATACAAATAGGCTAAACATTATATATGTAACTTTTATATATGGGTTGTTTTTTTTTTTTTTGGTTTTTTGAGACAGGGTTTCTCTGTGTAACAGTAAGGGCTGTTCTGGACTCCCTTTGGAGAACAGGCTAGCCTCAAACTCACAGAGATCTGCCTACCTCTGCCTCCCGAGTGCTGGGATTAAAGGTATGCGCCACCATGCCCAGCCCTTATATATGGTTTGCTTGATTGTTTCATATTTTTCCTGTTTTTACTATATGACTTAAAAAAATTTAGCCTTTTTATTAGACAAAAGGAGGGAATAGATGGGGTGACATTAAGCATTCTAAATGTTAATTACTTGGTCTTGCTTGCTGTCTGTTACTTACATTGTCTCTGATTGGTTGAATAAATGCTGAGGCCTGAGATTGGGTAAAGATAGAGGTAGGCAGGACTAAGGTGTCGCATCCCCCTCGACCAGCAAGAACGACGCAACTCGCAAAAGCTCTTCTCGAGCAGTTTATTCAGGTCCCTTGAAAACAGTCTTCCGAATAATGGGGCAGACCCAACCCACAGGCTAAATACTATATGAACAGCCAGTCAAGTAAAGCCACGTGGTGCTACCTTACAGGCCCACGTATGCGGAAGCAAGCCAGATCAGCAGTCCCAACCAAACATGGACCTGTTCACCACTGAGAGCGCTCACCATCGGGCTGGTGGAAGGCGGAAACTGGCGCCATCTCTAGGGCGCAGCACGTCGCAGCTCTCTACAGATCCTCCTTTTTTGTTTTTAAAAAACGTTGGTAGAGCCGGGCAGTGGTGGCGCACGCCTTTAATCCCAGCACTTGGGAGGCAGAGGCAGGCGGATCTTTGCGAGTTCGAGGCCAGCCTGGTCTACAAATTGAGTCCAGGACAGCCAGGGCTACACAGAGAAACCCTGTCTCGAAAAACCAAAAAAAAAAAAAAAAAATGTTGGTAGAAGTCCCTGGAAAGGCTTCGTAATCCCCATATCTGGGGATCTCACGGTGGGCCTGAGCCTGTAGGAGGGCGGTGCTCAAACTCTTACCCGTCTCTGGGTCAGCCTCCCCACTCGGGGCTGCCCTGTCTTAGGTGGCCGAGACTTATCCGTCCATTCCGTCATTGACTTGCCAGACCCTACTATCCGTGGAACGAATACCTCAGTGGGCAGGGACTATGCTCAGTGAAGATTTAAGGCTTCATGGCAGCGAGCCATGCCTGAGGGGACTGGCCCACCTCAATGGTGACAAGGGCCTGTATAATCATGGCTGCATTACGCTTCTGTGTGGCTCTCATCTTGTAGATGCACCATAGGCAAACCAGAGAGGCTAGTATCATCAGTATCGCCAAAGAGCCTACGCCCACCCACTCCTTAAGATGATCCATAGCCATCTGTATCCAGGAAGTCAAACCAGTAGCCAGACTCAGATCCACCCGAGTGGAGTTGATGTGGATGATTGTCGCTCTCAGCTCTCTCATCTTATTTTCAAAATCAGCCGACCAATCCTGTAAAAGGAACTCTGACAATTGTCTAGACAGATTAGCAGCCTTTGTTAAATTTTGATACCGCACCGAAGTAACACACAAACCCTGCATTTTTCACTCACCCCAACTGTGCTAGTTGTCAAAGAGAATCAATCTGTTCTTGTATTAAATCTATGCGTTGATTAACTATCATAGGGCCTCCTTTGAAATGAGAATTCATAGAGGTCTGAGTATCCAATGCCTGTGCTACATTGGCTGAGATGTTATTCAGGGCATTGGCAGTCTGTATAGAACTAGACAAGGCAATAGCTGAGGCAGTAGCCCCCACAGCAGCAACAGTGATGGCAATAACAATAGCTGCAGTGATGCCAAAATCTCTTTTAAGCCTGAATAGCATCATGGTATTAGGGGCCTCTACAGGAACTGGTACATATCGAGGCATTCTAGTCACCACAGCCACAGGAAAGGCTGTGGCATTCCAGCGCAGGGCATAAAAGCATATGTCTGGAGTGCATACTAATTTTTCTTCACCCAAGGATACACTCCCATTATTTACAATCCACAGAAAAGGAGGCCAGAGACACACTGGCGAGGCTGAAAAGGTCTTATTGTGGTAAGAAAGAAATGAAGAATTCCAAGTACCAGAGCCACTACCACTAGAAAAATATATATTGGTAGCGGACCCTAGGGAAAAACTACCTCTTTGATAAATTCCTCCCCCACGCATAAGTATAGGTCCCAAATCCATATAGCTACCATTTGTTCCACACAAAAGCCATAAATCAAAAGGATTGGTGGCAGTCTGTTGAGGATCCCTAGTAGATATATCAAGCATCTGATCTTTGATATGTATGTAAAGGACATTGTAATGACCCCACGCCCAGTAGCCAACCAGGCTGGTGCCATACCCGTCTGGTATCTTTTTCTCAGAGATGGGAAACTAGGATACCAACCCATATGCAATCAAACATGTCCTTTTTGAAGTCGCTAGAAGCTGACCCCAAGTGCAGTGCTTAGCCTCACATCCTGAGCGTGATGATAGCTTAGTCCTTTAGGACAGTCAACCAAGCTTGTGGCTGTCTAGCTTCCAAGGCAGCAAAGGCTTGCACCAGCATGGCATTGCTTCTCCTCTGTGAAATCCTCATCTTACAGATACACCACAGGGCAATGAAACTGACTAGGAAGAGCATGCCTCCTAGGGCACCCATTCCCGCCCATTCCTTCAGATGATTCATGGCTCGGAGGATCCATGTTGACAGTCCTTCAGCAACAGAGACATCAACCCGGGTGGAATTCACATGCACGATGGCAGTTCTCAGATTCTGCATCAGTTTATCAAACTTGCCAGACCAATTTCCTGTAAGATACTGAGAGAGTTGCTTAGACAAATTTGCAGCTACAGTATAATTTTGATATGGCACAGAGGTCACACACAAACCAGTCATTTTCCACTCACGGCCAATCTGGGCCACCTGCCACAATACATCCAAGGCCGTGGCTACATTGGCTGACAAATTATTCAAGGTAGCGGCAGTCTGCACTGAGGCATCCAGGCTTCCAACCCCTTGTTCTTATAAGGGGTGATAGCTGCTTTACACTCCTTTGTACATTGCTCATACACAAGTTGTTTAATTAAGGGCATTGCCAAATCAGGGTCTCCAAATACCCTTCCAGCTGCTTCAACCATTCTAGCCACGAAGTCTGAGAAAGGCTCCAGGGGACCCTGAATAATCTTAGTTAGATTGTTATCCACTGCCCCTTTGTTAGGCAATGATTTCCAAGCTCTGGTTGCGATTAAATTGATTTGCTCAAACACCTGAGCCGGATACCCAGTTTGTTGTTGAGCAAACCGACCTTGTCCAAGAAGCATGTCCACATCCCAGGCTGGGTTTCCCGCTGCATGATTAGCAGCAGCTTGTTCATTAGCAAACTCAATCAAGAAAGCCTTCCAATCTAAATACTGCCCAGAGGACAGACAGGCACGTGCCAAGCTCAACCAGTCACTAGGAGTCATGCAATAACGACGAAGAGCTTCCACCTGAGCTACAGTGAAAGCAGCATTAATCCCATAAGTGCGGACAGACTCAGCGAGTGCTTTAATTACCTTAAAATCGAGAGGTTCATGATAACGATTTCCCCCTCCATCCTGAAAGACAGGGTAGTACAGCTCATGTCTTACTTCCCTCCAGACATTTGGACAGAATGACCGCCCACTAGGACCACTCGGAGGGGAAGTCTCATTATATGAAGGCGGCACCAACACAGGCGGCCCCGGACCTGAAGGCTCTATCAGGGTGCAGTCAGAACTCTTTCTCAAAGATGACTTTTTCATTTCCTTTGCTAACATTTCAAGTTCCTCTTCAGACTCTGAGCTATCCTCTTCCGAAGTATCTTTCCCAGATTTGACCGAGCGCTCCTCTTTTAACTGCTCTAATGCCTCTTGTCCCTTTTCCACGGCCTTGTAATATCTCTGATCTCCTAAACAACTCCGAACAAGTCTCCAAATAGGCCGTGCTCCTCCCTGCAATGTACCTTGCTCCCAGGCAAAATCCAAGTCCCTGCCTAATTTGTCCCAGCAGGATTCGTAAGATTCCCGGACACCGCAAACCACGGAGCCACGGAGTCGCATTCATTCAAAAATCTCTCTAGGAAAAAAAAAAAAATCTCTCTAGGGTAGCTAAAAGTAGCTCCTGAAGAGCCAGAAAAATTGGATGTGACTGAGACGATCCCATGATTAAAAATTTACTTTCGGTTCGCAGTTTCCTGCGAAATTTTACCTTTAGTTCGCAACTTCCGCAAAACTTTACCTTTTGTTCGCAATTTACGCGAAACTTTATTGTCCCAATTTATTCCGGGAACTTACCAGTGCACTGCCCCTGACTGCAGGAGTTCTGAGTCTTTTCTGGTTACCCGTACGGGCCACCACTTGTTGCGTCCCCCTCGACCAGCAAGAATGACGCAACTCGCAAAAGCTCTTCTCAAGCAGTTTATTCAGGTCCCTTGAAAACAGTCTTCCGAATAATGGGGCAGACCCAACCCACAGGCTAAATACTATATGAACAGCCAGTCAAGTAAAGCCACGTGGTGCTACCTTACAGGCCCACGTATACGGAAGCAAGCCAGATCAGCGGTCCCAACCAAACATGGACCTGTTCACCACCGAGAGCGCTCACCATCGGGCTGGTGGAAGGTGGAAACCAGCGCCATCTCTAGGGCACGGCACGTCGAAGCTCTCTACACTAAGGTGCTCGGGCTTCAGAGACAGAGAGCATCTTGGGGAGAGAAGCCAGGAGCAGGAAGAACATACACCATGGGGTAAAGATTATTATTCCATGTGGCATGGAACATTGGCATAGGTTGGAGAATAGCAGTCTAAAGGGATGCATATACATGTATTTGGGTAATAGAATTATGAGCCAGCTTAGATGGGCTAGGATTGCACAATTCAGGCCAAGGCTTGTTAAAACCTACCCGGTCTGTGTGTATTCATTCATAATGGTGGGTTAAGGATTAACAGCTGCCATAGCAATTAAATATACTGTTAAGCAATTTAATTAGCCATTTTCTCTACATTGTATCCTTTTAAAAGGTTATGAAAATAGTTGTTATAATTAACCATAGGGTTAGTGGTTAGGTAATAGGGGTTGTAATTAACGTGTTTATAAGTGACTATAGTTATTAATAAATACTTATTGAATAATTTTAAAAATTCAGTTTTTTAAGATTTATTAATTTATTTTACGTATATGAGTGCTCTATCCGTTTGCATACCTGCAGCCAGAAGAGGGCATCAGGTCATATTGTAGATGGTTATGAGCCACCATGTGGTTGCTTGGAATTGAACTCAGGACCTCTGGAAGAGCAGGCTGTAGGGAGTTAGATAAATTAAATTGAATTTAGAAAATATATAGGGGTTTCTGATACTGTCTCTTAATTCGGGGCATGAAGATCATTATCAGCATGTAGACTAAAAACAGGAAACAAACAGGAGACTTCATAGACTGAAAAACAAGGTTGAAGTCAGGAATAACAGGAAATACTCAATGGACTGAAAAACAAGGTTGTCAGAAAAACAGGAAAGACTTAATGGACTTAAAGAAACAAAGTATCTGGCCTGACATTGTTTTCAGCTGCTAAGTGGGCGGAGCCCAAATTAAGCGGAAACAGAGTTCCTCCTATTTAAGGACAGTGCATGGGGCCCAAAAGGAGAAGAGGCCCCTGATGCTAGAGAGCTCCAACAGTCCTGCTGAAAAAAGTGCTGGCCATCATTTGATGGCCAGATCTCCCTGAGGCAGAAAGAAGCTGGTGAGCAAAGAAAGCCTGAGCAAGACACCAAAAGGCCAAGGACTAAACCCTGTGGCTCAGCTTTTGCCTAGAGGGGTTTGATCTGTCCGAACAGTGGCCTAAAGGAAACTGTGCCTGGCTTTAAGGACTCTGAAGTAGAGCTGCAGAGTTGCTGATGCGAAGGGGCTGGGGTCTCCCAGAGAGAAGAAAGTATCAAGCCTTATTTAAGGTGAGACTGCAATAACCAACTTACCCAGACGAATCTACATCTGAGAGATCCAGAAAAAGGACTGCTAAGTGTGCTAAAGAATCTACAACAAAGACTGTGTTCCTGACGACTGAGGACCTGCCCCAGAGACTGTATCATTCTAAAAGGTTAGAAAAATAATTATCAATAGGTTTAGTGGATAGATTAAAGGGGTTGTAAAAATTTATAGGATTAATAGTTAAAAAATAATTGTTATTTGTTATAAGTAAATATAGTAATAAATAAATAAGTGTTAAATAATAATTAAAAAGTTCGGTTACAGCAGGCAGTGCTCTTAATTGCTGAGCCATCTCTCCAGCCCCAAAGGTTCAGTTTTAAGCATTTTGTTTTGTTTTTTTCGAGATAGGGTTTCTCTGTGTAACAGCCCTGGCCTGGCTTTCCTGGACTTTGTAGACCAGGCTGGCCTCGAACTCAGAGATCCACCTGCTTCTGCCTCCAGAGTGCTGAAATTAAAGGTGTGCACCATCACATCTGGCTAACTGTTCTTGAGATACATCTGTAACTTTAAATCTTAAAGTGTTCTCAATCCTTTTATTTGTTCACCAAAACCCAATCCTAGCATAGGCTTAGTAGTATAGGCCTATAATCTCATCCATTTGGAAGACTGAGGCCAGAAGATACAATTTCAAGGTCTGCCTCTGAGTTTAAAGCCCTAGCTTTGGCAATTTACAAAGATGTCTGTCTGGCTGGGAGTGGTGGCACACACCTTTAATCCCAGCATTTGGGAGGCAGAGGCAGGTGGATCTCTGAATTCTAGGCCAGCCTGGTTTACAAAGTGAGTCCAAGACAGCCAGAGATACACAGAGAAACCTTGTCTTGAAAAACAACAAAACATTTAAACCATTCTAAAGGTGTTGGGAGACAGGCTGATCTAATCTAAGGATTTCCCTAGGGCCCAATGTCTAAGACCAGGAATATGTTTAGCAGAGACAATAATGGCCTGGAGCCAGAGCCCTGGGGGAGCCTGCTGTTTTGTACTGAGAAACCAACTCTTCCCCCTTTAGGCTACCAGTCCCAAGGCTATGTGTTCTTCTGTGATGCACTTGTATTCCCTTTGTTCAACGTTGATTGATTAGCTTTCTGCTGACTTCGTTTCAATGGAAGATAGTTTTCTGCTGATTTGGTCCCATTTCCCCCTACCAACTGTATATTAGATGTTGTACTTAATAAGCTTGCTTGGTGTGACATAAGATATAGCTTGTACAAGACCCGATCCCAAACTTTACTTCTTTATTTTCTGATTCCCTAGTCCTCTGGTGGTCAAAAAGGAAAACAAAGAAAAAGAAACAACTCTCAATCTTGGGCTATGTGGAAGAAATGATCAGCTTAATAATCCTTGTGGGGTTTTTTGAGCCAAGACAGGGTTTCTCTCTGTAGTCCTGATTGTCCTAGAACTCAGAGAGATCTGCCTGCCTCTGCCTCCTGAATGCTGGAGTTAAAGGTGTATGATACACCACTGCCTGGCTATCCTTGTGTCTTTTTAGAGGCTTTTGGAATAATTTGAGAGGCTCTCAAGTTACCTAGAGAAGACATAATCCATCCATGTTGAAGTTTCTATTTTCTTCCTCACATTAAGCAATTATTAGATTCATTTCCAATTTGTAAAAATTATATTTATTGAAAATTAGCTTCAAGCCTTGAGATCACATTTTCTTAATTACATTTATTTATTTATTTGGAGGAATTGCATACATGTTGTGGCAGTCAGTCTCTCCTTCTCCCATGTGAGTCTTGGGGATCAAACTCATGTCATCAGGCTTCATAGCAATCTCTTTACCTGCTGGGCCATTTTGTTCTGTATTTTCTTTGAGACAAGGTTTCTGTAGCCTTGACTGGCCTAAAACTCACTATGTAGACCAGGCTAAAGTCACACAGACCCACCTGCCTCACTAAGTGCTGGATTTAAAGGTATGTGTCATAATGCCTGGCATTTAAAAAAATTATTTTAAAGCTGGATGTGGTGTTGCATGCCTTTAATCCCAGCTTGGGAGGCAGAGGCAGGCATATCAGAACTCTTCTGAGTTCAAGGCTAGCCTAGTCTGTAAAGCTAGTCCAAGACAGCCAGGGCTCTGTTACACAGAGAAACCCTGTCTTTAAAAACCAAATATATATCTATATCTATATCTATATCTATATCTATATATATATATATAACTTTTTATGTGTGTCTGTGTGGATATGCATATGTATACGGTTTACATATCTGAGGAAGCCAGAGGTATGGGATTTCCCTGGAGAACTGTGGGTACTAAAATCCCAATCTGAGTCCTCTGCAAGCAATGACCGCTCTTAACCACTGAGCCATCTCTTCAACTCCTGGGTCATTTTTTAATTTTTTTCAGTTTTTTCAAAGTGTCTCACTATGCAGGCTTGGCTGCTGTGGAGCTCATTTTGTAGCTTAGGATGACCTTGAACTCACAAGATGCTGGGATTAAAGGTGTAAGACAGTATACCTGACTTAGGTCCTATTTTTTTTTTTTTTTTTTTTTTTTGGTTTTTCGAGACAGGGTTTCTCTGTTTAACAGCTCTGGCTGACCTGGACTCGCTTTGTAGACCAGGCTGGCCTCGAACTCGCAAAGATCCGCCTGCCTCTGCCTCCCAAGTGCTGGAATTAAAGGCGTGCTCCACCACCGCCCGGCTTAGGTCCTATTTTTTAACTGGATATTTATTCAGATGTTGAAATGACAGCTTTTGCCACCTTTAAAACATTCACATGACTCCCTTCTTTTTTTTTTTTGCCTTGGTTTTTCAAGACAAGGTTTCTCTATGTAGCTCTGGCCGTCTGGACTCACTCTGTAGACCAGGCCAGCCTTGAACTCACAGAGATTTTCCTGCCTCTGCCTCCCAAGTGTTCGGATTAGGCATGGGCTGCCACCACTACCCAGCCTCTGACTAGCTTGTTAAACATATAAATAGTACCTTGAGAGCCCAAAAATTGTCATTATTGCCCAAGAAAGGAAGTATGGTCGAAAAACATGGATAAGATTAACTTGAAGGAGCCTTTGTCAGCTTAAGTGAAAGTACTGGAGAAGCAAAGTGCGCAGTTGAGAGGTGGGTTGTATGACAGGAAAGCTTTAGGGGCAGTTTTCACTGTCAACTGCACAATGCCAAAGATTTAAACTCTGGCCCAATACCAATAAAGTAGTAAGGAACAACAGAGTAAAAACTGGATCATCATAGTGGTTATATTGGTAGTGTCCCGATGAGCACCTATCTACAGTAGAGAATCAGCAGAGATAAAGTAGGCCAATGACTCCAGATCACAGTCAAAGTCCTTGAAGGGCATGGACTCCAATGGACTGGGCCAGGTATGTTGTGTCTCCATGACAAAGTTCACTGGCTGCTTCTGTAGGAGCTCAGGGTCAAAGGCCACACCCCGAAAGAAGGGGTGGACCTGGAAGTGATGCAGATATCGCAGACGGTGCAGAGGGTTCTGGCATAAGAGCTGAAGGAAAACAGAATATAAGACTGGGATAAGAAAGAGACTGAGGGGCTGGAGAGATGGCTCAGCGGTTAAGGGCACTGGCTGTTCTTCCAGAGGTCCTGAGTTCAATTCCCAGCAACCACATGGTGGCTCACAACCATCTAATAGTGAGATCTGATGCCCTTTTCTGGCCTGCAGGTGTACATAAAATAAATAAAATCTTAAAAAAAGAAATTGAACAGAGATGGTGAAAGGGGAGTAAATAAACAGTTCATGAAGCTATGGAAGGCATGGACATCCTAAAAGCACAAAACATTTGTGAAAGATCAACACAGTGACAGGACAGAGTGGTGGAGATAGAGGAAAAGGATTTGGGTTTGCAGATGAAAAAGTAGCACTGGCCCACGCTCTTGAAAGGACCTGTCTGCTCTGGATGAGGAAAGGGTTTGGGGTAGCAGAAACTCAGGAATGAGAACTGCAGTAGCAGTTAGAGAGGAAATGGGTAGTTAGATCATCTCAACCCCATTAAGCTCGGAGGAGGGTGGGAAATATCACTTCAATGAAAAAATGACTAGCTTGGGAGTCAAAAAGGAAAGTAGAGTGTGCCCTTACCTCATGGAGCAGGAGTGAGAGCTCCTGACCGATAGAAGCTGGGATCTCAGACTCACAGCTGGTCACATTTGCCAACATGGTCACATGATCGCTTTCTGCAGCCACTGGGAACTGAGTTAATGAGGTAAGGGGTGGGAAGAAGGCAAGGTCTTTTCCACCACAGAGCAAAGCTCTCTTCCCTGCTCAGAATTACTAACCATTCTCTCACCTTACCAGTTGCCAGAGAGAAAAGCAATACTCCTAGGGACCACCAGTCCGCAGTGTGGTTGTAAGGCCCGCCACTCAGGACCTCTGGGGCTATAGCATAACAGGTACTTGTCACTCACATTCTTAAGTCATCCTCCCCACCAGCTTTAGCTTCTCTCTCACCCATGTATTGGAGAGTGCCACAGATAGTATAGGCTCGTGCTCCCTGGGATAGGCGGCGAGACAGACCAAAGTCTGTCAGTTTCAGATGGCCTATAAAATAAGGAAACTGTTTCAACCCATGTATTTTTTTTTTTTTTCCTGCAGAGGTACACTCATCTTGAGGGTAGGGAAGGAAAAGACATACCTCGTTCATCCAGAAGGATATTTTCCATCTGAAATCATGGGCAAAAGACATTATCTTACTCTTTTCTTTGGTTCTGATTTGGTTTTTCATTATATTTTCACATAGGGTCTCATTATGTACCCCAAGCTAGGTGGGAATTTGGTATATATACACCAGATTAGGCTCAAACTTGTGGTACTCTTCCTGAACCCCCAACAGTGCTGGAGTATAGCATATATGACCATACCTCGTGTACTTTCATATATACCTGCTAGCTGGAGAAGTAGTCTACTCAGCATTCAAATTTATACTTGGAGGACCCAAATCCTTCGCATCCTTAGGAACCCAGATCAACCATCTCGGCTCCCCACTGCCTTCTCAGACCTGTTGGAACTTCTCAAGATTCTTCCTCAAACTAAGAAAAAAGATTTAACTCTACCTTTACATCTCGATGGATGATACCCAAGTCATGGAGATAGCCTGTGGAGAACAGGGAGCATGGATGTGTCTGTGCCAGTTTTTTTGTAGCTTCTGTCCCATCTCTACCCTGACTTCCAGAATTATCAACTCTATTTTCTCATCCCCACTATCTTAATTCCCCCCTCTTCATTTCCTTTACCACTTTTTCACTTACACAGCACAAGGACCAGTTCAGCTGCAAAGAGACGGATAGAAGCCTCTGGAAGACAGCCAACAGCAGACCACAGGGAGTGGAGGTCCACGCTGCAGTAGCCACAGCCTGCAAAGCCCAAGTCCAGGCCATACTTAGGGCCTAGAGGGCCTGGGCCCAAGGCACCACACACCTACCTAAGCTAATGCCACCAGCTGCTTCCCCCTTTTGGAATACAGAAATGCTATGAGGAGTGGAACCAAGCAAAGGCAGAATGTCAGGTGGGGAGAATGGCATATGGATCTTTGGGGGTGTGAACAAAACCCAGTCACTCACTAATGAAGAGGTGTCGTTTCCCCTGCCAGCTGTCCCCCAAGTGGTGTATAAAAGGATGACTGATCTGTCGCTAGGGACAAAGACAACAGCAAGTTAGGAAAGAACAGGCTTATTGATAATATAGCCAAAAAAATTAAGTGTTGCTTTGTGTAGAAATGAAGTGCTGCTTCACCTTCTGATTCAGGGCTTATTTGGGACTACCTCCCTGAGAACCCTGGAGCCAGCACACTGCTTAGGTGCACACCAAGATATGCCGGAGAGAATTCCCTGGCAGACTTAGAGTGTGTCCACAGCTAACAAGTACTTTTCTCAGGATTTACTTTGGTGCTACACTACACGAGGATGGAAACATATGAGGAAGGTAGAATCAAGACAAGCAATTAAGTTGGACAAAGAAAGGCACTTCCTCCACCAACAATTTAGTTCTTCCAATCATGCTTTCAGAACTCTGCATACCTGAATGCTAACCTCCTCTTTGCACTGCCTCAGGGTATCCTGCTGTAGAACTTTTACTTTGGGCACCACCTACAAGTGGAGAGGCATGGTAGCTCATGGAAAACAATGCTGTTTAATTTATTCCCCTAATCCCTGGAACTGAGATTGTAAGCAATAACTACTGAGTGTGTGAAACACCCAAACTCCTACCTTCACTGCAGACACAGCTTTCTGGGTGCAATCTAGCACTTTCAGGACAGTTCCAAAAGAGCCTTTAGCCAAAAGGCCTAAAATCTGAACAAAGAAATGAAGAGGGCAACTGAAACTGCTTGTTACTAGATTCCCCCCAAAGACAGACACTTCAATGACAGGGACTCCAATGACCTACCTTCAGCTCCTGCTGTCCCCTAATAGGCCTCATGGGAAACTCTGGTAGAAAGAGACTGATGAACTGAGGGACTGGCCACTCAGACAGAGGCTTCCCTCGTAGCAGTGGGGCTGGCTGGAGGGGCTCCTGATGTAGGTACCTCTGTAGTACAGAGATGCCTCTGTAGTTCCCATAGCTCTTCCAGACCTGACCTAATGGGCCCCACACCACACCAGAGGCTCTTCCAGCCTCGGGCCCAGGGACCCTGGATGTTGCCACCCTGCTGGGAGCCATTCTAACCACTGCAGGTTCTGCCCATCTTATGAAGTCTTAGAGCAGAGGTTCTGAACCTTCCTACTGCTACAACCCTTTAATACAGTTCCTCATGTAGTGGAACCCCCAACTATAAAATTATTTTCAATGCTACTTCATAACTGTAATTTTACTAGTTATGAATCATAATATAAATATCTGATATGGAGGATATGTGATATGCAACCCCTGTGAAAGTCATTCAACCTCCAAAGGGGCTGTGACCCATAGGTTAAAAAACACTGCTCTAGAAGGAAGGAAAATTCTCAGGCTTTTTTTTCTCTGTGACCTAGATTTCCTTAACATAATTCAAAATCTCTAACAGTTGAATGTTTTTCCACCACAAAACAGGACACTACCTGCACATGAGTGAAGCTATTCACATTACAGTCCCTATGTCCACCCCACACTAGCACTCTCTAGCCTCAGGCTTTCACTTCCTTCACTTCCCCTCCACACACAGCCAAAGCCCCATACCCTACCTTTTGAGAAGCAGAAACCCTGGTATGCTGCCCCTGCCGACAGCTCAATGCTCCCATCCCCAGCCTTTGCCTCTTTCTGTTCAATCTACTGTCCCAGTTACATAAGCAGTTCCTCCCTCTGATGCTGCATTACCCAGGAGCCCCACCTCTTCCAGTGCACATAGACCCATCAGCTTTAGGTCAGCATCATACCCGAGCTGTGTGATAAGACTTCAAGGCAGAGAAGAGAGGCCACAGTCATTACAGTGGCAGTTTAAAAATGTGTTGGGTTACTGAGGAGGGAAGGACACAGACCATGTGAACACCCAATACAATTTAAAAACAAAAAAACAGGCCAGCATCAAATTTAAAATATTTTTTCTTTAAATCATCTTTTTTCTTTCTCCAGTCTCCAGGGCACATCCCAGGGGGGAAGTAAGGTACCCACGGCCAGCCCTGGCTCCTAATGCCATCCTCCCCAGTGGACACATAGATTGGGAAGCTGACCCCCCAACACTAACACCTCTTACACAACAAGGCAGTGGAGTGAGGCACAGAGGATCAGACCCCTCCCCATCAGCTTACTGGCACAAAGGGAGAGCAATTACACTTAGAAAATATATATATATATACTCTATATATATATGCCTTTATAAAAATTTGATACTTGATCAAAACTATCCCCCCACCCTTTCTGTTGCCCCCAAGGAGCAGGATCTCTGGGCCTTCTGGTTGTCTTGCGCTTCTGGCCCTGGGCCTAATAAGCATGAGCGGGAACTCATCACCTTTGTCCACCATGCCCTGCAGGGACAGGCCAGCTGTTGAAGACCACTACCGTCTCTCTCCGTTCCCATAAGCCCCCCAAATCCTGCGGGATGAAGGGAAGCTCTGCCCACCCTCAAGTCCCTGGATGCTGAGCCAGAGTCAGACTCTACACTGCAGACTCTTGGATCTCCATATCACTTGCGCCTGCCAAAGATGGACTTCTTGCCAGGGTTCTTGTCACCCACACTTAAACCAATAAGGAGCCGAGCTTTCTCCTCTTCCTGCTGTTGTATGTTCAGTTCAGGTTTTGTTTCTAGCTTTCCCCGGACCTCAGATCCCGTTGCAGGTTTCAGCCTTAGCTTTTCTTTGATTACCTGGCAAGTGGAAAGGAATAAAAGGAAAGGCAAAAATATTAGTGGAACAGGCTTCACAATTCAAAGTGAACCAATTCAAAGATTTATTAAAAACTTGCATGCAAAGCACAATGGGCCATTCAAAGCATATAATAACTGGTCTCTGCTTTCAAGAAGCTTACAATCTAATCAGAACCCATCATAAAGCCCTTAGTTCCCTCAAATTAACAATATTTCATATTCAACATATATGAAACAGTAAATATTTGATCATACTGGGGCAAAGTCATGGATGAAACAGCGAATGAATCGCTTTATTATCTGCCCCTTTCTTGGCTATCTCTTAATATAGCATAAAACAAAAGGCAACTTGCTTGCCAGTGCCTGCTAACGAAACAGCTACGAGCCCTGGCGGGATACCTGGGCAACCAGAGCTTTTCGGCTATCCCTTTTGACAGCCATGGCAAAGTCCAGCCATGTCCATGTGTTGTTGTGGTACTCCAGACAGGGCAGCACCAAGTTAAGGTCACCCCAGTCCACACTGTTCTTCTCACCCTGAAACAGTAAGAGGAGGAGACAAAACAAGAGGAAAAATTACATCAGCTTTTTAGATCTAAGCCAGTACAATCCGCAGATAGAGGTTTGATTTCCTCTTCCCTCAGTAAGTCCCTCAGTGACTCCTGCAGGAAGCAGAAGGAGCAGCAGGTTTGTCACCCACTTTCACAGAAAGCCTGCCTGTCACCATGTCTGTAATTTCTGGTTCCCTTCCTACTCAAGAAAGTGCTGGGATGGGACATACCTTATAACTGACACACAGCGGGACTTGTGGGATTTTTACATATATGAAGGAGTTGTTCATGGCAGCCCGCTCTTTCATCTTGTCGATGTCATCAACTGGGTGCTAGAGAGACAGGAAGGGAGCCGAAGCCCTAAAGCCATTAGAAGACACTCAAGGTGCTAGATTTTCCTCTACCCTCTCAGTCCTGGAGCAGACTAAAGCAAAAAGGGGAAACATCCAGCCATGTCCAATACAAACTATTAACACCCATCTATAAAAAAATCTTTTAAACATTCTAAAATGCTTTAGATTTTGAGGGTTTCTTTTGTTTTTTGAAACAGGATCTCACAGAGTCCAGGCTGCCCTTGAAGTTATGATCTTCCAGCTCCTGCCCCTCAAGTGTTGAGATTACAGAGTGTAACTACCACATTCAGTTTCTCTGATCTTTCAGTCCTTAGGGACAAGCACCGTACCTCAGGTAATTTGCGAAATGATCTCCTGACTCCAGAGCTCCGGGTCAAGCCCTGAGCCACCCCCTTCCCAGGGCCCAGTGGTGCTCCATCATCTGTTGCCATCAGCTGCCGAGGCCTCACTACTGGTATTCCTATGAAAATGCAAGCACGCCAACAGTCACCCTCCTCCTGAAGCTGGTTTGGAGTGCCAATCCACTCTTCTGGCATTCCAACATAACAATTCTTACCAGTAGTCACCAGTTTGGACTTATCCTCTTCATCACCAACTTCATCATCATCCACATTTCGACCAGGAAAGAAAAAGCCCATCATTCTGTGGAAGAACTGGTGGGACAGCTGGATGGTGAGAGGCACCACATTTACCTAGGAGAGAAAGAGGTAAAAAAGCAGTTAAGTTCAGGTACTACCCTTGTCTTTTATTACTAACCAGTATGACAGTTTAGTTTTGAACTGCCCTTTGACCCTGGGTTCCCAAGGTACTGTTTACTAACCTCAAAGTGTTCCTTAACAGAGATACCCCCAACAGGTGGCCTAACTTTACTGAAGAGGCGGAGGGCTAGCTGTCTCCCAGACTGGCAGGAACTCTGGGGCCGCAGAACCACCTATAGCACAGAGCGAACAACAACTCTACAAACTGTCCTCTTTAAAACTCAACTTAAAAAGTAATCCACAAATCTTTTGTAGGAGAACTGAAGCAAAGGTCTTGCTAAGCTGGGCAAACATACCATCTCGGATCACATTGCTTCTTATACAAGGTTATGAAACGACCATCACAAATACCCTTTGCTCTGAAGCATACATAAGTGGGCTAGGAGTGGGGAAATAAGACTTGCCGAGTAGATGTGGGGATGTAAATCAGCAGAGTTCTTACCACGTACAAGGCCCTGCCTAAATCTCATCCGTCCCACCCCACAAAAAAAGACTTGCCTTATAGATAGCATTGGGGAGAAGGTTGTTCATAGTGAACCAGCCCAACTCCAGGAGATGTTCTGCTGTGTCATCAGACTTATTCACCTGTAAGACAGATTTTGTCCTGTTCATTATAAGCTAATCTAAGCCTCTTTTCTCTTTCCTCTGTAAGTCAGGATTCCCATAAAGCCCAGGCTAGCCTCAAACTGTGCCTGTGGGTGGCTTTGAACTCCTGACCCTCCTTCCCTACACATCTAGAATGCTGGGATTATACACATACACCATCACACCCTGCCAATACCTTTCAATCTCATATTGCAATCAACAATCCCTCCAATCCAGTGTTTCTTATGAGTAATACTTGCTAAGCTTGTTGTTATGATATTTAAATTTCTCATTCATTTTCAAACATCCCTTGTAATATTCTTTCCCCTTATAGGGTAACTGCAGAAACGCTGCCATTATCAGAATGGCAGCATTCCTACTCAATTTGGAAGATTACTTCACTCTGGGCCTGAGTTCTAAAAATAATTTTCTTAACAAAAAAGCATTTGATTATTCTTATCTACACACCTATTTCATTTATTATAGGCTGATGTGTCTCTAATTGTGACCATCATTAATAATCATACAATAAGCCCTTTTTTCCTCTATGGACTCTTGAGAGAGGTTATGCCTTAGACTCGGCTGCTGCTATGTGACTGTGCACCCCAATACCTTGCTGTAGAGGAACCTCTGTAGCTCCAGCTCAGCAATTCCCAGCTGTCCATCTTCCTCTGTCAGGCGCCAACGTGCCTGAGCAAAGTAAAACTCAGTGCGACGGACCACACTCACATCTTCCTGTTGTTTCCGCAGTTCCATTTTGTTGGCGCGCTGCAGTTGGAAATCCTTAAAACATCTATGTGTGAATAGGAGACCAAAGGAGTAAGGGAAGGGACGCAGAGCTGGAGAGCCCTATAATGCTGCAGGCTGAAAGCCCAGAGACCAACCTATTCTGGCTTAGCTAATGACTATTTTTTTTTTTTTGGTTTTTTCAAGACAGGGTCTCTGTGTGTAGCAGCCCTGGCTGTCCTGGACTTACTCTGTAGACCAGGCTAGCCTCGAACTCACAGAGATCCACCTGCCTCTGCCTCCCGAATGCTGGGATTAAAGACGTGTGGCCCCACGCCCACTGATGGATTGTTTCTGACACCCTGAGCTATATAGAACAGAAATCCTATCTTTTAGCTCGATAGCTTCTTAATAAAGTACTAAAGTACTATCTTCCCAGTAACTCCCATGATAATATCTTCAACTTTGTTCTTTACTGATCAGTTTGTAGTGTATTTGATGTGGCATTTTTCAACAACCCAATTTTGCAGCAGAACCTTTTCCAGCAGAAGCACTCCAGTGAAAATTCAAAGGAAGAGCTTTTCTGTTTTCACTCACCTCTTTGGCCAACCTAAGCAAGGTTTATTCAGGAAGATGTACCTATTGTTTACTCCTACAACAGTCTTTGAGAACGTGCACTAAGCCTAAAGACGGTCAGAATGTGGGCAAGAAAGAGAAACTAGCTCTCGACTGAGACTGGAAACACTTCTGGGTACCTAATAAGGATGTTGAGTTCTTCACTTTCCAGCTGCAAGTTGGCCTTTTCCTGGTTCAGCTGTAACTGAAATTTCTGGTTCAGGTCAAGCAAGTTCTCATTCTTGCTGTCATCCTGTAAAGACTAGAGAACCAGGAGAGAAGAGTTTAAGAGATCTTGTGTATCTATTGTAGGAGATCTGTCTGTCCTCATACTACCTGGCGTAACTACCTTCATAATAGAGTACATCTGCTTCTCCAGGTGCCGTATCTGGGCCACATGCTGCCGTACAGCCTCCTGCAGGTGCAATATGCTGCTGCGCTGCTCCTCAGGGTTGCTGGAGATCTCAAGCTGGAACCTGACGCGCTGCTTCTTCTCACTATGCTCCTAAAAGGAAAAAGTGTACTTTTCTGTTTTGTACAGCACTGTGAATAAAACCCACAGCTCCATACATGCTAAGTACATGCCTTATTAATGATACATCCCCAACCCCATGAATTAACTTTTTTTCTTTTTGGTTTTTCAAAACAGGCTAACAGAGCCCTGGCTGTCCTGACTCACTATGGCCTGGAACTCATAGGGATCCTCCTGCCTCTGTCTCCCCAGTTCTAGGATTAAAGTTGTGCGCCACCACAGCCAGCTGAATTAACATTTTTTAACAGGTTAAGTCTTATAGGAAAGTGAATTAGTGCTCTCTTCTGGAAAGCTGACCTTTACCAGTCATGATCAGTAACAAGAGTAAAGGGTAGGTCAGTACAAAAGATCTACAATGTGGATTTCATAAGTCAGGCCCACAAGGTAGAGATGGAGGCAAAATGTGTACTTACCATTCATTGTTAGAGATGTTTAGGTGACTGAGTAGAGAACTGGCTAGAACAAGCTCTACAGTCTTAGATACTTAAACCTAACAGTATAAATTCCAATAGCTGAACTAAGATGTACCAACCATAAGTCCCCTTTTCAGGGTGAGGTATTGCTCACCTTCCGCTTGGGCTCTACATGGAGCAGCAGGTTGTTGACAATGTCCAAAATCATAGCATACTGAGCTGGGTTGGTGGAAATTTCCAGTTCATGGTGGATGAGAGTAAAAGTATCCACAGCCCCTAGATAATTGTAAGCAGCTAAAGAAGAGGTTCAAGTTTCTCCCTAAACATTCAACCTCCTAACCCATATTTTTTTTGTTTTGTTTTGTTTTGGTTTTGGTTTTTCGAGACAGGGTTTCTCTGAACATCTCTGGCTGTCCTGGACTCGCTTTGTAGACCAGGCTGGCCTCGAACTCACAAAGATCCGCCTGCCTCTGCCTCCCAAGTGCTGGGATTAAAGGCGTGCGCCACCACCGCCCGGCTCCATATTTTTGTTTTGTTTTCTGAGACAGGGTTTTACTATGTGGCCCTGGCTGGCCTCCTGGATGGGGAGATTAAAGTTATGCACCACCATACCCAGCCTAACAAACATTTGGAACCATTCCTTTTGGTCAATCCAACAGAAAGGGAGTAAAGGACACCCAGAAACAGGAATATGCTTATTTCAGAATTGTTTTGTCCCAGTTTCCTCTAACAGTACAGGTTGTTCTGATGGCTGGACTTACAAAATGCAGAGAGCTAAATAAATGTTAGTTACTACTAGTATACAGGAATCCCTTTAATAACCCTATTGTGTTAAAACCACTAAGGAAATTACTTTCTCAAATCCCTAGTCTTCTCCAAAAACCTTTAAAGCCTGGATACCTTCCTGCTTTTTTAAGAGATCCTCCTTTTCCTGGTTCTCATGAACCTCAGGTGGCTTAATCTGAGTTGCTAGCTCTGGATCAATGTCATGGCTGTAGCTAATATAGTACATCCTACAGTTACAACGAGAAATGATCCGCTGGACTTGCTGGGCTTGCTGGGCTTCAGCTGGTTGGTTCCAATCTGGGAAGAAGTGAAAAAGAGGTGAAAGATCCTCCATAAAAGGTATGGTGAGACAAAAAAAAAAAAAAAAAAAAAAAAAAGAGAAAAAAACCGGGCAGTGGTGGCGCACGCCTTTAATCCCAGCACTTGGGAGGCAGAGGCAGGCGGATCTTTGCAAGTTCGAGGCCAGCCTGGTCTACAAAGTGAGTCCAGGACAGCCAGGGCTACACAGAGAAACCCTGTCTCGAAAAACCAAAAAAAAAAAAAAAAGGTATGGTGAGAGCTCCCACCTGTACAATATATCTAAGGAATTCAAGAGATGTTGCTTTCAGTCTAGAGTAGCAAAAAAAAAAAAAATACTACTTCAATATACTCTGATGTTAATAAGAATAGATAAATTGGGGCTAGAGAGATGGCTCAATGGTTGTGAGCACTGGCTGCTCTTCCAGAGGACCTGGGTTCAATCTTCAGCACTCATATGGCAGCTCACAACCTCCAGTTTCAAAGGATCTGACACCCTTACACAGACATATATACAAGCAAAACACCAATGCACATAAATAAAAATAAGTGATTGGAAAGATAGCTCAGCGGTTAAGAGCACTGACTGCTCTTCGAGAGGACACGGGTTCAAATCCCAGCACTCGGGTGTGGTGGCACACTTACATCCTTAATCAAGGTCAACCTGGTTTACAGAATGAGTCCAGGACAGCTAGAGATACACAAGAGAAACCCTGTCTCAAAATAAAATAAAATAAATAAGTAAAAAAAAAAATTGGGGCTAGTTCTAGAACAGCTTGGTTTACACAAAAGTGAGTTCCAGGATAGCCAGGGCTATATAATGAGACTGCCTCAGACAGAAAGATAGACAGGTTAGATAGATAGATAGATGACGGGTGGGGGTGGGGTGGGTGAGGCTGGGCGTGCAACTCAAAGGTACAGCAAATGTCTGACATGTAAGAAACCCCGAATTTGATGCCTAGTACTATCAAAAATTAAATAAAAACCAAATGGTGGCTTATGCCTATGGCCATGAGTTTGAGGACAGCCTGGCCTATACAGACTAAGACAGCTTCAGAAACCAAAAGAAAGGAAAAAACTGCAGAATGTAGATTAGGTAAGTAAAGGAGGCCCCTATCGGATGTACATTTACTCTGGAGAGGGAGAGCGCTGACCTGTGGTTGTGGTGACCATGCCTCCCACTGCCTGCCCACTTTCCATCAGCTCCTGAACAGAGTCCAGACTGCGCTCCCGGTGCTCCTCAATATTCTTCACCTGAAAACAGATTGAGGGACCTTTAGCTCCTGGGAAAAGGTGGCTTTTTCTAACACCACCATAGATGGTCATGTTTCAATCTAACACCACCATAGATGGTCATGTTTCAATCTAACACCACCATAGATGGTCATGTTTCAAACAGAGTCATGTGAGGCAAAACAGTGCATCAATCAATGACAGACTGCAGGCACAATGGCAATGCCATCCTGTGACCTCAACAAGAGGCTGTGAGGCAGGAGTATCACCACAGATGTGAGGGCAGCCTGACTACAGTGAGGTCCAGGACAGTCTGGAATATAGTTGAGACACGCAGAAACAAAACAAAAGGTTGTAGCACCCAATGACAGTGTGGTCATCTTAGTTCGTGTAAAGACACTCTATGGTGTTTACATAAAAAAACAAAACAAAACAAAAAAAAACCTAACTTTTTTTGTTTTTTAAAGTTCTGACCTCCTTGCTTCTCTCAAGTGCTGTGGTTATAAACCTGAGCCTTGATGCCTGGCTGTTACGTTTTTTGTGTTTTGCCGTTTTATATCTTCAAACAACTACTCTGAACCCAGGCATGGTAGCTCACACATGTAATCCCAGTAGTTGGGACCAGAGGAAGACAGACCTCTGGGCTTCCTGGATTTTAAGGCCAGCCTATCAAGTGCTAAGTAGCTAATACTATACACAGTGAGACCTCAAAAAATACAGCCAGGAACCATTGAGACAGCTCGGTAGGTAAAATGCTTGCTGAGCGAGTCTGATAACCTGAATTCAATCCTGAACTCAAATAAAAGGGGAGAAGGATGGGAAAAGGATGGGCCTGGAGGGATAGATAGCTCAGCAGTTAAGAGCATTTGTTGTTCTATCAGAAGAGCAGGGTTTGGTTTCTAGCGCCACCATCAGGTCATTCTAGTTCTAGGAACTCAACACCCTCTTGTGTCTGTGGGCACCATGCAGTGTATATATAGACATTTAGGCACTCACATACACACAAAATATGGGAGAACTGACTCCACAAACTTGTCTTCTGACCTCTAAAATCACAAAGATCTCTCACACATACAGTAATAGGACCTAGTTCAAATCCCCAGCATCAATGTAAAAACTCAGGGATGGACACACATGCCTGTGATCCCAGTTCTGTGGAGGGTGAAGAGAGAAAGACTGTTGAGGCTTGGTGGACCCCAGCCTAGTTCCAGGTTCAATGAAAGACCCTGGCTCAAGGGAATAAGGCACAGCATGAAAGAACAAGACACCTCATGGACTCTCCTCTAGCCTCTCTGCATGCATAAGCACATTCCTGCACACACATACATCACATGCTCACTCATACACCTACTTAAGAGAGAATCAGGGTAAATAACAGAATATGTGGCATAAAAGATCAAAGTGGTAAGGTCAAGACTTTATTCAGGACTGTAGAGATGGCACAGTGGTTAAGAGCACCCAATGGCTGCTCTTCTAGAAGATGAAGGCTCCATTCCCAGCATCAACAGAGCAGCTAACAATTTTCTGTAACTCCTGTGTCAGGAGATCAAACACCCTCTTCTGACCTCTGCAGGCACCAAGCACACACCCAATGCAAAGACATACATGCAGGCAAAACACTCATACACATTAAAAAAAAAGATTAAGGCTTCAGGGGCTAGAGATGGCTCAGCAGTTAGGAGCACTTGCTGTTCTTGCAAAAGACCCAGGTTCAGTTCTCAGCACCTGTAATTCCAGTTCCAGACCTGACACCCTCTTCTGATCTTTGAGCGTACCCATACATACATGGCAGACCCACAAATACATAAAAAACATGACTATATATATATATATATTTTTTTTTAACTTTTTTATAAGAGACCTGGGCTTCAGATGCCAAATCTACTGAATCACAAAGTCACATGGAAATGAAAAAATTATCATATTCTAACTCCAAGGATCTTCACTTTAATGGTAATGCAACTTAGGAAGAAAAAAATCCTTCAATTATAAAAGATAGAATGCCTAAACATGGTAGGCCCAGAAAATTCTGTTCACTGTCCTGTAGAAAAAAAAATATGGCTAATTAAATTGTTTACCCAGTATTTATATTATCTTTAATTGTTTAGGCGGTGTAAATCCTTAACCCGCCATTATAAATGAATACACACAGACACCAGGTGGATCTTAACAAGCCTAGGCCTGGGTTGTGCAATCCTAGCCCATCTTAGCTAGTTTATGATTTTATTACCCAAATATAACCCCATATATACATACGTCCCTTTGGACTATTATTCTCCATGCTAAGCCGATGTTCCAGGCCACATAGAAGGATCTTCTTTAATCTACCCCATGGCATGTTTTCCTTGTTTACTCCTGGCTTCTTCTCTGGCAACCTTCCTCTTCCCAAGATGCTCTGTCTCTCTCTAAAAAGCCCTTGAACCTTAGTCCTGCCTCCCTCTGTCTTTGCCCAATCTCAGGGCCTCACCATTGATTTAACCAATCAGAGTTGATTAAGTAACCGACAGCAAACAGGAACAATTAACATTTAGAATGCTTAACATCACCCCATCACCGTCTCATGGATAATTGTTGCTCCTACATCTCCATTTCTTTTGGTGGTTGTGGGGATCAAACCCAGGGCCTTGTGCCCTTTAGCCAAGTGTTACCGCTGAGGCAGAACTCCAGCTAAGGCACCTGAATGAACACTGTTGGCCGACCTCTGTGTTACTTACTAACAACCTGGTCTTATTTGGTTCGACATCTGTGTGTGTTTGTTTGTTTGTTTTTGAGACAGGGCTTATGTAGCTCTGGCTGTTCTACAACTTGCTCTGTAGACCTTGAATTCAAAGATCCCCTGCCTCTGCCCCCAAGTGCTGGGATTAAAGGTGTGCGCCACCACTACCCAGTTTGCCTTGACATTTAATCTAAATGTTCATTTGTGTCTGGCATCATTACACGTGAGGTTGGTGCTTTGGTCCTTTGCAAAAGTGCTGGTCAGGGCCATGGAGATCAGCACAAGGTGTAACTGCATTGGTCATTCATGTCTGTTATTTTGGTTCTTATCAGACGTAGCTAAACATTGTAACAGAGTGCAGTATAGTGTGGACACTCACTGCCTGTCAAATATATAAATGATCATGTATAACACTAGCCAGATTTACCTCATGACCATCAACCCTCCAGTAAGTCTGAGGGCATATCCTAGAAATTACAGTTTACATTTTCTACTGTGGCTGGGGGGGGGGGTGCGGTACACACCTTTAATCCCAGTACTTGGGAGGTAGAGGCAGGCTAATTAAAGGACAGCGGGGTCTACAGAGTGAGTTCCAGGATATCCAGGGCTACACAGAGAAACCCTGTCTTGAAAAACCAAAAAGAAAAAAAATCTGTACCTTTTGAAACAATCATCTTTATGAAAGGCCATAAAAAGACTTAGTTAGCCATGAGGCACATGTTCCCCACACTACAGATGCTAAAGGTAAAAAGATCTCAAATTCCTAGCTACCTGGGCTACTACATAGCAAGAGTTGTCTCAAACCAAACAAAATTCTCAGACTCACTGTCTATTTTCTTAGTTGTCTGCTCATGTGGCATTTATTGAGGGACTACAAATTTAAAAAGAAAGAAGTCCCTATGCATTTACTCAGTGCTGGTAAATAAAGCAGTACTGTGTGGAAAGAAGCACACAGGCTTCCCAGTCGCTGTCAGTAGCTGCCTTTCTACTAAGCAGAAGGTAGGCAGTATGAAGCATCTCCCAGCGGTTCCAGCTGAAGGGACTAACTACAGACACCTAGAGATCCAATGGCCTTCCCATCCACGCTGACTAACCTCCAGCCACAGCTGTCGGCCATCCTGTTCAGCAGGACTGCTTTCAGTGGTGGCAAAATACTGCATCCCATCCAACAGGCAAGTCCAGGAAGTCTTTTGTTTCAGTGTGTCACTGTACCACGCTGGATGGTGTTGGCACTGCAGCAACTGGGCTTTGGCAGCTGACACAATGACACAGCCTTCTGTCTCTGCTCCACGAAGAACCATCTGTGGCAAAGAGAAATGCAGAGTTTTAGACATGAGGGAGACTGAGAAGGGTCTTCAGATCACTGTTAACTCTGGCTTAGAATGAGTTTTACTTAGGATGCCTGTAGAAAGGCACAAATTTGAGCTCTAGTTCTAACCATTCTTTAGTTCTATTTGGAGAAGCACTATTTGGTGATACACACCCATAACTTCAGCATTCAAGAGACCGAAGCAAGACACTCAAGTTTGAAGCCACAGTGGGAACCCCTTCCTCAGTTTTTTTTTTTCTTTTTTTTGGAGACAGGGTCTTACTACATTGTCTTCAAATTCAGAGATCCACCTGTCTCTGCCATCTAAGTGCCGGGACTAAAAGTATATGCCACCACAACCAGCTTGTGGAACCCTATCTTTAAAAAGATTTTTTGACCAGGTGTGGTGGCATACGCCTTTAATCCCAGCACTCGGGAGGCAGAGGGAGGCGGATCTCTGTGAGTTGAAGGCTAGCCCGGTCTACAAAATGAGTCCAGGACAGTCAAGGATACACAGAAAAACCCTGTCTCGAAAAACCTAAAAAAAAAAATAATTAATTAAAAAAATTTTTTTTAATTAGAGGAAAGTAAACATTATGGTTGGGATATATCCTGGCCATATAGAGAAAAGGTACCTGGCAGTTAACCAGCTCAATGAGGCAGTTTCGGTTGTATATGTCATCCGTCTGGCAGGCAGCAATGCCACACAATTGGTCACTCATTCCCGACTCCTCTTCTGTGAATACTACAAACCTATCTGTCTCTTCAATCAGTTTCTGCAACATGTAAGCACCTGGCAAGGAAATAAGACGTGGAGAAAGGTAACCGTCTCAAAGGGAAAGAGAACACATCCAGGGTCACACTGATCTTCCATTAGTTCCTGTCTATATAAAGACTGAAATAAATCTTCAATCTGGAACACTGGTCCAGTTCACTCTACCCCACCCTTGACCCAAAAGGATAAAATAAAAACTATTTGGAGCCGGGCGGTGGTGGCGCACGCCTTTAATCCCAGCACTTGGGAGGTAGAGGCAGGCGGATCTTTGTGAGTTAGAGGCCAGCCTGGTCTACAAAGCGAGTCCAGGACAGCCAGAGATATTCAGAGAAACCCTGTCTTGAAAAACCAAAAAAAAAAAAAAAAAAAACTATTTGGTTCTCCCCTTAATATTAATAAAGTAAAAGATTTCCAATAGAAAAAAAAAAAACAGTTTAAATGACACTATTTTTTTTCCTAAGGCTCCCATCATGACAGTGGTAGGAACTGAACCCAGGTCCTCTGTAGAGCAGTCAGTGCTCTAAACTGCTCAGCCATCTTCCTTTTCTCTTCACATACTACTTGTTTGTGATGATTCCTTTTCCACTCCCTTGTTAGCAATGGCACCATATTCTAGCTTTGCTACTTCTCGAAGGTCTTAGAAGTACCTCCTGAGACCTTCTGCATGTCTCCTCCTTTCTCTTAGTAAGTTTGTCTAAAAAAGTACTATGGTTAGGAGCAGTGCCAGAATTAGACTAGTCTGTCTGTGGTCAAGATGCTACCTCTAGCACCCATTCAACTGTGACTTTGGGCAGTTTGCTTTATACGCTTTATGACTCACTTATCTGAAAAATAACAGCAACTATCACATAAGGTTCTTGGGATAATTTAGTGAAATACATAACGATATTTTTGCAGGTTATCTACCATGATAACGCTACCATCTTGGCATTAAGTTTTAGCTCTGTGAAGAAATGTCTGAAACTCTTCTCTCTAGTGTAAAGCTAGACTCAGTTCTAGATGTAGCCCTACTTAGAAATCCTACCACTGCCACAGGTTCAGCATGTCAAAAATCTCTTCAGCCTATGGCTCTTCTATTTCTGATACTACTGTTAACAATAAACTAGCAAGTCACCAGACACAAAACTTTAGGCATTGGGGGCTGGAGAGATGACTCAGCAGTTAAGAGCACTGACTGCTCTTCCAAAGGACCCTGGTTCAAATCCCAGCACCCACATGGCAGTGCACACCTGTCTGTAATTGCCGGGCGTGGTGGTGCACGCCTTTAATCCCAGCACTCAGGAGGCAGAGGCAGGTGGATCTCTGTGAGTTCAAGGCCAGACTGGTCTACAAAATGAGTCCAGGACAGCCAGGGCTACATAGAGAAACCCTGTCTCAAAAAACAAAAAAACTTTAGGCATCATCATCCTCCCTCACTTTAAAAATTTTTATTTTAAGTGTATGGTTGTGTGTGTGTGTGTGTGTGTGTGTGTGTGT
>CAJQZJ010001558.1:18072338-18094884 GCA_907164525.1 Lophiomys imhausi
ACGCCTTTAATCCCAGCACTTGGGAGGCAGAGGCAGGCAGATCTTTGTGAGTTCGAGGCCAGCCTGGTCTACAAAGCAAGTCCAGGACAGCTAGAGCTGTTATACAGAGAAACCCTGTCTCGAAAAACCTAAAAAGAAAAGACAAAACAAAACAAAAAAACAGAAAGAACCTGCTGGGTGGTGGTTGCGCACGCCTTTAATCCCAGCACTTGGGAGGCAGAGACAGGCAGATCTCTTTGAGTTCGAGGTCAGCCTGGTCTACAAAGTGAGTCCAGGACAGCCAGGGATACACAGAAAAACCCTGTCTCTGGAAAAAAAAAAAAAAAAAGAAAGAAACCCTACATAGATCTCATTCTATGGAACACATCAAGATAAGTTTTTTCCATCTGTGACTTTTTTAATACTTGCCTTCAATAGTCACCAAGACATAGCACAAAGCCTGTCATTCAAGCCCTTTCTAACATTTCATGCATCTAACATAGAAACTTCTCAGATAATCAGCTTTCTTAATGAAAGGAAGCCAACTGGATCAGCATAATCTGCTGAGTTTACACACTATCCACTTCGGCAGATTTCCTGTTCTACTTACCAACCAGGGCAGAAAGAGTGAACAGGTTCATGTCTTCCACCTTCAAGTCCACCTTCCACAGTAAGGTCATAGATTCCCCAAGTGAAGATTTCCTAGAGACAGCTGACTTTTCAGATTGTGGAATCACCAAGGATAGGATTCGAGACAGACACTGGGCACAGATGTCTGATATTTCTACCTGAAGTCCTCGAATAGTACAGTCAAGAAAAAGAGTATTGGATTGGGTGCTGGACAAGCCCAGGGGCTGGTTATAGCTACCCTAGAAAAGAAAGGAAACCTAGTGGAACCAGCCAGATGCAAAGTTAGAACACCCCACTGCATCACCCACACCAAGAGCACACTCAATGCTCAAGGCATGTTGGGTAGGGAGTTCTGTGGGCCCTAATCACCACATAGCACCCACCTACCTGCAGAGTGAAGGAGTCCAGGACAAGTGCTTCACCCCAAACATGCATATTAGGCGGATGTGGTGCCCGCTGAATATGGGAGTCACTGCCCACTCGCCAACAGAGGTGATCCACAGTTAGCACAGCCCGCTGATGGATACTTTGTGGCCGCAGGTGCTGGTAATCTGCAACAGGTGGTAAAGAGGTGGTCTATGAAGCTGCTGTGGTGATGAAACAGGCAAAGCTACAACCAAAGGGCAAATCCTGTTCTCTCCCCGCCTGACCTTACCTAGGGAGACGGAATTGAACCCCAGAGCAAAAGGGGGTGTATCTCCAAGCTGAATGGAAATGCTGACATTGGAGACTGAGGTGCTGAAGATAACAGGAGCCAGGATCTGAGGGAAGGGTCTACACAGGGACAAGAGGGACATCACTGTAACAGCAGCTTCCTGTCAGGGAAGAGAGTCCTCAAAGTTGCTGACAATTTAGTTTTGTTGTGAATCTGAGGAGTGGCAACAGCTAGAAAGAAAAAGGCTACATTTTCAGATTGTTGTTCCTCCCAATAATAATCTGAAGGAATCCCGGAAAGATATGAAGTAAAACAAAATTTACACATCTGCAGCCAAATATAATCAATGTCAGCAACATCGCATGATTCACCCTAATAACAAGAAGCCTCATGTACAAATCACTTTCTCTGTGCAGAATGCAAATATTACACAAACAAAAATGGTTCTGCATATCTGACACCACACCTTATAAGCCAAAGCAGGTGAGACACTGTTTCTCACTTCATTTCAAGAAATGTTTGTCTTATATAAATACGGCACTATGTTGGGCACTGAGAATGAAAACGACATCCTCGGGGCTGGAGAGGTGGCTCAGTGGTTAAGAGCACTGACTGCTCTTCCAGAGGACCCGGCTTTATTCCCAGCACGTGGGAGGCAGAGGCAGGCGGATCTTTGCTAGTTCGAGGCCAGCCTGGTCTACAAAGTGAGTTCAGGATAGCCAGGGTTACACAGAGAAACCCTGTCGTGAAAAACCAAAACCAAAACCAAACCAAACCAAAAACAGAGGACCCAGGTTCAATTTCCAGCACCCACAACACAGTTCATTGTCTGTAACTCTAAGATCTGATACCCTCACACTGACATGCATATAGGCAAAACACCAATGCATATAAAATAAAAATAAATTTTATATATATATATATATATATATATATATATATATATATATATATATAAAGATAACATCCTCGTACCAACAAAGGGTATAATCTAACAGGGAAAATATATAAAACAGGTTTGTTTCTGAAACTAAGATCTAGGGAACTCAGACAATCAAATATATATTTAACACAAAATATCATTTTGGATAAATATACCTGATAAGATGGTGACTTAAAACTCACCTTTTTTTCCTTTGTTTAACATCAGGTAAACTAGCTCCTTGGGTCTCCAATGCTAGCATAAGTAGCCAGTGAGAGAATTCCTGGTGTCGGTAATGAATGATACAAGTGTTCAAAACAAGAGAGGCTGAGAGGTCAATGGTGGTTACCTGGAAATGAGAACACCCCAAGTGTGGGTTTACTCCCAGAACTCATCATGCAACAGTTTAGAGACAGAGAAAGAGTCTTGGCAGCACACCTGTACATTAGCCTTGAGGGAGTTGAGGCAGACAATCCGTTGGCGACTCTGGGACAGCAATAACCCATCTGTAAGAAGCCAAAGAGCAGATGAGGAGAGACACAAGGTAAAACTAGGAGATGGGCAAGTGCAGGCAAGAAGATGAATAAACTTATCAACACTGTGAGTTAGGGTTTTCTCGTTACATTCTCTCCTTCATTAGGGTTTTCTCGTTACATTCTCTCCTTCCCTACCTCAGTTACAGTGATATCAAATCAGGGAACATGTAGGGCACTAACACAGAATGCCTGGTCCTCCCTTCTCTTAGTACCAGTAACCCCACCCATGAACCTTCTAACAGGAGTTCAGCGCTCATCTGTGCCACATCATAGTTAGCTGTGAAGCTTCGAAGGGGCAGTTGATCCTCATCACGGTGGTACAGGAAATGCAGTAGCTTCAGAGTCCAAGTCAGGTGCCTGAAGCAAGACAGTCTACATCAGAAAGACCTGGAATGCCACTCCTCATTCCTCTCCACAGATAAACTTAGTGAAGAAACTAAGACTAATTATGGAGCTCTAGCAGACACATTATTACTCCCACAGTTGCTCTGTGGAGTAGACTCACCTTTTCTGACTGTTCATAGACAACACCACACTTGTGTTCTCCATCTTCACCTTGACTTGGTCTGGCAGCTGCTGGAGGAGGTAGAGGCCAGGCAGAGTTGGTTCAGCAAAGTTCTCTGTCAAATCTGTAAATACGAATGAACACTATATACTGATCCTTAACATCCTCAAGCCTCCCAGGCCTGCCCTCTTTAGACTAATCCTCACACATAAAGGAAGCTAAAAAGCTAAAAAGCTAAGCAAATGCCTAAGAGAGCACAAGGCCAATAACATCGCAGAACCAGGTCCCTGAGGTACTTCCTTCTCCAGACTCCAAAGGCATAAACAGTATGGTGAATAGTTAGGTATAATGGAGAGAATATGGATTTGAGTGTCAAATAGTTTACACTCATTTTCACTAACTATAAGACCTCAGCCAAGTTAGTTAGAACAGCTAACTATTCTAGACTCTTTTCCTTATTTGTAAAATGAAGACAGTATAGTGAAAAGATGCATAAAACACACAGTGCAGGTCTAACAGAAGTAACCACTGAATGTTAGTTCTCTGACTCAGAACAAGGAAATGACTCTTTCCCCTATCTACGTAGTCAAAGGTCACGGTGTCTAATGACTCACACTTGAAAAGTGCTGAAACTACTGGTTTTTCTACTTCGAAAACAGTCTCTGAGAATAAGGGTAGACAGAAGCTCAAAAACTGAGGCTTTACCTGAACAAGGGACAGACTTGGACATCTGGCCTGGGGCCTGACACAACAGTTGACTGTGGAAAAGACCCTCATGTAGCTCAGCATGGAGTGTCCACACATCCACAGTAATAGCCTTCAGATTCCAACTGCTAATGCCCACCTGTAGGCTCAGGTCCAGGGTCAGTGAGAGCTCTACTAGGCATGTGTCCTCCTGTTTAGAGAATTTTAAGGTTTTAGGTTAAATTGTAATGGTCTGGAACCAGTGTGATGGTACATACCTATAATCCTAATACTCAGACTAAGACAGAAGGCCCACCGTGAGTTCAAAACCAGCCTGGGCTACATACCAAGCCAGCCATAGCTATACATGACAAAACAGTCTCCCTCAAAACAAACAGAGTTACAACGGTTAGGAATACTAGCTGGGCACTTTCTTGAAAAAACAAAACAAATCCTTAAAGGCACAGAACCTAGAATACAAGCTCCCTAAGCTCCTTCAGAGCTATGCTCAGGAAGAAATGAACTATCAGAACAACCACGACATACTCACCAGCTGACCACTCTTCAGAACTTTGCTACTGATCTTTGATAGGTTCATTTTACAGATGAGACTGGGAAAGAAAAATAAATAATAAAAGCATTTAATCTGGGGGTGCTGGCACACCTCTTTAATCCCAGCACTCAGGAAGCAAAGGCAGGCAGGTTTCTGTGCATTCACTGACATCCTGATCTACACAGAGAGTTCTATGACACCCAAGTCTGTATAGTGAGACCGTTTCAAAAGCAAAACAAAACAAAAACTCTTGACCCCTTTCCTCACTACTTATCTCTAATTAACCTGTTGGCTAGAAAGGACACAGCAAGCAGAATATCCAATCTTGGCTCCTCCTCAAGATTGCACAGAACAAGACCTGACACCTAGATAAGAAGGCTTCAACATTCAATTTCCCTAAAGCAACTCCAAACAGAGATACTATACCAGACCTTCTTCTACCTACCACTTACCCCTTCCCATCACTGTCCAAAAGAAATCTGCTTCTACTGATCTGGATATGCCACAAGGACTCAGAGGTGGCCACCTTAAGAACCATGATGTTTATGGCATCTACATGAATGGAGAATAGCTGAAGGAAAAATAAGGACAAGCAATAATTAATATAAAGGCATCGCCCTTCCTTTCCAGCTGAGAAAGGAAGATCTTAGCTTTTATCACCCGAGACAATAAAAAAATCCACCCCTGGTCTAAAGCTAACCTACTATCCTTGAAATACAGAATAGGACAAGTGGGGCCAGAGACATGGCTCACTGAGTAAGAGCACTGGCTGCTCTTCCTGAGACCTCGGTTCAATTCCCAGCACCCACACGGCAGCTCACAACTGTTTGTAACTCCAACTCCAGGGGACCCAACACTCAGTCACTGCACTATGTGAGCGCGCACACACACACACACAAAATATATATATATATATATATATATAAATGTTTAATTTTTAAAAAGAACAGTAGTGCCCAGCGGTGGTGGTGATGTCACATGACTTTAATGCCAGCACTCAGGAGGCAGAGGCAGGTGAATCTTTGAGTTCAAGACCAGCCTGGTCTACAGCCAGGACAGCCAGGGCTACACAGAGAAACCCTATTTCAAAACAAAACCAAAAACAAAACAAAAAAAAAAGAATAGTAGTAGTCTTACTTGGCAGAAAATCTTCAACAAGGATGGACTAAGGGACAGCTCCTTTTGCTCCACCTCCGTGTTTGGAGAGAATGGGGCAGACAGGCTAGAAACCTTCTGTAGGTCTGTCCTGATGCGTACTTCTCCAAAGCACAATGCAACATAGTGTCTGCCCGAAGAGAAGCTTCATTATCACCGGGTGCGTCCCTCCCAGAGCGGTGCACCCCTTCCAGAGCGGTCTCCTTCCTCCCTCACATTCTCTTTCCCAGCCCCTTCATAGCTCAAACAACAGAGGGAGTTGTTTTCAGCACATCTCACAAAACAGCACTTGGACGAACAGGAGATTCCAGCTAGAACACCCCAACACCCCTCCCACCTTGACTAAAATGTCTCTGTAGAAGAATTTCAGTGTTAAAACTCAACCTTAAAACATTGCCCAAGGGCAGTGAGGATATACAGTACTCACGGCAGATCATGGCTAAGGAGTTTGCTAGAAATCCACAAGTTGTCAATTTCCTAGAAGATATAGAAGAAAGCTGTGTACTTTGGTTGGTTGGAAGGCAATGACCAGCAGCTTTATGAACCAGAAAAGGTCCTGACTGGGTCTCAGGAGAAGGAAGTTCTATTGGCCCTCCCACTAAAGGTACCCAGTCCTCTTTTACTGGTGTCTCTGACCAGCACTGGGTATCTTTGCCCCTCGTGACAATGTTAGTTGAATTTGCTTAGTAGTTCTCTATTTATGGATATGTTGCCGCCCTATTTCCCCTCTTAAATTAGAACAGTAAGTTTGCTGTTTCCTGTTATTTTTCTCCTGTTTCTTCTATATCTTTCTTCCATACCCTGGATACTCTGTGCTTTTATTTATTACTAGATACTAAATAGGACCCAGCATATTCCAGACTTTCCCACTAAACCACTACTCATTTTAATTTTGACAAGCCCTCACTAAGTTGCCCAGGCAGGCCTTGATTTTATAATCCTCTTGCCACAGCCTCTTGAGTAGCAAGGATTACAGGTGTATATTACCAGGTCTAGTTAACCACGTTAAACAATGTCCATCAATTGCAGGGTCCTCCAAGTAGCTCCTAAGATCCTCTTGACAAAGAAATGATGATAGTCGAATTAACTAGGAAAGGTACCCATGAAGCTTTGAAATTTAACTAAATCAACCAATTGCCCCCCCAACAACACTCTCTCACACTCTCACTCTCTCTTTCTCTCTAGGTGATTCCTGGAACTCACCACCGTCTGCTGGTGCTGCTGAAACTTAAGACTGACATTTTGGATCCAAAAAAATCGGAAGGAGCCAATCTTTAGCTCTGCCTGCAACTTCCGCTGACACCACCTGGTGGCCAACCGGACCACAAGCCACCTGCATAAAAATCGGTTGAATTATAAGACCCTCTCCCCTATTTGGTTCAAGAAAGACCTTGCAATGTGTGGTATCCTGAAGCTGGATTTTTTTTCTTGGGAACTTCCAAATTTTCTTAAAGCACTTCTCTGTCACACACATTTAGGCACAATAATCAGAACCACGGGCCCCTAAATTCAAACAAAACCAGATAAACTAAACTGATCCTCTAAGAGAGGTGAAAAAAAAGAAAGCAATTCTCAAATATTTAGGAACCCAAAGTAAAAGGAGATCAAAGTGAAGGCAGCCGTGTTAAATATGTCATCGAACACTCCCTAGAGGGTCCCTGTCGGCCTCCCCACCCTGCAGACATTTGCTAGGAGACAGAGGTCACACTCGGGACGGCTCAAACACCACTCTGCCCTAGACAGCCAGTCCTCCTGACCTCTCCCCAGGGCGGGGCTGCAGGTGTCCTTCGCAATCCGGGAAGAGGACACTGGGGCGAATGGAGCAGGAATGGGAGACCACCGAGGGAGGCCCCTTCCGCACACACATACTCAGTTCCTGCACTCTGCATTGCCTCGGGCCCTGCCCGATGCTCCAGCAACCCCGCATCCCCTACCCTCACCTCAGCCCCACTTGGGCCCCGCCCCGCTTGGGCCCCCTCCCGCTCCCATCCCCTCCCGCCTACGGAGCCGGATCAGCCCGCGCCTCCTCCAGATCCTCTCCCTCGTCCTCCCACCGTGGTGCCCGGAAGCCCCTCACCGGCCTAGGAAAAGTGCGCTAAGCGCGACCAGCAGCAAAACCAACAGCGCGGAGAGAAAAAGAGGCATTTAGGTCCGGGTCCGGCCCGGCCTGGCCCCGACCTCCGCCATGCCGGGCCGGGACGCCGGAACCGCACAGCGCCGCGGCGGGCCTCGGCCACGCACGCTCACGCAGGGCGAGGAAGAGTTGGTGTGCGCGCGCGCCTCGGCCTCAGCGGCTCGCAGATCAGGCTGCAGTCTCCCTCCGCGCCCCGCCTCGCCCTGCCCCGCCCTGCGCGCAAGCGCCCAGGGCCGACCAGTGGCTGGCGCGGAGTGGAGGCGTGGGCCGGGAGGGGTTGGGCGGGGCGGACCGCGGACCCAGGGCGCTCCGGGCTGGCGCAGGGGGCGGGGTTGGGAGTAAGCACTGGCTCTCGGGGCGGTGACCTGCGTGGTTCATTTCCGCCTTGTGGAGTTCCACTTCCAAAACGTATTCCCTAAGGCAGTTTAGAGCCCGCCTAGCTCCTTAGAGCCTGTTATGGGGAGCCGGCTAAAGTTATGTGTCCCTAGGTCGGACGTGATCCTGTCTGCAAAAGATTGAAGAGGAAAACAACAGGTAATTGAAAGACCTCAGATATCCCCTCATCCCACAAGGAAACCTTTACTGTCTGAATACTGTTCTGGACGGTATCTTTTAACATGCTGCGCGTACGTGAAGAGCCGTTCTGTACAATTTATTTAAGTTTTAGGTTTGTGCGATGTGTATAGCACCACCAAGAATTGGACCTGGGACAGGGTGGAAGATAGCAAAAGTAGTGTATATTTGAAGCAAATTTAATTACATGAAATAAGAGAATTCAAGGTCAAATCAGGTCAGAATGAATTTTGCTATCTTAGGTGTGTTCTGATTGTTCTCATGAGTCAGTGTCTGATAATGACGTACTAATACAGTACAAGATTAAGAAATCTGGATGGTTCCAAAGTATTTTGGAGTATTTTGTGTTCTTGGCTCCCAGAGGGTCCTAATCTCCATAGGATTCTTCCAGATTTTACTCAGAATTTCTCTGTTGGCCCCTTCAGATAACAACTTCAGGGCCTGTGAGATAGCTCTGGCAGGTGTGAGGACTGGAGTTTCATCCCCAAAACCCATGTGGGAAAAAAGCCCATGGGAGAGAAAGCACTAACTCCCACAAATTGTCCTCTGACCTACACATACCTGTTCATCTTCCATTCAAGTGTGGTTTCTCAATGCTCAGGGATGGTCCAAAAACTCAGCCCAAGTTAAGGAGAGGTGCATCACAACACCTCTCTACTCAAATTCATCTTTTGCGGGGGTGGGGGGTGGGGGTGTCTCTGTAAACACCAGGGCTGGCAGTGTAACATTCAAAATCCGGCTCAACATGACTCAGCTAGTATTGGTACAAACTTCTGGAGTCTGCAGTCTGACATTGCAGTTTATTTTAGGCATATTTAAGCACAGCTTAATTTTGGAAAAAAATTTTCTGATAATTAACTCAATCCCATGTGTGCAACAAACTTAAGCTCTTTACAAAGTACATATGGCCTCTTATGTAAAGATGGGTTCTATTGACTAAAACAATGTTCAGTACAAGGATCTAGGAAGAATAACTGAGATAAACATAAAAGTCTGTGGGAGTCAGAAGTGGCCTGGCCCTACAAATAGCACGAGGTTGTTGTAAAGTACATGTGATGGGTTCTATTGACTGAGAATGCTCACGATAAAGGTCTAGGGAAGAAGAGTCTGAGATAAACATAGTAGTCTGGGGGATTCAGGGGTGGCCTGGCCCTTACAGGTAGCACAGGTCACTGGGCTATTAACTACACTCATTTCCAGCCTTCTGGGTACACTCTCCTCTGTTAAGGAGACAACTCTGCATGTTTAAACACTCCTGGTCCCCCGCCCCAGTGCCTATCTATGAGCACAAGGACCCCATTATTTTTGAGAAAGGGTCTCTATGCCATTCAAACTGGCCTGGAACTCATAATCCTCCAGTCTCAGTCACCTAAGTACTAGTATTACCTCACAAATAGCAGATTAATTTCTCCTAGCAAGAAGTCACTCCAAGCACTTAGAGATTAATGAAGGAAATCCCCCTTAATAATAGCTGGATCACCAGCCTTTACAGTGTATACAGGTTTGAGCTAGAACACTGCATCTTTACATGTGTTTTCATCTATAAATCTCTTTTAGTTTCCAGACTCTGAGCAATGAAACATGTTTACAGAGACAGAAACTGCAAATTTGGTTGTTTTAGAGAAATAGGGAGATTTAAAGATTTACAATTTAAAGATATTGTCGCTGAGCATGACGGTGCACGGCTTTAAACTCAGGAGGCAGAGGCAGGCATATTGCTGTGAGTTCAAGGCCAGCCTGGTCTACAAAGGGAGTCCAGGATAGTCAAGGATAAATAGAGAAACCCTGTCTGGGGGCGGGGGCATATTGTCACAGCTACCTCGACAGACCAGAGCTGCTTTTCCCCTAGAAGATTTATGCCTGCATAGGGCTTAATGAGTGACTGTCAGTGAGGGTCATCTTTTCTGAACTAATACAAACTTTTTCAACTTTTTCTTTTCTTCTGAGGCAAGGTTTAGACAAGGGTGGCCTAGAATTCAAGAGATTTGGGATCAAGTGCTGGGATTTCAGTGCCCTGGTGAGGCAAGCTTTTCTGTTTTTGTTTTGTTTTAGACAAGGTTTCTCTATGTAGCTCTGGCTGTCCTGGACTCACTTTGTAGACCAGGTTGACCTTGAACTCAGAAATCCACCTACCTCTGCCTCCCGAGTGCTGAGATTAAAGGCGTGCACCACCACGGCAATTACAGACAGCTGTGAACTGCCATGTGGGTGCTGGGATTTGAACCCTGGTCCTTTGAAAGAACAGTCAGTGCTCTTAACCGCTGAGCCATTTCTCCAGGCCTGCAAGCTCCTTTTGATAGTGGGAATGAAGCCTAACTAGTGTGATGGAAGGAGCTGGGGATGTCTCAACTGCTAAGCCATGCTTCTTCAGCTGAATTTTACTTCTGTGTAACTGAAATGTTTCTAAGAAAACTAAAGTCTTAATAATATTAGCTTTTGGTTTTGCTTTTTGAGACAGGGTTTCTCTGTGTAACCCTGGCTGTCTTGGAACTCACTCTGTAGACCAGGCTGGCCTCAGACTCACAAGAGAGCCACCTGCCTCTGGAGTGCTGGGATTAAAGGTGTGGGTCACCACCAAGTTTATGACTTCTATTTTTCCCTGCCACCACCACCCATCACTTTATGATTTCTCTACTTCTTTCTGAAGAGATACAAGGAATCAACGCAACAAAAGTAGAATAGAGCAAGGAAGAACGGGGCAGAGAGGGAATTCTAATTCTTGGTTTGGATTTACTGAGAACACAAGTTATTTGTAAAAGAACTGAGGTTTCTTTTTTTTTTTTTATTTTTCGAGACAGGGTTTCTCTGTGTAGCTCTGGCTGCCCTGGAACTCACTTTGTAGACCAAGCTGGCCTTGAACTCACAGAGATCCACCTGCCTCTGCCTCCTGAGTGCTGGGATTCAAGGCGTGTGCCACCACCGCCCGGCAACTAAAACTCTTTTTACTTTCTAATTTATCATTTCGGAGAAAGACAAATGGGGGAAATGTTAACATCCATGATGCCAAACTCCTGCAGAATGAAACTTCCTAGCTCTGAGGCAAGTTCCTCAACTTTCTTTTACCAGTGCGAATGGAAAGTATCTTTGCCTTCACTAAGTCTTCCCTTGAGAACTGACAAAATCTGGGAGAACAACCAATTCAAGTGTGAAGGCTGCAGGACCAAAAGCAGGCTCTATCAGAGGACCTGGAGCACTGGTCCCAGGAGAAGCAGCAGCAGATGTCTACACTGTGTGGCAACAGTGGCTTAGAGGGTTCAGGGTCACAGCTCTACATGATGAACTTCTGCCTTCAGCAACTCACTGGGCTTCATGAAGATGCCTTCCATGGCCTTCCAGTAGTTGTTCTGACTTGGCTGGGCCATACCATGTACCTCTTTTTGTCCACTTATGGGTCGGCCATATTGTTCTCCTGTGACAGACAGGAGCACGTCAGTGGAAGAATGTTTGAACCTTACTTCACCGTCTCTCACCCAGTAAGGCCCATTACAGAGCACAGTCCAGTCATCCAGATAGTCACCTTCACCTTCCTTGCCAAAGGCACTCACTTCCTGAAAACAAGAAATGACAATGATGTTAACGTACCTGGCACCCAGGTCTGAAGAGTAGAGGAATGGAGCCGAGAAGGGTAGAGCACACCCACAGTCCTAACATTGGAAAGTGGAGACAGGAGGAACAGGGGTTCAAGATCATCCAGTCCAGCTACACAGGCAGTTTGAGGATAGCCTAGACTACAAGAGACCCTGTCTCCAAGTAAATTAAATAAATGAGGAGACAATGAGAAGAAAAACAAAATTACCCAATAGAAACAAAAGCGGGACTTTCTAATGTTGTTGAACAAATTTTTGTGGGATTTGTTTGTTTGTTTGTTTGGTTTTTTGCAAGGCAGGGTTTTTATGTATAGCCTTGACTGTCCTGGAACTCACTCTGTAGAAAAGGTGAACTCACAGAGATCCACCTGCCTCTGCCTCCCGAGTGCTGGGATTGAAAGTGTTCACCACTATACCCAGCTTGTTGAACAGATGTTTTAATATCAAATAAACTGTGGGGAAATAAAAAGACACAAAGGGCACAAGAGAAAATCAGTTGTCTTAGATTATGACCCAAACACTAATTTTTAAATACTATACCTGCCATATGTTTTATTTTTTTCTTGTTTATCTTTTAAATGTTACCTATGTGTGTGCACACATGACATGGAATGCACATGGAGGTCAAATGACAACTTACAGAGTTAGTTCTCCCTTCACAAGGTAGGTACAAGATCAAACTCAGGTCATCAAGTGCTTTTACCAACTAAGACATCTTGCTGGTGGTGGTCCTTAATGTTTTGTTGTTAGAGACAGGGTCTTGCTCAGTTGTTCAAGATGGCTATGAGCCCATATCAGCTCAAGGGTTCTTCTTTTTTAAGGAGGTGAGACTATGGGTGCACACTATTGCATCTGGTTTTCTAAACAAACTCTTATTATTTATTTTAACTTCATTCTAAATATTACATTCTGGGGAGGGGATAGTATTAGCATACATTTCTTTATTCTGTCAGGTGAGAGGACATAAAAGAAGTAACAATCCAGCAGCAACAAGCTTGTGAAGAGTCTAGATCTTGGTTCTAATACTATTCTCCAGTAAACGGAATCAGGTTCATTGGAGAAACAGAGGATTTCAGAAGTGGGGCAGGAACTACAAAAGATGAGCCTTGAACCATTTTAGTGCTAGAAAATAAGCAGGTGCTTTAAAGTGTGTGCATGTGCACACATGCGCATGACAGGATTCAACCAAATGGATGGATGTGTAAGTCAAGTGAAAAAATTCCCAAAGGCAAAATTTGGAACAATTTGAACAATAAAATGAAGACCCTTAAACTGGGTTATAATTCAAAGTACAAAATATAAATCCATGAAGTCATGCTGGTATGAATGAGTAAATGAATTGAGAAAAGATAATCCCACACAATCCCATAATTTATGTAGCTATAACCCCTAATAAAAAAAGAACGTAAACCCCTAACTACCAAAAAGTGTTGGCTGGAGACAGTGACTTCACAGAGTACAAAATGGAAAAAGTACAAAATGGACAGGGGCAAATGAAAACCATGACCTTACAGGTGAGCAAGGTCAAAATTGCCATCATAAATCATGTTGACAGAGTGCACCCTTAATAGGATGTGATTAAAAAAGTGCTCTGCCCCTGTGATCTTCACAGCTTTGATCTGTGAGGGTACTCGATTCCAAAGGTGGGCATGAACAATACACCTGACAAGCACTCCTCAAGACTGTCAAAGGAAGATCTGGAAACTGTAACAGCTAGAGGAACCTAATGAGTCATGACAACTCAATGTATACCCTGTAACAGAAAAAGGACATTAAGTGAAACTAAAGAAAGAGCTGCAGAGATGGCTCAGCAATAAAGGGTACTCCTGCACTCTGAGAGGACCCAAGTTGGATTCCCAGCACCCACACAGCAGCTCATAACCAGCTCTAACTCCAGTTCCAGGGGACTCAGTGCCTTCTTTTGACCTTTGAGAGCACCAGGTATTCATGTGAGGCACATACACACATGTAGGCAAAACACTTAAAAAAACTAAAGAACAAGAATGCCCTATGGATTCCAGTTAGGGAGGTGTACCAACATTGCTACATTACTGTACACATTTGCTTCATTAAGTTAGGGGAAACTTCATTAAGGGAGAACTAGGGCAGTTGGTCTGCAAATGCAAAGGGAGGCCCCAGAGAAACCAGCCAAGCAACACTCTGACAAAATGTCACAGCCTCCTCCCAGACAGTAAAGATAAATCCCATTGAGTTAAAAAGTCGATGTGACTTGAAGTAATAAGCATTTTAAAAAAATAAATAAAATAAAATAAAAGGAAAGTCAAAATATGGCCAAAGAGATGGCTTGGTAGGGAAGGTACTCATTACTTAAGTTTGGTCTGTGGGATCCACATAGTAGATGGAGAAAACCAACTCCTGAAAGCTGCCCTCTGACCTCTATACATTTGCATCTGTGCGCACATGTGCACGCACACACACACAGAGCAACAAAAAAAAAAAAAAACCTTTTGTTTAGAGTAAGGGGTCAGAGGATCAGTAGAGTCATTGAGGAGTCTACAATGCCTGGTGTAGTGGCACAGGCCTTTAATCCCAGCACTCAGGAGACAGAGGCAGGCAGATCTCTAAGTTCAAGGCCAGCTTAGTCTACAGAGTGAGTTTCAGGGCAACCAGGACTACACACAGAAACCCTGTCTCAAAAAAACAACAGATAAGCCGGGCGGTGGTGGCGCACGCCTTTAATCCCACACTTGGGAGGCAGAGGCAGGCGGATCACTGTGAGTTCGAGGCCAGCCTGGTCTACAAAGTGAGTCCAGGACAGCCAAGGATACACAGAGAAACCCTGTCTCGAAAAACCAAAAAAAAAAAAAAAAAAAAAAACAACAGATATTGAACTCAAGTTGGAAGAGGCGAGTCTGGTCTCAAAATGGAGGGCCATGATCCAAAGGAACCAGAACAGCTGAGGAAGCTGTTTATTGGTGGTCTGAGCTTTGAAACCACAGATGATAGCTTAAGAGAACACTTTGAGAAATGGGGCACACTTACAGACTGTGTGGTAATGAGAGATCCCCAAACAAAACGTTCCAGGGGCTTTGGTTTTGTGACCTACTCTTGTGTTGAAGAGGTGGATGCAGCAATGTGTGCTCGGCCACACAAGGTTGATGGGCGTGTGGTGGAACCAAAGAGAGCCGTTTCTAGAGAGGATTCTGTAAAGCCTGGTGCCCATTTAACAGTGAAGAAAATTTTTGTATGGTATTAAAGAAGATACAGAAGAATATAATCTGAGAGACTACTTTGAAAAGTACGGCAAGATTGAAACCATAGAAGTTATGGAAGACAGGTAGAGTGGAAAAAAGAGGATTTGCTTTTGTAACTTTTGATGATCATGACACAGTTGATAAAATTGTTGTTCAGAAATACCACACTATTAATGGGCATAATTGTGAAGTGAAAAAGGCCCTTTCTAAACAAGAGGTGCAGTCTGCTGGATCACAGAAGGGTCGTGGAGTGGATCTGGCAACTTTATGGGTCGTGGAGGAAACTTTGGAGGTGGTGGCAGCAGAGGTAGTTATGGAGGTGGTGACGGTGGATATAATGGATTTGGAGGTGACGGTGGCAACTATGGTGGTGGTCCTGGTTACAGTAGTAGAGGAGGCTATGGGGGTGGTGGACCAGGATATGGAAACCAAGGTGGTGGCTATGGTGGTGGAGGAGGAGGATATGATGGTTACGAGGAGGAGGAAATTTTGGTGGAGGTAACTATGGTGGTGGTGGGAACTACAATGACTTTGGAAATTATAGTGGACAACAGCAATCAAATTATGGACCCATGAAGGGGGGCAGTTTTGGTGGAAGAAGCTCAGGCAGTCCCGATGGTGGTGGCTATGGATCTGGTGGTGGAAGTGGTGAATATGGTAGCAGAAGGTTTAAAAAAAAAAAAAAACAGCAGAAAAGGGCTACAGTTCTTAGCAGGAGAGAGAGCGAGGAGTTGTCAGGAAAGCTGCAGGTTACTTTGAGACAGTCGTCCCAAAAGAGGAACTGTAAAAATCTGCCACAGAAGGAACGATGATCCATAGTCAGAAAAGTTACTGCAGCTTAAACAGGAAACCCTTCTTGTTCAGGACTGTCATAGCCACAGTTTGCAAAAAGTGCAGCTATTGATTAATGCAATGTAGTGTCAATTAGATGTACATCCCTGAGGTCTTTTATCTGTTGTAGCTTTGTCTTTTTCTTTTTCTTTTCATTACATCAGGTATATTGCCCTGTAAATTGTGGTAGTGGTACCAGGAATAAAAAATTAAGGAATTTTTAACTTAAAAAAAAAAAACAACAAAAAAGTAGCAGAGACATGGAGCTTGAGGGATGGCTGGGTGGTTACTTTTATTTTTTTTAATGTACAAATGCTTTGTCTCCATGTATGGCTGCATGCCAAAAGAGGGCATCAGATCCTATTATAAATCGTTGTAAGCTGCCATGTGGTTGCTGGAAATTGAACTCAGAACCTCTGGAAGAGCAGCCAGTGCTCATTACTGCTGAGCCATCTCTAGCTCCCTGCCTGGTGGTTATCAAGAGCACAGGCTGGAGAGACGGCTCAGCAGTAAAGAACACCCTTCAAGAGGACCCCCATTTATTTCCCAACACCCACACAGCAGTTCACAATTGTGGTAGACGTTAGGCCTTTTACAGTTCAGCTTATAATCTAGTAGCACATAGGGATTTTGGACTGGCAAAAACCAGCATCCCTGAAGGTTAAGGAAATGAAAATATGGACTGCCCTGTTAAAGGGGTGTGACAAGAAACCTCACCAGCCATGAAAAACAATGGGAATGCTGGGAGACCCTCCACCGAGGATCGTGAGATGGGAGGAAACCATGAAAGTCTCACAGATGTGGGTAACCACGTCTAGTCTACAGGAATGCTGGGAGACCCTCTGCTGAGAATCTCCAGATGGGACCATTTTATAAGAGAGATCCACCTGGTCTCGCCCTCTCTGCCCTTACCCACTGAGAAGCCTCACTGAAGAAGAACACAAGAACACAGCAAGGTATGCCATTAACAGAATTTAGTTTGCTATAGCCCATGGGAAAACCATAGCATAAACTTGCTGAGGGAGAGTCTTTTAAAGGCGTCTGCCTTGAGACCCCAGAGTGCCAGAAAAGGGAGTGAAACAAACAGTTAGAAAAAGAGACTGTGGAGGTGAGTTTATGTTGATTTAAAAAGGCCGCCCTCAGTTGGCGGTCAGAAGAGACTGACTTCATAAATTGGCCACAACTTGGTGGTGGAAATAAACTGGCCTTACGAACTGTCAAAATAAGGCCCAATGGACCTTAAACTTAAAAGATAACTACCTGATGGGACTGTCGTAAACCAAGCCATCCTACACAGACCTACGCTGAGAATACTACTAACCTTTTAAGAAAGTTAAAATAAAGCCGGGCGGTGGTGGCGCACGCCTTTAATCCCAGCACTTGGGAGGCAGAGGCAGGCGGATCTTTGCGAGTTCGAGGCCAGCCAGAGCTGTTAAACAGAGAAACCCTGTCTTGAAAAACCAAAAAAAAAAAAAAAAAGAAAGTTAAAATAGTGTTAGCTGGATTTTTTAGGTAGATATTAGAGTGTTCATAGAGAGATATTGGAGTGTTTTGAGATAGACTATAGATGATTAAGGTTTAGGTTATAGGATTTAGGTATTTTATAGGTGATTGATAAGTATTAATAAAAGTGAGATAAAAATACTCTGTTATACACAACTGTCTGTAACTGTAACCCTGTTAGTTCCAACAGATCTAACACCCTCACACAGATATACATACACGCAAAATACCAGGGTACATGAAATAAAAATAAAAAAGAATAACAACAACTGCTGTGATTTCAGAGGGCCCAGGTCTGATTCCCAGCACCCACATGGTGGTCACAACCATCTAACTCCAGCTTCAGGGCATCTGATACACACTTCTGGCCTCCAAGGATACTGCACACACAACACGGTGCACAGCTATACATACAGGCAAAACACTCAAACACATAAAGATTAGAAAAAAATAATTCTAGTCAGGCACAAGGTACACCTGTGATCCCAAAACTTAACAGGCTGAGGCAGAAGGAATGCCCTGAGCTGAAGGATGACCTGGGCTATATTTTGAGTACAAGGCTACCATAGCAAAATCCTGCCTCAAATAAATAAATACACATGTATGCAATCGGGGTGGAGACACAGCTCAGTGGGTAAAGTGTTTGTTCAGCATTCATAAAGGCCTGGGTCTGGTCCCTAGCACTGCCTAAAACCAGGCATGGTGGCACATGCTTATAACCCAGTAACTTAGGAGGTCTAGTCAGGAGGTTCAAGACTTGAGGACCAGCCTTGGAGTGAGTGTAAGGCCAGACCTGGCTACATAAGACCTTTTCTCAAATAAAAATAACCCAGTCTGGCATGTGTGGTGATCCATGTCTTTGATCCTAGCACTCAAGAGGCAGAGACAGGGTCTGTGTGAGTTACAGGTCAGCCTCAGCTACATAGCAAGCTCCAGTCTGGTGCTTCTCAACTTTCCTCCTACTGCTGTGACCCTTTTACCGTTCCTCATGTTGTGGTAACCCCAACCATAAAGTTATTTTCTACTTCATAACTGTATTTTGCTATTGTTATCAATTGTATAATTGTAATGTAAATATCTGTGGTTCCTGATGGTCTTAGGTGGCCCCTGTGAAAGGGTCATTTGACACCCTCAAAGAGGTCACAACCCATAGGTTGAGAACTGCTGTAGGCCATCTGTGACAAAAACAAAACAGTAATTTTATTTTTTTTTTCAAATACAAGTACTTGCCTGTAAGTATGTTGACTCATGTCTTGAGTGCCTGCTGTGCAGAGGCCAGCAGGGAGTGTTCGACCCCTTGGCACTAGAGTTACAACCATCAGCTGTCATGTTGGAATTGAGTTGGATCCTCTAGAAGAGCAGTCAGTACTCCTAACTGCTGAGGCATCTCTCCAGCCCTGGCAAAACTCTTTATTGTAAATTTGGAAACACTAGTTATAGTGTAGTATTTGTCAAAACTTACTGATACGTGAATGTATCCTATTCGGCCTTCCCTCCCCATTTCTTGCTTTGGTTTAGATGTAACATCTCCACTCTGACCAGAAACAATTTTCTTTACACTTATGAGACAGTCATTTCTCCCTAGTCTGCATAAAGAAAATGTCTATACCTACAAAGAAAAGGGTTAATGTGCTCCTTATACTATATGTGCATATATACTAAAATTACAATGATACAGAGATCAGCATGGTCCCTGCTCAATGAGGACATACAAATTTGTGAAGTGTCCCATATTAAAAAAAAAAAAAAAAAAAAAAAGGAAAGAAGGAAGGCGTGTCATAAGCCAAGAGATCAAGCAAAGTCAAGTGATGGGGGCAGAGCAGGAATGGCCCATCGCATGCCACTCACCTGGTTTCCAGAAAGAGGTGAAGTGAAATGGTGGCTGTGAAGGTTTCGGCCAGTGTTGATATGTGTCAGCCGGATGGGCTGGCCACATTTGATGGGGGTTCCCCTTTCACACACTGTGGCAGTCTTCCCCCGGACCCTCCAGTAACTGTTGCTGTCATCCACAGAGGTCACACCTGTCACTGACTGCTGCCCACTACCTGCAGGCAAAAACAAGGGCAGAGAGCAGAGGCAGTGTGGACATGCCCTACACCTGGCTCTGACGAGTCACTTTCAGTTCCATGGGAGCAAGCAAGGACCCATCCACTGTTTGGAAAGCTGCTTTCTGCCAAGCTTGAATTGTTTCTAAGAAAACCTACATCACACCTTCATTTACATCCTCCCTAGATATTAAGGATCTTGAAATTTCACTCTTAAACACTGGCTATTGTGGAACAGCAGTTGGGACTGAACTAAGAAGAACGTAAGAGTACCATGCTGTAGCACAATGACTGTAGAATGACATATGTCCTGTGAGATGGCCATTTGTTGTGAATCTTCATCACACCTTTAGGGCATGTAAATTTGAACCTCTGTGGGTGTGATGAGTTCAGCAAAATCACGAGACAGGATGCTAAACAGCCAGAGTATTAAGAAAAACAGGTTTTTGTTGTTTTTTGTTTTTTTTTAATTTATTGATTTATTGGTTTTCGAGACAGGGTTTCTCAGTGTAACAGCTCTGGCTGTCCTGGAACTCACTCTGTAGACCAGGCTGGCCTCGAACTCAGAGATCTATATGCCTCTGCCTCCTGAGTGCTGGCACTAAAATCCTGTGCCACCACACCCGGGGAAAAACAGGTTTTAGGTTGTGTTGTTGTGTGTGGAGAACTTGGTATAGTGGGTGTGAAAAAGCGTCCATCTACAGATACTGGCACTGCTTGGATGTACTTGCTCCTCCTGTCGGAGACCCTGGGACTGGGAGAACAGTTAGTGGTGGAGTACCAGCTGATGTTCCTAACCCCAGGCAGTGTCCAAGTGGCTGGAGGTCCATCCTGGGGTTGTGACAGCACAAAGAGGGACTGCAGCAGCAGCTGCTGGGACTGCCAGGATGGTGTTTCTCCCACCAAGGTCCTACCAAGATGGGGGACCCACCACCATGAATCATGGCTCCTGCACTGGTCTTAGATCAATCATAGGCCCACCAGTTGGCCTTCCTCTAATTGAGGGGCGTGCCCTCTGTAAAATGAGACCTCCCCTCAGAAATGTGTCCAAGACTATGGATATTGTTGGCAAATACCAGACTTTCTTTTCCCTGAAGTGTGTCTTGTGAAGCTGAAGTAGCTGTGAGCTTTCTGTCCCCTTTTTGCACTAATCATAGCTAACAAATACAACCAATTAAATTGATAAAAAAAAAAAAAAAGGCAAGGGAGTTCAGCCTTCCTCTTCCAAGGCCAAGGATGTGCCTTATGTCACAAAAGTGGTATGGTGGGGAGGAAACACTACATTTGGTAATATTTTACTTCCACAACATTAAAATTTAAAACATACTAAATGTGTTCATATACTGCAGAGGAGATACACTTAAAAACATCTGGAAGGGCCAGCGAGATTCCCAGCAGGTAGAGCCTAAGCCTAACAGTCTCCGTGATCCCCAGAGCCACATAGTAGGAAGAGAACTGACTCCTGCAAGTTGTTCTCTGGCTACCAGATACCCTCAGCAACACACATACCCCCTTCCATACAAAATAAATGTGAAATGGATTGGTTTCAACATATCAGGAAATTCTGTAGGAGTGAGGTCAGCAAGATTGCTCATCAGGTAAAGACAGGCCTGGATTACCTGAGTTCCATCTTCAAAAAAGCTGGAAATTATAGCTTGCACTTGTAATTCCAGCACTGGGAAGGTGGACCCAGCCAGCCTTGAGCCTACTGATCAGCTAGACTAGCCAAATTGGTGAACACCAGGTCCCAGTGAGATGTCATACCCCCAAATACAAAGTGGGGCAAGGGAGATGGTTCAATGGGGAAAAGCATAATCACACAAGCCTAATAATCACACATCCATTTCCAGGACCCAGGTAAAAAGTGTAAGCAGATGGAAGAGATAGCTATGAGAGTACTGCTCTTACAGAGAGCTGGAGGTCAGTCCCCAGCACCTATCTAGAGTGGGCTCCTAACTACCTGTGACTCCAAGTCTAGGAGACCCAACACCTCTACACTCTATGGGCACTTGTACTTATGTGCCTGCCTGCACATGACTCACACACAATTTTTTTCTCTGCCTCCTGATTGCTGAGATTAAATTTTTACTCTGTTCCGACTTTACACTGGAGTGTTAGGAAGGGTGAGCAATATACCCAAAGTCATGCAGCTATGACTGGGCTGGAGCTGAACCTAGGTAACCTGATTCTAGAACACAACTATTCCAACACATGTGTCCCAAGGGTGTCTTCTCCATTCTTCTGTCAAATTCTTCCAGGCTACTTACTCTCAAAGTCCAGAGATACTTTTCCTCTTAGGTCGCCTTTCAGTTCCAATGCCCTGCCTGACTTTACCAAGGAACAAAACCTCAGACCCTGAACTCATTATCTGGTGAATGGAACAAACTATCAGCCCCTCTCCTTGAATTATTCTACTCAACTCATTTTTTTTTTTTTTGAGACAGGGTTTGACCTGGGTAGCCTTGGGAGGCCTGGAACTCCCTACATAAACTAGGCTGGCCTAGAACTCATAGAGATCCACCTGCCTCTGTGACACCTGCCTCGGCCCCTCTTCCCACTTCTTGTTAATGCCTTTCAGCTCACTCAGAGCTCAGTCTCCTTCTCTACATTTAAAGAAACATTTTGTTGTTTCAAGACAGGGTTTCTCTGTGCAGCCTTGGCTATCCTGGAGCTAATTCTGTAGAGCGCCATGGACCTTGAACTTAAGAGATCTGCCTGCCTCTGCATCCCTAGTGCTAGGATTAAAGGCATGCACCACCACTGCCTGGTAGAACAATTATTAGATTATTCATTTTACTTTTTGTGTAGTTTGCCTGCATGTATGTCTGTGCACCAGATGCATGCTTGTGCCCACAGAGGTCAGAAGGAATCCGATCCCCTGGAACTAGAGTCGGGTAACCACCATGTGGCTGCTGGAACTAGAGTCAGGTAACCACCATGGGGCTGCTGGAACTAGAGTCAGGTAACCACCATGGGGCTGCTGGAACTAGACTCGGGTAACCACCATGGGGCTGCTGGAACTAGAGTCGGGTAACCACC
>CAJQZJ010001558.1:18094894-18138782 GCA_907164525.1 Lophiomys imhausi
GGGGCTGCTGGAACTAGAGTCGGGTAACCACCATGGGGCTGCTGGAAACGGAACCTGTTTTCTTTGTGAGCCGCCATGTGGCTGCTGGGAATTGAACTCAAGACCTTTGAAAGAACAACCAGTGCTGTTAATCTCTGAGCCACCTCTCCAGCCTGAACCTGGCTTCTCTGTATAACAAGTACCCTTAACCACTGAGCCCTCTTTCCAGCTCTGTTCTCTATATTTTAATCGTCTCTTTAATTTTTCACTTTCTTTTCAACACTCTACTTTCTCCAGAGACCTCCTTATACCTTGGGAGTGTCCAGAATTCTATCTGGCCTTAATCTTGGGGGGTCCACATAAAGTAATTTTAGTAACATTAACTGTCATTTTTCAGATTGAGAACTATATAGCTCATCCTGAGCAATTTGATCTACTCATGTATCTTCAATTGCTATCTGATCAAGAATGTTGTATCTAGGCAGCTAGTAAAGGCACCTGCCACCAAGCCTGACAATCTGAGTTCAATCCCTAGGACTCAGACAGATGACAGAAGGAGAAAACAATGTTTTCCTCTGATCTCCACATTTGTACTGTAACAAGCATGCATCTACACACACACACACACACCGGATAAATGTAATTTCAAGAAATTAATCTTTAAATTTAATCACAGCAATCAGGAGGCAGAGATTAGGAGAACCTCTGTGAGTTCAAGGCCAGTCTGAGCTACATATTGAGTTCCAGGCAGCAGGACAGCCAGCGCTAGAGAGACTGTCTCAAAAACAAAGCAAAACAAAAAGAATTTAAAAAAAAAAAAGTATTCCATCTAACTCTGTATAACAGATTCCTCTCCTAAGGTTCAGACTGAACATAGTCCCACCCATAGGGACTACCTGTAGAAGAGATGTTAAGTCTAGTAGGCCTCTCACTCCATTTTAATTTATTAGATCCAAAGCAGTAAACATTAAAGTGTAATAAGCCTGACGTATGTAGGTGTTTACTGAAAAAGGTGGGCAGAATATAAAGACATCCCAATGATGACTATACATTACCTGAACTAAACTGGTCAGACCAGTTCTGAGTTGTGAGCCATAGACAAACCCACCTCAGAGAGTTACTTCCTCTCTAGCAAATAGCAGCATCAGTCATTCAAATTATCTTGAATACATCTCATGTTGAACTTCATTACTTTTATTCCCTCCAGTATGGGGACAGAACTCAGGGCCTTTCAGTATGCATGGCAAATACTTAACACTAAGGTAATACACAAACTTGTTTTTTTGTTGTTTTTTGAGATAGGTCCTACTATACAGTCCAGGCTGATCATGAAGTCACAATCCTCCTGCTTCAGTTTTTTGAGTGCTAGGATTGCCAATACAGGCCACCACCCCTACCATTACTCTTGCTTTATTGCTTGATTCCCTACTGTTTTTCCTTTTTAGAACAATACTAGACACACAAGAGGAGCTCTTTAAATCTATGCCGAATGAATGAGTCCACAAATAACTTAGCATTTTAATTGCATATAATAAAAAGCAGAATTTCCTCTGCAATGCCTGCCAATGCTTAAGTTCTTTACAAGGAAGTAATTGCTGAGTCAGAGAGTTCTAAAACGCATGAGCTAAAAAAAAAAAAGAAACAACAATCAAAAGTATAAGACAAAGGGCTGCTCTTAAAGTATAAAACCTGAGATTCAGCATGTTGTCATGCTCGGTATGTCTGTCTCTCCAGCACAAAACAGAGGCAGCCCATGGAATCTGAAAGGTTTTGAACCTGGACAGATTTGGTATGGAGGAATTTTGGATTAAACCCTGTCTCCATCATTCACTAGCTGTAAGGCTTCTCTTTCTTCACCTATGAAAACTTTACTATCTATCTCTATACAATGTTAAAAATTGAAAAGTATACATGTAACACGTTTGGCACAAAGCTCATCTAACAGAAATTAACATTAAGACTAAGTTTTCTGAGCAACTCGTTCGTCCTTTTCAAGAACCTCCCTAGGGCACCTCTAACTTTCCAAGACCACGCACTCAGAACTTGAGGCCCCTCCCCTTCGGGGCTCACTGGGCCTAGACTGCCCACCCAACCCCTGTTGGTCCCCCTTAGTACCTGACCCATAGCGCACGTCGTGAGAGTGCAGTCGGACATTGTGGCGCGTATTGAGTAGCTTCACCACAGAGCCACAGGTAACGACAGCCATATTGGACGCTCCCACAGCGCTCCACAAACCACCCAACAACAGAAGCGAAAAGACAGCCATCCTAGACCCGACAACCCTAATCATCCAAGAACATTAGGCCCGTCCCCGGAACCGGAAGCCGAGGCCGGAACGACGGCAAGGAGGAAGTGAAGACACCTTAACCTGAACCTTTATGGTTCCTTTGGCTAGAGTGGCTTAAGGAACACGCTGGACCGGGTGGCCTTCAGGACCCCGCTTTGCTCTGGGTGCTCTGTGGCGGCTCCGTTCCTTATGTACCTTCACTCAGCGTTTGAGCACTCGGGTCGAAAGCCATAGTGCAAGAAATGGCCCGCCCACTCCCAGTGACAGAGAGCCGGAGGTGACGTAGCACGTTTACGCAGCAGCGGCGACGGTGGTGGTGGCGGCGCCTGCCGAGGGCCATTGCGGTTGGTCCGGACTATCCTTTTGCAGTCTCGGTTCGGCGACTCCATTCTCCTCCGTGGGGGCTTAGCGCAGTGGAGAAACAGCGGCCTTCAAGCAGGTAAAGCTCAGCCCGGAGAGTGTGTTTCTTGCGTGCGGCAGGTGGCGAGCCAGACTCCCGGGGCCTGGTCCCGTAAGGGAAGAGGCTTTGGGGTGCCCAATGCGGGAAGGAGGGGGGCCCTGGCCTTCCCTGATCCGCCAGGGGTAAAGGACAGGAAAGCGCCGTGGTTGCTCAGAATTTCTAAACCTTTCCCCCACGCAATACCATCTGGAACCTGTGACCTGGGGTTGCCTGTTGCAGCAACAGGCTTTCTGGGATCCCATCTTCTCCTGGTCTTCTGGAATCTGGGCCACGCGAAAAATTGGGACTAGAAAAGACCTAAGGGTTTCTTGCTTGGCATTAGGTGATCGGATTAATTACTTCTGGCGTTTGGATTCTACGAGGCTTTCAATGGTTTATCCATGAGGCAGGTGTACTATGCTGAGAATGTTAACTCTTCTCATGAGTAATTGAACTTTTTTTTTCCTGGGTGGCTGAGTCCCTTAACGCTTTCTAAAGATGAGCGTTTACATAGAAGTAGCTGAAGCCCTCCATCCTGTGTATTTCATTTCCTCAAACACTTGCCAAAGACCTACCATAAATATCAGAATGGGTTGTTAAATCAGAAATACATATTCTTGTTTGACATCAGGTACTCAATTTAAGTATCTGAATAAAGCAGTTTCCCTGTGTTACGAAAAGAATCGACGCCTATTTTCCTTTAGGAGGCAGGTCTCCTATATTTATATAGGAAGTCACTGTAATATCAAAAGTAGTACGGTAATCTTTTTTCATTTCCCCCCAAACACCTCATTCATGATGATCCCCTTCACAATCCCCTGTTGCTTTATATTTTTGGCGTGTATAAGTGTGCTTCAATTAGTGAATTTAAGGTTATTTACAGGAACATGGGTGAGAGATTATTCAGAGAAGCCTGGGCTACAACCCTAAAGGAAATGAGCCCCTCCCCCTGCAACCATGAATTACTATAGATTGGTGGGATCTCGTGATGACCCCCTCCCCTCTAGCAACCGTTAACTGCCTATAAATCTTCAGGAAGGTCCCCTCCCCAGCAAGGAGAATTATGCTACAATGTGTGAAAGGTGCTGAATTTAATTAATTTGGGAGGAGGAGTTTAGTTCCATCCTTGAACACTGAAGTTAACAGTTTGTAAGTCTTTGTTTTGTAGTTACAAAACAATTACTATAGCAACAATTGAGAAGCTGAGCCAGGAGAATCATGGAATTTGAATTTTAGTTGCATTTGTAGACCCTGTCTGAAAGAAAAGCAACTCTCTCCACCATGAATTTAGAGCCCTTTGCCATGCCTAGTGTCCTACAAACTTACTTTATTTGGTTGGCCTGTGGGGTTTTAGGTTAGATTGGCCAAGTATTAATTCTCTCCAAGAATGTTTAATCACAGCAGAACATGGTATAGTGCTGAAATTCAATTATATTTTATATTACCCCCTCCAGGCCTTCTTCATAAGGAAGCAATCTATATTGTGGTAAAAACAGTCTTTAAATTTGCTCAGTCTTCTATATTTTCTTCCTTCCTTTCTTTTTTTTCTTTTTTGATTTTTCAAGACAGGGTTTCTCTTTGTAACCCTGGCTGTCCTGGAACTCACTCTGTAGACTAGGCTTGCCTTGAAATCACAGAGATCTGACTGCCTCTGCCTCCCGAGTGCTGGGTTTAAAGCGTGCACCACTATCCAGCTATATTCTTGTTCCTAATGAGTGTCATGGTCACCTAAGTTGGGTATGATCACTGTCTTCCTCAGCATTATTTCCCAATATCAGTCATCAAATCCTGTGTTTCTAAAAACAAAAAGTGGGACATGGTAGTGCACGCCTTTAATCCCAGCAGTTGGTAGGCAGAGGCAGGTGGATCTCTGTGAGTTCAAGGCCAGCCTGGTATACAGAGTGAGTTCCAGGACAGCCAGGGCTGTGACACAGAGAAACCCTGTCTCAGGAGAAAAAAGAAAGAACTTCCCATCAGAATGCAAATTATGTTCAGATATCTCTCAGAGACCACTCCAGCCATCATTTTTCTTGATCTGTAGCCCAGACTGACCTAGGATTCCTTGTCATCCTGCCATCAGCCTCCTCCTGCATGCACTCCCGCCCTGCTAGGAATACAAGTATGTGCTACTGGGCAGAGCTTCATCACACTAATTTTGACATTTTCACTTCATTGTCAGGTTTCAGCTTATACTAGTTCACTTTTCCTGTCTTTTATTGAAGCTTTAGTCAATACCAATCTGGCTTCTCTTCTAACTGCTTGTCAAAATTCCATGATTGTGGATCGCCGGGCATGGTGGCGCAGCCTTTAATCCCAGCACTTGGGAGGCAGCGGCAGGTGGATCTCTGTGAGGTTAAGGCCAGCCTGGTCTACAAAGTGAATCCAGGACAACCAGGGCTACACACCAAGAAATCCTGTATTGGAAAAAAACAAAAATTCCATGATCACCAGTGGCTACTATGTGGCCAAATCCAGTGGATAGTCTTGTTTTCATTTCCAAGTCTAGTGAATAGTCATATGGTTGCTGCTTGAAGCTTTGTCCCCTTGGCTGTGGCTAATGCTAATGCTTTGCTCTTGCATTTTCTCTGTTGAGATAGATGTTCCTTTTTAGTCTTTAAAAACCAATTTTTCTGTCGGGCGTGGTGGTGCACACCTTTAATTCCAGCACACAGGAGGCAGAGGCAGGTGGATCTCTGTGAGTTCAAGGCCAGCCTGGTCTACAGAGTGAGTTCCAGGACAGTCAAGGATACACAGAGAAACCCTGTCTCGAAAAACCTAAAATAAGTAAATAAATAAAACAAAACAATTTTTTTAACATTTATTTATTTATTTATTATGTATACAGTATTTGCTCTACATATATGCCCGGGCAGATCTCAACATAGATGGCTGTGAGCCGCCATGTGGTTGCTGGGAATTGAACTCAGGACCTTGGGAAGAACAGCCAGTGCTCTTAACCTCTGAGCCACCTCTCCAGCCCAACAAAACAATTTTTATGCCAGGTGTGGTGGCGCACGCCTTTAATCCCAGCACCTGGGAGGCTCAGGCATGCAAATCTTTGTGAGTTCAAGGCCAGCCTGGTCTATAGAGTTCCAGGACAGCCAGGGCTACACTGAGAAACCCTGTCTTGAAAAAAAACAAACAAATAACAGAATGTTTTAATTGAATTTTTATGTAGTCACTCTGTGTGCATGGTTATGTGGCAGGTACCTTTACTGGCTGAGTCATCATTGGCCTGTTTGGGGAGGGTTTATCTTCATCATTTTTCCCCCAGCCTGGGTTACCTTACCCTTCCCTAGGCATCCTCGCAGGTAGTTGCTCACTCCCAGAGGTTAAAGTTAAAAACATAATCACACGGATCAAACTGATGCTGAGCCAATCAGCATAGCACATGACTGCCTAGAGTCCCTGGATCCAATCCCCTTACTGTAGCCTCCCACGCGGCTGGGACTGTAGCCATCTGTCACTGCACCTGAAGTAGTTTTGGAAGGTTTTTGGTTTTGTTTGGTTTGGTTTGGTTTTTTTGAGACAGGGTTTCTCTGTGTAGTCCTGGCTGTCCTGGACTTGCTTTGTAGACCAGGCTGGCCTCGAACTCACAGAGATCCACCTGTCTCTGCCTCCTGAGTGCTGGGATTAAAGGCGTGCGCCACCACCGCCCGGCTGCAGTCTTCTTTACTAGACACTTTTCTTCTCTTCCTAATGCCTAAATGTTGGGTTTCAGTCTTGAGTCCTCTCTGTGTTCTGTATTGTAGGCCATTGTCATCTTTTGCCTGGACTATGAGATAGTTCCTCCACTTTCTGTTTCCACTCAAATTCCCCTACAGTCTTTGAACCCTTTAGCTTACCTGTAAGATCCTATGCATCCTTCACATGAATCCTCCTTCCTTTCCCTGGTCACATTGACCTTCTCAGTCGCTGCCACAGTTCATGCTACAGAGAAGGCTCTTCTGCAGCACCGCCTCCAACTATCTCCCAGAAGAGTCAGTCCCTACACTCTGCCCCTCATAACTCCTACTCTTTAGGTGTTTTACACTTGTTTATTTTTGAGACAGCGTCTCACTGTGTAGGCCCAGCTGGCCTGGAAGCCATAGTGTAGGACAGACTGGGCTGCTTCTGTCTCTTTGGGGCTAAAGGCATTCTCTACTATATCTGGCAAGGTTGTCTGTCTGTCCACCTGCCCACCTCCATCCACCCCCACTCCCACCCTGATGCAGGGTTTCTCTGTGGAACTCACTCTGTAGACCAGGCTGGCTTGGAACTCAGAGATCCTCCTGCTTCTGCCTCCTGAATGCTATGATTAAAGGTGTGCGCCCCCATGCCTGGCTCCTGGCTAGGTCTTTACTTGAATGCACTTCTTCAAAAGCCAGGTTGGGTCTCTGTTAGAAGATCCTCTCCTCAGTTTGTGACAGGGTCTCACTATGTAATCCACGCTTTCCTCTAACTTGCAGTTCTACCTCCACCTGCCAAGTGCTGGAGATTTAGGTGTGCCACCATATCCTGTATTGTGTCTTTCTTAAAGATCTTATTTAATTTATTAGCGTGTGTATGCGAGTGTGTGTGTGTGTGTGTGTGTGTGTGTGTGTGTGTGTGTGTGTACTGTTCTGTAGGTGTGAACATACCTGTAGGTGGAAGCCTAAGGACAGCTCCGTGCAGTCAGCTCTTCTACCTTTCTGTGAGTTTTGGGACCTAATGAGGTCATCAGGCTTGCATAGTAATCATTTTTGCCTGCTGAATCATCTAACCAGCCCCCAGCCTATAGTTTAAACACCTAAATTTCTTGTAATTAGGTTTTTCATAAGCAGTTCTAAAACCAAGATTTGTAAAAATGTAGGTAGATTCTAAAACTTTTTTTTTTACTTTTAGATTTTTGTATTCTAAATGGACTCACTGATATCTTTGAAATAAGCCTAACTTTTTTTGTATTCATGTTTTTATTCTGCAGTCACATAAATCATAACTTAAAGTCACAGCATTATTAAAGCAGAATTTCTGGCACAGCTGTGTAAAGTGCAACATGGACGGGTGTCCTCTTTCCCATGATGGAACAAATATGTAACATTTCACTGAAGATCTGGACAAGGCAAATAACCCTTTGAAACAAACTACCCAATAAATAGAGACAGATTGCAAAATTCTATTAACATTTTACTGCAAGGTGGAAAAATTCCCCAGGTGCCTAACCCAAACCCCTCATTTCACATGCCTGAGCTGTGGCTTTTGTCTCCCTTCCTCAATCACACCTAAACCCAGACAGGCTTCGGTGGCTCCTGCTTAAACACAGTCTGAGTGTCCTGGAGGCCTTGGTAACCAACTGCCATCCATGAGCTCAGGAGCACTTCCATCCATAATCTCCAGAGAAATCAGGAGCACAAATATGCCCGCTGTCATTCCTTAAACAACAGTGTTAACTGTCAAATGAGCTCTGACATCTGACAGGCCATCTGCATCCCATAAACAAACCAAAACACTGTATTCTTATCTTTTCCTTTGTTTTAAAAAATGTTAAGTTGACCATCCAAGTGGTGGAAAAAAAAAACAGAAAAATGAAAATTCAGAGGGTTTGCCCCACAAAGTAAACCAACCCTCCATGGGCAAATTCATTTGCTTTTGGGCTGCAAAGCCATGTAGAGGGCCATCAGGCAATAGATGGTCCCTCCCACAGTCAGAGCCATGGTGGTCTGGTACAGCATTTGGTCTGGAAGGCCTAATTTCAGGTGGACAGGCACACCATCAGCCTTCTGGAAGAATTTCTGCAGCTCTGGAACTTTGTTCTTCCCAGCATAATCACATGCTGTCACACTGGAGGTCACTTTAGTCGGGGTGGCAAATATGATAGGCGGCGCTTCTGTGGAAGTAGGCTTTAACAACCCTGCGGACTATAGGCTTCCGAAGCCCAAGCTCCAGCCAACCTCTCTGTGAAAGCGCTAAACTTGTAGTACATGTTGGATGAGCATGGCCAAGCACCGCCGCTGCCTGTGCGACCGCCCTAGAGAAGCAAAATAAGCCTAACTTTACATCACAGTAATAGAATGCAAAATATTTTATATTTTAAACTCCATAACAGACTTGTAGGGCTATCCCCCAGACAACTAGGCCTTTGAAACATGTTTTTGCTCATGTTGCCTTTATCTAGGACTTCCCCGTCCTTTTTTTTTTTTTTTTAGTAGAACAAACATTTATTTATTAAGGACGAATAAGTACTCCTGAGAATGGGAAGGGCTGCAAGGGAGGGATACCCCAAGCTGTGTTCTTATTTCTTCTCTCAGCCATAAAATTTTAAATTAAAAAAAAAAACTCATCAAAATTCCCTTCTCTCTGAAAAACTTACCTGTTTTGGATTTTTGTTTTGTTTTTAAGACAGGGTTTCTCTGTGTAACAGCCCTGGCTGTCCTGGACCCACTTTGTAGACCAGGCTGGTCTCGAACTCACAGAGATCCACCTGCCTCTGCCTCCCGAGTGTTGGGATTAAAGGCGTGCGCCACCACGACCGGCTGCACAGGTGTGCCCTTTCTGAAGTAGTCCATGGCTTCTGTCAGTATATTGTTCTCATCACTAATTACTGTATTTTGTTTCAAAGAGCCTCGTACGTGATAGGCAAATGATCTGTCTACCAGTGAGATATTCCTCACCCTTATTCATGTTTTACCATAATGGGATTTATGAAAATTATGAATTCTACCAGGAGGAAACATTTTATTCAATTTTACCTACCAAGACCCAGAACAGAGCGTGACCCTAAAACAAACAAAATTAAATATTCCTTGAATCTAGCTCTCACTTCAGCCTGGCCTCCTCTTCATTGCCTCCTATAAGAGTCCTCCCTTGTGGCAACCTGATCCCAGCTCTAGTCCTCTTTCAGAGAATGTCATGGTAACCATCACCCTCCCCCTTGAGCTGCATCTTACACTGCAGCATGCTTCTGCCTGGAGAAACCTTGCTCTGCCATTCTATTCTTCAAGGCCTTTTCCAGATGCAGGTTTACCTTACAGTCTTTAATTTGAAGAATGTGAGTACTGAATGCAAACACCAAAACTACAGTCAGCTCGTCCTGTATACTATCTCCTAACACACGCATGTGACGTCTCCTTCATTTGGAGCGGCTGCTGCTTGGGTCCTCAGCTGCAGTGCTGATGCAGCACTCTTAGCATCTTTCTATGGAAAGCGGAAAGTCATGACTGCTTCTGGCACACCTCTTGTAACTGGAAGTCTTAGCGTTGGTCTAGATTGGAAGCATTCCACACCAATAGCACAGAGTCTGCTTTATCTCTAACCTAGGCTGGGAGGGAAGGAATATAGCTGTCTCCCCAAGCTGCATGCAGCCGGGAACACCAGCTGCCTCCCTGAACCTCAACCACCCCCTCCCTCCCCCCCCCCAAAGCTGTTGTTTTCTCGGGTAGGTTGTCTTTCTTTCTGGCTAGGGACATCTAATCTGAAGGGCTGGCACTTATTTGTTTGTTTGTTTTATTTTGGTTTTTCTTTTTTTTTTTTTTTTTTTTGGTTTTTCGAGACAGGGTTTCTCTGTTTAACAGCTCTGGCTGTCCTGGACTCGCTTTGTACACCAGGCTGGCCTCAAACTCGCAAAGATCCGCCTGCCTCTGCCTCCCAAGTGCTGGGATTAAAGGCGTGCGCCACCACTGCCCGGCTTATTTTGGTTTTTCTAGTCAGGGTTTCTCAGTGTAACAGCCCTGGCTGTCCTGGACTCACTCTGTAGACCAGTCTGGCCTCGAACTCACAGAGAACCGCCTGCCTCTGCCTCTGCCTCTGGAGTGCTGGGATTAAAGGTGTGTGCCTGACCCCCATGAATTTTTTGTAGGATTATAAATTGGTCCTGAAAAGCCTGGTGACTACTGTGAAGGGTCTGCAAAGCTGTGTCATGGGAAGTCTTTGGGTTAGACAGATGTCCCCTCCTCCTTTCCCTTTCCTGACATCTGTATCCTTAAGGTCATTTAGCTTGAGAAATGCCAAGTGAGTGTCTTAAAAATTCTGCCAACTAAATTTGAAGCTGTAGACTGGATGTAGTGGCTCATGTCTTTAATTCCATGACTTAGAGGCAGGGGGAATCTCTATGAATTGGTAGCCAGCCTGGTTTATATACAGAGTTCCAGGCTAGGGCTACATACACAGTGAGACCACATCTCAAAAAAAGAGAAAATAATTTGGACAGAAGGCAATAGAGAGTTAGAACTCCACCCCTATATTTGGAGTTTTTGAGGCAGAGTCTTTTTTTTTTTTTTTTTTTTTTTTGGTTTTTCGAGACAGGGTTTCTCTGTTTAACAGCTCTGGCTGTCCTGGACTTGCTTTGTAGACCAGGCTGGCCTCGAACTCGCAAAGATCCGCCTGCCTCTGCCTCCCAAGTGCTGGGATTAAAGGCGTGCGCCACCACCGCCCGGCGAGGCAGTCTTTTATCTAGACTGTGTAACCTGAAACTTAGTCTGTAGAACTCACAATCTTCTAACCTCAGTTTCCTGAGTGCTGTGATTACAAAAATGATCCATCATGGCTGCTAATTTTAATTTTAACATTGCTCCTCTTAGGTCCTGAACTGAGACATTAAAAATAGATGTGGATACAACCTTGTCCACTTACAGTTTGCTTTAATTAGGTCACCATGAATTCAGTCTTTTAAGGGGTCGATCTTTAAATTAAGTGCTAGCGTAGTGGTGCATGTCTTTAATCCCAGCACTTGGAAAGCAGAGGCAGGCAGATCTCTGTGAGTTTGAGGCCAGCCTGGTCTACTGAACAAGTTCCAGGACAGCCAGGACTACTACCCTGCCTCAGAAAACAAGCAAAAAATTCAAGGTGCTGGAGAGATGACTCAGTGATTAAAGCACTTGTTCTCAAAGAGGACCTTGATTAATTCCCAGCACCCACATGGTGGTTCACACGCATCCCTAATGTCAGTTCAAATGCATCTGATACCTTCTTCTGGCATCCTCAGGCACTGCATGCACATGGTACATACATACATACAAGCAAAACATCCATGCACTGAAAATAAATCTTTGGTTTTGACAGTGAAATGTCTATGTACAGAACACAGCTGGACTCTGATGATGTTTTCTGCAATGAGTCTGTTGTGCTGTCACATGTCATATGACCTCTAGGAAATACTGCACTTTGAGAGTTATTGATACACCACCGCAGACATGGTATTCAAATCAGACAAGTGTTAGCTGTTGAATACTGTATCACTTTGAGCAAAACATGTTACTTCTGAGTGGACTTCCTCCCTTTCTGATTTTTATATCCTTCTGTTCCAAATGGGTAGAGAAATACTTTAATGTTTTATAGTTTACAGAACAAGTAGGGATTAATAAGCTATTTGTTAAGTGTCTGGCTTTTGATCGGTGAGCGGTAAACTGTATTTTTTAAGTGTCAGTGAGATGATTCAGTGGATATAGGCATGTGCTGCACAAGCCTGGCCACCTGGGCTGATTCTTGAAACCCACGTAAAGATGGAAGAGAGCCGACCATAGACATACAGCCCCACCCGCACCCACACAGCACACACTAATGTATGCCTGTGTGTGTGTATGTATGAAGACATAAACATATGTGTAAATGTGTATTTTATTCAGTAGAAGTCATTGTAGTCTCGGAGGCTCCCATCTGCTAACCTAAGATTAGTCCTGGATTACAATCTTATCTAGGCCTAGAATGTTTTCAGCCTCTGAGACTTACTCTGAATAAGTTCACTCTTTCTAGTTCTAAGTTCTGGCTAGCTGGTTCAACTCAGCTGTTCTGGCTCAAACTCCTGTCCAAGCTGACTATTCAATCTGGCTTCTCTCTTCAGCCTCTGACTGAATTGCTCTGCTTGGCCACAAACTGACTTAGCAATCTGTTCTAATCCTCTGGCTCCTAGTTCTCTGGCTCGTTTTGTCTCTACCTGTGTCTAGCTTGTTTTTGCTTCAACCTGTCTCTGTGAAACTCTCCTGGTAAAACTGCTGACTCCCTCTCCCTACACTATCCTCTTTCATTGCCTCCTTTTTTCCTCCCTGTTCTCGTAAGAATTGGGCAGATCCTATTCTGTCAAATCTTCCTGATTCATCACTTTGTCTGCCCCATCTTCCATTAGATGTTCCTTTCAAACATGGGTGCTTCTTTCTACCAACTAACTTTACCTTCACTGTTTGGGATTAAAGGTGTGTTCTAAAGGTCAGTCTTATATTCCAGCCAGAGTAGCCATGTTGCTGGATTAATACCTGTGCTGGGTTTTCTTTATATTGGTGTTTAGTTGGTTTGCTTTCCATTTCTCTTCTGGTGACTGCTGTGTGTATTTCTTTAAACTATAGTCCATTTTAAAGTAGTAAATACACTATCTTTTAGCATAACTAATATTCTTATAAAAAACAGTTAAATAGGAAGCTTAGTAATTAGGATGGTTTGATTGGTTTCTCATCTCTCCCTCTACTTGACAAGTCAGCTCCTTGTCAGCAGACAGTCCTGCTTTTATTTAGGCCCCCAGCTCTCACACTGCTTAAATGGCAGGCACCTAAAAGATTATAAAAAAGAATGACAACTGAAACCTCAGTGTTGGCATATCTTATAAGTATTTATTAATAATTCTAAACACCTAGCCAATCCACCCAAGGCACATTAGAAAGGATACCAAAATGAAGACATTTTCAGGCGTGGTTCCTTGGGTCAGCCAATGCCAAAGGGAACACAGCAATCAGCAGCAGCCTAGTGGTCACCCGGCTATTGTGATGGCAGTTGCCACCACCCCCACCTTGGTTCTGAGATCTCCTGGGTCAGTTTGATTTAGCAGAACCCCCTCAAGGCAAGCGCTGCGCTGCACAGCCTCTTTTGCTCACTTGAGCTTGCCGCCTCGGGGAGGTGCTGTACTCTCAGTTGAGACCTGGTCTTTTCCGTCCACTGGCCTAGGCACAAGCTGTTGGCACACCCCAGTTTGGGGTTGCAGACTCTTCCTCTCGGCCTTGTCGCCACTGTCTTGGGCAGGTGCCAATCTTCGAGGCCAGCCTAGACCTCCAGGCCTAGGCTTTTCACCTGGACTCTGCTCAAACTATGCCACAAGCTTCAGCAGCAGCAACTTTCAGGAAATTACTGTCTAGTGTCTTTCAAAGTTATACAGTGATGAGCAATGGTGCTAAGCAATGTCAAGCAAAAAAGCACTCTTCAGTTTCCGGGCCTTCCTTTTTACGCACTCTCTCTGATTATGCACCAGGGTGTCTTCTCATTGGCCAACCTTTTGCCCTCCTCCCAAGGTGCACCTGTTGACCAGGACCACATGCTCTCCCAGGTGCTCCCCACAGTCTGGTTTTCAGAAGCCCTTACATGTTCATTCAACATAACTGTTTCCAAAGAAATCCAAACCTCCACTGCAACTCAGTCTTTGATTTCTTTGCCATCTGAACCCAAAATCTCCACGTGGATTATCTTTTTTTTTTTTTTTTTTTTGGAGACAGGGACTTATAAGGGCCAACGAATGGATTCCTGAACCTAAATGTGGGGCGGCCAAGGAATCACCAGGAACTCGAGAACATTGGAAAACACAAGAAGATTTTATTAATCAGTATGCTGAGGTCACCCTCAAAGCTTCTCCATGCAAGGAGAAGGAGGGGACCCCAAAGAGAATTTCAGTTCAGGTTAAATACAGTTCAGCAAGGCAGAATCCAGCATCATCAGGCAACAGTACTTTGACTGGCTAGCATAGGTGACCTAGGAAACAAGGTGGGGATTTCCAAACTCATGACCTGTGGTTTTTGTTGTTCTCCCTGTTGCCCTGGGAACTGGCCAGGCCAGACCTAAGCCGGAACTTGGCCTCCTGCTTTCCAAGCCCTGGGAGGTGGTGCCTGATAGATTCTGGGACAAGCTGACCTGCAGCTCAGGGCCTACTCAAAATTCCCAGGCTTCTGAAGCCTCACTAAAGTTTGGTTAAGTGAGTTTGGTCCTAACAGACTCATGTAGCCAGCCCAGGCTAGCCTCAAACTCACTATGTATTGGAGGATGGCCTTGAACTTCTGCTCTTCCTCCACCTCTGAAGCTCTGAAGTGCATAAGCCACCCTGCTCAGCTCCTGTAATGCTAGAGAGAGAAGGGAGGGCTCCTGCGTGCTATATACTGAGCAGTTGCAGCACATCTCCCACTCAGCTGCTCCACGCTGTTGATGGTTTCTGTTTGGGTTTTGTTTTGTTTTTTGTTTGTTTGTTTGGGGTTTTTAGTTTTTTTTTTGGGGGGGGGGGTAAGACAGGGTTTCTCTATGTGTCCCTGACTGGCCTGGAACTTGCTCTGTAGACCAGGCTTGCCTCCTGGGACTAAAGGCGTGCACTACCACCCCTGGCTAGAAATTGAAAAGTTTTTCAGTCTCTGTGGTTTTTTATGTAGGCTACAGAAGACTTTGAAAGATTTCTTTGCAAGGGAAATGCCTTGGTTAGCCTTACTGTCAAGTGGATACAGCTTAGAGGCATCTGAGAGGGGCAAGCTTTAGTTGGGGAATTACCTAGACCAGGTTGATCTATTGGTATGTCTGTGGGGTTGTCTTTGTTGTTAATTAATGTGGGAGGGCCCAGCCCACTCTGGTAGCACTATCAGCAGGCAGGTGATCCTGAATCATAGAAGGAAGCCAAGTGCAACAAGCCAGCCAGAAAGAGCATTCTTCTGGTTCCCACTGGGTCTTGCCTCTGAAGTGAGTACCTTGGTCAGAGGTAATGCTATGTGTAATAACAAGCAACCTGCCTTCGAGTTCCTGCCTTTACTTCCCTTAGGGGTGGACTGTGACCTGGAATTATATGGTGAACAACTCTTTCCTCCTCTAGATTGCTTGTGGTCAGTGTTTTATCACGGCAACAGAAATGAACTAGTAGGTAAATGATGCAAATGGCTTCGTGGTTCTGATGTTCTGAAGAGGCTCTTTTTCAGCTGAATTCGCCAAACCAGCAGTCATACATGTTCATATACTATTGTTTAATCCATTAAGAAGGGATTTTTTTTTCTTTTTTTTTTTCTTTTTCTTTTTTTTTTTTTTTTTTGGTTTTTCGAGACAGGGTTTCTCTGAATATCTCTGGCTGTCCTGGACTCGCTTTGTAGACCAGGCTGGCCTCGAACTCACAAAGATCCGCCTGCCTCTGCCTCCCAAGTGCTGGGATTAAAGGCGTGCGCCACCACCGCCCGGCGATTTTTTTTTTTCAAGACAAGGTTTCTATATGTATCTCTGGCTGTCCTAGACTCACTTTGTGGACCAGGCTGGCCTTGAACCCAGAGAGATCTGCCTGCCTCTGCCTCCTGAGTGCTGGGATTAAAGGGGCGCACCACCATGCTCAGCTTTTCTTTCTTTTTTAAAATAATTTTATTATTTTCATTTTATGTGTATGGATGTTCTGCTTGCACCACATAGGTGCCTTAGAGGCCAGAAGAGGACATTGGGTCCCATGGAACTGGGGTCGTCAGATGGTTGTGAGGAACTGTGTTGGTGCCGGGCATCAGACCTGAGCTCTCTGGAAAAGCAGATAGTGCTCTTAACCGCTGAGCCATTCCTCTAGTTTCTCGGCCCCTCCCTTTTTTGGACAAGGTCTTACTGTGTAGCCCTGGCTGACCTAAAACTCACTATGTGCCCTCAGATTCCCAGAGACCACCTCTTGCCTCCGCCTCCTGAGTTCTGGGATTAAAACCCTGTGCTACCATGCATGGCAGGGATTTTCTTTTGACTCTGCTAAGCAGAGTACAAATGAAAGCATCTTATGTAAAGTATTGGCAATTACTGTTTCCCAAACTCCCTGAGAAAAAATTCTGTAATCTCACTCTACCATCATAGCCTCACCTATATAGTAATCCCTGTTAGTTGCTTTCTTCATCTGCACAGTTCTGCCTAGGAATTGTGAAATAAAACACCTAGGTTAAGAGAAATAATAAAACCAAATGTGGGGGCTGGAGAGATGGCTCAGCAGTTAAGAGCACTGGCTGTTCTTCCAAAGGACCTGGGTTCAAATCCCAGCACCCACATGGCAGTTCACAGCTGTCTGTAATTGCCAGGCGTGGTAGCATATGCCTTTAATCCCAGCACTTGGGAGGCAGAGGCAGGCAGATCTCTTCGAGTTCAAGGCCAGCCTTGTCTACAAAGTGAGTCCAGAACAGCCAAGGCTGCATAGGGAAACCCTATCTCAAAAATAAATAAATAAAATAAATGCTGCATGTGGTGGTTAGTTCCAATAATCCCAGCACTGGACCGGCAGAAGCAGGCCAACTTGGACTACAGAGTGAAACCCTTTCTTAGTAAAAAACAGTGAGAAGCTGGGTAGTGGTGATGCGCACACCTTTAATCCCAGCATTTGGGAGGCAGAGGCAGGTGGATCTCTGTCAGTTCGTGGCCATCTTGGACTACAAAGTGAGTCCCAAGACAGCCAGATCTCACAGAGAAACCCTGTCTCAAAGCAACAAAAAGAAAAAAGATGTGTTGCTATCAGTAAAAATAGTAAGAGAAAATGATACTGATGCAAGTGTTTTATAATTCCTGTTGCTTAAACTACACACAAGAGGACCAACCCCAAGAAGAATGGGAGATGTAGAGGAATCTAATTGTTTTCTGGTTCAGGGATTCAAACTCGGGCCTCTTGCATGCTAGGTGAGCCCTTACCATTGAGCCCCACTCCCAGGCTGGGCCTTACTTACTAAGCAGAAATGGTGGTGTGGCCAGGGCTGTGGAAGATAGCTATAAGGATTGTGTAGGGAGGTTTAAGAGCACTCTTTAAAATCATATGTCTTTGTTTCTTATGGGGTAGGATTTTACTTGAACTCATTCTTTAGACCAGGCTGGCCTTGAACTCAGAAAAATGTGCCTGCTTCTGCCTCCTGAGTACTGAGATTAAAAGTGGGTGCCACCAGACCTGACTCATGTGTCTGATTTTTGTTGCTCCTCCTCTTTCCTTCTGTAGTCTTCAAGGAGACTCTGAGAAGCAGCAGCAATGTCTGATTTTGTGGAAAGTGAGGCCGAAGAGTCAGAGGAAGAATACAATGATGAAGGCGAGGTGGTACCTAGAGTCACCAAGAAGTTTGTGGAAGAAGAGGATGATGGTGAGGAGGCCCCAGCCTCAAGCTTCTCCCCACTATTCCTAAGCTTTGGATAGTTGGAGTCTTGCTGATGAGAGGCTCAGGCTGAGCACAGAAGTTCTCACACATGAGGTACCAACTTGAGAACATTCAGTCATTCTTAGAAACACATAGAGCACCCATCGCTCTGCTGTATTCCAGACACACTACTTAGGAAACTAGGAAGATGAAAGAAGATGCAGCTATCTATTGTTTATGTTAGTGTGAGTTTACATTAGTCTGTGGGACAGACAGTGAACTGATAGATAAATCTCTAGGTAATGCTCCCACTCTTAGCCCTGTGAATGTTTATGTAGCCCATTTTCTAACCTTTAGGATCATCAACAGAGTAGAATTGTAAAATAACTTTAAAAGGGGGAAAGGGAAGTATGGCTTTCAGAAAAAAAAAAGAAGGAATGTAGCTGCTGTGTTTGTAGTTTGAGAAAGTAGGTTACCAATAGGTGTAAAGCTTCTAGTAATAGCAAGGTAATTGGGAAGATCATCATTGCTAGAAACAGATGGTAAATGCGAGAAGGAAACCTTCCTTTGCAGGTGCTGCTGCTCCAAGTCCTGCATTGTGCCGTTACATGGGCAGAGAATTAACATGGCACCTAGTCGCTGGGTTCAGGGCAGATGGATAAGTGAAGTTAAGTGGGTAGTCTGCATACCCCTTCTATTCCAAGGCTCCATGCCTTAGACATGCATGTTTTCAGATGAGGAGGAGGAAGAGGAGAATTTGGATGATCAGGATGAGCGAGGCAACCTGAAAGGCTTTATCAATGATGATGACGATGAAGAAGAAGGAGAGGAAGATGAGGGCAGTGACTCTGCTGATTCAGAAGATAATGTTGGCCACAAAAAGAGAAAACGCAGTGAGTAGCATGTCCCTGTGTCAGCTGAAGCTGAGGTGGAAGTTGCAGTGGGGAAGAACGTCCCCTCACCATGGGTACACTTTGTTCTCTGCAGCATCTTTTGATGACCGCCTGGAAGATGATGATTTTGACCTCATTGAGGAGAATTTGGGGGTTAAAGTCAAACGAGGAGTGAGTAACTTTCTTTTTTTTTTTTTTTTGTTTTTTTTTTTGTTTTTTCGAGACAGGGTTTCTCTGTGTATCCTTGGCTGTCCTGGACTCACTTTGTAGACCAGGCTGGCCTCGAACTCACAAAGATCCGCCTGCCTCTGCCTCCCAAGTGCTGGGATTAAAGGCGTGCGCCACCACCGCCCGGCTGTGAGTAACTTTCTTTATCCTTTCTCCTGAATAGTTTGGTGTTGTCAGGGAAGAGAAGGATGCCCAGTAGTAGCATAATGTTGTGGAGCCCAGATTTAAAGTCTATTAGCTAAAGATTTGTCAATTTGAGGGATGGGCCTTGGGGCTGGATAAATATCATTCATTGTATTCTTTCCCATCTCACTTGGTAAGTGCAATTGTGGTGGGACTAGAGAAATGAGCCTGGATAACAGGCACCCTACATGAGACACACACAAACCCCATCCTCAAAAGACATATTTTTCTCAACACCAGCAAAAATACCGACGAGTCAAAAAAATGTCTGATGATGAAGATGATGATGAAGAGGAATATGGCAAAGAGGAACATGAAAAGGAGGCCATTGCAGGGGAAATCTTCCAAGATGAAGAAGGAGAAGAAGGACAGGAGGCTGTAGAGCCCCCTATAGCTCCTCCAGAGGAAGAGGAAGAGGACGATGAAGAGTCAGGTACATGGCAGATATCGGACGGGAAGCCAACATTGGGTGGGTGTTGAGATTTCTTGGTCCTTAACAGGGATGTCCTCGGTGCCTCAATTTTTTCCCTGTCCCATACCAGGCTTATCCACTGACTGAGCACTACCCTGTTTTTTCTCAACCCAGATATTGACGATTTCATTGTGGATGATGATGGACAGCCTCTGAAAAAACCCAAATGGCGAAAAAAGCTTCCTGGATATACAGATGCGTAAGTGCAGACTGTTACTATGTGGTGATGAGGACACTGAGTGGGCATGTCATCGGGAAGGAGTCTAGAGGCTTCTGCCAGTTAGAATGTCCCTCACTCTCACCTGTTTTGTTCTGTGCCTCAAATCACCTGAACTAGGCAGTGATTTCCAACTCCTACAGTCACTGGACACTTTCATGTATGTGAACCCTCAAAAGATTAGGGTAGAGTTCCACATGGGCATGGGTCCAGCATCCCTCCTCTGCCCAGTATATTCAGGCCATTACAGATGGCCTGATAACCTACATCAGCGCTTAAAAGTTTGAAAGGTTTTGTTCTAAGGGAATGCTGTAGTGTCTTGACAGAAGATGCTCAACAAGCAGAGTAAGGGCCCTACCTGTGATGTTTGGTGCCCATCTCTGGCAGGTATCAAAGATAGGCTTTTTAGTCTCTGATTATAGTTTGCCTTGAACAGGCACCTGCTTATTCCACGCTGAGTGTGATGTTCAAACTGGTTTTTCTTTTTGCTTCCTTATTCCCGAGGCATGCAGAGATTGTGGGCAGGGCCTGCATTTCTCATCTCAACCCTGAGCTCATTCCCCTTAACTTTCACACATAGAGCCCTGCAGGAAGCTCAGGAGATCTTCGGTGTGGACTTTGACTATGATGAATTTGAGAAATACAATGAGTATGATGAAGAACTGGAGGAAGACTATGAGTATGAGGACGATGAGGCTGAAGGTGAGATCCGAGTGCGCCCCAAGAAGACCACCAAGAAGCGTGTGAGCCGCAGGAGCATCTTTGAGATGTATGAGCCGAGTGAGTTGGAGAGCAGCCACCTCACAGACCAGGACAATGAAATACGAGCCACTGACTTGCCTGAACGGTTTCAGGTAGGAAACCACAATGAATAGTATCCATCATGAACGCTGAAACCCATATGACCCAGGTCCGGGGAGTCTGTTTATTTATTCTGGCAGTACTGATAATTAAACTTAGGGCCTCATATACAGTGGGTAAGAGTGCTACTGTTGAGTGATGTCCTTGGTCCTCTTTTTACTTTTTATTTTGTTTTTTGTTGTTTGTTTGAGACAGGATTTCTCTGTCTAACAGAACCCTGACTGCCCTGGAACTCACTCTGTAGACCAGGCCAGCCTCTGCCTCCCGAGTGCTGGGATTTAAGGTGTGCACCACCACGCCCAGCCTAGCTTTACATTTTGTTTTGAAATAGAATCTCACTAACTTAGACTGGCCTTCTTCTGACTATAACCCAAGCAGGTCTTAAACTTGTGGGAGGGGGTGGTGGTGGTGGGGGGTGTTTTTGTTTGTTTGTTTTTGTTTTTGTTTTGGTGTTTTGTTTGTTTTTGAGATACTCTCATTTAGCCCAGCATGGCCTCAAACTCAATAAGTAGCCAAGGATATCCTTAAATTTCTGATCCTCTTGCCTTCATCTTCTCTTGAGTGCTAGAATTATAGGCATACACCATCATGCCGGGTTTTGGGGTGCTGAGGTTTTGTGCATGATAAGCAACCACTACCAACTAAGTTATGCCCTTAGCCCTGAAATGGTATTCTTGGGAGATCTGAAGAATGCTCCTTTCATGTCAAGTGACCCTAGAAGTATGCCCGAGGCTCACATGCCTCTGTCCAGAAGTGGTACATGTTTTTCCTAAGCAGGATATAGGATAAGGATGTCTCACTCTCTCTCCTCTACAGCTCCGCTCCATCCCAGTCAAGGCCGCTGAAGATGATGAGCTAGAAGAAGAAGCTGACTGGATCTACAGAAATGCCTTTGCAACACCAACTATCTCCCTCCAGGTGCTCAAAAGTTTGAACTTGAAAAGCTGGAAAGCTGGCTAGGTGGTTAGGAGCACTTTGTTGCCCTTGTAGAGAACCTGGTTTGGGTCCTGTCGACCACATGGTGGTCCACTGCTGCCTGTAACTATAGTTCTGTGGGTCCTACACCCTCTTCTGACCTCTGTGGGCACCAGACACCCACACAGTAACACAAGTATACATGCAGCCAAAGCATTCACACTCATGAAATAAATGTTAAAGAAAAGTTCTGGCTGGGCGTGGTGGTGCACGCCTTTAATCCCAGAGGCAGAGGCAGGCGAATCTCTATGAGTTCAAGGCTAGCCTGGTCTGCAGAGTAAGTCCAGGATAGCAAGAGATACATGGAGAAACCCTGTCTCAAAAAACCAAAGGAAAGAAAAAAAAGACATAACATGATATGAACCAGAAGCCAGATGATAAAAATGAGAAGCTATTCCTTCTTTCTTTGATGCTTCTGTATGCCTGAGAAAGAGTATTGTATAAGTATATATAAGAAAAAAATTGGGCTGGAGAGATGGCTCAGAGGTTAAGAGCACTGGCTGTTCTTCCAGAGGTCCTGAGTTCAATTCCCAGCAACGACGTGGCTCACAACCATCTATAATGAGATCTGGTTCCCTCTTCTGGCCTGCAGGTATACATGACTTACTCTTTTTTGTTTTGTTTTTGCTGCTTCTTACTGTAGGATAGCTGTGATTACCTAGACCGTGGGCAGCCAACGAGTAGCTTCAGTCGGAAAGGGCCCAGCACAATTCAGAAGATCAAAGAGGCCCTGGGCTTCATGCGGAATCAGCACTTTGAGGTAGCTCCTTGAGCTCTAGTAGCCCAGTAATTCATTAGAATTTAGAGGATGGCCGGGCGTGGTGGCGCATGCCCTTAATCCCAGCACTCAGGAGGTAGGGGCAGGCGGATCTCTGTAAGTTCAAGGCCAGCCTGGCCTACAAAAGTGAGTTCAGGACAGCAGGACTACACAGAGAAACTCTGTCTCAAAAAACCGAAAAAAAAAAAAAAAAAAAAAAAACATTAAGCCAAGGGCTGGAGAGATGGCTCAGTGGTTAAGAGCACTGGCTGCTCTTCCAAAGGACCTGGGTTCAAATCCCAGCACCCATATGGCAGTTCAGAGCTGTCTGTAGTTGCCATGCATGGTGGCACATGCCTTCAATCCCAGCTCTCGGGAGGCAGAGGCAGGTGGATCTCTGTGAGTTCAAGGCCAGCCTGGTGTACAAAGTGAGTCCAGGACAGCCAAGGATACACAGAGCAACCCTGTCTCAAAAAATAAAAAAAGAAGAAAAACTTAGAGGTGAAGCAAGAGATAGCTATGAGTCAAGTGGTAAGCCCCTTCTTTATCCTTAGGAATGCTGGGCGACTAACAAGGCACTGACGATCCAGGGGACAAGATTCCCTGTCTGCAGTGCTACTTCCTCCACTGGGAAGAACCTGCCACTAGGTGGCCAGCTAGAGAGGACATTCTTCTCATTTGAATCTCATAGAGCTATTAGACTAGGAAATTATTCTCCTCTAGCAGAGAAGATACTTGTAGATCTTTCTTCTGAATAACAGCAGTATCCTTGCTACCATAGGTGCCTTTTATTGCTTTCTACCGAAAGGAGTATGTGGAGCCTGAGTTGCACATCAATGACCTGTGGAGGGTGTGGCAATGGGATGAAAAGGTAACATGACAGAAGGCCCACAAGGAGCCAAGAACTGGGTGGAGAAAGACCAATATCAGGGCGCTACAGCTCTGACCTCCAGGACTGCCAGCTTACCCGACTGGGTCTCACTAAGGGAACAGCAAGACTTGGGTCTTCAGGGCTGAACACAATCCAGTCCTCATTCTTGCCTTCCTCTGCCCTAGTGGACTCAGCTGAGAATCCGCAAAGAGAACCTAACACGGCTGTTTGAGAAGATGCAGGCTTATCAGTATGAGCAGATATCTGCTGACCCTGACAAACCTCTTGCTGATGGCATCCGGGCTTTAGATACTACTGACATGGAAAGGTAAGCCGTGCAGGGTTTACTCTGTTACAGAAGCTCCCAGCTGCAGGCAAGGCCTCAGGAGCACTGCTATTTTGCAGAAGTTGCAGCATGGGGCCTCAGTCATTAGAATCCAAACTGTCAATACATGAGAAATGAGCAGGGTCTCTCTGTGTAGCTCCTACCATCTTAGAACTCACTCTGTAGACCAGACTGACCCTAAACTCCTGCTTCTGCCTCCCAAGTGCCGAGACTAAAGGCTTATGCACCATGCCCAGCTAAAAGTGAACTTTGTACATGAGTGGTGCTTCACTTCAGTAATTCTAGTACTTAGGTGGTAGATCTGGGAGGATCATGATTTCAAGGTTAGCCTGAACTATATAAAGCTCTATGGGAAAGTGGGGGAATGATCTGACAAATTCATTTTGGCTTTCCATATTAGTAGGTAAAAAACAAACTGGTTTATTTACCAAAATTAAATTGTTAAAAGAATCAGAGGACAGGAGAGATGGCTCACAGATTGAGAGCACTGGTTGCTCTTCCAGAGGTCCTGAGTTCAATTCCCAGCAACCACATGGTGGTTCATAACCATCTATAATGAGATTTGGTGCCCTCTTCTGACCTGTAGGCATACATGCAGACAGAACACTGTATACATAATAAATTTTTTTTAAAAAAAGAATCAGAAATTCAAGGTAATGTAATACATACCAACACCAAAGTTAGGCAACATAATATCTGTCTCAAAAGCTAAAAGACAAAAAGCAATCAGGAGAAGAGCTATCAGGCAATCCAGTGGCAAATGCTTTACTTCTGAGCCATCTCACCAGCCTCTGTATCAGGTGGGTATTCAGATTGGGTAATATGTGCATTTATCCCATATAGATAATACTGCAAAGAAACAGTTTGTAATTGGAAAGAAATTTGGGACCCTGAATAATTTGGTGTTGGAGGGCAGCATGGTTTTGGTGGATAGCACTTACAAGCTAAGAAGGACTTCGGAAGACTTTGAACTTCACTAACCATATGTTGCCCTGTCTGCCTCCTCCTTGCGCTGCTGTTGTCTCTTGGGACAGTCTTATTTTGCAGCCTAGAATGACTTCAGCATCATAATCCAGTTTGCCTATAGTGCTGAGGTTATAGCATGTGCTGCTACGCCTGGCTTTTGCACTTTCACTTCTAGTCACTACCATTTCAGTTTGATATGTTTCATGTAAGTGTGTGTATTGTTACAGGATCTCTTACAGTGCAGTCGGACCTCAAACTTCCAGTACTCCCAGCTGTCAAGTTCTGGGACAGCACACCCAGCTTTCTTGTTTGTTTTTGAAGCAGGATGTTGCTGACTGTCCCAGGCTGACCTCAGACCTGCAGCAAGCCTCTTGCTTCAGTCTCTAAATATTCAAGCGCGCACTGCTGCTCATGACAGCATGTACTGCTTTACGACCCTTGGCTGCGTTTAAGCTGTAGTCTGGGACTGTTGTGTGACTGTTTGCTTGTCCTACTTGATCTTACTTCCTGGGAATTAGACATTTTATAGCTTCCCCCCCCGCCCAGTGATGACATCTTTCGTCTTTCCCCTTCAGGCTCAAAGATGTACAGTCAATGGATGAACTGAAAGACGTCTACAACCATTTCTTACTTTACTACGGTCGTGACATACCCAAGATGCAGAATGCTGCCAAGGCTAGCCGGAAGAAGCTGAAGCGCGTTAAGGAAGATGGAGATGAAGAAGGTGAGTGCTGACAAAGAAAGCTCCAGTCTTGATGGCTGGGGTAGGTGCCCTTTGGAACTTTCTCAGATCCTTGAGAGCAATCAGAAACGAGAGCCAACTGCCCTTAAATTTTGTTCCCAGGTGAAGGTGAGGAGGCTGAAGATGAGGAACAGAAGGGACCAGAGCTCAAGCAAGCCTCCCGTAGAGACATGTACACCATCTGCCAGAGTACAGGGCTGGGTAAAAACCACCTTCTTTGTCACCTAGGCATTGTGACTTTGAATAAGGAAACATTTCCAGGAATGCCCTAGGGTACAGGAACAGGAAACAGTGTATTAGTCACTCGTCCGTTACCAAGCTCCATGGTCTCCATAGACACTGTTCCCCCAACCACCTTTATATTCCCTTCCCTGTGACTAGCCAATGTCTCTTAAATTTCTGAAGTAGTTAGAAGTCTTCCAGGTGATTAAAATCGGGTTTTAATTGTTGTTCTTTGATGATCTCTACCTGCCTGTTTGTGGCCTCTTTAAACTCTGATGCCCAAAGCAGCTGCTGTCCTTCTGACTGCTGATCTGTCTGGTGGATGGCTGCCACCTCACCTGTCACTCTTCTCTTTCTGTAGATGGCCTGGCCAAGAAGTTTGGCCTCACACCTGAGCAGTTTGGGGAGAACCTCCGTGACAGCTACCAACGACACGAGACAGAGCAGTTCCCTGCAGAGCCCCTGGAGCTAGCCAAAGATTACATATGCAGGTGGGCATGCAGCAGGTGGCCAGCAGGAGGGTGACCAGGGGACCAAGACACCCTCATGCTGCAACTCCGCTGTTGTGCCCACAGCCAGTTCCCTACACCAGAAGCTGTGCTTGAAGGTGCCCGGTACATGGTTGCACTACAGATCGCCCGGGAGCCCCTTGTCAGACAGGTGCTGAGGCAAACCTTCCAGGAGAGAGCCAAGCTAAACATAACCCCAACCAAGAAAGGTAGAAAGGTAAGCTGGGGAAGGGCTGCTGTTGCAGGTGAGGCTACACTGTAAGCTGCATCTCCCTTGAAAGACCAAAGGCAGTCTTTCTCCCAGGGCCAACGCCTGCCGACTTGCTAACGATTTCCCTCTCCATGTGCTCAGGATGTGGATGAGGCCCACTACGCCTATTCTTTTAAATACTTAAAGAACAAGCCTGTTAAAGAGCTAAGAGATGACCAGTTCCTCAAGATAGGCTTGGCTGAAGATGAAGGGCTGCTCACTGTTGACATCTGCATAGACATGAAGGGAGTAGAAGGGTAAGCTGGGCCTGGGGCTGTAGGGAGGGCAGCCCTCAGGGACATGAACCGCCATTTCTGACTTCAGTGAGCCTTGTCTGGAGTTCCCTCATGAGCATCTGAGTGTCGTGTTTTCTCTGTCAGGTATGGCAATGACCAGACATATTTTGAGGAGATCAAGCAGTTTTACTACCGGGATGAGTTCAGCCACCAAGTACAGGAATGGAACCGGCAGCGCACTATGGCCATTGAGCGAGCTCTGCAGCAGTTCCTCTACGTGCAGATGGCCAAAGAACTCAAGAACAAGCTGCTGGCTGAGGCCAGGGAGAGTGTTGTAAAGGTGAGGCCCACAAGCTCACTGCTGCTAGCTTCTCTAGGGTGATACCAGGTGTTTAACCCAAGGCCTTGCACAAGTAGACAAGTGTACTACCACTGAGACACACACTCCTACCCTAAACTCAATGTTTTTCTTTGTCTTAGTTATATCCCTTTATTACGTGTGTGGGTATATGCATGGATATGTGGAGGTCAGAGGATACCTTTTGGAACTTGATTCTCCCCTTCCACTTTGTGGGTGCCCTGGGTTGAACTCAAGTTGTCAAGACTGGCAGCAGGTGTCTTTGCCTGCTGAGATAGTCTCTGTGTGTAGCCCAAGCTGACCTTGTGATCCCCCTGAGTGCTTATGCCCCCATACCTTAGCTTTCACTCTCCTTAGTAGAACTGAGAATGAAGAAACCCCATAGTTGTCTTCTAGCTAGAGAAAGAATGAGGACATGTAGAGCGAACATGAGGTGAGAAACAGTACAAGGCGGGTACTGGGTCCTATCCAAGTTTTCTCCAGGGCTTTTCTCCCTCCCTTTACTCATCCAACTGTTTCTTGCTTGTGTTGCTGCCATTTCCAAGATACACATGTGCTTTTGTTTTGTAATTATGCCAAGTGGCTAGAAATGCATGCCCCTCCTCATGAATCCATATCCTTGCACACTTGAAGCCCATGGTGACCAAGTGTATGCTGTGTCTCTCTCTACTTTAGGCCTGTAGCCGAAAGCTCTACAACTGGTTGAGGGTGGCACCCTACCGACCCGATCAGCAGGTAGAGGAAGATGACGACTTTATGGAAGACAGCCAGGGGAAGGGCGTGCGAGTCCTAGGCATTGCTTTCTCCTCTGCCAGGTACCTGCCTGCCTTGCACCATCTCTTACATGTCTTTCATATTCTCTTTTTCCCATTCTTGGTTCAGATTGCTAACTATTACACTATTCTTTCTGTGACTGATTGGCAGAGATCACCCTGTGTTCTGTGCCCTAGTCAATGGTGATGGAGAAGTTACTGATTTCCTCCGCCTGCCCCATTTTACTAAACGGCGAACTGCATGGAGAGAAGAAGAGCGTGAAAAGAAGGTAACTCTCCAGAGCAGGAGTCACCATGTGCGTCATGATCAATGAGATCACGTGTTGTAGTGTAAGCAAGACGACAACAAAACCTCACATAAGTAAGTTTGTCACATCTAAGTGTAAGCCAGAAGAGTATGAGGTTAACAGACATAGAAATAACATCTGTAAGCCGGGCAGTGGTGGCGCACGCCTTTAATCCCAGCACTTGGGAGGCAGAGGCAGGCAGATCTCTGTAAGTTCGAGGCCAGCCTGGTCTACAAAGTGAGTCCAGGACACAGCCAGAGCTGTTACACAGAGAAACCCTGTCTCGAAAAACAAACAAAAAAAAATCTGGCCGGGCGGTGGTGGCGCACGCCTTTAATCCCAGCACTTGGGAGGCAGAGGCAGGCGGATCTTTGTGAGTTCGAGGCCAGCCTGGTCTACAGAGTGAGTCCAGGACAGCCAAGGATACACAGAGAAACCCTGTCTCGAAAAACCAAAAAAAAAAAAAAAAATCTGTAGACCCAAGGGGACCCACATAGATGCAGATGAAAGTAATAGATGTAAAACACTATTTAAACACTCATTTAAACAAACCACACTGTTTAGTGCGCCACTGATACTGCCTTTTCTCCCCCCCTTCGAGACAAGGTTTCTCTTTGTATACCTGGCTGTCCTGGACTCACTTTGTAGACCAGACTAGCCTTGAACTCACAGAGATCCACCTGCCTCTGCCTCCCTAGTGCTGGGATTAAAGGCATGCTCCACCAGGGCCAGCAATTGCAGACAGCTGTGAACTGCAATGTGGGGGCTGGGATTTGAACCCAGGTCCTTTGGAAGAACAACCACTGCTCTTAACTGCTGAGCTATCTCTCCAGCCTCATATTTCTCATTTTAATGTTTAAGAACAGTCTTAGCCGGGCGTGGTGGCGCACACCTTTAATCCCAGCACTAGGGAGACAGAGGCAGGCGGATCTCTGTGAGTTCAAGGCCAGCCTGGTCTACAAAGTGAGTCCAGGACAGCCAAGGATACACAGAGAAACCCTGTCTGGAAAACCAAAAAAAAAAAAAACAGTCTCACCAGGGCTGGAGAGATGGCTCAGAGGATAAGAGCACTGGCTGGTCTTCCAGAGGTCCTGAGTTCAATTCCCAGCAACCACATGGTGGCATCTATGAGATCTGGTGCCCTCTTCTGGTGTACAGGCATACATACTTTAATACAGAGCATTATATACATAATAATAAATCTTTTTTTCTTTTGTTTTTTTTTAAGCAGTCTCACCTTTGGGAGTCAGTCTCACTTCTACAGGCAGTAGGTGGCACTCAAGTTACTGGGCATGGTTTGCTTCTGGCAGCCAGCCAGCCGTAGGCCTTGTGTCCTTCTGAATCTGCCTTGGCTGCTTCTGTTCTTACCAGCATCTGGGTTAGACTGTCCCATGAGCTGAGAGCCACTGGGGCATTAAGCCAACCTTTCCCTGCTTCTGCCTTTCAGCACCCTTTTTCTAAAGAAAGATGAATTTGAAAATTTCTAAATGTTTTTATCATAGTGGGTTTTGTTCTGTTTTGTTTTTATATTTTTGGTTGTGAGCCTAGCCTTTAACGGCTGAGCCATCTCTCCAGCCCTGTTTTGTTTTTTAAGACAGAGTTTCTCTGTAATTGTCCTGGAACTTGCTCTGTAGACCAGGCTGACCTTGAACTCAGAGATCCGCCTGCCTCCCGAGCACTGGGAGGCATGCTCCACCACTGTCTGGCTCTTATCATAATGGTGTTTTAAATTTTTGTAAGAGCCTCATTCTAAAAAATAACAACAAAGTTAACTAACAGTTGTGGTTTTTGTTGTTGGGGAATGGGGGTTTGTTTTTCCGAGACAGGATTTCTCTGTGTAGCCTGGCTGTCCTGGAACTCTGTGTAGACCAGGCTGGCCTTGAAGTCATGGATATCCACCTGCCTCTGCCTCCCAAGTATCAAGAGGGGAGATAGAGTTTTGGATCACAACAAAAGACAACAATTTTCTGACTATCCATCCTCGGAAATCCTTTAAGTTCATTAAAGCAGAAGGAGGCTTGGTAACTGTTTGTCAGGGACAGGTGTAGTAATAAGTTCTTGGTAACAGTGTGGACAGGTTCCCTCCAGTCTTATAAAATCTAAGGACCGTGACTGGAGATGGTGCAGTGGCTCAGGCCACTTGGCTGCTTTCATAGAGAACCCCAGTTCAGCTCCCAGCACCCACCTGGCAGCTCACAGTCATCTGTGACTCCAGTGTCAGAGACATAGTGCCCACTTCTGCCCTCAGGGACACATGTGGTGCATAAACACTCAAAATAAGGATGTTTTGGGGCTTTTTGTTTGTTTGTTATTTTGATTTTTCGAGACAGGGTTTCTCTGTGTATCCCTGGCTGTCCTGGAACTCACTTTGTAGACCAGGTTGGCCTTGAACTCACAGAGATCCACCTGCCTCTGCCTCCCTAGTGCTGGGATTAAAGGCATGCGCCACCATGTCTGGCAAAATAAGAATGTTTTAACCCAGAAAATCCACATTCAGTTTTTAAAACTGACATGTAAATTTCCAAAACAATATACACACCTACTTATATCAAGTTCAGCCATCACTATAAACTATCATAGAGAGCAACATAGCCTAAGCTCTATAAACTATCATAGACAACAATATAGCCTAAGCTCCTCCTCAAAAGTCAAGATGTCTCTGAAGACTAGCCATTATCTGGTATGAGATAAAGAGAAAGGTCTGCATGTCCTTTGAATGTCTGTTTCAGTAAAAAACATATTCAGAGATAGAGTCATACTACTTAGCCCTGGCTGTCCTGGAACTTGTGTATAGACAAAACTGGCCTCAATTTCATAGAAATCGACCTGCCTCTGGCCTCCCAAGTGCTGGGATTAATGACATGCCACCATACGGGGGGGGGGGGGGGGGAGGGGGGAATCTCAAAAAGAAAATCTCATCTTGCTTGAAAACTTTCCATGCTCAGAGCTATTCAGCTATAATTTTCTTTTAATTCAGGCTCAAGATATTGAAACCCTAAAGAAGTTTCTTGTGAATAAGAAGCCTCATGTGGTGACTATCGCAGGAGAGAACAGGTAGGAAGGAACATTAGGCTCTGGGCAGGCCTGGTGTAAGGCTGTCACCTGGTCACTCAGCTCTTATTGCTGAATCTGGTACATGCCCAGAGCAGAGGCTTTGTGCTGGGTGTGATGTTGATATCCCCAGGGGTCTCTCTGGAGATGTGGTTCCTCTTTGTCTTTAAAACTCTTTCCTCCCCACCACACCTCAGTCAGGACACTATCTATTCTTGAGGAAATTCATCCTTTAACCAGTACTCCTCATCGTTCCAGGGATGCCCAGATGTTGATTGAAGATGTGAAGCGCATTGTGCATGAGCTGGACCAAGGCCAGCAGCTTTCTTCTATTGGGGTGGAGCTGGTTGACAATGAGTTGGCCATTCTGTATATGAACAGCAAGAAATCAGAGGTAATGCTGATCCCCACCCTGAAGGCTTGCTCTGGCAGCTGCCGTAGAGCCTAGAGAGTTGACTAGGAAATCCAGGCCATCGGGGTTAGGACTGCACCTGTTAGCTACAGGCAACCAGATACAGTTCAGATTGACAGCTCCAAAGATGAAAGTGCTTCTAGGAAAACAAGACCCAAAGGAAATAAGGTGGCTTTAAGCCACGATGATTTGGGTTTCTTGTCACTGAAGACACCCTAAGGTTCTGTGACCTTCCTTTGGTTCTAGGCAGAGTTCCGGGATTATCCACCAGTTCTGAGACAAGCTGTCTCTCTGGCCCGGCGCATCCAGGACCCTCTTATAGAGTTTGCCCAGGTGTGCAGCTCTGATGAGGACATCCTGTGTCTCAAGTTTCATCCTTTGCAGGTGAGTAGGATCATTGAGTAGGCTAGGCAGTAAAGAGACTCAGTAACCTTACTTGCTGCTGTGTTGGTAGGAGCATGTTGTGAAAGAGGAGCTACTCAACGCCTTGTACTGTGAATTCATCAATCGGGTCAATGAGGTTGGGGTCGATGTCAACCGTGCCATTGCCCATCCTTACAGCCAGGCCTTGATCCAGTATGTCTGTGGCCTAGGACCTCGAAAAGGGACCCATCTGCTGAAGGTAGGTTTGGATTAATTAGAAATAATCATTTCATTGAGTGTGAAGAATTTTTGCCAGTATAATTGACAGTAGGTTGTTGAGAATTACTCAGCCAATGAGCAGATTCAACCTCAGGCCCAGGAGACCAAGCTCTGCTCCTCACTGCCACACTATAGTGCCCATAAGCCATAATGAAAAATGGGAAAAACCAGAAGAGCGGAGCTTCTTCCAATGGAAACAAAAAGGGAATCTCTAAGAGAGCTTCATAATGCTGTTTTTCCTCGTGTGAATGATGTTCGCTCTAGATATGATGTGACACACTTACATGTCATTTTCTTTTGGTTTGGTTTGGTTTTGGACTTTTGTTTTTTTTTTGTTTGGTTACTTGGTGGTTTTTTTGTTTTGGTTTGGTTTTTTTGAGATAGAATTTCTTTATGTAGCCCTGGCTGTCCTGGAACTTGCTCTGTAGACCAGGCTGGCCTGAGACTTACAGAGATCCACCTGCCTTTGCCCCCTGAGTTCTGGGATTAAAGCCATGTGTCACCACTGCCTGGCCTTGTTTTTGTTTTTTGAGACGGGGTTTCATGTAGCCCTGGGTGGCCTCAAGCTTTCTTTGAGGCTGAGGTTGACCTTGAACTCATATCCTTCTGCCTCAGTCTCTGACTTGCTAGCATTACATGAATGTGCCACCATGCCCAGCTATACATACATAGTGCAATAGATAAGCTGTAGCTCATTAAAAGCATTGTTAGGGCTAGAGAGATGGCGCAGGGGTTAAGAGCACTAGCTGCTCTTCCTGAGGTCCTGAGTTCAATTTCCCAGTAACCACATGGTGGCTCATAACCATCCACAGTGTGATCCGATGCCCTCTTCTGGCTGCAGGAGTACATGTAGATAGAGCACTCATATACATAAAATAATAAATAATTTTAAAGCATTATTAAGTGATAATGTGGTGTCACAGATACTAAATCTGACAGAGTTTGTGCTACAGAGAGCAGTCTAGGTAGGCAAGGCCTGTTACTGGCCTACTCACCTCCAGCCCTCTTCCCTAGATCTTGAAACAGAACAACACCCGACTAGAGAGCCGAACTCAGCTGGTCACCATGTGTCATATGGGTCCCAAAGTCTTCATGAATTGTGCTGGCTTCCTCAAGATCGACACTGCCTCTCTGGGGGACAGGTGATACCCTCTGCTTAGACAGGCCAGGACCAATTCCTTGGGCATTGATTTGGGGCTTCAGGGAATTAGGCCTTTGAAAGGGCTCCAGGCCATTGAAATTAGGAAATATTTTAAAAGGTAAGAAGTCGCCCCTGACCAATGGAAAAGATCAGTCATGAGGTGTTTTTCATGTGAGGGTGACACAGAAGCACCAGCATTTTCTTTCAAGGAGAAAGTAGAATATTGTGCTCAGGGTTTATCACAGCCAGATGAGGTTGGGGACAGCAAGGGGCCATGGGAAAAGAGCATGGGTGTGGAGAGGTTCAGGACGGGGAGAGATTTGCTCTGTTTTAGGATGGTGGTACTGAGACTTCACTATTGACCTCTTCCTCTCCAGAAGTTATCAACTCAGTCTTTGGAGGATCTTTTCCACGGGCACATAGCTCCTCATTCAGTAATGGAAGTCAGTGGGGAAATAGGCTTCAAGTTCTAAAACTTCATTTTCCACTCAGCTTTGCTGTAACACTCCACGAATAACATAGGCCCATGTGAGTGCACGGGCAAGACCAGCCTGGGAAGGCTTTATGGGGGAAAACAGCTAACAGCAAATTTTCAGAGGTGTTTCCCCTTCTTGTTTTATATTATGACTCATACGTTCACTATATAAAATTCAACAGAAAGAACTATTATACAGAAAGTGCAAGTCCCCCATAATCCCACCCCCCAGAGAAAACTACCATAACAGTTTTTATGTATACTACAATTTTCTAAATTTTATTTTTGCTATGCATTTACTAACTACTCATTTACTTCAAAAATGAGATCATACTGGTTCATAGTGTTTTGCAGTGCATTTTTCACGTATCAATATATCATGGCCATCTCCCCATGTCAGCAAACATAAATTTACTTCATTCTTTTTAATGGCTGTGTAGTATTCCATCATATGGAGTGCCCTGGTTTACCCAGCCAGTTCCGCATCAGTGGACATTTGGGTTGAAAATTGAAACCTCGGGTTTTATATCTTGCTCTGATCCTGCCTTTCCTCCAGCACTGACTCATACATTGAAGTCCTTGATGGCTCTCGAGTCCACCCTGAAACATATGAGTGGGCCAGGAAGATGGCAGTGGACGCCTTGGAATACGACGAGTCTGCAGAGGATGCCAATCCTGCAGGGGCCCTTGAGGAGATCTTGGAAAACCCTGAGCGGCTGAAGGATCTAGACCTTGACGCCTTTGCAGAAGAGCTAGAGAGACAGGTAGGCGGCTGTAGGAGGCCCTGGCAGTGGGAGCTCATCTCAGGCAGCTGTGTGGGAAGGGACTTGGGCAGCAGAAGTCCAGAGAAACCCTGATCCTACTGTACTGGAGCTTTGACCCTCTCCTCTCCCTGCCTGTGCTGCACTAGGTTTCTGAAGGAAGCCTTTAGCCACTCATCAGTGAACTAGGAAACGTGTCAGATACTGTGAGGGCAGGACAGAGGGAGGCCCTTATTCTTCCTTTCCAACCACAGAGCTTTATATATGGGGTCTCCTGAAGCATGTTCTTTTTTTTTAAAGATTTTATTTATTATGTGTACAGTGTTCAATCTGCATGTATGCCTGCAGGCCAGAAGAGGACACCAGATTTCATTGTGGATGGTTGTAAGCCACCATGTGATTGCTGGGAATTGAACTCAGGACCTCTGGAAGAGCTGTCAGTGCTCTTAACCTCTGAGCCATCTCTCCAGCCCCTGAAGCATGTTCTTTACAGAACACTCCCGTGGGTGACTTTGAAATCTCCTTTATTTTGAAGTAGGAACAGTAGCACATCTGTAATAAATAATCCCAGCTGCTCAGGAAGTTAAGGCAGGGAATCACACATCCAGGGTCAACTTGGACAACATAGACTGTATTGAAGAAGTGAACGAGAATTTCCTTTAGTAAATGTTGACAGTAAAGAAAAGCAGAGACAGTGACTTCTGTCTCCTGTCACTAAAGTTCCCAGTAAGTCAGGTTGAGGGTTGCAGGACTTTTCTTGATGGACCTTTTCCCCAGGGCTACGGTGACAAGCACATCACACTGTATGACATCCGAGCAGAGCTCAGTTGTCGCTACAAGGACCTTCGGACAGCCTACCGCTCTCCTAACACAGAGGAGATCTTCAACATGCTAACCAAAGAGACACCAGAGACCTTCTACATCGGTCAGTTAGGGGCTGCATTTATACTCCGGGGTGCTATGTTGGGGGCTGGGGGTATCTACTGCGTGCACATAAACTGAAGAGTGATTCCAAGGGATTAAGACAGGTTTACAGGGCTTGGTGACACAAGGCTTTAATCCCAACACTGGGGAGAAGGAGGCAGGCAGATCTCTGAGTTCGAGGCCAGGCTGGTCTACAGAGCAAGTTCCAACACAGCCAGGCCTCACAGAGAAACCCTGTCTTGAAAAACAAAGACAGGTTTACACCTCAGGTAAGAAAGACCAAGAGATCTTCTGTCTAGTTTGCGTCCCTGTTGCTGTGATAAACACCTACCAAAAGTAACTTGGGGAGGAAAGGACTTGTTATCTCCTACAGTTATAGTCCATCATTGATGGAAACCAGGACAGGAGCCTGAGGCATGAACTAGAACAGATACCATGGAGGAACACTGCTTACTTTTACTGGCTTGTTCTCAGGCTCGTGTTCAACTGCTTTTCTTACACACTCCAGGACTACATTCCCAGGGTGGCATTTGAAGTTTCCTCTTGTCAAATACCTTTAGTTTATGTCAAGTTGACAAAAATTAGCCAGTCCTACTCCTAGAAAATAATGTAGGGCCTAGACTGGAAGTGAAAATTGAGATCAAGATCAAGTTATACTTCTTTCCATGCCTGTTAGTACAGACTTGTAATCTCACCAACTTGGGACAGTGAGGCAAGAAGATTGTCGATTTAAGGACAGCTTGAGCTACAGAGTGGAGTGGATTTATAGGAATTTGGTGAGAGTGGGTCTCAAAATGAAAGGCTGGGCGTGGGCATGGTGGTGGACACCTTTAACCCCAGCACTGGGAGACAAAGACAGGCAGATCTCTGTGAGTTCAAGGCCAACCTGGTCTAAGAGTGAGTTCCAAGACAGCCAGGGCTACACTGAGAAACCCTGTCTCGAAAAAAAAAATCAAATAAAAATAGAAATAGTAAAAGGAGAGCTGGGGTGTAGCTCTTGTTGGAGCACTTCCTTAGTATTCACAAGGCTCTGAGTTCAGTCCCCAACAGCCAAAATATAAGTAAAGTTGTACTTCTAGCTTGCTCAGAGATCTTCACGGAGTCATCTTACAGTCATCATCTCTCTGGTATTAAATCCAGGGAAGGTCTCTGTCCTCTAGGTCAAGAAAGAAATCAGCAGAGATGCCCTGACAGACGTTACGTCAGCAAAGGGTGGTGGGAAGGAAAGAGCTCCACACTCTGCTAACCTGCTCTCTTTCCTACAGGAAAACTCATCATCTGTAATGTCACTGGCATTGCTCACAGACGCCCACAGGGCGAGAGCTATGACCAGGCCATCCGAAATGATGAGACAGGGCTGTGGCAGTGCCCCTTCTGTCAGCAGGACAACTTCCCTGAGCTAAGTGAGGTGTGTGCTTCATGGTTACTGTAGTAAGCAGGCTGTGAGGAGAGAGAGAGGGAAATCATACTCACCCACAGGGCAGGCAATGTCCTTATTTATACTTCTTTGAAAGTATGTATAGACTCTGTTTGAGTTTTATATTATCCTCACTAATTTTCCCTTTATTTTTCTAGGTATTGATCTGCCTACCTGTCCTTTTTTTTTTTTTTTCCTCCTGGAGACAAGGTCTCATTATGTAGTCTTGGCTGGCCTGAAACTCACTATGCAGACCAGACTGGCCTTGAACTAATAGAGATATGTCCGCTTCTGCCTCATTAGTGCTTGGATCAAAGATGTGCGCCACCTTGCCTGACCATCATGTTCTTTTCTAAAGCCACCTGGCATTTTTTGATTTTCCACTTATTAAGATCCACTGTAGCAAACTCCTCCATAGATACTTGTTACACTCACTAAGGCAGAACAGAACAACAGGGACCACAGTGGGACTAGAAACTTAAGTCAGTTAAGCGTTAAGATTCATCTAATGGCCTTTAGTGCCAACCATCAACTCAAGGAATTCATGAGTAGTCACACTCTCTTTTGGTGGGTAGTTGGCTGTGTTTCCAGACCAGTGCCAAGCATCAGTGGTAGAATAAATTACAGCAACCTTGCATACTCTTTTGGTTTGTGCGTTTTTAAAATTTTCTTACTTATTTTATGTGTATATACACGCCATAGTATGTATGGTGGTTAGAGGTACCTTGTGGGGTCTCTCCTGCTACCTGGTGCATCCCAAGGGACAAACTAAGATCATCAGCCTTGGTGGCAGGGGTCTTTCCCTACTGAGTCATCTTCCTGGCTCCCTGGCTTTTTTTTTTTTTTTTTTTTTTTTTTTTTAAATATAGTCACTTTAGCCGGGAATGGTGGCACAGCCTTTAATCCCAGCACGCACTCAGGAGGCAGAGGCAGGTGGATCTCTGTGAGTTCAAGGCCAGCCTGGTCTGCAAAGTGAGTCCAGGACAGTGGAGGATACACAGAGAAACCCTGTCTCAAAAAAAAAAAAAAAATATATATATATATATAGTCACTTTATTTTAGGTGTGAATATTTTGCCTGTATTTGTCTATGTATATACTTATGTCTATGTGCCCTCAGAGGTCAGAAAAAGACACTGACCCCTAGTAACTGGAGTTACAGTTGGTTGTAGCTACTCTGAGGATTCTGGTCATTGAACCCAGGTACTCTGTAAGAGCAGTAAATACTCTTAACCACTGAGCCATCTCTCCAGACCCCCTGGTTACACACAGCCTTAGTCTTAACAGTCAATCTCCTCTCTGTTCTTCAGGTCTGGAACCACTTTGACAGTGGTTCATGCCCTGGCCAGGCCATTGGTGTGAAAACACGGCTAGACAACGGTGTCACCGGCTTCATCCCTACCAAATTCCTCAGTGACAAGGTGGTGAAGAGGCCAGAGGAGCGAGTGAAGGTAGATGGACAGCCAACCTAAGGAGTGGTGCACTTTCCAGCTGCCCTAGTTGGGCTTTCTAACTTTGAGCTGCCTCACCAGAAGTTAGGCTGTGTTCCCAGTGACTGCTGGTGGCAAGAGTAGAGGAGGGTTTATAATAACTGGAAGAAGCCGAGAGAGCATCGGAATGAGTGGTAGCTTTTGTATGCCACCTTTGTAAAGCAGTTTCTACTGGTTGCCAGCCTTTGGAGAGGGTTCCTTCCTGTGTGGGAAGCCACAGTTTCAGCACATGGAGGAAGTGAGGCCCAACATCACAAACAAGAAAGCTCTGCCTGTCCTCCCCAGTGAGCAGCGTTGCTCTGGAGATTTGAAAGGCTGTGTGGCACAACTCTGTCCATAGAGTACCTCTGGACTTCACAGCAGAACAGGACCACACAAAAGGAACCTCCAAGAGAGGTTGGCAGGAAATCTCCCAGCTCGCTTCTGCCCTATCATTTCCTCCTGACTCCAGCTAGACACTCTGTGTGAGTGTGTGTGTGTGTGTGTATGTGTGTGCGCTCGCACCGTAGTGAACTTCCAGTCATTGAGTAACTTTTCCAGAGTTGATTCTCTCTTTCCACCTAGGGTTGTCAGTTTGGATTTTTGGGGATGGGGTGGAGTGTTTTATGCTGTAGTCCTAGTTACAGCTTACTGTGTAGACCATATAGGGATCCCGCCCAAGTGCTGGGGTTAAAGGTGTGTGCTACATATTCAATTCTACCTCAGTTTCATTAGTGCCTCATCTGGCTTTTTTAACGTGGGTTCCAAGGATCAAATTCAGGTCTCCAGGTGCTGGAGAGTTGCCTCAGTGTTTAAGAGCACTGGCTGCTCTAACAAAGGTCCTGAGTTCAATTCCCAGCACCCACATTACAGCTTACAACTGTCTAGAACTTTAGTTCCATGGGATCCTGTGCCCTCTTCTGTTGTGCACACAAAACCCTCTTATACATAAGTACATAAATAAATAAATCTTTAGGTTTTTTTGAGACAGGGTTTCTCTGTGTAATAGCCCTGGCTGTCTTGGACTCACTTTGTAGACAGGTTGGCCTCGAACTCAAAGAGATCCACCTGCCTCTGCTTCCCCTGTGCTGGGATTAAAGGAGTGCACCACAAAGCCTGACGAATAAATAAATCTTAAAAAAAAAAAAAAACAAACCTCAGCTCTGCAGGCTTAGTTAATAACTCCCTTACACACTGAGCCGTCCTTCCAGTTGTATCTATGTTGTCCCTAATCCTACAACCTCATGAGAAGAAAATACTCTTTGTTTTCAAAGCTAGAGTCTTAGCTGGGTGTGGTGGTACACACCTTTAATCCCGGCGCTCAGGAGGCAGAGGCAGGTGGATCTCTGTGAGTTCAAGGCTAGCCTGGTCTACTAATCGAATTCAGGACCGTCAGGGATATTACACAGAGAAACCCTATCTCAAATAAACAAAAACAAATCAAAGATAGGGTCTCACATAACCCAGCCTGGCCTCAGACTCAGTATGTAACTTAGGATGACCTTGAACTTCTGATCTCCCTCTACCTCCCAAGTGCTAAAATTCACAAACATATGCCATATCCGTTTTTATGCAGGGCTGGGAACTGAACTTGGGGTTTTGTGAAATCTGGCTTAGCATTCTAGTAACTGAGCCACTTCTCCAGCTCCCTGTTTTCTCCTAGAGAAATGGAAGTGCCTTCAGGATCACCCAGTCAGTGATATGGCTGGATCCAGATTTTCCAAATACCCATGTCTTAGTTGCTACTCTATTGCTTGTACCAAGGCAATTTATAAAAGAAAGCATTTCGAGTCGGACATGGTAGCACACGCCTTTAATCCCAGCACTCAGGAGGGAGAGGCAGGCGGATCTCGGTGAGATTGAGGCCAGCCTAGTCTACAATGTGAGTTCCACGACAGCCAGGGACACAGAGAGAAACCTTGTCTTGAAAAACCTAAAAAGGGCTGGAGAGATGGCTCAGAGGTTAAGAGCACTGGCTGTTCTTCCAAAGGTTCTGAGTTCAATCCCCAGCAACCACATGGTGGCTCACAACCATCTACATTGAGATCTGGTGCCCGGGCATATATGTAGAGCAAATACTGTATACATAATAAATAAATAAAATGTTTAAAAAAAAAAAAAAGAAAGAAAAACCTAAAAAAAGATATTCTTTATAATGAAGCGAGGATTTTCAACAAGATCCAAACAGACTGCCTTCAGCCAATATTTACATGGAAGGGCTCATCAAGAGAGATACCAAAAACAGCTATTTCTTTGGCTTCCTTTCAGAATATGGCATGAGCTTTAGATAACAACATGGAAGGAATACCTGTGATAATATTCCAGTTTTCCAGCTAAGAGTGGGAGGTATTGGTACAGGAGACACCTACCCACTTCCAAAACTCCTTCCTGTTCTGCCATTTGGTAGCTGACTTTGGGCAAGTCCTACCTTTTTTTTTTTTTAATATTTATTATGTATACAGTGTTCTATATTTTAGTACATATACCTGCACAACAGAAGAGGGTACCAGATCCTATTATAGATGGTTGTGAGCTACCATGTGGTTGCTGGGAATTGAACTCAGGACCTCTGGAAGAACAGCCAGTGCTCTTAACCTCTGAGCCATCTCTCCAGCCCAAGTCCTACCTTTCTGTCTGGACTTTGCTCTTCTTTTATATGAAATAAAGCACTAGGCTGGATAGTCTTTGTTCTATCCAGCTCATATATTCTGTGGATCTAGGTGGGGATGACTGTTCACTGCCGTATCATGAAGATTGATATTGAAAAGTTCAGTGCAGACCTGACCTGCCGGACCTCAGACCTCATGGACAGGAACAATGAGTGGAAACTGCCCAAAGACACTTACTATGACTTTGATGCTGAAGCCGCAGACCACAAGCAGGAAGAGGACATGAAACGAAAGCAACAGCGGACCAGTGAGTGCCCACAGTCGGCCTTGCACCTGAATACAGCTTAGACTCAGTGACCTGACTGCAGAGTTTCAAGACACTGAGGCCTAGAGACATGAAAGGCAGGCATGAGCAGAACAGGAACCCAGGGTCTTCTAACATTTTGCTAATCTTCAGACAGCTTAAGAACTGAGGCTAACACCTCATTTGAATCAGAGAATCCTAGCCCAGAGAGTGCGACAGTGCCTCCAAGTCCCATGGTAGGTCAGAAGCCATCCCTGACCATCCTATGCAGTCAGCTCCTAACCCATCACCTGCTCTGTCTCTCCTGCCCCTTCAGCATACATCAAGCGAGTGATTGCGCATCCATCCTTCCATAACATAAATTTCAAGCAAGCAGAAAAGATGATGGAGACCATGGACCAAGGGGATGTTATCATTCGACCCAGCAGCAAGGGTGAAAACCACCTGACAGTGACCTGGAAAGTCAGTGATGGCATCTACCAGCATGTGGATGTGAGAGAGGAGGGCAAGGAGAACGCCTTCAGCCTGGGAGCCACTCTGTGGATCAACAGTGAGGTGGGAGCCAGGCCTGGGCAAGTTCACCTGACAGTAACTTGGACACATCATACATGTTTTTGTTATGCAGAGCAACAAAGCCAAGTAGTTTGTAGAATAAGTTACTAGCTTTATTTGCTCTATATTTCAAAATTTTAAATTTTGTTAGAAGCTGACTAGAGAAAAGTATTGAGGAAGGGGAGAAAGCACACACACACACATGAGGTCTTTTATTCTGTGCTCAACAAGGAAAATCTGAAGTTCCCTGTTGTTTCTAAACACCAGGGAAGCATCACAGTTAGTAAGCCAGTGTCCAGGATTTTATCACACCAGGGAACTAATTGAGGGCACTTCACAGTGGAATGAGCTTCTGCAGTCAGGGTCTCAGCCCTGCTGTCTTGTCTCCTCACCATGAGTTCGATAAATGGCTGGAGTCTTAGCTCTGGATCTGACATGTTGAGACCTTAATGTTCTTCCTATAGGAATTTGAAGACTTGGATGAGATTGTTGCCCGCTACGTCCAGCCCATGGCTTCCTTTGCTCGAGACCTTCTGAACCACAAGTATTACCAGGACTGTAGTGGTGGGGACCGAAAGGTGAGCCTGGGACCCTCTGGACACTTCCAGGCTCTTAAAGGTGGACATGGTCCATTGAGCATAGAAGACTCATGTGAAGGAAGTGTCTGTGTGTGCACCATTGTATCCCAAGCAAGCTCCCATCCCAACCTTTCCCCCTCATTCTACCCCCAGAAATTAGAGGAGCTGCTCATCAAAACTAAGAAGGAGAAGCCCACCTTCATCCCTTACTTCATCTGTGCCTGCAAGGAACTGCCCGGCAAGTTCCTCCTGGGATACCAGCCCCGGGGTAAACCCAGGTGAGCGCTGGGTGCTGAAATACTGCTGCCACTGCTGTGAGTCCCACACACTGACTGGAAGAGCAGCAGCCTCTCTGCTTCCACCTCCTTTGTCCCCTTACCTATTCAGAACAGAAGTGGTAGCTGGAAGTGCGAAAGAGGTTCGTGGTGCCATGGGTCCAGGCTGTGGCCCGGCACAGAATCTTAGGCTTCGTAAGATTTTGTTTGGTTGTGGGTTTTTGTTTTTGTTTTTGTTTTGTTCTTGTTTTGAGACAGGGTTTCTCTGTGTAGCCCTGGCTGTCCTGGACTCACTCTGTAGATTAGACTGGCCTCGAACTCACAGAGATCCGCCTGTCTCAGCCTCCTGAGTGCTGGGATTAAAGGTGTGGGCCCCCATACCCAACATGTATGAGAATTTTTCATGGTTTGTTTTTGCTTCCCTTTTTTTTCCATTTCTTTTCCTTTTATGTCAGTTGACTGTTCTCAAGTGTGAACTTTGTAAGTGGTCGTGTTATGTCACAGTGTGAGAAGGTTGGACATGCCTAGTAGAGACAGAAAGCAAAGAGTCGCCTAGAAATGTGCCCTCACCAACCCTAGAAAAGGGGTCTCTTTCACCACCACTCCCCAGGCCTTGCAGTTGGGATACGCAAGGGTGTCAGGCTGACCCTGCTTTTCTTCTCTTCCACCTTGTCAGAACTTTCAGCACGTGGTGACTCACTGATGCCACAGTGTGTATCTGCTGTGTCCTGTCGAGTGGTGGCTGACGTGCCGGTGTCTCCTCCTCTGTCCCCTTCCATGGGTGACTGGCAGGCTGCTCTTTTCTGAGGCATTCCTTTTCCTGCTCCCTCTCTAACTCACCCTGAGCCTGGGACAGTGTCAGGTTTCCTTAGGCTGATGTGTTTAGGTCTGCTGCACTCTCTGGTGCTCTTCCCTGCCCTGGCACCAGCCGTCCTCCCATCATGGAGAATACACGTGTGCTCTAGCTCTACACTGGCCACATGTGGTGCATGGCTTGGACTACTATGTGGGGCTCGGGGACTTGTGCCATACTTGGCACCTGAAACATCATGCTGCTTTCTGAGATTCCTTCCAGGGAAGCAGCCAGGGCCCTGTGACACTGGAAATGTCTCATGAGGGGCAGCTTAGAAAGGTGGGGACCTGCAACAACAATAGATTGAACACGGTGGCTTCCCATAGAAGGGAGCACAAACTCCCTGACTTGGAAATTGAGGAAACAAGTTTTGGCTGAGTGTAAGTGAGGACCTTGTCATCCTTGGCATTGTCTCTGAGCTATTATTGGTTCTCCCTGAACGACCCCAGTGCTGTTAGGTGTGATGATCGCCTTGTTACTTGTTACATCGTTCCTTGTGACCGCCCTGTGGCGTAAGGGCTGTTGTTAGGTGTGATGATCGCCTTGTTACTTGTT
>CAJQZJ010001558.1:18138792-18233977 GCA_907164525.1 Lophiomys imhausi
TGGCGTAAGGGCTGTTGTTAGGTGTGATGATCGCCTTGTTACTTGTTCCATCGTTCCTTGTGACCACCCTGTGGCGTAAGGGCTGTTGGGCTTGGTTCAGTCACATAAGCGGTAAGTGCAGAACTTAGCTAACTGAGGCTCATCCTCTTACCCTCTCCTGCACTCAGAAGTACTGAACGAGGGCAGACTGAGCACCTTCTAGAGTGCTGAAGACTTCTTCCTGCTGATGTGGAGCTGCCCAGGGAGGCCTCTTCCCACCTGACTGCCTGTAGCTTTAGTGTCCGTCTCATCCACGGCATACTGTCTTCAGCGAGGACATCCCGTCTCCAGTGTGCCTCTTGTGCCTGTACTCAGCACTTAAGGCCGACAGCCTCCTTAGCCTTGACGATGCTGTCATTTGCAGCCTCTGTCTCCTTGTCCAGCACCCATTATGGCTGATGTATGTGGTTGATATTTATTTGGTCACTTTCTCGCGAGTGGCCACAAGTGTGTCTTAGTCAGGGTTGTTGTTGCTATGATGAAATATGATCAAAAGCAATTTGGAGGGGCTGGAGGAGAGATGGCTCAGCGGTTAAGAGCACTGACTGCTCTTCCAGAGGACCCGGGTTCAAATCCCAGCACCCACATGGCAGCTCACAACTCTGTGTGACTCCTGTTCCAAACAATCTGATGAAACACATGTAGTCAAAACACCAATGTACATAAAATAAAAATAAATAATTTTTTTTAAAAAAAGCAATTTGGAGAGGAAAGAGTTCATTTGGCTTACCACATCATAGTTCATCACTAAAGAAAGTCAGAACAGCCGGGCGTGGTGGCGCACGCCTTTAATCCCAGCACTTGGGAGGCAGAGGCAGGTGGATCTGTGTGAGTTCAAGGCCAGCCTGGTCTACAAAGCAAGTCCAGAACAGCCAGAGCTGTTATACAGAGAAACCCTGTCTCAAAATACCCCCCCCCCCCCAAAAAAAAAAAAAAAAGAAGTCAGAACAGGAACTCAAACAGGGCAGGAGCCTGGAGGCAGGAACTGATGCACAGACCACAGAGGAGTGGTCCTCATGGCCTGCTCAGTCTGCTTTCTTACAGAATCCAGGACTTCCAGCTTAGAGGTGACACCACCTCACTAATTTTTAAAAAATGTCTTTCGTGCTCACTTCAGCAGCACATATACTAAAATTGGAACAATACAGAGAAGATTAGCATGGCCCCTGCGCAAGGATGACACGCAAATTCGTGAAGCGTTCCATATTTAAAAAAAAAAAAAAAGTCTTTCAGACTTGCCTACAGCCTGGTCTTCTGGAGGCATTTCCTCAATTGAGGCTCCCTCCTCTCTGATGATTATAACTTGTGTCAAGTTAACACAAAACTAGCCAGCACAAGCAGTACCTAATGCCTGTTTACTTACAAAATCTCAGGATAGAATATGTAACAGTGACTCCTGAAGGATTCCGGTATCGGGGCCAGATCTTCCCGACTGTGAATGGACTCTTCAGGTGGTTTAAGGATCACTATCAGGACCCTGTGCCAGGTAAGTTCTGTTGTACCCTGACTTTAGGCTGTGATGAGGACACAGGTCTTGGCTCAGTGAGATGAAGTCAGTTATCGTCTTAGCTGCCTCACCCCTGCTCTAGCCTCTTATCAGCAGAGAGGTTCTCCATCCACTGGCCTATGCAACTTATCTTCCCCTCCCTTCCTTTCGTCTTCTGACACTGGAAATAGGAAGCCAGAAGTAGCTTTCTTGAGGAACATAACTGACTGCATCCATGTCTTACAGGCATCACTCCCAGTAGCAGCAGCAGGACACGGACCCCTGCTTCTATCAATGCTACCCCAGCCAACATCAATCTTGCAGGTAGGATGCTTGGGGCTGAGGCTTGTAGGACAGCTGGGACCTAGAGGGATTTATACCCTGACATGGATGTCTGTGTTAACAGATCTGACACGGGCCGTGAATGCCTTGCCTCAGAACATGACTTCGCAGATGTTCAGTGCCATTGCTGCTGTGACAGGCCAAGGACAGAACCCCAATGCTACCCCAGCCCAGTGGGCATCCAGCCAGTATGGCTATGGTGGCAGCGGAGGAGGCAGCAGTGCCTACCATGTATGTGTCTTTGGGAGGAGAGGGAACAATCCTATAGACACCTGGCTATGCCCACCACTAGGAGCTTCATGTGCTTGAGGCTAGGAACCACCAATAATAGATGTTCTTTATCAGCATATTTGACAGGGAAGGGAGTAAGAAAGGGCCTGGGTGGGGGAGATGGTGGGCGGTGGTGGCGCACGCCTTTAATGCAGCACTCAAGATGTAGAGGCAGGCAGATCTCTGAGTTGGAGGCCAACCTGGTCTACAGAGTGCTTTCCAAAACAGCCAGGCTATATAGACCCTGTCTCAAAAAACCAAAAAGGAGATGAGGGTGGGGGAGCCGGCCTTTGTACAGAGCCTGGTGGAATATTTGGAACCCTCAAGCCATCTGAGGTGTTCAAGACTGGTGAGCAACTTTGTATCTCCTGCTATCCTCCTGGATTCCCTCTACCATGCAAAATACTGTTTCCAGCTGGGTCAGCTGGAAAGCATTGTTCAGAGCAGAGCCAGCTCTCACAGCCTGTCAGAGACTGACAGTGAAGTCAAGCACGCTCACAACATAGCCTGTTTCTCTGTCTACCCCTCTTCAGGTGTTCCCAACGCCAGCCCAGCAGCCAGTGGCCACACCACTAATGACCCCCAGCTACTCATACACAACCCCGAGCCAGCCCATTACCACCCCACAATACCACCAGCTCCAGGCCAGCACTACCCCACAGTCTACCCAGGCCCAGCCCCAGCCTTCCTCCAGCTCCCGACAACGGCAGCAGCAGCCAAAGTGAGTGCATGGATGGTGGCATAGCCGGGCAGGGTATTAGTAGGAACAGGTGATGCCGTGTGTCTGAAGACTTAACATATGCAAATGCTCCGTGCGAGATGTTCCTGTGGGCACTGGTTTCTGGGGGAAGAATGAAAGAACGGCAGAGGGGCTGCTTCCCATGAGTGTCAGGCTCCTTTCTGTGAAGGGAAGTGACTGGTGGGAAGTCTTCCTTCTCACAAATCCCAAAAGAATACTAGTCTCTAAGGCCCTTCCTTCCTGCTCCAGGTCCAACAGCCACGCAGCCATCGACTGGGGCAAGATGGCCGAGCAATGGCTACAAGAAAAAGAGGCAGAACGACGGAAACAGAAACAGCGGCTGACCCCTCGACCCTCTCCCAGCCCCATGATCGAAAGCACCCCCATGTCCATTGCTGGCGATGCAACCCCACTCCTGGATGAGATGGATCGGTAGGGCCTATTCCTCGGACTCTGGTTACCTCTGAGGCTCCAAGAGGCCTAGCCACCCACAGCCTCACTCCCTGCCCCTTGTTTGTCCCTAAAATGGTGTGAAATGACATTCTCTTTAGTGGTCAGCACGGATAGATGGCAGGACGGACGGCCTTGTAAGCTGGTATGTACCAAGCAGCAGCTCTCCTATTCAAGGCCTGTGCCAACCTACCACCTGTCCTGGGACCAGGCTGGGAGAGGAAGGTCAAAGTGGAACAGTCTGTAATCTCCCTGTAAGCCGTCTTGAGTTTCTGCCCTCACCTGATTCAGGCTGTAATGAGGTGTCAAGCTCAACTTGTACATGTCCCCAGCCTTTGTGGGGAAACCAATGCTATTTATTCAGTTTGAGGTAGGAGGGAGAAGAGGGAAAGTGTTTCTGGTCCTGATGTCAATATCTTGGTGGCTATCAGAGCAGGACTGTTGGGGACATATGGAGCAGCGTGGACCTGCCAGCCCCTGCCTGCCTACCCTCATCCACCTATTGCCACCTGCTTCTCACCTGTCATTTGAATAAACAGTGTTTCTACAGAGCACTCTCCAGCTCCCTGCTCTGACTGGTTGCTTCAGTGCAGTTTGGAACTCTATCTCATAATCTACCAGAGAGGCCAGGATTCAGATTGCCTGGGTCACCTCCCTGCCTGCTCTGAGCACCATGACCCTGTGTGGGATTCTTACATCTGTTGTTGGCTGTGTTGAGGTGGAGTCTCTAGCTCAGGCTGGCCTTGGACTTACAGCTGGAATTACAGGAATGACATGTGTGTACATAAGGGTTCACTCTGTAGACCAGGCTGGCCTTGGAATCACAGACATCACCTGCCTCTGCCTCCCTAGTGCTGGGATTAAAGGCGTGCACCATCATCACCACTGGGCTTTTTTTTTAATTATGTAAGTGCATGTGTGGGTGTGTAGCGGAAGATCAAAAGATGGCTTTTACCCCTTGAAACTGGAATGATAGGTGGCTATAAGGACATGGGTTTTTTTGTTGTTGGTTTTTTTGTTTTTGTTTTTGTTTTGCAAGAGCAGTAAGGGCTCTTAACTGCTAGGCCATCTCTCCAGCAGCTTCTGTTTTATGTTGGCTGTCCTATCTGTGAAAAGGAGATAATAATATATACAGGGCAATATGGAATCCTGTGCCTGGCAACCGTTAGCCACTAAACCACTGTGGTGGGTGGTCTCATCTTCCCACACAGTGGACAAAAGTAAATCTGTGATTCACTTCCTGCTCCTTTGTTTCTCATCTGGACCTTGTTCTCTGCCAGCCTTCAAGCAAGTCAGTCCTAGCCCACAATGGTGCCCTCACCTGCTCACTCTGAGACACTGAGGCCATGAGAAAGGGGCTATTTCCCACCCCTTTCCCTTCCTGGCTCGGTATCAGCCAGTCCCCTGGCTCCAGTTCCTTCCGCAGCCTTTTTTTTTTTTTTTTTTTGGTTTTTCGAGACAGGGTTTCTCTGTGTAACAGCTCTGGCTGTCCTGGTCTCACTTTTGTAGACCAGGCTGGCCTCGAACTCACAGAGATCCGCCTGCCTCTGCCTCCCAAGTGCTGGAATTAAAGGCGTGCGCCACCACCGCCCGGCCTTCCGCAGCCTTTTTATTCTGCGTGTCTGATCTCCCAGTTTCTTCACACAGGCTTCATCTCACAGTGATTCAGTGTGGGAGAAGAAAGCCTTGCTCCTTTTTTGTCTCTGCTCGGGTTTCCCACTGCTGCCTGCATTTGAGCTTGTACCCACTTTTCTTAATTCTTTGTGTTGGTGGGAAAGGGCTGGTCTTCTGCCACATGGGTGGAGAAGGACTTGGACTACACCAGCTGGGAAGATCATGTCCTTCACGGTGCTACAGCCATTCCCTTGGGGCCATTTGAGGAGGGAGAGGTAGGCCCAGTGAGTGGCAGGTTCAGTTTCTTGAAGGTAGCGCTGTTTAGTACTGCCCACCACAAAATGGATTTGACAACAATGCTGGTCTCCCACCTCCCACCCGCTCCCCAGATGGGTTCTTCCACTTGGTCCTAGGAGGTGTTCTCTCTCCCTCATATCTAACTTCCCATAGACATAGACTTCCTCATTGAAAGAAGGATTGCCCTTTTGAGAATCCCAGCAGCCCCTGCCCCCTTGGCTCTGGTAGGCCCAGAGCCAGCCACCTCCCCCAAGAAAAAGGCCCTGTTGGCGAGAGAATAGCAGTAGGGGTCAGTTACAGGCTTGATTTATTCACTCTGGTTGCCCTGGCCTCAACTGGATATTGGGGGAGATTTTTTCTTGGACATTTTCCAGGTTTGTGAGGTCTTCGTCCCATTCTTTTTGGCCTGAGTGCTCTTCTCTCTCTTCCTGGGCAATGGTGGCTCCACATTACCTTCACTGGAGGGCCTCTCTTTACCCCTTTCACAGCTCACCTCGCTCTCCAGCTCTTCCCGGCTTTCTGGGCTGGACTCTGGTGTCCTGACTCTTGGGCTTAGTGATTGGCTCAGTTCTGGAGGAGAGGATTCTGACTTCAGTGGGTTTTTCTTCTTAGTTAGCTTGTCCTTTTGCCTTTTCATCCACCATCTCATCCTCATCTCTCTCTCTCTCTCCTTTTTCTTCATCTTGACGACCTTGCCCTCCTGACTCTTGTCTATAGGGCTCTCAGAACGCCAGATGGTGGTGGGCACTGCTGAGTCAAGAGCCCCACTGACTGACCTGTTTGACTCAGTGTGTCTGGAACACACCTGAGTTGGGATGGGACTCAAGTTTTCATCTTCCTCCTCCTCATCAAGCTCATCTGTCCTATACTCACGGTGGGGGGGATGGTGAATTATGGCTACAGAGAGAGGCCTGTGGTTTTTGCACCTGGAAGGGACAGGAAGAAATTAATGGAGCAGGGCACTCTGGAGTCCCGTCCCCATTGGACAGCTGGCACTCACCAACTGTATCAGATCTGCTTCATACACTCTTCCTCTGGAATGAGTTCAAGGTTGGGCCCCCATCTCTGGGGCAAGTCAGGCCTACATCTCAGGAGCTGCCTCTGTTTGCCTTCTCTAAGCAGTCCTTCAGCCTGCCACAGGCCAGACTCTCAACTTGGCTCCCATACCTCCATGACTTCCCAGGGGCCCAGAGGGACAGCCAGCTGCTTCTGGGTTTAGCCCAGGCTGCCAAGAGGTCTATCTCCCCATTGATTGTTTTTGGAGGAGAGCAGGGGTTAAAATCTGGGGCTAGGCTGGCAGTACCAGGACAGTGCCAAATTGGAAAACTTGAAGGGAATGGGTCCCCCATGAAGGGGCCCTCACCTAGCTTCACAGATGCAGTGGCTGACAGCATGCATGTGCTGGTTGTGATGGCAACAGTCCGAGAAGAGGTGGATGATGTGTCCAGCACACTGCTGGTGTTTCCAGCAACATCTGTCAGGCTTGTACCCACCTGAGGGAAGAGGGGTCTGGGTCACTCACAGGCGGCCCAGCACACCTCAATCTGAAGACTTCACCAAATTCATCTGCAATTGGTTCCCCACCACCAACAACTGTTATCTGTTAGTCCAGTAAGAGGTCACTACAGGTCCCTGCACTACCCTCTCTCTCCCCTTATCTGCTGCATAATGCTGCTTTGGACTCTCAGAAAAACAGTGCCACATGTGCAATATAGAAGACCCCAAGCTTCCCCCGCTGTTCTGTAACACCTGTCACTTCCTCTCTCCTGCCTGCTGCCCTGAGTCCTCCACTGACTATACTGCCCTTGCCAACTGCTGGTGGTCACCAGCCACCACACTCCACAGTGTGCCAGGTAGGAAATGCCCATGGCCCTTGCCTGGCAGACAAGCCCACAACTGCACCTGCACCTGAGTATGCTCAGGCAGCCCTCCCTACACAGCGTCTGCTGCACTCTACCTGAAAGGCACAGGCAGCTGTGGCCAATGCAGCATGCTCCTTACCTGTGCTGGATCTTGTGGCTGCTTCCTTTCCCCTCCAAACCCCCAATCCCCTTTCTGCCTCCTCACACCTTCTCTCTTCATTCTTTCCCTGCTCTTTACTAATCAAAATCAGTCTTGGGCCGGGCGGTGGTGGCACACACCTTTAATCCCAGCACTTGGGAGGCAGAGGCAGGTGGATCTTTGTGAGTTCGAGGCCAGCCTGGTCTACAAAGTGAGTCCAGGATACTCAGGGCTACACAGAGAAACCTTGTCTCAAAAAACCAAAAAAACAAAAAAAAAAAATCAGTCTTGGGCTGGAAGATGGCTTAGCAGGTGAAGGTAAAAGGAGAGAACTGGCTCCTGCAAGTTCTCTCACTTCTATACACACACACACACACACACACACACACACACACACACACACACACCATGGTTCCACAACCACACAAATAAGTCTTTAAAATTTGCTTTAACGAGTCAGGTGTGGTGGTGCACACTTTTAATCCCAGCACTGGGGAGGCAGAGGCAGGTGGATCTCTGAGTTTGAGGCCAGCCTGGTCTACAGAGTGAGTCCAGGACATTCAGGGCTGTTATACAGAGACACCTGTGTCAAAAAACAAATAAATAAAATTGCTTTAACCATCACATTCTCTCCTTCCAGAACCACAGAATGCTGAACAAATGTCCCCGCCTGTGGCCATTTACAAATTAGGCAGCATAATACTGTGTTCCTTTTCCCAGACTTGGGAGAGGCTGCTGGGGCTGGGGTGGGTTCCCACTTCTTAGCCATATGGATTTCTCTTTTTTTTTTTTTTTTTTTTTTTTGGTTTTTCGAGACAGGGTTTCTCTGAATATCTCTGGCTGTCCTGGACTCGCTTTGTAGACCAGGCTGGCCTCGAACTCACAAAGATCCGCCTGCCTCTGCCTCCCAAGTGCTGGGATTAAAGGCGTGCGCCACCACTGCCCGGCGCCATATGGATTTCTCATGGGGCTCCCAGTGCTTCATCTCTGACCCTGCCTAGGACTCCAGGCAACCCCTGATTCCTCTCTGCTCCCATCCAAAAGGTAAACATGCCTCTCAGTGTCCTGGCCTCCTGCCCCTCAGTCTCACAGAGGGACCCTACTGAAGGTTTCTGGGTATCAGGGACAGCTCTACTGTAGGAGGAAGTGGTGAGGTCCACATCCTGGCAGGGAAGCTGTGGTTGGCTGCCCCCAAGAGGTCCTGGTGATTATGCCTTTATCCAGCTGCTCCTAGGAGTGCTAGAAATGGGCAGGGCATCAGGCAGGATTTAACCTGGGCAGAGGGCATGGAAGACCAAGTGTCCATTAAAGTGCACGAGAGAGAAGACCGTTGTGTGAGCTGAGGCTTTCTCCTGTATTCCTCCTTCCCTCTCCCCCACAAGACTGAGGCTCCCACATTCCCACAGTACCCCTCACCCACTTTCTCTGCCTCTTCTCCCCAGGGGAAATAAGGAAAACTCGTGCAGCAGGACCTTGGACTTTCACCCCTGTTGCTTTGTTTATTTTTTTGGCACTGTTAAACTGTGGCAAAGGGCAGCATAGGGGCATGTGCTCTGAACTGGGATCACTCAGGCCTGAGGCTTGGGCTCTGTCACTTAACTGAGTAACCTGAAACAACTTACTTTTCTGAGCCTTCCTTATCCACAAAATGGGACCATGATTAGCTATTATGCAGGGTTAGGAGGACTCAATTCATGTTTCAAAGATCTTTGTAAAATATTCTACAAAGGAAAGGGGTGATCGTGGCCTCAAGGAAGGGATTGAGAACAACTCTGGCATTGTAGAGGACAGTAAGGAAGAGGCAGCTGGGTTCTGTCTACCATGTGGGTCCCAGGGATCAAACTCAGGTTGTCAGATTTATCAGGAAGCACTTTTACCCATGGAGCCATTTCACTGGACCCTGGGGCATCTGGGTAGGCCCATCAAGATCCCTTTCCTCGAGCCGGGCAGTGGTGGTGCACACCTTTAATCCCAGCACTTGGGAGGCAGAGGCAGGCGGATCTTTGCAAGTTCGAGGCCAGCCTGGTCTACAAAGTGAGTCCAGGACAGCCAGGGTTACACAGAGAAACCCTGTCTCGAAAAACCAAAAAAAAAAAAAAAAGATCCCTTTCCTCCACCAAGGTGTTAGTTTTCACAAATAACGGGTAGTGTAGACCCTTGGGGATCTTAGGTCCCCTGGACCCACCTTCAGAAGAGAAAGAAGCCAAATCACTGCTGGATTCCACACTAGCCTGATGTTCTCTTTTCCAGCTGGGCAACCTGCTTATATCTGAGAGAGTACAAAATGACAGCAGTGACCACAGCCACCTCCCCATGTCATTCACTCACCAAACATTTCCTAAGAAACTCAGGGTGTTAGGCCCAGCTATATCCTGGGGAGGTAGGAATTTAAAAGCCAAGCCACTGTTCTCCAGCGGCTGAGGGTTAGGCAAAGGGAAGGAAGCAAAGAGGTTCACCGCAGCAGTGTGATGAGAATGGGGAGGGAGGTGGGCTGCAGAACAATGGCCACCTGCCAAGACTGGAGGGGTGAGAACTGTGGTGCCCTTAAAGGGAGCTCCAGTGGTGATTAGGCAGGGAGGCAGGGCCAGAACTTGTCCCAAGTATGTGGAGCCTGGTCAGAGGGTGGCCCTGGGCAGACCATCTTTTTGGAATAAAACCCATGGCCTCAGGCATGCTAAACAAGTGCTCTACTGCTGCACTGCACCAGAGCGTTAGCTTTGTCCTTAGAGGAAGGAGAGGAGCACCCTCCTTAGAAAATGATGACATTTCACTGTCATCCCAGTACCCAGAGGTAGCGTCAAATGGTCAAGGCTATCCTCCACTACATATCGAAGACTTTGAGGACAGTCTGGGTTACGTGAGACCTTGTCTCTAAAGAAAAAGAAGGAGAGAGACAAAGAAAAAGTCAAAAGTCAGGTGGTGGTGGTGCATGCATTTAGTCCCAGCACTGGGGAGGCAGAGGCAGGTGGATCTCTGAGTTCAAGGCCAGCCTGGTTTACTAAGTGAGTTCCAGGACAAGCCAGGTCAGAAGGTGGCCCTGAGCAGACCATCTTTTTGTAGGGGTGGGCATGGGACCCATGGTCTCAGGCATGCTAAACTCTGCTGCTGTGAGCAGAGGAACCCTGTCTCGTCTGGCGGAGGGGGGGATTAAAAAAAAAAAACACAAAAAAAACAAAAGGAAGCCTGGGGATTTAAGCAGCCAGACTGACCAGCATCTCCTGTTGTCTATAGCACATTTAAGTACTTAAAATTCATCAAATGAGCCAAATGTACCTCCCAGCACACGGGAGGCAAAGTCAGATGGAACCAGCTGAGCCCAGTACTCGGGAGGCAGAGGCAGGTGGATTTATGTGAGTTCGAGGCCAGCCTGGTCTACAGAGTGAGTACAGGAAAGTCAAGGATACACAGAGAAACCCTGTCTCGAAAAACAAAAAAAAAAAAAAAAAGTCAGATGGAACCTTGTGAATTCAAGGCCAGCCTGGTCTACATAGCCAACTCCAAGCCAGACAGGGCTACATTGTGAGACCCTGTCTCAAAAAAAAAAAAATAAAAATTAAATGCTGTTGTTCCCTCTGCAGATTATGTCACAGTCACTTCCTCTACCAGCCTAGGGAAGAGGTGCCCCTGTGTCCTATTGCCCAAGCTTGTGTACTGCCTAGAACGCAACCTCCCTCTTCACTGTCTTTACTCATGAGAGGCTATAAACATTTTTTTTTTTTTTGGTTTTTCGAGACAGGGTTTCTCTGTGTATCCTTGGCTGTCCTGGACTCACTTTGTAGACCAGGCTGGCCTCGAACTCACAAAGATCCGCCTGCCTCTGCCTCCCAAGTGCTGGGATTAAAGGCGTGCGCCACCACCGCCCGGCACATTTTCTTTTTTTAATGTTTATTTTTATGTGCATGGTGGTTTGGCCTGCATGAATGTCCATGCGCCAGCTGTGTGCAGCATCTGTGGACGCCAGAAGGAAGTGTTCGAACTAGAGTTGTAGAGAGCTCTGAGCTGCCATGTGGGCCCTGAGGATTGAACCCAGGTCCTCTAGAAGATCAGCCAGTCTTCTTACTCGCTGAGCCATCTCTCCAGCCTCACTATGAACAATTTCAAATGGAACACCCCTCCAAGACTTTCTACCACATGCATATGCCCCCTTTCCAAGTCAGGGTTACTCATCCACCAATCAACTCCACTAGGCAGTAATGAAGGGGGCTATTTCCCCACCTTCAGTGAGCTCAGAATAGCTTTGGCCAAGGCTGCTAGCAACTTCTCAGTAGGCAGTCACAGCCACAGCCTGTCCTCTTAACTGTTAACCAGTTATTCCCTTGCAAATTCTTCCTTGGTCTTCCATGAAAGTCCTCATCTTTAATTATTGTTTTGAGACAGGGTCTCTGTATGTAGTCTTGGCTGTCCTGGACTCACTTTGTAGACCAGGCTGGCCTTGAACTCACAGAGATCTGCCTGCCCCTCCCTCCCAAGTGCAGAGATCAAAGGCAGGGGACGCCATCCCAGGCTTGATTTATTTAGACTTTTTATGTTGTGTATTCTAGATATGACTCCTCTATCAGATGCAATGCTAGCAAAGGTTTTTCTGCCATTCTTAAGCTCTTTACTTGATGAACTGCTTTTGTTTGCCACATAGAAGTGTTTTACTTCCATGAGATACCATTTGTCAATGGTTGGTCTTATTTATTAATGGATTTTTTTCCCCTTTTAGAAAGTCCTTACCTATGCCTTATCCTGAAGTCTGCTCCCTTCTTCAAGTACTTCAGAATTTCTCTTCTTTTTGGGCTTTTCTTTTTCTTTTTTTTTTTTTTTTTTAAAGATTATTTATTTATTGTGTATACAGTGTTTTGCCAGCATGTACACATTCACTCCAGAAGAGGGCACCAGATCTCAATGTAGATGGTTGTGAGCCACCATGTGGTTGCTGGGAATTGAACTCAGGATCTTTGGAAGAACAGCCAGTGTTCTTAACCTCTGAGCCATCTCTCCAGCCCCTCTTTTTGGGTTTTTCAAGACAGGGTTTCTCTGTGTATCCCTGAATGTCCTGGACTCACTTTGTAGACAAGGCTGGCCTTGAACTCACAGAGATCCACCTGCCTCTGCCTCAAAAGTGCTGGGATTAAAGTCGTGCACAGGGTGCTGGAGTGATGGCTCAGAGGTTAGAAGCACTGGCTGCTCTTCCTGAGGCCCTGGGTTCTATTCCCAGCACCCACATGGCAGCTCACAGCTGTCTCTAACTCCAGTTCTCTTAGGGCTTCTGATTCCCTCATATAGGCATACATGTAGGCAAAACACTAGTACACATGAATTAAAAATAATTTTTAAAAAAGGCATGCACCACCATTCAGTATTTCTTACATTAAGCTCTTTTGTTAAGGTCTTTGATTCATGTGAAATTGGTTTTGTGCGGGGTGAGAAATCAAGATGGAGCTTCATTCTTCTACATGTGGCTATCCAGTGTTTCCAATGCCTTTTCTTAGAGAGACTGTCTTTTCTCTGATATGTATTTTTGTCCAAACTCAGGTGGCTGGAGCTGCATGTGTCTATATTTGGTTATTTTGTCTTATTCCACTGATCTATGTGTATGGTTTCTAAGTGGGTTCTATGCTGTTTTTGTTACTATGACTTTGTAGTATAACTTGAAATCAGACAGTAATACCTCCAGCATTTTGCTCAAGACTGCTTTAGATCCTTCCATATGGATTTTTTTTTGGGGGGGGGGTGTCAAGACAGAGTTTCTCATTGTAGTCCTGGCTGTCCTGGACTCACTCTGTAGACCAGGCTGACCTGGAATTCACAGAGTTCTGCCTGCTTCTGCCTTGCAAGTGCTGGGATTAAAGACATGCACCACTAAACCCGGGTTATTTTTTTATTTCTATGGAGAATAGCATTGACATTTTAATTTGGATTACATCGAATCTGTAGATTGCTTTTGGTAAGGTGGCCATTTTCATAGTATTAATTCTTCCAGTCCATACAAATGAGAAGTCTGGGCTGGAGAGATGACTCAGAGGGTAAGAGCACTGACTCCTCTTCCAGAGGTCCTGAGTTCAATTCCCAGCAACCATATGGTGGTTAACAACAATCTATAATAGGATCTGGGATCTGGTGCCCTCTTCTGGTCTGCAGGCATATATGCAGGCAGAACACTGTACACATAATTTTTAAATAAATAAATAAATAAATAATCTGGTCTGCAGGCATATATGCAGGCAGAACACTGTATACATAATTTTTAAATAAATAAATAAATAAATAAGTAAATAAGTAAATAAATAAATAAATAAATAAAGGAAGTCTCTCTCCCTCTCCCCTCTGGCTCCTCTCCCCCACTGTCTCTGCTGCTCTCCCTGCTCTCTCTCTCTCTCTCTCTCTCTCTCTCTCTCTCCCTCTCCCTCCCTCCCTCCCTCTCCCTCCCTCCCTCTCCCTCTCTGCATATGCACAGTTTCTCTTTCCCTCGGTTATCCAATAAACCTGCCTTTATATAACTTAAAAAAAAATCTGGGGGGAGGTCTTTAATCTTCTAGTGTCTTTAGTTTCTTTATTCAGAATTTTTTAAGTTTCAACCATTGACATTGAGGTTTTGTGCTTCCTGGATCAAGCTTATTCCAAGGATTTCTTTCTTTTTTTTTTTTTTTTTTTTGGTTTTTTGAGATAGGGTTTCTCTGTGTAACAGCTCTGGCTGTCCTAGACTCGCTTTGTAGACCAGGCTTGGCCTCGAACTCACAATGATCCACCTGCCTCTGCCTCCCAAGTGCTGGGATTAAAGGCGTGCGCCACCCCGGCTGATTTTATTTATCTTTATTTCACGTGAATTGGTGATTTTCCTGCATGTGTGTCTATGTGAGGGTGTTAGATCCCATGAAGCTGGAGTTACAGGCAGTTATGAGCTGCCATGTGGGTGCTGGGATTTTAACCCAGGTCCTCTGGAAGAACAGCCAGTGCTCTTAACTGTTGAGCTAGCTCTCCAGCCCCTATTCCAAGGATTGCTTTCCTTATTTATTTATTTATTTTTTTGGTTTAGGTTTTTCCAGACAGGGTCTCTCTGTGTAACAACCCTGGCTGTCCTGGAACTCACTCTGTAGACCAGCTGGCCTTGAACTCACAAAGATCCACCTACCTCTGGCTCCAGAGTGCTGGAATTAAAGGCGTGTGCCACCACTGCCATCACATCCGGCTCCAAGGATTTCTTGTTGCTATCTCAGGTCCTTGTAAGTTTATTTCCATCTCCCCTCGGACATTTATTTGTGAGTCTGTGTTTGTGGGTATGTATACCACAGTAGTGCATATGTGGAGGGCACTGAACAGCTGCAGGAGTAGCTCTTCCCTTCTACCTACCAGGCTGTTCATAAGGCTCAAACTCCAGCCATCAGGCTTGGCGGCAAGTGCCTTTACCTGCTGCACATCTCACTACTTGCTAGTAATTTTTGTATACTAATTTTGTAACCAGCCACTTTGTTAAAACTATCAACTCTACTACAAGTTTTCTGATGGGATCCTTCTTGTCTCTTTTATATAGGGTCCAAATGACAATAGGTATGTATATTCCTTTTATTTCCTTCTCTTGTCTTATTGCTCTAGTTAAGACTTCAAGCACTATTATTAAGAATGGAAGGGGAGCCGGGCGGTGGTGGCGCACGCCTTTAATCCCAGCACTTGGGAGGCAGAGGCAGGCGGATCTTTGTGAGTTGGAGGCCAGCCTGGTCTACAAAGTGAGTCCAGGACAGCCAAGGATACACAGAGAAACCCTGTCTTGAAAAACCAAAAAAAAAAAAAAAAAAGAATGGAAGGGGAGGGGGGAGCTGGAGAGATGGCTCAGCGGTTAAGAGCACTGCCTGCTCTTCCAGAGGTCTGGAGTTCAATTCCCAGCAACCACATGGCGGCTCACGACCATCTATAATGGGATCTGGTTCCCTCTTCTGGCATGTAGGAGTACATGCAAATAGAGCTCTCGTGTGTGTGTGTGTGTGTGTGTGTGTGTGTGTGTGTGTATATGTATATAATCTTTAAAAAAAAGAGTGGATCCAGGCATCGTGGTGCATGCCTATGATTATATCACTTGGGAGGCAGAGGCAGACAGATTCAAGGACAACTTGGTCTACAGAGTGACCTCCAGGGTTATGTAGAGAGACTATATCTCAAAAAGTGGAGAAAATGAGACCCCTTTTTTTGTCTTATTCTTGCTCTTAGTGAAAAGCTTTGGCTGGGTGTCTACAAAGTAAGTCCAGGACAGCCAGGGCTATACAGAGAAACCCTGTCTCAAAAAAAAAAAAACAAACAAAAGAAAAAAAGAAAGAAAAGCTTTGGAGTTTTTCTCTATTCTGCTTAACGATGACTCTGGGTTTGTTGTATATTGCCATTCCTCTCAGCTTTGAGTAGCTTTGTCTGTCTGTCTATGACAAAGTTTACTAGTATGGCCCATCCCACCTGGCTCTGGCCTTTTTGTCCCTAATGTTGCCTTTCCACTTCAATATACTTAAACTGGTGGTCACCAGGGCTTTAGTTTTGGCCACCTGCTCAAAAAAACTACACAAGCTTTGGATAATATCGGGAAATGACATAAATATGGCTAAGTGCATGGGTACATAACTGTAATCCCAATACTGGATGGGCTGAGGCAGGAGAATCAACAAGCTTGAGGCCAGCCTGGGCCACACAGGACATTCAAGGCTAGCCTGGACTACATGATGAAACCCCAACTCAAGCAACAATAATAAAAACACAGAGAACAAAAGACTCAATATTCACCTGTGCCTAACCTCTGCTGCTTTCCAAATGTCTTCAAGTGCAGGGACTAGGCCCACATCCTGGGCAAACTGTCACTGAGCCACATGCTCTCCTGGGCACACATAGCCAATCATACCTCTTAAACATTCCCCAGAGTGTCTGTCTGTCTGTCTCTGTCTTTTTTCTTTTTTTTTTTCTTTTTTTTTTTTTGGTTTTTCGAGACAGGGTTTCTCTGTGTATCCTTGGCTGTCCTGGACTCACTTTGTAGACCAGGCTGGCCTCGAACTCACAAAGATCCGCCTGCCTCTGCCTCTCAAGTGCTGGGATTAAAGGCGTGCGCCACCACCGCCCGGCCTTTTTTCTTTTTTCAAGATAAGGTTTGTTTCTCTGTGTATCTCTCTGGCTCTCCTGGAACTCACTCTGTAGACCAGGCTGGCCTCAAACTCAGAGATCTGCCTGCTTCTGCTTCCTGAGTGCTGGGATTAAAGGGGTGCGCCACCACCCAGCCTCCCCAAAGTTTCTTTTTTTTTTTTGGTTTTTCGAGACAGGGTTTCTCTGAATATCTCTGGCTGTCCTGGACTCACTTTGTAGACCAGGCTGGCCTCGAACTCACAAAGATCCGCCTGCCTCTGCCTCCCAAGTGCTGGGATTAAAGGCGTGCGCCACCACCGCCCGGCTTCCCCAAAGTTTCTTAAGTAAACAGTGTCCTGTGCACACCTGTCATTCCCCTGCCACCTCTGTGTTTCTTGCAGCTGATCCTTTTTCAGAAAACAGCAGCCATTACAGTTAGAAATCAAGGGATCATCCTCTCTCACTTCTATGCCATGTCTTGTCATAACCCTCTACACTTGTACTTTACTGCGTCTTGTTTAGACACCCATCATCTTTTTGTTTGTCACTTTTGAGGTAGAGGCTCTCTGTGTAGCCCTAGCTGGCCTGGACTGCATGCCTCTGTCTCCTGAGTGCTGGGATTAAAGGTTTGTGTCATACTACCAAAGTAAACCTCCGCTCCGTCTGACCTAAGAGGCTGTAACTTCCTGCTTGATCTCCCCACCTCTGGTTCTACTGTTTTTCAGTCAGTCCTCACCAAACAGCCAAGTTGAGTTATGCAGAATGCCAACTGGCCTTCTATATTCCTTTCCTCCTGCTTATCATGTGCTGGAACTAGAGGCACATGCCACAAGGCCTGGCTTACATCCTTCCTTCAGAATGAAGTGCAGACTTCTTATCATGCCCTTAGGAGCCAGGGACCTCAGTCTTTCCTCACTAATAAATAGTTCTTCCCATCCCTCACTTTACCATTCTTTCTCCCCTGCTGCTCTCTCCCAACTGGTACCTGCTCAACACAGTGGGAAATGTCGTTCATAATGGCACACATCTGTAATCCCAAACTTGGTAGGTTGAGGCAGGAGGGCTAGCCTGAGCTACACAGCAAGACCTTGTCTCAGACAGACAGTAATACTGTCCAAGTGGAACTGTGTGCTTTATGTGTCTGCTGACCTTCTGTCACAGTTCTAGAGGCAGTGACATTTTTGTGTTTACTCCGTAGTTCCTCAAGAATACCACCTGTGCTGTGAGGTGGCAGCACATGTCTCTGATCCCTGTACCTGGGAGACCTAGGCAGGCAGATCTTTGTGAGTTCGAGGCCAGCCTGGTCTACAGAGTGAGTTCCAGGACAGCCAGGGCTACAGAGAAACAAAAATCAAAACAACAACAAAAAGCCCTGCAATTTCATCTGCCTCTGAATGTTCAGAGCCATGGAAATTGCTCAGTCATTGTTGGTTGACAGTATATACATTGTCCTGTTGGAATACATAAATCCCAGGTTCAAACCTGGGTACTGTGTTTTTATCTTTTTTTTTTTTTTTTTTTTTTTTTTGGTTTTTCGAGACAGGGTTTCTTTGTGTAGCCCTGGCTGTCCTGGACTCACTTTGTAGACCAGGCTGGCCTCGAACTCAGAAATCCGCCTGCCTCTGCCTCCCAAGTGCTGGGATTAAAGGCGTGCGCCACCACCGCCCGGCTGTGTTTTATCTTTTTATATATTTGTTTTTGAGATCATTTCACATAGCCACAGGCTGGCCTAGATTTCCTCATGTGTCCCAGGCTGGCCTTGAATTTATGGTAATTCTCCTGCCTTAGCTTCCTAAGTACTGGAATGACCAACGTGAGCTACCCTGTGTAACAGAATATTTTTATTTATAAACACTTTTATTTATTTATTTATTTATTTATTTATTTTTTTGGTTTTTCGAGACAGGGTTTCTCTGTGTATCCTTGGCTGTCCTGGACTCACTTTGTAGACCAGGCTGGCCTCGAACTCACAAAGATCCGCCTGCCTCTGCCTCCCAAGTGCTGGGATTAAAGGCGTGCGCCACCACCGCCCGGCCAACACTTATATTTATTAATACTTAACAAACACCTATAAAATACCTAAATCCTATAACCTAAAACCTTAGAATACCCTAATACCTAAGAACACTCTAATAACTATCAAGACAGGGTTTTTTTTTTGTTTTTTTGTTTTTTGTTTTTTGTTTTTCAAGACAGGGTTTCTCTGTGTAGCCCTGGCTGTCCTGGACTCACTTTGTAGACCAGGCTTGCCTCGAACTCACAAAGATCCGCCTGCCTCTGCCTCCCAAGTGCTGGGATTAAAGGCGTGCGCCACCACTGCCCGGCAAGACAGGGTTTTTAAAGTATAACTTTGATTCTAAATCGTCTATCGAGGGACCCAGACCCAGAGAGGCTAAGTAACCTGCTCAGGATGGAAGGCAATAACAGAGGCAGAACTAAAAGCTGGTTTCCTTGGCTCCCTAGCCTGTGTGTTTTGCTAAGGAGACACATATAGGCTAAGGGTCATCCTATGCCATAAACTCCAAAGCTAAGTCTTGAAACTAGATTCAGTTGTCATCCCCCAAAACACTTGGGTTTTTTTGTTTGTTTTGGTTTTGGTTTTTGAGACAAGGTTTCTCTGTGTAGTCCTGGCTATCCTAGAACTCACTCTGTAGACCAGGCTGGCCTTGAACTAACAGAGATCTGCCTGCCTCTGCCTACCGAAGTCAGACGCCTTATCCGTTAGGCAACGTGGTCATGCCTCTGCCTACCAAATGCTGGGATTAAAGGCGTGCACTACCATGCCCAACCAAAACGTTTGTTTTTAATCCCCAACATTGCTAATTCCTCATTTTGGTTTTCCTTAATTGTGATCCACAGCCTTCCCCATTCAGCTTGAACCCTAAAGTTATGCCAGGAAGGGCCTGTGCTTTGATCAGGATCAAACTGCTCTGGTTCTTTCCTCCTGTCGCTACGAACAGGCTTTGCGTAGAGCTGAAGCCTGTTCGTTTTCCACTAATACCTCTATTAGACGTTCACAGCATCAGCTGTTTGGGAGGAAAGCAGGAAGGATCAAAGAGGAGCGAGATTTATAAAGGCAGTCAGCCCCTTTGTCCACAGAGGACAGAGGAGAGTGGAAATGAAGGCAGAATGAGGAATAGCTTGAAAGGAAGAGAAAAGCTGTGGTCTCTTCCTTGAGACATACTAGGGACCTAACTCAAAATGCTCATTTGTAGAGGATCCTCATTGTCCTGCGAAGCCCCTCCCCTCCTTTGAGGCCAAGAGGATGGGCACCAAAGCATCCAAAAGGAGAAGGTATGAGGACTGAAGAAACAAAGGAGGATACAAGAGAAGGGCAGTGACTCCTCTCCTGGGAAATGTCTCCCAGCTCAGCCCCATCTTGGATGTGATTATGATGTCACGTGTGGAATCCTCAAATTCTTTCCCACCCTCAAGGTCAATGGAACCGATCGCCCAGCCCCGGCGCCCGGATGAGCAATGGCCAGGGGGTTCTAGCCGAGCCTAGCGCCTCTGGGGCAGCTGCAGTCTAAGCTCAATAGTTGCGCTAGTGTTCGGGAGCCACTGCTCCAGGCCACGGCAGGCAATCTTCCAGAGGCCCGCCCAGCCCCGCCCCCATTCTTCTGCCCCGCCCGTTTACCGGTGCTCTGGCTCTCTTCCCAAACCTCAGTTTTGCAGCCACTCCTTTCCTCAGTCCATCTTTTAATCGTTAGTGTCGTCCTGACCCACATCTCTGTCAGCCCAGTTCTTCCACAGGACTCTACCTCGCAGAGTTCAACGCTGAATTTCAGCTTGGTGGAGCCCTCCGCCCAGCTATAAGCTCCAGTCCAGCCCCTAGATCCGCCTCATGCTTGCCCAACCCCCCGCCCGCCTCCCCCATTCCCGTCTTCCAGCCCTGGTCTAAGCGTCAGTCGTGTTCTTCATCCGGGATCTTCAGCTCCTTCCAGGTCCCTTCGTCACACCCTTAACCCCAGTACCTGCTGTTGCCTTTACCATACAGACCCAGCACTCAGTCCCACACCTAGCTCTTCTGTGGTTCCTGCTTTTAGAAAACACCCCAGGGTGAAGCCCCGCCCCTTCCAATCTCAAAAGCCGGGTGCTGGGGACAGCAGGGCCTTCTGAAGTCCGCCCTTGATAGTTCTACGAGCAGTCTTCATGAACGCGGCATTGCGGGTATCCTGGCTTCGGGTCTCTTTGATGACACGATGGCTCTTCTCTGTGTATGGTACACCTCCCTCCAACCCCCAATCTCGGACCTTTAGACAAATCCTGTCCAAGCTCCACCATTCAGGTTTCCTTCCAGTCCCATAGGTCACTTGCCCCTAGGCCCCACACTGGTCATTTTTTTTTCCAGAAAGTAATGTGACCTACATTCGTGGTAACAACCCATTAGAAACCCTTCACACCCTCAAACACAGCATCCACATTTCACTTGTATATCTCAATGATATCAAAAGTCTACACCCAATACACAAACCTAATAGAAGTACCCGTACACCTGCCCCTACACATGCAGCTCATGGAACTCCACACTCAGGCCTCTGGGAGCACCGGTGCTGAGGTGACTTCTCACTTGCACACTGAATCAGCTCTGTACAAGAAGAGACCCAGCAGGGGCTGTGGTGGTGCACCCCTTTAATCCCAGCACTTGGGATGCAAAGGCAGGCGGATCTCTGTGAGTTTGAGGCCAGCCTGGTCTACAAGGTGAGTCCAGGACAGCCAGGGCTACACAGAGAAACCCTGTCTCAAAAAACCAAAAAAAAAAAAAAAAGGGACCCAGAGCTGTGGGAACAGAAGTGGAAAATAGTTACAAGACGTGAGTGAATGAGAGCTGCTTTGCAGATATGCCACACAACACCCCTCTCAGTTTCCCTAACAGCTTCCAAAGCCAGAATATGTGTGCCTCAAAAAGCAGAGGATAGGCCAGGCATGGAGGTGCACACCTTTACTCCAAACGCTCACAGGCTGATCTCTGAATTCAAGGCCATCCTGGTCTTCAATGTGAACTCAGCACAGCCAGGGCTACACAGAGAAATCCTGACTCAAAAGAAAATGTAAAAAGCAGGGGAGAAAGCCAGATGTGATTGCATATGCTTTTAATTGGGAGGCAGAGGCAGGCAGATCTCTGAGTTCAAGGCCAGCCTGGTCTACCGAGTGAGTTCCAGAATAGCCAGGGATACGCAGAGAAAGCGTGTCTCGAAGAAAAAAAAAAGTTTATACCCCTAGTGCTAGGGGTGGAAATTACCTCTTTAGAACTTCTTGGCCAGGGAAGCCTCCAAAACAATAATGCTATTTATCATTGCTGTCAGCAACATTCCAAAACTGAATGGTAAGACCATGCTGTTAATGATGTCACATGTGTTGGTTACAGGACTTGGAAAAATAAGGCTAGGACTGAGCCAAGAGTGTCCCAACCAGTGGCCTAGCTCTTGTAGGACCAGAAAGTGCAATGAAGGTTTCTGGGGAGAGTCATGGTCCAGAGTCCTATTCAGATGTGGATTCTCCATCATGTTTCATGATGGAGAGGCCAGACAAGCTGTCAGCTAGTGCAGGAGTGGCATAAGCTGTCATGAATAAAGTAATTTGTCTTATTGGACTTAAGCACAGCCTCTTCCACAAAGGAAGACTCACATCTAACATATGCCTTAGACAAAACCTGTGACCAGGGCTGGAGAGGTGGCTCAGAGGTTAAGAGCACTGGCTGTTCTTCCCAAGGTCCTGAGTTCAATTCCCAGCAACCACATGGTGGCTCACAGCCATCTACATTGAGATCTGCCCGGGCATATATGTAGAGCAAATACTGTATACATAATAAAAAATGTCTAAAAAAAAACCTGTGACCAGAGATGTCTTAGGCCCTGGTGGAAAGACAACAGCTATTGGTTTGGTAAATGATGTTCCAGCTAAGCTGCTTTCTGGCATCTGTACTTAGGACAATAGGTCACTTTCTGCCTTTTTCTCAGTTGTGTTTTATAGCAAAAGAATACTGCCAGCCGGGCATAGTGGCGCACGCCTTTAATCCCAGCACTTGGGAGGCAGAGGCAGGCGGATCTCTGTGAGTTCGAGGCCAGCCTGGTCTACAAAGTGAGTCCAGGACAGCCAGGGCTACACAGAGAAACCCTGTCTCGAAAAACCAAAAAAAAAAAAAAATACTGCCAAGATTTGCCACCAGCTATGCTGAAAATGGGGATAAATAAAAAGATATCAGTATCCCACCAGAGTTAAATGACCACAGTCAGACTTCTATGTAACCTCCTCCAAGGTTCAGGGACCATCATGAAAGTGGGTGGGAAGCAGGGCAGAAAGGATGTAAGAACTCAAGGAAGAGAGGAGTGTTATGTAGCAATTTCCTCTGACATAAACCCTTCCATCTTAGAGGGAAACCCCTTAAAACACTTAGGATTTTCTATAAGGATATGAAACCATGCCATCCTTCAGGAAAATTCCTTAAGTTCAGGAAGTAAATCACTCAAAGGCTTCAGGAAGTCCCTGAAACTGAACAGATACTATGCTCCTCCCCCGAGCATATTTAAGCAGCCAGGACTGCTTGAGAGACATTCTCAGACAAGCTGAGCTGGCTGGAAAAAAGCTCCTCCAACCAGTCTAGGCAGCTGGACAGCAAGCTCCAGGTTTCCAGCTTTCATAAGCTATCACTCATATTGGGGTGGCTTTTGGTGATGCAGCTGTGTTCTAGTCATTTTTGCTTCTGGAAGTAACTCTTCACCCACACTCCTGGGAGTAACCCAATTAAACTCATTGGCTCACCAAGTTGGACTTAGATGATATATATCCTTACTTTCTTCTGTCATCAATTCCCTATCTGGGACAAATAGATGTCTGTTCATGTCCTCTAGGGACACTGTCACACATAGTAATTTCGAGGTCAGGCTGGCCTACAAGGGACCCTGCCTCAGAGAGAGAGAGACAGAGAGGAAAGACGAACAACTGAAGGAATAAAAAAGGTAGTTATGCTGGGCATGGTAGCACATGCCTTTAATCCCAGCACTCATGAGGCGGAGGCAGGCGGATCTCTGAGTTCAAGGCCAGCCTGGTCTACAGAGTGTGAGTCCAGGACAGCCATGGATACATAGAGAACATAGAGAAACCCTGTCTCGAAAAACCTAAAAAAAAAAAGTAGTTATTTGGATTTTAACCCAAAGAGGATCTGGAGAATACAGTTTGTCTTCTACAACCTAGTCTCTGAGATGTCGGCCAGTCTGAGCCCTATTTTAGGGCCAGGAATGTACAGAATCCCCACAGGGGCTCCAGACCCCAAATCACTACATGTCCCTGCTCATTCTACATCTTTTATCCCCAGTAAAAGACTCCACCCCAGAAAATGCTAATAACAGATTTTAATGCATAAGGCACAGGAAAAGGCTAAAATCATTAATCATCCTCATATATAAAGTGCCCAGAGACTGAGCAAAAGCAGCAAGAACACTGACACACCCACCCCCCACCCCACCCCCGCCACGCACCCTGGAGAGCCCCAGGAGAGAAGAGGGTGATCCAGTCTTTGGCATGGTGCCTGGGGGCAGGAAGTAACTAGCATGGTCCCAGTAACCCTCTGGGGACACTGACATCAAGGGGTAGCTCTTTGGTCAGGAAAAAGTCAGTGTAAATGTCCAGGGGTTGAGTTCTGGAGCAGTTGGGTTGGCACAGTACCCCAGGAATGGGAAGTCTCTGGATAATCCTCACTCTTCAGGAACAACATGTGACCTTTTTCTTGCTGGCAGTTAGGTAGAGGTTTTTGTCATCACTGTTGATGCCTAAAAAAGGGTGGGAAATGCATGAATCGGGAAGAGTGAAGGTATATTCACTACCTTGGCTCTCTGCCACCTTTTACCAGGTGAGTACTTACGAACAACATCCCCAATGCGCCGAGCCCCTGATTTCTCCAGCTCAGCCAGGACATTGGCCTCAAAGGTCAATGCTGCCACACGGAAGAAGAATTCCCGGACATTCTCACCTGACACGGGAGCAGAAATGAGTGCTGGGGGAAGCAGTATGCCTAGAACACTGAATTCATCTACAGATGCAGGAGCGAGAGGAGGGGTGGGCAGGCACACACAACAGAAGGCGAGGGCCCCCAACTCACCAGTGAGGGAAGACACTGCCCAGTACTCAGCCTTAATCTCTTGGGCCACCTTGAGGGCATCCTTCTCCATTAGGGAATAGTGAGCAGGGGTCTGTGAGAAAACCAGAGTCAGACTGAGGGTGGGTCCCCTCACTAACCCGGGAAATTCCCCCACCGGCACACTCACACTCAGATCCTTCTTGGAACCCACAAGGAAGAGAAGCACATTGGAAGGGTCATTCTCCTTGAGTGCATCAGCGAGCCACTGCCTGTCAGATGGTGGACAGCAGTAAGCACTGAGTGAACCAGACAGGCCCCATGCACCAGCTTTCCCATGTCCAGTTACTAGCTCTTTTTTTTTTCTTTGCCACCCACCTCCATTACTCCAGAGGATTGATCCCAGTTTGCTATGCAAACTGCTGGCTAAGTAAGCTACAGAGGCAACCCTGAGATATGCCCTCTTTTTCTGATCGCCTTTTCTAACCACCCCGGACTTTCCCACTGTGTCCCGGCAGCCTCACGTACTTGGTATGTTCCAGGGATGCCACATCGTTCAGGTTGAAGACAATGATGATGGCTGAAAGAGTGAAACAGCAAGCTGGGCAGTGGTGGCGCACGCCTTTAATCCCAGGACTCAGGAGGCAGAGGCAGGTGGATCTCTGTGAGTTCAAGGCCAACCTGGTTTACAAACAAGAGTCCAGGACAGCCAGGGCTACACAGAGAAACCCTGTCTCAAAAAACAAACAGCTGCAGGTTGGTAGAAAGCTGGGTGCCTCTGGCTCGTTTTCCTTGCCTACTAGCTCTACTTAGGAACCTGGTGTACTATTCTGCAGGCCCGGATGCCTACCTTGAGCTCCTCGGTAGTAGGTGGAAGCAATGCATTTGAACCTCTCCTGCCCAGCAGTGTCCCAACTGGAAGAAAGGAGAGTAGAACCTACATAATAAAGCGTGCAGAATGGAGTGACAAGGCTAAGCTGGAAGAGGTGTAAGAGACACTCACAGTTGGAGACTGAAGGGGACACCCAAGACTTCAAATCGTTCCATCTCAAAATCTACTCCAATGGTAGCCTTGTAATTCTTATCGAATGTGTCTTTGCAGAACCTGAGGAGGCACCAGGTAGCCTGTAGCAGAGCCCACCTTGTTAAGACTGACCCTGCCCAGTCAACCTCCAGCACCCTGTTACCTATTAATGAGACAGGTCTTCCCTACAGACAGGTCCCCCACAACGATGACCTTGGATATCTTAAATCTGTTGGACAGAAGAGTGCACATCAACTTTTCACTCTTTGGGGTTCTAATACTCTTACAGGGTCTTGGTTGCACCTAAGCAGAGAGGTACATTACCATAGATAGCAGGCCTCCTGGGAGCCTGGAAGGTCCTGCACAGATGTGCTGGGGAGCATTTAGGGACTTGGAGACTTATGTCTGTCTCCTTCTCAGGGGTGTGTGTGTTGAGAGTGAGGGCTTAGGTAGGTCGTATAGTGCTGGGGACGGCCCAGGGCTCTACAGACATTAATCAAGTGTGTGCACTCTCTATCTGAACTGCACACATCCCCAGCCTAGAGGCTCTACAGAGGGTATATGACCTTCCCATGCCTTGGATGCCTTCTCCATAGGCTTACAACTTCGTTGGGAAGAAAAAGGAGAATGTCAGAGCTGAGGCATAACATGGTGTTTTTTTAGTTAGGGGTGTCCCTAACTCACCCCACGGTGCCTGTCCGGTGCTCCTGGCAGGCGCAAGTGACGTGGGGGTGGAAGTCTTTGCGCACGTGCAAAGCGGCCTCCTTCCTCAGGCACTGAGAGAGACATTATGAGAATCGAGCTTTTGTCCTGCAGCCGAGCAACAGGAGTGGGGGATGGGGTGGGAAGCAGACCACCCAGGAGCAGCGGGCCTTGCTAGGCGCCAGGGCTGCGACCAATCCAACTGCTCGGGTGCCACCTTCTCCCCGCCCACATTCCGCTACAGCCGGAGGCCCGACGTGGCCCTAGCGCCTACCTGGGGCAACTCCGCCAGGACGCGGTCCCTCCGCACGGGCGCCAGAATGTTCATCTTGTCTGCGGCCTTGCGGGACTCCCCGGCAAAGCGTGGAGGCCTGATCCGCCCCGGCGGTCCGGACCCGTGGGGACCCGACGATTACCCGAGGCCTCGGGGTACCGACAATGACCCGGGGCCACGGGGAGCCTGCGGGAGCCCTCGGCCTCGAAGAAGCTACGATCACCGCGGGCCAAGGGGATGAGACGATCACCCTGGGTCTGGGAGAACCCACAATCACCCGAGCCCGGGGCGTCCCGAAGACCACTCGGGGGCGCGGAGATGCCCCAGCCGCTAGCTGTGGGCGGGGAGTCGCGTCCTGGGGATCCAGGGCCCGCGCCACGGACCCTACAATGACACGGGGTCGAATAGCTCCTACGATAACCCGGGGCCTCGGAGACCCGACGACACCTCGGGGCTGGGACGGCCCTACCATAACAGATCCGCCTAGGGGCGCGGGGCCGCCCTGCCACACTGGGTCAGTGCGCGCAGGGGCGGCGCTGGGAAGCCCGCGAGCGGTGCGAGGAGGGGGCAAGGACCCTGGACGCGCGGCGAGGCCTGCCGTCCCACTCCTCCGCGAACTCTGCAACACGATCCCCGGAAATTCCTGGAGAAGGGCCGCCCCCTGCCCCGCACCCAGCCGCTCCCGGGCTTGCAGCTGCCCTCGCCAACCCCCTCCTCTCCCCTCCTCCCCAAGCGCTGCCCAGGCTCCAGCTCCGCAGCCAGATCCCTTACCCCACACCAGGACCTCCTCCACCCAGGCTGGAGCCCTTCCAGATTGGGATCCCCCAAGTTTCTCTTCCCTTTATTTCCCTGTTGGGGATGCCTCTTCCTCGGGATCTCTTACCCAACGGAACTGGTGATAGTGAACTGGTGACTGTGGCGCAGCATCTGGCTAGACACGGAGCCGCCAAAGGGAAAAGAGGGAGAGATGGGAGCCGAAGAGAGGCGGCGCTTCCCTCCGAGACTCCAGGCCTGGCACATGACTCATAGAGTGTGCCGCTGCTCGCCCTTCTGCCCTGAGAGATGGAAGGAAGCGCCTAAAGGGAGAGCCAGGATCAGAACGACATATCCACCAAGGACCAGATGTCCCAGAACTGTTGTCTCTTCCGTCGAGCCTCCTTCAGTGGAGGATTAAAAAAAGTGTTAGGTAGACTGAAACTTCGTCTTTTAGCGTGCTCACCACGCTGGGACTCTGGAACTCCCTCCTGATACAGGTGTTCATTTTTCTTCCCCGGATAAAATTGGAAAGACCAGTTCAGGGTTGAGGATTTATTCACAGGAAAAGCTAGGTTATCCTAGAGAAATCTTAGGCAGTTTCAGCTGTGGCTAGAACTACTTAAGGAATATTTACTGAACTCTAGATTGGTGGCTCACAACTGTGATTCCAGCACTCATTAGTCTGAGGCTCCTGAAAGGAATATTATTCTGTATTCATTAATTTTTAAAGATTTTTTTGTTTGTTTTTGTTTTTCGAGACAGGGTTTCTCTGTGTAGCCCTAGCTGTCCTGGACTCGCTTTGTAGACCAGGCTGGCCTCGAACTCACAGAGATCCGCCTGCCTCTGCCTCCCAAGTGCTGGGATTATGGGCGTGAGCCACCACCCACCGCCCAGCTTGTGTTTATTAATTAATGCAGGAAATTATTACAGTGGCAGTTATTCCTTAACCAGCTATTTTCAAAAAAAAAAAAGGACACAGAGACCTTTTAGAATTAAATCTTTTTTTTTTTTTTGAGGCAGAGTTTTTTTTTTTCCCCCCCCTTTTTTTTTTTTTTTTTTTTTAGGTTGAGACGGGGTTTCCTGGAACTCACTCTGTAGACCAGGCTGGCCTTGAACTCACAGAGATCCACCTGCTTCTTCCTCCCGAGTGCTGGGATTAAAGGCAGGCGCCACCATGCCTGGTTTATAACAAGTTTGTTGTTGTTGTTTGTTTTTAAATAACAAGTCTTAAACCACTACAGCAGGGTAGTTATCAACCCTCTAAACTACCAGTTTAAAGCTAGCCTAGGCTATAGAGAAAACAAAAACAAAACCAAACCACTCTGGGTGTGGTGCCTATACACTTAGAGGCAGAGGGAGGCCGATCTTTGCAGTTTGAAGCCAGCCTGCTTTACATAGAAAGGCACCCCCCCACCCCCTCTGGCATTCTAGAGTTGTATAGTGAGGTCCAGTCTCCAGAAAGGGAGGGGTGGAAGATTAGGTCTGGAGAGAGTTCTAGAATTAAGAATGATTGCTGCTCTTGCAGAGGTCAGGAGTTCTGTTCCAAGCACTTACATAGCAGCTCACAGCCCAGTCTAACTCCAGTTCCGGGGGATGTGACATCCTCTTCTGGTCTCCAGCACCAGGCACACATGTGGTGCACAGATTTAAATGCAGGCAAAACACTTATTTATACACATATGTACCAAGGTGGCTTCTATTATTGTATTATTCCCTCTACTTATTTTACTGTAATTCTGCTACTTCCCTTCCACCCCTTGTTCCTTTCAACTCCCAAAACTAGGTGGGAGAGAAAGGTTAGAAGGAGAAGGGAAGGAGTTCTCTTTGGGCTACTTCCTGCTGATTAGGGTCGTTGGGTTCTTTGGGGTAATACCAGTCTCAGTAGAAGTCCAGCAAACCAGAAGACAGCAGCAGGAAGAACCAGCAGCAAGTTTGGGGAACACCAGCAACCGGGAGAGCAGCCACAGTTTGGGGAGCACCAGCAGCCGGGAGAGCAGCCACTGCTTTCTTCTTGGTAGCCTTTTTTCCTCTTTGCGCTCCCTTGTCCTTGGGGCTCTGGCTTTTTATTCCTTTCTCCAAAGTCCTCTGCTTTTAAACTTGCTCAGCTGGCTAAGCCACGCCCCTGCTAGCTCAGGAGACAGTTAATACTTCACACCTGTGTCTTAAGCAGCCTCACACCTGGGATTAAACAAAAACATTCTCACAATTGGTTATTTTTACTAAACTCATAGCACACATAAAATTGTTTTAACTATTAGGGGCTGTAGAATGATCGAACAGTTAATAAAGTGCATACTGTTCTTACAGAAGAACTGAGTTCAGTTCCCAGCATTCACATCTAGTGGTTCATAACTACCAGTAACTCTAGCTCCAGGATATCTGAAACCTTCTGGCTTCTGTGGCTACCTACACATAGACACACACATACACATCAAAAAATATAATCTTAGCCGGACCACGCCTTTAATCCAGGCACTTGGGAGGCAGAGGCAGGCAGATCTCTGTGAGTTCAAGGTCAGCCTGGTCTACAAAGCGAGTCCAGGACAGCCAGAGCTGTTACACAGAGAAACCCTACTCACTCTACAGACCAGACTGGCCTCAAACTCACAAAGATCTGCCTGCCTCTGTCTCCTAAATGCTAGGAATAAAGCTGTGTGCCACCATTGCCTAGCCCAAAAATAAAATAAAATCTTTAAAGAGGGCCGGTCAGGCCAGGTGTGGTGGCACACACCTTTAATCGCTGCACTGGGAAGGCAGAGGCAGGTGGATCTCTGTGAGTTTAAGGCCAATCTGGTCTACAGAGCAAGTCTAGAACAGTTAGGGCTGTCTTACACAGAGAAATTCTGTCTCGAAAAACCAAAAAAAAAAAAAAAAAAAAGAAATCTGTCTTGAAAAATCAAAAACAAAAAACAAACTAAAAGAGCTGGGTCGGTCGTGATAGCACACATCTTTAATCCCAGCATTCTGGAGGCAGCCTGGTTGACAGAGTGAGTTCCAGGACAGAGAAGGCTACAAAGAAAAATCCTGTCTCAAAAACAAACACAAACAAACAAACAAAAACTTTAAAAATTGCACTAAAAATTGTTGGGCAAGCTGGCACATGACTTTAATCCCAGCACTTGGGAGGCAGAGGCAGGTGGATCTGTGAGTTCAAAGCCAGCCTGGTCTACAAAGTGAGTCCAGGACAGCCAAGGCTACACAGAGAAACACTGTCTCGGAAAAAAAAAATCAACCACACAAAAAAATTATTTGGAAAACTGTGTATGTGTGTATAGCTTCTGGAACTCTCTTCCATCTCACAGTTGGACTTACTCTATAGACCAGGCTACCCTTGAACTCACAGAGATACACCTGCCTCTGCTTCCTAAGTGCTGGGACTAAAGGCATGTGCCACCACGCCTGTCAACTACAGACAGCTGTGAACTGTCATGTGGGGGCTGGGAGCTGGGATTTGAACCCAGGTCCTTTGAAAGAGTAGCCAGTGCTTTTAACCACTAAGCCATCTCTCCAGCCCCACATACTTGGTTTTTTTTTCTGTCACCAAATCACAGTGGTAATAATTAAATAATATTCATCTGTGGAAACTTTATTTTCCACAGATGTTATATGAAGAAGTTAGAGAAAATCCTGTCCTAACATTGCAAAGTTTTGCTTCATCTCTACTAGTCATTCAGATTGCATTCTGCTTCTTTTTTTTTTTTGTTTATTTGTTTGTAACAGCCTCACTATGTAGTGCTGGCTGGTCTGGAAGACTTTGTATCAATTTTCCTATTGCTTGAGTGCCAGAATTACAGTTGTGGCCTACAATGGCTTCTATCTACTTACCTACCTACCTACCTACCTATCTTTTAATTATTTATTTTGGTTGGTTTTTTTTTTTTCCCCTGAGACAGGGTTTCTCTGTTTAACAGAGCCCTGGCTGTCCTGGACTCTTTGTAGACCAAGCCATATTCACAGAGATCCACCTGCCTCTGCCTCCTGAGTGCTGGGATTAAAGGCGTGCGCCACTAAACCTGCCTATCTATCTATCGATCTATCTATCTATCTATCTATCTATCTATCTATTTTTTGTTTGTTTGTTTGTTTTTGGTTTTGGAGACAGGGTTTCTCTGTGTATCCTTGGCTGTTCTAGAGTCACTTTGTAGACCAGGCTAGCCTTGAACTCACAGATACACACCTGCCTCTGCCTCTCGAGAGCTGGATTAAAGGCATGCACCCCATGCCTGGCTGCCTATCTATTTTTTTTGAGTCAGGGTCTTAGTACATATAATTAGCTAGCCTGTGATTTGCTATATAGACCACGCTTGACCTTGAACTCACAGAGATCTGCCTGCCTCTGCTTCCTGGTGCTGAGATTAAAGGTGTGTGCCTCCATACCAGGCTACAAATTGTATTTAATTTATTTTCCAATTTTTTTTTCAGACAAGGTCTCTGTATGTAGCTCTGGGTGTCCTGGAACTTGCTATTAGACCAGGCTGGGCTTGAACTGCTGGGAATAAAGGTGTATATTTTCCACATTTGGCTTAAAAATAATTTTTAGCCAGACATGGTGGTGCATGCCTTTAATCCCAGCACTTGGGAGGCAGATGAAGGTGGATATCTGTGAGCCCGAGGCCAGCCCGGTCTACAGAGTGAGTTCCAGGACACAGAGAAACCTTGTCTTAAAAAAATCAGAAAAAGCCGGGCGTGGTGGTGCACGCCTTTAATCCCAGCACTTGGGAGGCAGAGGCAGGTGGATCACTGTGAGTTCGAGGCCAGCCTGGTCTACAAAGCGAGCCCAGGACAGCCAGAGATATTCAGAGAAACCCTGTCTCGAAAAGCCAAAAAAAAAAAAAAAAATCAGAAAAAAAAGACCAAACAAAAACTCCTGTAGTGTTCAAGTTGAAGAATTTTGTGTAAATTTCTTTGCAAGACCAAATGTGTTGCACACCAGCATCTAAGAGGCAGACTCAAGGAGGGAGGATCCTGAGTTTGAGGTCAGCCTTAGCTATTTAGCAAGATGCTGCTTAAAACAACAGACAGCAGGGCATGATGGTGCATGCATACCTCTAATTCCAGTATTTGGGAGGCGGAGACAGGTGGATCTATGAGTTTGAGGCCAGAATCTGGTTGACAAAGTGAGTCCAGGACAGCCAGGGCTAATACACAGAGAAACTCTGTCTTGAAAAACCAAAAATAAAATAATAATTTTGGGCTAGAGAGATGGCTCAGCGATTAAGAATATTGGCTGCGCTTCCAAAGGACCTCGGTTCAAATCCCAATACCCATATGGCAGTTCAAAACTGTCTGTAATGACAGGGTGTAGTTGAATTTCTTTTTTTGGTTTTTCAAGACAGTGTTTCTCTGAGTAACAGTACTACCTGTCCTGGAACTCCCTTTGTAGACCAGGCTGGCCTCAAAATCACAGAGATCTGCCTGCCTCTGTCCCCTGAGTCCTGGGATTAAAGGCATGTGCCACCACCATGCCCGGCTTAAACATGTATCTTTTAAAAACTACAACTCGGGCTGGAGAGATGGCTCAGCCGTTAAAGGCTAGGCTCACCACCAAAAATATAAAAACTATAAATCCCCAAAACAAATAAACAAAAAAACTACAAATCCCAAGAAGCCTTAGGGCCTTTGAAATGGAGGGGTGGTGCATCCTTGATCTCGCCTTGTAGGAAATTAAGTGGAACTGCAATTTCCCGGAAGCCCTATACTACTGATCACCCAATCAGCGCTATGCATGAACTATCGCGAGATCCTAATGAGACTCCATCCTATAAGCTCATGGGAACGAGACTTCGCAATTCTTTTCGCCAAGATGGCGCCGAAAGCTAAGAAGGAAGGTCTGTTACGGTGTAGGTTTGCGGCTGGGTTGGCTTGGGGTCCTCGTAGAGCGAACCCAGGGGGAGGACGGCTGCTAGACTAAGCCATGAGCGTCTTACTCTGGAGCTACTGTCGCGATTAGGCTTACAGTGCAGTGTATGAGGACCGCGTGGGCCAAACCGCATGGGCTGATTCCTGTGAAGGGGTTTCGAGAGGCAACCCGGTCGGCATCGCTCGCCACTGATAGCCAAGCTTTGGGAATCTACTTAACGTTCACGGGGTAGCGCTCCGTGTGTCCAAATCTTTAAGGGATTAAGAGTACTCATTACTCGTTTGCCTGTATTCCACCCTAAATCAGGTTATACGCCCCAGCTTAACGTTACACCGGGTTAAATTATCTTCGCCTGCAGTATCGTGCCATATGATGGACAAAAATTTAAAATCTCCTGAGACCTATGATGTCTTCAAAGGAACCACTGATGCGCGTGTTGACAGGGTTGCCGGAAGGGGTCGATTTATGAATGGCGCACTCTAGATTTACTTCTGTCTCTTTCTCAGCTGCTGTCCCTCCCAAAGCCGAAGCCAAAGCGAAGGCGTTGAAAGCTAAGAAGGCAGTGCTGAAAGGCATCCACAGCCACAAAAAGAAGAAGATCCGCACGTCACCTACTTTCCGGCGCCCCAAGACCCTGCGGCTCCGTAGGCAGCCCAAGTACCCTCGCAAGAGTGCACCCAGGAGGAACAAGTCAGTACTGACCTTGTACCCAGTAGTCAGTAATAAGGCATTAGTGTTAGTAATTACTACCCACCCAATGGCTTGCTTTATAAAACATAGTTGTCCAATGTACTGGTCTGGTGGAAGTGTGAGATTTTTATAAGTTAATTATATGTAATCAGGGCTTGAATGTGGACTTCAAAGAGATGAAGTTTATCTTGGCTACAAGTGTCATGGCACTTGCTGAAAGAAACACAGGAGAGTGTTGATTGGCCTGGGTTGATCATCTGCATGGGGCAGTGATGCCCTGTTAATGGTGTGATGAAACAAAGCTTTTCATTATTTTTTTTTTTTTTAAGGTTTTTTTGAGACAGGGTTTCTTTGTATCCTTGGCTGTCTTGGGACTCTGTAGAGCAGGCTGCCTCTGCCTCCCAAGTGCTGGGATTAAAGGCGTGCGCCACCACACCAAATCTTAACACTGCTCAAGGGTAGTGTGGAGTAATGGGTAAAAAGGGTTTGCAGAAACAGACCTAAGAGGTCTATGGGGGAACGTAACTGCCAGGCACCTCAGTTTCCTATTTAGACCTAGAATTTTGATTCCATTGTCTGGCTTCAAAACAGGAAGGTAGTTGGATAAGTAAAGCTTAGCTTTTCAGAATTTCAAGGAACAGTTGTTCCCTGACTTCTCAAGCCAAATTTTAGAGTTGCTTTTGGCTCTGAGGTTGTTTATGTAGTTCATTCTCTTGAAGCCCTGGGTTGAGTCTCCAGTACTGCATAAATCCTGTTGTGCTTAACATGTAATGCTAAGAGGTTGCAGTAAGAGAATCTGAAGTCCAAGGTTGTCTTTGATGGCTTAGTCTGGGATATATAGGACCCTGTCTTAGACCAGAAGGGTTGGAGCCTCTTGGACTTGAGGCCAGCTTGTGCTACATTGTAAGACCCTATCTTTAAAGATATTCCTGGAGTGTCGCTGACCTTCAGCAAACAAGCATAATTTTCTCCCTTCTTTTGGGTCTGGCTTCATAGTAAAGTGTTAATTTGGAACTCCAAAGGATGACTGATATGATTAAGCATGGTTCTTTGCTTGCTTAAAGGGTGAGAGCCCTTTGACTCAAAATAATATGCAAGTTTTGCTTCTAAATGGAGAGTTCGACCCCCTAAAGTTCAGGTGCATGTGATGACACTGTTTAGCGACCAAAGTCTGATACAGATGATAGCTATTCCATTGTCTGATGCACCTAATCTTTCCTAGCCTTGAGCTCCCATCTTCTTGAATGCTGGCCTGGGAGAGTTGACTCCATTTCCAATCCCATTCCCACTAGGCTTGACCACTATGCCATCATCAAATTCCCCCTGACCACCGAGTCCGCCATGAAGAAGATAGAGGACAACAACACACTTGTGTTCATCGTGGATGTCAAGGCTAACAAGCATCAGATCAAACAGGCAGTGAAGAAACTCTATGACATTGATGTGGCCAAAGTCAATACCCTGATAAGGTAAGTGGAGCCAGGAAGGGACCAAAAAGCTTGTGTGCATTTACTGAAATGTCCCATGGCTTCATGGTGACTTCTTAGCCCTCACTGTGCAAATGATGGAAAACTCGCTGTTTGGAAAAGAATGACACCAACAAAGGAACCACTGATGCAACAGAGGACTAGGGGAGGATGTGGGAGGGTCTGGAGCGGGAGAGCATCCAACTCTGAGGCTTCCTTCCCACTCAGGCCTGATGGAGAGAAGAAGGCATATGTTCGGTTGGCTCCTGATTATGATGCTCTGGATGTTGCCAACAAGGTAAGCATCCTGTCCACATCAGTTCTATGTGTTTAGATGCCAAGTCTACACAGTCTGCATCAAAATCTGACTGCTATCTCCAGCTAGCCCCATCCTCCTTGGTTTCTGCCACCTCACTTAACCTTAAACATTTCAGCTCCACTAACTTAGCTCCCTTGTTTTTGTTTTTCAGATTGGTATCATCTAAACTGAGTCCAGCTGGCTAATTCTAAATATATACTCTTTTTCACCATAAATAACACTGCTTGTCTTTTTGTGGCTTTCTGGTTGGGCTGGGGACATGGCCATAGTATGTTATACACTTAAGATAACAGGGCTTACGTAAGGTGGGTGGAGGGATCAAGCCCAGAGTCTAGTTCTCCTTAGTTCATTGAACACACCACAATGATGGCCCGCTAGAGGCTAGAGCTCAAGTACCAGAGGTGCTCAGTCACACAGACAGGTGCTACCTCTTCTGGGTCATGCTCCCATCAGGTTCAGGGGACAAGCTTTACAAGAGTTTCTTTATCCCTGGAAGAGGCTGTTGTGAAACCAATACCAGAGTTTGGAAGAGCAGAGGGGTTATTTTAGAGTAGTCAGCATCCATTTCAGGGTGGTGTGGGTTGGCTGGCTCTTGGACAGTGTCTTGTCCTCACCCACCTACCATGCCCAACCGGTTTTGCTGGTCTGCTTCCCTTACCCTTGCCCAAGAAGAGAGTAAGTACTTCAGAGAGTTTTCATTAGTGTTTTCAATGGTGTGGGTGTAGGCTTAAGGTGGAAAGGCTGGCCCCAGTATACACCCAGGCTTGCAGCACAGTTCTGCTTTATGTTACAAAGTTGTTGGCTGTTCTTGCTGTCCCTGCCACATGTCCTGAGTTCTTTCTCACTCAGTCAAGAATTTGTCTTTTTGTTGGCGGCTGGTAGTTCTGGCAGGGCAGAAATCAGAGCGGAGGAGGCGGGAAAAGTAGATGAGGATCATCAAGTCCAGCATGAGCAGGATGGCCAACAAAAATGTTCCCAGGGTCCTTTGGCCAGAATACTGCAGGAAGAACTTGGTGAGGTAGGCCTGAGGGGCCAGGCGGAAGAGAAAGTACATGACCAAGTTGACATACTTGTTGACCCTGTAGAGGAGGAGATCCTGGGCGTTGTTTATCTTCAGCATCATCCTTAATGTGAGGAAGATGTTGCTGACCTCCACCAGTAGTGTTAAGACGCCACCACCAACAAACCTTTTCCAAAAGATACCAGAGAAAAAGGCACCCATAGCCTAGGGGGGGAGTAACAGAGCAGGCGTCATGGCACTCCACGGCACATCAAAACAACCAGCCAAGAAATGCCAATCTTCACTGCTAGTGGTTTTTCTTTAAACTTTTTTTTTTTTTTTTTTTTTGGTTTTTCGAGGCAGGGTTTCTCTGTGTATCTCTGGCTGTTCTGGACTTTGTAGACCAGGCTGGCCTCGAACTCACAGAGATCCGCCTGCCTCTGCCTCCCAAGTGCTGGGATTAAAGGCGTGCGCCACCACCGCCCGGCTGCTAGTGGTTTTTCATCCACTAGTATTAGACTTTGTTCACTAGGGTCTAGCACTGCACGGCCTTCCTTGTCTGTTTACCTAGATAGTAGGTGCTAGGCACTCTGCTGGCCCCCAGAGGGAGCAGACACAATCTTAAGCAACCTAGGAGAAGCCTGACACGCTTGTGCTAAGATGGCCTCCCTCCCTGGCTCAAAGGCTTTGACCATGTTGCCTGTATCACTTCACCGGTTTCTCACCATGACATGATGAACAAGGTATTCCCAAGAAGCTCGAGTCTGTCTGCTAACAACGATGTCCACTGTGTCGTGGATGAAGTATCCTAGTGGAGGGGTAGAGGAGGAAAGACTGAACATGCTTAGTTGTCTTCCAACCTCCAAATCTCAGTCTCCTCGGGCATAACCTACCTGCAGAGAAGCAAACAAGCAAATAGCCAGAAAGCGACCACGCTGTCTCAATCTCCACCAGCATTTCGGGGGTTTGCCATATGCTGAAACAGAAAAGGGATGTTCTCCCGGTTGCAATCTCCCCGAGGACCCTCGCCTCCCCCGACACTTGCCAGTCCCAGGGCACTCCGAGCGCCCTACTATTGGCTGATTGGAGAACGAGGAGGGTCTTGGCCAAAGCCCAGGCACCTCGGGTTTCCCACAGCCGGTCTCGGTTGGGTAGCTTTCCAAACGGAATCAGGTGAGATCCTTGGCAGTCTGCTCACCCATCAGTGACGGGAATAACAGGGAGACCAGTCCGAGCACCCCGTGGATGATCCCTCGGCCATCTCACCATCCCGGGTTGTTCACTCACCACAGCAGTGCCCAGATCCCTGATACAATGGAGTGTGTGAAGGAGACGAGTAGGTTATGCCAACGCCAGGTGCGCAGGGGGTCGGTGTGCACGTGTGCAGGCAGGGGCAGGCGACAGAGCACGCGCCTGAGAGCTCGGAAGGTCAGCGTGGCGACCAAAAGCAGCGGCCAGGCGGGGTGCAACAGTAGGAGCATGCTGGCCTCCCTGCCGTCCGTCTGTCCGCCCTTTAAGCCGTCTCCTCAAGCAGGTTTGGGAACACCGCTCCGTCTCTGGCCAGCGCGCCACGACCGCCTCTACCGCGGGCCGCCAGCCCCACAGTTTCGCGGAGCCCTCAAAGGCCCCTTCGCTCCTCCCCGAGCTCTCGGCGAGCGCTCTGCCCGCCCCCGCCGCCCGCGCCCCCGCCCCGCCCCGCCGCCTGCCCCCGCCCATCGGGCGCCAATGCCGCGAGGAGGGCGAGAGCCCCGTGTCCCCTGGGGCCCCGCCCGCATCCCGCCGACTTCGAGCGCGAAGGGGCTGTCCCCGCCATCGCTGCTGAAGCACCCCAGTCTGGCGCCTCCCGACAGACGAAGGCGTCCTCGGCCGCCCTCGTGCGTACGGCCCCACTAGCTCAAGTCCCCACTTTCTCGGCCGCCACCGGCTCCCACACCCTGGGTGGGTACCTGGAGAACGCTCCTCTCTCGACTTTTTTCAGGGCAGAGCTGGGCGGGACCATCACATAAACCGGGCTGCTAAATAAACCCTGGTCGGCTCCGCCCAGACGGTCTCCAGGATGGAGACCGACGTGTTTACCTGGGTCTTCCGCGCCCCGCACGAGTTGTCCTTAGGAACTGTTGAGTCACGCACCACCACCCCTCTCCTCCCCACTACTCTTGGGCTCCTGGAGCAAAGCGGTTGTCACAGTCCTCCCTGAGACAGTCCCAACCCTCCTCTGGCTCCTTGGAGGCTGGGGCGGGGAAGGCTGCGGATTTGCCCAGACAGCTGGGGTGATCGTCTCCAGGGCAGTGGCCTAGAGTAGTTGCGGCTTCTGGCCACTAGGTGTCAGCCTGGCCTCACTGTGGTATGAGCTGCACAGAGAGTAAGGCGTTCCGTGGAACGGGAAAAGCAGACCCGGAGGAAACGGAGCAGCCCAGAGCCGAGCGGGAAGTGAAGGTGTGTGTGCATTAGGGAGGTGGAAGTAGATGACGCGAGCAAAAAGTGGAGACTAGAAGAACGGTGTTTGAAGAGGAACAAAAACCATAAAAACTAGAAACCCGAGCTCAGACACCCAGCCTTTTGGGTGTGTTTACTGTCTTCCCCGATGGTTCCAGGGTAACACATTAACCCCCATAGGACTTCAGGGTCACCCAAGGCCCAGTCGGTTACTAAGTGACTGCAGGACGTGATGTGTTGGGTGGGCAGTTTACCTCCTGGCCATTCCCTCTTTGCTCTCTGGGAAGCCTATCCAGCAGCTGACTCCAGCCTGAGCCAGTGACCGCAGGTTGCCTCCGGTCATTCCACGTAGGGTAGGGGAGGGGCGGGGACAAAAGATAAACACCCTTTCTCTCCTCTTCCTCACCCGTTCAGAAACAGGAACGTTAATCCTTCACTAACGACCACCTCCCGAATACTGAAGTTGGTATAAACTTTAGAGCAGCAGGCGTCATGAAGAAATCAAGACTAACTAACATTCACCCTGGTAGAAAACCTAGCAGTGATACTAACCAGCCCACCATTTCTGGACAGAAGCGTAGAACCCCGTCGGGTTTTCCCCCCAACCTGACCGCTCGGGTAGTTTAATTCCACTCCCATCTCACCCACAAGGAGGGTCGAGAGGAGTACCAAACCCCCAACGGTGGCGTTTTGTACGGGGTTCCGAGAGCAATGTGCTCAGTAGTTATGACAACCTGGAGATCACGTCGTCACGAACCCGCCAGGTGAATCTAGTTTGTCCAACTGGGGTTTTCCCGGTCCCTCCCTAGGCAAACACCAAACAATCCAGCACTCCCTCCCACGCAGAGCGCGTTCTCGGTTCCGTTTTGGTGGTTTATCCTTTACGTGCCAGTAAGGAATCCCTTTATCTTTCTGAAGTAGTGTCACTCCTGGGCAGCGTAGACTCGATCCTCGCTTCCCACGCGCACTCGACCTTTGGGGGACAATCTTGTTTGTGCGGGGCAATTTAACTGGGCGCCTCATCGCTCCAGATTAACTACCTATGCCCAAGTCACGCGTGTGCACAGTGGCTGAGCACTGAGGGGCTGGTCAAGACACTGGGAATGCCTATTCTTCGATCCCTCGCTGGGGACAGGATCACTGAGGAAACGCGACATAGCGTCTGAGTTGGGTTTACTGTTAGAAAAAAAGGCGCGTGATTGAACAGACGCCCCCATTCCGTCCGGTCCGCCCTGCAAAAGTCTTACAGCTAGGAGGAGGAGCTCCCGAATGGGAGGGTCCGCGCACGCGCCGCACGGGGATTCCAGAGGCGTAGCTGAGAAATGAGATGGAGAAGTACGAGCGGATCCGAGTGGTGGGAAGAGGCGCCTTCGGGTGAGCCAGGGCGCTGGGGACGAAATACTAAGGGAGAAAGAAAATAAGAGCCAATTCTGACCAAGAAATCATGGTCCTGCTGGCCCCTCCCCGAAGCAAGAACGCCACTATGGGATGCCCCGCCCAGGCATCCGGTCCTTAGGGTTAGGCGGGAGGCCCCGCCCCCGGAGAAGCCACGCCCACCAGACCAGCCTGTGCCCTTGGAAGATAGTTGTTTCCATGGATTGCTTGTTCTTTGCTACAACTGATAGCGTCAGCTGCACAGGTCAGACTGCTCAGAGTATACAGTTATGACCAAAACAGGGGAGGTACTTCCCCTTTACGAACTTAGCCCATAGAAAATTGGAACATATAAACCAGATTTTGTTAAAGTAGCTAGTGAAGTTTGAGCAGTTACAGTCAGTTATTAAGAGACTGTGCACCAAGTGGGGTGGTACATGCCTGTAATTCCAGTATTGGCAGCAGATGTAGGAGCATCATTGTGAATTCGGGGCCAGCCTGGGTTACATAGAGGTTGTCTCCAAAAGAAAAGACAGAAAGCCAGTTTTTATGGTACACGCTGGGCAGGCCTGAGCAACGTAACTAGCTTAAGGCCAGCCTGGGAACTTAGCGCTTCCCAGCCCAAATTTTAGAAAACGAAGAAGAAAGAGAGACTGAGAATGTATATCAGTGGTACAGCTCCTGCCTAGCATGCTTGGGTTTAATTTCTAAGTACCACAAGACAACTTAAGGAGACTACCAAGGAAGGAAGAATTTTCCAGGAGGCGAGATGTAAAGTCAAGACTTGAAGAAATGAGCCAGGTGAGGTGGCACACGCTTTTAATCCCAGCATTTGGGAGACAGAGGCAGGCAGATCTCTGTGAGTTCGAGGCCAGCCTGGTCTACAAAGTGAGTTCCGGGAAAGCCAGGGCTACACAGAGAAACCTTGTCTTGAAAAACAACAACAGAAGCCGGGCGGTGGTGGCGCACGCCTTTAATCCCAGTACTTGGGAGGCAGAGGCAGGTGGATCTTTGCGAGTTCGAGGCCAGCCTGGTCTACAAAGTGAGTCCAGGACAGCCAGGGCTACACAGAGAAACCCTGTCTCGAAAAAACCAAAAAAAAAAAAAAAAAGAAAAACAACAACAGAACAAAAAACTTGAAGAAATGTGGGCCAGGGAGAGTCCTTCTGACAGATAAAGTAGCATTTGCAAAGATCCTCACGTCAAAATTTTATAAATCGGCTATGGTGGCAGCGCCTTTAATCCCAGCACTTAGGCAGAGGCAGGTGAATCTCTGTGAGTTCAAGGCTACCCTGGTCTACAAAGTGAGTCCAGGACAGCCATGGCTACACAGAGAAACCCTGTCTCAAAAAACAACAACAAAAAAGAAAAAAGAAAAGAAACTGAGAAAGAACTGGTGAAGTTGAAATGTAGTGAGCCAGGTAAAGAATGTGGTTGTCATGGAGGGTGGGGATCAGATTATGATCTTGTAAACTGAAGTTAGAGGTTAAGTTGATTTAAAGTATAAAGGGAAGAGGGTTTTGTTCTTGTTTGTGCTAGGAATTCAACTCACAGCATCACAAAGCTACACCCTGGACCAGAGAAGAGTTTTAAAACTGGAATGGGGTGTGGCGGCCCATGCCTGTGATCGCAGTATAGGTGGTGGAAGTAGACGCTTGAGGATAAGGAAGTTCAAGGTCAGCCTGGGCTCTATCAGAAATGTGTGTCTCTGAAAACAAATAAAGCAATGAAGTAATCTAATGTGGCCCATGTAGACTTTACAAGGGCATTCTCAGGTTGGGGCTGTAGCTCAGAGGTAGAGGGCCCTGGATTTGATCCCCAGGACTGAAAAGGAGACACAATTAAGTGTCGTTATGGCTGCTGTGTAGAGTTTAGCTCTGAGAGTGATGGGAAAGAACAGGATTGTATTAGAAGGCCAAGTGACATTTTGGGGGAAGGTGTTGGGGACAGGGTTTCTCTATGTATCCTTGGCCCAGGGGACATTTTTAAAGTAAATTATTGTCATTGCCAGTGGCAACTCAATTATCAATAGCTCTGAAGTTTGAGTTCTTTCCACAGACCTATCCTCAGAAAGAATTTCAGAAACCTGCAATCTCAGCACCCAGAAAACTGAGTTGAGGGAACTCAACTATCTGAGGACATAGTGAGTTTTCAAGGTCACCCTGTGCTACACAGTGACACTATTTCAAAATCCTGAAACCAGGAACTGGAAAGATGGTTAAGTGGTTAGAGCATTTGTTCTTGGAGATGACAGGGTTCTTCTATTCCAAGTTTCCACAAGGTGGCTCACAACCATGTGAAATTCCAGTTCCAGAGGATCCAGCACCCTCTTCTAGCTTCTGTGGACACAAATATACATGCTGGCAAAACATTTATGGATATAAAATAAATATTTTGTTTTTTCGAGACAGGGTTTCTCTATGTATCCTTGGCTGTCCTGCACTCATCACTTTGTAGACCAGGCTGGCCTCGAACTCACAAAGATCCGCCTGCCTCTGCCTCCCGAGTGCTTGGATTAAAGGCATGCGCAACCACGCCCGGCTAACAAATCTTTTTTTAATCTCTAAAAATGAATAAATAGGTGGTGGAGAGATGGGTCAGCCATTAAGAGCAGTAGCTGCTCTTTCAAAGGACACAGTTCACAGCTCTTTTCGCCTGGCGAAACCCTGTCTTGAAAAACTTAAAAAACAAAAAATTTTACATTTACTTTATATCATATGTGTGGGTCTTTTGCATACATATATGCATATGTACCATTTTCTTGCAGTGCCTGTATAGGCCAGAAGATGGAGTTGGATCTCCTGAGACTGGAATTTCAGACAGTTGTGAGTTGCCATGTGGGTTCTGGGAATCAAACCTGGGCCCTCTGGAACTACTGAGTCATCTCTCCAGTCCAAGATTTATTTATTTAGTTAGTTTTTTTTTTTTTTTTTTTTGGTTTTTCGAGACAGGGTTTCTCTGAATATCTCTGGCTGTCCTGGACTCGCTTTGTAGACCAGGTTGGCCTCGAACTCACAAAGATCCGCCTGCCTCTGCCTCCCAAGTGCTGGGATTAAAGGCGTGCGCCACCACCGCCCGGCTTTAGTTAGTTTTTTAAAAAGATCTATTTATTTATTTTATGTATATGAATGCTCTATCTGCATGCACACCTGCAGCCAGAAGAGGGCATCAGATCACATTGTAGATGGTTGTGAGCCTCCATGTGGTTGCTGGGAATTGAACTCAGGACCTCTGAAAGAGCAGCTACTGCTCTTAACCGCTGAGCCATCTCTCCAGCCCCCAGTTAGTTAGTTTTGAGATGGGTTTCTCTGTGTAGTTCCGGCTGTCCTGAACTTGCTCTGTACACCAGGCTGGCCTCAAACTCACAGGGATTTCACCTGCCTCAGCCTCCCAAGTGCTGGGATTAAAGACGAGCGCCCACCACAGTCCTGCTAACATTTATTTTTATTATTTTAATTTTGTGTGTGAGTGAATGCCACCTGTGGAGTGGGAGGCCAGAAGTCATCGTATCCTTTAAAGCTGGAGTTACAGACGGTTTCAAGCCTGTAACTGAAGTGGGTACTCAGCCATCTCTCCAGACCATTTTGTTCTTGAGTCAGGGTCTGGTCAGACTGGCCTTGAACTCCAGATCCTCTTCAGCCTCCATTACACTCAGTCTAATCATCTGAAGACTATGTGGGCCTGGGCCGGCCTATTATGTGGCAGAAAGCTAAGCTGGCGCCTGCCCTGCCCTGTGCTGTGTGTGTCCCTAGGATTGTGCACCTGTGCCTTCGAAAGGCTGACCAGAAGCTGGTGATCATCAAGCAGATCCCAGTCGAGCAGATGACCAAAGAAGAGAGACAGGCAGCACAGAACGAGTGCCAGGTGCTCAAGCTGCTCAGCCACCCCAATGTCATCGAGTACTACGAGAACTTCCTAGAGGACAAGGCCCTTATGATTGCCATGGAGTATGCACCAGGTAGACCAGATGTCCCGCCTTAGCCTAGAGGGGCTTTTCCCCTCCAGGAGAGCTGGACAGCATCAGGTGATTTCCCTCTGTAATAAACTTGCCTGAGGGTCAGAGGTATGGAGTTCTGGCCCCACCTGTGTGACCATGACAGGCCCTTTGCCCTCTCTGGTGCCAGTGACGTGTTCCATAAAAGCAGTGGTTTGACCCCAGTGTGGGGAAAGTGCAGGTCTTGATTAGTTCTCTGGACCACAGGTGGGACGCTGGCTGAGTTCATCCAGAAGCGCTGCAATTCCCTGCTGGAGGAGGAAACCATCCTCCACTTCTTTGTACAGATCCTGCTTGCGCTGCATCATGTGCACACTCACCTCATCCTGCATCGGGACCTGAAGACGCAGAACATCCTTCTCGACAAGCACCGCATGGTTGTGAAGATCGGTGACTTTGGCATCTCTAAGATCCTCAGCAGCAAGAGCAAGGCCTACACGGTGCCTGGATGTGCAGGGGACACTGAGGGTCTTGATAGCTGAGACCCACTCTACATTCCTGCCTCTCCCTCTTCCCTTAGTCCCTGTCTATGCGGTCCTGAAGAGAAAGCCCCATGGCCTGCTTTGAGACGCTATCCCCAAACTTGAGGAGGCTCTAGCCAGAGCCTATCTTCCTCTCTTCCCAGGGCAGTAACACAGGCTTCCCTCCTGCAGGTGGTGGGTACTCCGTGCTACATCTCCCCTGAGCTGTGTGAGGGCAAGCCCTACAACCAAAAGAGTGACATCTGGGCCCTGGGCTGTGTCTTATATGAGCTAGCCAGCCTCAAGAGAGCCTTCGAGGCTGCGGTGAGTACAGACACCTCTAAGGGACTCCGAACTTTAGCTCCCTTTGCCAATGCTCTGACCACTTCTGTGTTCCTTCTCTTGTGGCTGGCTGAGTCACGTCAGCCCCACACCTGCTGGTGGGTTACCCCAGGCCAGGGCTGTGCCTCTCCCTTGCTCAGCTCAGCTAGGGTAGGGTTTGCATCCTGCTTCAGCCTGACAATTCCTGAGGGCATGGATGTGATTGATCCCTGACTCTCCCATCAGATTAGAGACATTCCGAAGAGCAAGCCAGGAGTTTCCCAAAGCTGAAGCCTCTGTTATCAGACTGAGAAGTTCTGACAAGCAGTGTTAGGCTGTCCTACCATTCTGCTTTCTCTAATGAGACTGCAGTGTCCTGAGGGTAGATAAGTTTTTATTCCATCAGTGAGGGCGCTGCCCTACCCAAGAGCCCGACCCTGGCCATCCCCACATGTGGTTTTTGTTGTTTTGGTTTTTTTTTTTTTCTGAGACAGGGTTTCTCTGTGTAGCTCTGGCTGTCCTGGACTTACTTTGCAGACCAAGCTAGCCCTGAACTCACCGAGATAGATCTACCTGCCTCTGCTGGGATTAAAGGCGTGCACCACCATGCCTGGCAATTAGACAGCTGTGAACTGCCATGTGGGTGCTGGGATTTGAACCTGGGTCCTTTGCAAGAGCAGCCAGTGCTCTTAACCGCTGAGCCACCTCTCCAGCCCCCTACATGTGTTTTCACAGAACTTGCCAGCCCTGGTGCTGAAGATCATGAGTGGCACTTTTGCGCCCATCTCTGACCGGTACAGCCCTGAGCTGCGACATCTGGTCCTGAGTCTGCTCAGCCTGGAGCCTGCACAGCGCCCACCCCTCAGCCACATCATGGCGCAACCCCTCTGCATCCGGGCCCTCCTCAACCTCCACACTGATGTGGGCAGCGTCCGCATGAGGAGGCATGTGCAGGGACACGGATCCTGGGTGGCAGGGGCAGGCACCCAGTGGGAACTCAGGAGGTGTAGGATTAACCCTTCATTACATGTAGTTCTGACATAGGACTGTCAGGGACAGGCCTCCTGAGGCCCCTCTGTATTCTTCAGGGCAGAGAAGTCCCTGAACCCAGGACCACCCATGGCCCCTGGAAGCACAGGAAGCAGGGCGACCAGTGCCCGATGCCGGGGTGAGTTGTTTGGGACCAGCAGCTAGAACTGTATAGACCCCCTACCATTTCCACTAGTTTAACTGGCCTCAGACTCTGTTCTCACAGGCATCCCCCGGGGACCTGTGAGACCGGCCATCCCACCGCCACTGTCTTCCGTGTATGCATGGGGTGGAGGCCTTAACGTTCCCCTGAGGCTGCCCATGCTCAACACTGAGGTGGTCCAGGTGGCTGCAGGGCGCACACAGAAGGCTGGTGTCACACGCTCTGGGCGCCTCATCCTGTGGGAGGTGAGCAGGTTGGCAGTGGGCTTGGACTGGTGAGGGTTGGAACCCAGAAGTGGAGTTGGGGTCCTCAAGTGTCACCACTCCTCTTCAGGCTCCACCCCTGGGTGCTGGAGGAGGCACACTCCTCCCAGGGGCAGTAGAGTTGCCTCAGCCCCAATTTGTCTCACGTTTCCTGGAGGGCCAGTCGGGTGTGACCATCAAGCACGTGGCCTGCGGGGACCTGTTCACGGCTTGCCTGACTGGTGAGCTTGTCAGGGGAGTGCTCTGTGGGGTCAGGAGGGAGCCAGACAGGACAATGCAACTTCTCTCATCCAGTCAGTTCCTGCTTCTCTCACCTAAAGGGTTACTATTCTATCTAGTAATGGCTGAGATTTGCTGATTCCAGTGCCTTTTTCTGGCACGGTAGGCCTGCCAGTGAACAGTGAACATGTTATAGTATCCCTGTTTGGCCGACGGGGAAACTAAGACTCTCACTACTTCAAAATTACACACTGTAAGGAGACCACCCACCCTGCCCTTCCAGAACCTAGGATCTTGTCCATGGTGGGCAAGCATTCTACTACTGAGTTACAACCCAAGGCTTTTTTTTTTTTTTTTTTTTTTTTTTGCTTGTTTGTCTTACTTTTTGTTTTTCCAGACAAGGTTTCCCTGTGTAACAAGCCCTGGCTGTCCTGGGCTCACATTGTAGACCAGGTTGTCCTTAAACTCAGAGAGATCCACCTGCCTCTGCCTCCCCAGCGCTGGGATTAAAGGCGTGCGCCATCACATCTGGCCTTTTTTTTTTTTTTTAAGACAAGGTCTTGCCATGTAATCTTGGCTGTCCTGGAACTCTTAGATCCGCCTGTTTCTGCCTCCTGAGCACTGGGATTAAAGACATGTACTCCCAGATTTATCTCCCTCCTCCAACCTTTAAGTGAAATGCACTTCCTGAGATGCAGTCTCATTCCTCTCCCATCTCACCCACCTCCTCCCCAGATCGTGGCATCATCATGACCTTTGGCAGCGGCAGCAACGGGTGTTTAGGCCACGGCAACTTCACTGACATCAGCCAGGTGGGCCCTAAGTGTACCCAGGAGAGGGGAAGTGAGAGAATGGTCGGGAGCCCTGTTTTGAGAGCTGATAGCAGATTGCGGGTAGGGGAGTCCCCAGGAGCCTACCAGCTCCCAGGCTGCACCTGCTCTGGGTCACATCGGGGAAGTACAGGGACAGCTGCTTCCCTAATGGTGCCTGTTGCTATGTCTGCCTGCTGTGCATGTGTGTGGCAGGAGTCAAAGTAACAGGTTACCCTTTGAGAGTTTGCAGCTTCTAACTCACTGCTTGGGGGGTGGGGGGGCTGGGACCATGGTAGGGGGCAAGTCCTAGATGCTTCAGTCACCCTTTACTTTTCTCCCTCTCTCTAGCCCACCATTGTAGAAGCCCTGCTGGGCTACGAGATGGTACAGGTAGCCTGTGGAGCTTCTCATGTGCTGGCCCTGTCCACAGATGGAGAGCTATTTGCCTGGGGCCGAGGAGATGGTGGTAAGCCCACTACCCAGCTGTTCCTTTCACAGCTTTCTTCATCACGGTTTGTTTGCTCCTTGTCATGCCCATTCTTCCCTTTTTTTTTCTCTCTGAATTCTGTTCATTCATTGGAAAAACCCTTATTTCTTACTTATCATGTGCTCACCCTTTGTTAGGTGCTAAGATGAATGAGATGTTGCCACATGTGTTGGCCTTTAATCCCAGCACTCAAGGCCAGCCTGGTCTACATAGCAAGTTCGAGGTTAGCCAGGGCTACATAGTGACACCCTGTCTCAAAAACAAAACAAAGCTGGGCATGGTGATGCATGCACGCCTTTAATGCCCAGCACTCAGGAGGCAGAGGCAGGTGGATGTCTGTGGGTTCAAGGCCAGCCTGATCTACAAAGTGAGTCCAGGACAGCCAGAGCTGTTATACAGAGAAACCCTGTCTCAAAAAAACCATAACCAAAACCAAAAAACACCAAGGGGGGTCAATGTCAACCTGGGGAAGCAGGTGGTATTTGGATAGGGTATTTCCTTTTTATCAGATGGGGGGGGGTCTCACTTGCAACTTGATATCTTACTTTTGAGTGTTGGGATTTAAAAAAAATTCTTTTTGGGACAGACCTTGCTTTATAACTGCAGCTAGCCCAGAATTTACTCTGTAGCCCAGGCTTGCCTCATATTCATGGCATCCCCCTGTGTCAGCATCCTGAGTGCCGTGGTTGATTAGAGGTGTGCTTCATGACACCCAGCTACTACTGGAATTATGAGCAAGCCTTTAAATGATTTTGACCAGCAGTGAGGCCTACGAAAAGCATTTCAGGCTGAGAACAGCCTTCAGCATCCTCTTTTCATTCTGGCATTACTGTCCCTAAAGCCCAAACTAACTCCATTTTGTTTTGTTTTGTTTTGTTTTTTTGTAGGTAGGCTGGGACTAGGCACCAGGGAGTCCCATAACTGCCCCCAGCAGGTGCCTGTGCCCTCAGGACAGGAAGCTCAAAGAGTTGTTTGTGGTATTGACTCTTCCATGATCCTCACCTTGCCTGGCAGGGTTCTGGCCTGTGGAAGTAACAGGTGAACATGTGTATGAAAGTGATAGGCATGCCTCCCTGCCTTCCTTGGATGCAAAGTATTTCAGTCTTTATTGCCTCCCTCCTTCCAAGGTTCAAAACTAAAGAGGGATGAAACTCCTATTTGAACTCAGGGTAGAATCTGTCTTTCGGGATAGATCCTAGCAATCCCCGTAGAGACTAGTGGGAGAAAGGCAGCCGATGCAAAGTTCTGGCTTGATCCTTAGGTTCAACAAGCTAGGCTTGGACCACTTATCCCTGGAGGAGGAGGAGCCTGTTCCCCACCAGCAAGTGGAGGAGGCCCTGAGCTTCACACCGCTGGGCTCTGCACCTCTGGACCAGGAGCCACTGCTGAGTGTGGACCTTGGCACTGCTCACTCAGCTGCTGTGACTGGTGAGTGGACCCAGGCATGGGAGGCCTAACGGGGGATTCACCTGGCTTCCTGCAGACTTCTGTTCCTTTCCTTCCCATCCTCACAGCCTCAGGTGACTGCTATACTTTCGGTAGCAATCAACATGGGCAACTAGGCACCAGTTCCCGCAGGGTCAGCAGGGCACCCTGCCGGGTCCAGGGCCTAGAGGGCATCAAGATGGTGCTGGTGGCCTGTGGGGACGCCTTCACTGTAGCCATTGGGGCAGGTGAGGTTGGGCATGATGGGGGTGGGCTAAGGCAAACATGTGTTGGGTTATGTTCAGTACCTTCCTTATGGAGTCATTATTGCTGTCCAGTGTTTGGCTGCCTGCTTAGGTTGTGCCCTACTGTTTTGGATTCTTGGCAGAGGGGGAAGTGTATTCTTGGGGCAAAGGAGCCCGTGGTCGCCTGGGAAGGAGGGATGAGGATGCTAGGCTCCCTAGGCCAGTGCAGCTGGATGAGACTCATCCTTACACAGTGACTTCAGTGTCCTGCTGCCATGGGAATACTCTCTTGGCTGTTCAATGTGAGTTTTCTTTTCCTATCTCATCTACACCACTGGGGTTAGGCCAGCTCTCTTTTACTCCCTACTCTGCCGGTAGTAGTTAGAACTCAAACTACCCAAGGCAATCGTCTGCCCCCAGAAAACTGAAAGCAGAACAGCATCAGGCCTGCTGCCTGAGCGAGCAAGGGCAGCATCAGGCCTGCTGCCTGAGCGAGCAAGGGCAGCATCTACTGCTCTCCAGGCCTCACTTGCATTCTCTCTTCTAGTAATTCCTGGATTCAGTTGATAGTAAAACTCCATTTCTGGCCTGGCAGGAGGGTTCTGGCTCCAGGGTCCAATGAGATCAAAGGTGGGTGATGCTTGCTGTGGGCAAGTGCCTCCTGAGAGGCTTCAGAAGTTTCTCTTTGATATTCTGCAGCAGTCACAGATGAAGCAGTTCCCCCCTGAGGCAACAGGACTATCCAAGAGACCACCTCTGAGTGTTCTGAAAAAATGCAGGTGCCTGAGTAATGACTGTTTCCAGCGTCCTGGATTGTATCATCACTGGGGTGGAAAGGCCAGTGAAGTCTACTCTATTCCCTCAAGCCCCCGTCCCCCAAAACTCCTTATCTTCCACAGTGTCTCCAGGTTCCAGTCTGGCAGGAATCAACAGAAGCTGATTTAGCAAAGGCTTTGGACTGCCTTCAAAGCCTTTGCTAAAAAAGCACCTTTCCCCCAGCCTGGTTAGAAAGTAAGTCCCCGACGGTGTCCTCGTGGAAACTGACGCCATGCTCTGGAGTCCAGCAAGTCAGGGCTTGTTTGGTTGAACTGGTCATTAGACTAGCCTAATCCCTGCATAGCTTGTGGCTGATAGGGAGTCCTTTTTTCTTGATTATTCTGAGGCAGGGGTTTGCATAACCTCCCAAAAGGCGCCCCCCACCTCCCAGGGAGGAGTGCTGGAGCTATTTAGTGCTTGCCCTCACTGAGCCCAAGCCAGTGACTGGAGACAAAGGTAGCAGGCCAGACACAATCAGTTTCTCAAAGGCTTGAAAGTAGCGCCAATAAAAATATCAAATGCCTGCTTGGCATATGATCTCTTCAGGGGTGGAGGTGGCTGCTAGACACCCCAAGACTGTGCTAGGTCCGAGTGTGGTTGCAGGGCAGCGGCACGGAGGAATGTGGGCGAAGCCCAAGGCCGCAGGCTGGGCCGAGGTTCCGCTGGCCCAGCGCCCAATCTAGTTTCCTTGCTTCAGCCGGGTTTTTCTCGGATCCTGTTGCCTGGCTTCGCTGCTTAGCACCTGGAAACTATGGCCACGGGGCCCAGGGCCGCGCGTGGCGCAGGAGACCTTAAGGCCGCCTCTAGAGAGTCACGTACGTCTCCGTGGTGCGACCCGACAGGCACCACCATAGCGCAAGGGGCTCCCACTTCTGGAAGAGTCTCAGCCACGCTCTCAGCTCCAGCGGGTAAAAAGGAGCCCCAGCTTCCGGGGGTGGGCGAGGAGCCTGACTTAACTTTGGAAGCCTGGGCAGAGTCCGGCGCGACGACGGCATTCCGAGGGGTTGTGGAGTGGGCGGGGCGCGAGGTCGGGCTCTAGGACCGCGGGGCCGTAGCTCCGCCCCCTCTTCCGGCGGGCGGGGTTGCGGACCCGGGCGGCCGCGGCCGCCAGTCGGCGCCGCCCGCAGCCGGGGAACGCGGCCGGAGCGAGGCGCGGGCTGTGGGGCCGCCGCGTGCCCGGCCCCGCTCGCCCGTGCCCGGCGCCAGCCCGCCATGCCCGGCTTCGACTACAAGTTCCTGGAGAAGCCCAAGCGGCGGCTGCTGTGCCCGCTGTGCGGGAAGCCCATGCGCGAGCCCGTGCAGGTGTCCACTTGCGGCCACCGCTTCTGCGACACCTGCCTGCAGGAGTTCCTCAGGTGCGACGCGGGGGCGGTGGGCCCGGGCTGGCCGTGCAGGGTGATGAGGGCACCGCGTGGGGAAGGGCTCGGGCCGGAGACACGTCGGGCCTTTGTCTGCGCGACCGCCCGGTGACCTCACGAGCCTCCGCCGGGATGTCAAGGGGCGGCCGTGACGTCAGGGCTCCGGGGAGGACCCCGGGCTTAAGGTCCCGGATCCTACCTGCCCAGTACCCAAGTGGGAAAACCTCCCTCACCGCGCGGTGGCGAAGGGAATATGCCCTTCCCCCGCACCGAGAGCCCGAGCGGCCGCAGCCTTGAACTTTGAATTCTTGAGGGAAGGACAAAGCCTTCCTCTCCCGCGCGGCACTCCAAGCTTCTGGAGTTTTCACCGGCCCAGCCTCCTCTTATTCGAGTGGCCGCTATTGTTCTCCCACTTCACAGAGATTCAAAGAAAGGCTGCGATTTATCCAGGGTCACACAATCCAAGTCTTAGCTGGAAATCCAGCCCGATCTGCGTCCTGCGGTTCTCCTCGCCTCTTAAGTGGGAACCCTCCCTGGGGTCTTGAGTAGTACGAATGATGGGTACGCCGGTGACCCGGGTTGGTACTGACTGAATGGGGCCCGTGCCTTCTCAGGACCCAGGTCGTGGCTTGCCGCCTCAGGCACCCGTCACAATTCTGGGCACCCTGTGTGGTCTAGAGTCTCCTGCCACTGAGGGCTGCCATCTAGGAGGGGTGATCGGGGAACCCCGACACCTGTGAGGTCTTGCCCTAGAGCACAAGGAAGGCCGGGTTAGCCACGGTCCCAAGAGGGGAACTGGCAGGGAGAGCAGTGTGGGACTTCTGCCTCAGTGTTCGGTCCCACTGCCTTCTGAAGGTCCTGGCTGGCGGAAAAAAATCTCAGCAGGCCCTTTGTTTTTTGTTCTTAGCAGCCTCGGGCTCCTGCTCTCACATATGCTCCTGCTCAAGCTGCTGTGCTGCTGCCCCCTCCTCCCTTCCATCCTTCCTCCTCCCTCAGGCCCTCCTCCCTGCAATGTACACACTTAACTCCTCTACAGACACACGGGCCCATTGTCTTCTTCAGCTCCCTTCCCTGCCCTCTGGTTTCCAGATGAGGCCAGCTGAGCCAGCCCCCTCCTCCATCTGACCCACCCTTACTGCCTCGGGGAAGGAGCCAGGATAGTCTGTCTGGCCCTGCTCTCTCCTCCTTCACCTCCTCAGGCCCCTCGAGGCTGCTTCTGCCCCTCCTCCTCCCGGAAATCCCCTCTTCCTCTCCTACTGCCCCCTCCCCCCATCCTGTCTTCTCCCCTGGGCTCGGGCCTCCACTGCTCAGCCAAGAGCTGCCTCTCTGCCTTCTCCCCTCCCCCACGATCCAGTTGCATATCGTGTCCTCTGGAGGTGGTTGAGCAGGCTCTGCCCCCACCATCACCCCTACCCTCCAAGTTTGGTTGTCGGTAGCATTGGCCAAACCTTTGTCCTGGCTGGGCCCCAAGCTGCAGGGTTAGCCTCTTGTCTGAAGCCTAGGGACTCGCCTTAGCCCCTTGCTGTCTTCAAAAACCACTGGGTCAGCACATTCCTGAGTGGACCCCCTCCCCCTTGGCCCACCCCTCTTTCCTCACTCCTGCTGCAGTTGGCTACTACTCAGGTTGGGCCAGGGAGACTGCCCTATGGGTACAGGTAGTCCTCTTCAGGGGCTGAGCATGGTTCTGTTCTTTGCATCGGGGACGTGGTCAGTAGTAGTGGGGCCTAGAGGGGGTGCCAAGAAATGGACTGGGCACATAGGGTATGGACTGCCCAGGTTCTGGAAAGTGCTTTCACAACAGGGCTGCCATGTAGCCTTTGCTTCCGCCTGAGGCCCGCCCGCCTGCCTGCCTCCCGCCTACCTGACTCAGATCTGCCAGGAATGCCATGCCTAGGGGCCTTCAGCCCCGCTGGGTGAGCCCTTGCCTTGCCTGGGTCACGGCAGTCATGTGTGACAGGTCTTGTTGGGGTCAGCTAGGGCATACTGGCTGGAAGGAGCATGCCACCAGGCTCTATGGGGGTTGATATCTGGATGGAGACTGGGGAGAAGGGGACAGGAGATGGCAGGGGTTAGGGTTACCAGGTTTCAGAAGCTGTCTTGCCTGAGGATAAAGCCAGAGGTGTGAAGTTGCTACAGACAGAGATCCTTCTCAGAGGCATGTGGTGAGGGCCAGGTGGGTATGTGGGTGAGAGTGAACACAGGGCTTTTCCTTTCCATTCCTTTAGGAGACACACCCTCAAAGACAAGGGACAGTATAAAGTGGCCTCAAGATGACCTTAGCCTTGGTTCTTGGCCTGGCACCGTCATGGAGGCTGGGTAGCCCTGGCACTGAATCCAAGCCCATCCTTGGAAACCCTCCTGTTAGCTTTCAGAATAGCCAATGAAAACCACTCTGGGGGAAGGGGGTGGCAGCCTGCCTGTTTCTTTCAAGTACAGCTGCTGTCCTGGGGGGAGGGGACGCCAGCTGCCACCTGTTGGGTGAGTGTTTCCCAAGGCAGCTGTGTCTGTCTGCACAAGGCCTAGAATACCTTTTTTTTTTTAAATAGCTATTTTTTTTTAAAGATTTATTTATTATGTATACATTGTTCTGTCTGCAGGTATATCTGCAGGCCAGAAGAGGGCACCAGATTTCATTATGGATGGTTGTGAGCCACCATGTGGTTGCTGGGAATTGAACTCATGACCTCTGGAAGAGCATAGAATACCTTTTGTGGGTAGTTTAGCACCCTTGAAAAGTGGATCCCCTCTGAACTCTGCTTGTCCCTTTGTCTCAGCAATGGCATGCTAGGAAGGGTCTGGCAGGGGAGGGAACCTGATTGAAGGGGTGAGGCCCAGGGCTTGAGGAGCCTTGACTCTGCCTTCTCCCCTTTCAGTGAAGGAGTCTTCAAATGCCCTGAGGACCAGCTTCCTCTGGATTATGCCAAGGTGAGTCCATGCTGCTGGGTTGGCACAGGCCCAGTGTCAACCCCAAGCCTTAGCGTCTCGTGCCCCCACAAAGGTAGACTGTTCTTTCCTACTAGCCCAGTTTGCAAACGAAGGCTGTGTTTGCCCTGGGCGGCAGGCACAATGCCCAGCCTGTAGGGGTACACAGAGCTTCTCTGTGCCTATAAAAAATGCTCCCTCCTCTTCCTGTGGCAAGTTAGATCTGTGGATGGGGGCCAGGACCCCTCCGACTACGAGGAAGGAGCGGGGTGGGGGGGATAGCCTGAGACTGAGCAGCCTGGTGGACTGCCCCCTGAAGGGAGCCTGTTCCTGTGCAGCCATGTCCAGGGACCTGGGTTCCAAGTCAGAGTGGATACCGCCTACTATGTCCTCCATCCTAGGGCACAGAGACATAGTCTGAGCGGGCCTTTGCTCAAGAAGCTTATATGCACGGGCTGCTCAGTTGAGAGTGGAGGTGAATGCCAACTGCAGCGGGCTCTGATCTTGCTGATTCTCCCATTCTCTGCCCACAGATCTACCCAGATCCAGAGCTGGAGGTCCAGGTTTTAGGCTTGCCTATACGCTGCATCCACAGTGAGGAGGGCTGCCGCTGGAGCGGGCCACTTCGCCATCTACAGGTGAGGCTCTGGGGTGGGGAGCAGGGACTAGCCCGGACTTGGCAGATACTGACCACAGTCTCTTCCACCAGGGACACTTGAACACCTGCAGCTTCAATGTAGTCCCCTGCCCGAATCGCTGCCCTGCCAAGCTGAGCCGGCGTGATCTGCCCACCCACTTGCAGCACGACTGCCCTAAGCGCCGCCTCAAGTGTGAATTCTGTGGCTGTGACTTCAGCGGGGAGGCCTACGAGGTAGGTGGGTCCCGGCTGACGGAAAAGGGAGGGTGAGCACCTGGGAACTCAAGCGCCCCTTAATTTCGCCTCTGTGGTGTTTTCAGAGCCACGAGGGCATGTGCCCCCAAGAGAGTGTGTACTGTGAGAACAAGTGTGGTGCCCGCATGATGAGGCGCCTGTTGGCCCAGCATGCCACTTCTGAGTGCCCCAAGCGCACCCAGCCTTGTGCCTACTGTACCAAGGAGTTTGTTTTTGACACTATTCAGGTAAGGCCCTTCCTGACCTGTGTGTGGGTCGTGACTCTGGGTAGCAGGGGGTCAGGTTATTGACCACTCTGCTTCTGTCTCTGGGCCCAGAGCCACCAGTACCAGTGCCCACGGCTGCCTGTTCCCTGCCCCAACCAATGTGGCGTGGGCACCGTGGCCCGGGAGGACCTGCCCAGCCATCTGAAGGATAGCTGCAGCACTGCCTTAGTGCTCTGTCCTTTCAAGGAGTCTGGCTGCAAGCACAGGGTGAGATGCCCCTTTCTTGGCCCCTTTAGCCTGCAAGGTCCTTCCTAGACAGAGGGTCAGTTTGCTGGCACAGCTGAGGCCTCGATGGGTCCCGCTAGTCTACTCCCGCTTCTTCCCAGAACCCTCTGTGGTCATCCTGTGGAATTGGGTGCCTGCTACCCTTGCCTGTTTCTCTTCCCTGGACCTTACTCTTTCAGTAACTTTTTCCTTCCCCCATGGCCTTGGGTTTTGCCAACAGTGCCCTAAACTGGCAATGGCACGTCACGTGGAGGAGAGTGTAAAGCCGCATCTGGCTATGATGTGTGCTCTGGTGAGCCGGCAAAGGCAGGAGCTGCAGGAGCTTCGGAGAGAGCTGGAGGAGCTGTCCATAGGCAGTGATGGAGTGCTTATCTGGAAGATTGGCAGCTATGGGCGTCGTCTACAAGAGGCCAAGGCCAAGCCGAACCTGGAGTGCTTCAGCCCAGCCTTCTATACACATAAGTATGGTTACAAGCTGCAGGTGTCTGCATTTCTCAATGGTAATGGCAGTGGTGAGGGCACACACCTCTCCATCTACATTCGTGTTTTGCCAGGCGCCTTTGACAATCTCCTTGAGTGGCCCTTTGCCCGCCGGGTCACCTTCTCCCTGCTGGATCAGAGCGACCCAGGTCTGGCTAAGCCACAGCATGTCACTGAGACCTTCCACCCTGATCCAAACTGGAAGAACTTCCAAAAGCCCGGCACTTGGCGAGGCTCCCTGGATGAGAGTTCTCTGGGCTTTGGCTACCCCAAATTCATCTCCCACCAAGACATCCGAAAGCGAAATTATGTACGGGATGATGCAGTCTTCATCCGTGCCTCTGTCGAACTGCCCCGGAAGATCCTCAGCTGAGAGTAGAGCCTTTTGGGCTCAAGTGGGAAGGGAAGGTGGGACAGAATCTCAGGCACTGGCTCAAACTGGATTGGGGGCCGGACCCCCTTTCAGCTTCTTTTGCCGAGGATGTTAGCTCTCTCCCTATGGAGAGCCTATGGATAGCTATCTCCTCACCACTACAGACGTCATCCCTACCCCTCAGGTGCCTCCGATTGGTGCTTCAGCCCTGGCCTCTTGGGGGGAGCAGGTCTCGGGGTTCTCAAGGGCTGGAAACAAATGATCCCAGGCCCGTCTCCCCTCCTGGGCAGGGCAGGTATGCCTTGGTGCCAGCCACATTCTACCTGGACTGAGGTACCTGCTCAGGTGCTATGTCCCAAGAGCCATAGTTGGGGGTGGGAGCTATTGGAAAAGGGAGGATAAGAATCTGCCTTGAGATAACTTCTCGCTCCATTTACCTAGTGGTGCCCTCTCTGGTTATTTATTTCTTTAGTGCTAGGAGGGCACAGCAGGGTAACTGATTTTTAATAAATCCTGAATTGTATTTATTAACTTGATTCTAGCCAGTCTCCTCCCGGTTGGTTAGTGCTGTGGGAGCCTGGGCCTAACACAGTGAAAGGGGTGAACCACTCTGCTTGCGGCTGTACCTCTGGTGGGCAAAATGGGAACTGCACCAAACCCTGAGTGGGAGCGTCACCTGCAGTTGCCCTCTGGTGGTTCAACAGATAGGTGCAGGGGCTGCTGCTGAAGCTGGCATTTCTAGTCCATGCCTCACCAAAGACCAGTGCTCTGCTTAGGCAGGTCTGTATTGGTAATTACCACGTGCAGATACAGACATGCACGGCAAAGCTTAGTGTCAGCTGACTTCTCCAGCTAGTCACACCACTTCACAGGGTCAGAAATCCTGAAGCTCACTGATTGATTCCACAAGACTAGGTGGCCAGTGAGCTTCAAAGATCTTCCCCTGACTGGTCCAGGAGCCTGCTGTTAACAGCAGGCGTACATGGCCATATCCAGCTTTTTATGTGGATGCCATCTTTCCAGCTTAAGGCCTTGTGGGCTAAGTGTCAAGTTGCTTTTACCGTTAGGAGAAATGGGCCTACATGAGATGATGAGGCTGCATGTGCCTGGCAGATTAAGGACTTGGTGTTAGTCTGCACTCCAGACAAAAGACTTTCAAGAGGTACTGAGCACGCGGATTTCCTCACCTGTCATTTCCTTTGCTTTCCGTACAGTTTCTGTGCCTCTAGTTACTGAGACTTGTGTCTGGGAACTGTGTGGTAAGGAAAGCCTAAATAAGGGTCTATTTTATAGAGGGATATAAGGAGGGACTGGGTGAGGGGGGCTACTTAGCTCTCCACTAGCCAAGTATTTCCACTCTTATTTCCATCTAGGGGGCCATGGAACCTTAGCTTAGAAAGCCAGAATGGTCCCTCATCACGCGAAGCGGTATGTTAGATCTGCCCAAGTAGCAGGGAAAACCTAGGATTTCAGCAGAGAGCATGCTGCTGGGAGGGATAGGTTCAGCATTTCAGAAGCTGGACAGTTTGAGTTAAAGCTGGCCTTTCTCTGCTGATAAACAACTGCAGGACTGAAAGGCAGAGCACCTTGCAGTTGACACCCCACAGGCTTGGTGGTGTGGGCGTCCCTCATTCCAGCTGCACTCACAGCACTGTGGAGGCCCACGAGAGCATGAAGTAAGTAGACAGACTCCCTGAGCAGTCAGCTGGGCCCACTGCCTACCATCCAGCTCTGGACAGTGGGTAAACTGCAGGCTCCATGTGCAGAATGCTTTACTTTAAAAGGGCTCGTTGAGCAGGGCGCAGTGGCGCACGCCTTTAATCCCAGCACTCGGGCGGTAGAAGCAGGCCAGCCTGGTCTACAAAGTGAGTAGAAGCCCTGTCTCGAACCCCCCCCCCAAAAAAAAGGGGGGGACCGCCAAGTGAAGGGTGCTTTGAGTTCCAGGTATCTTCCTACCTGCTGACTAGCTAAACATCCAACCTTCTCTGACCACCTCCACCATCAAATTGTAGGTAAAACCCGAACAGTAAAAACTGGGCAGAGAACTAAAACCTCTCCACCCCATCCCCACCGGAGAATGTTGACCATGCATCCATCCCGACAGGCTCCTGTATGGTGCTGCAGGCCGGGAGAGGTTTCTGTCTGTTGGAGGGTTTATTGCTAAACAGATGCCCACTTCTCAGGACTTGTGGCCCTTGGACTCAAAGTGAGGTGGGTCCCTTTGGGCCCCACCTACGGCATGACTGAACTGTCCATAAGCACCATGTAGCAATCCCAGTCTGGGCTAATAAACTGGGGAGGGTGTTTGCAGGATGACTAGGATATTGCCACCATCAAAAAAATAAACTATTTCCCCTTTACTAAGTGAAATGTTAACAAAAAAGAAAAAACACCTCAAGCATTTACATTAAACGAACAGGACAAGGCCAAAAGGTGAGGCTTTTTCTTTTTTTACTGCTTTAGAATAATCTTAAAAAAACTCAAACACCCATAACCACAGGTGAGGCAAGAAATGGAGAAGGAATGCTGTAGCACGTGGAGAAAGTGGGAAATCCAGGTTTTCCCTTGAGATGGCATGGGGTCTTGGAGGCAAGGAGTGTGGAGAGGAGGCCCTGGCTGGGACCCTTATTGCTGGTTGGGGATTGGCTGGGGTCAGGTGGGAGACAATCAGGTTGAACTAGGAAAAAAATCTTACACCAAAGTTGAGGGCAGTCATTTGTAGGATGAGGGACTCAGTATGTTTTCCATGCAGGCTAGAGGTGGGAGTGAGGTGTGAAAGCCCTCAAATTGGTGTTTGGTTTCCTATAGCGGCAGACCTCGCTCAGGGAGAATTTGGGGAGGAGGTTACAATATCAGGTCAGAGGTCACAGGAGAGAGTGGAGCTCTTTAAATTTGATTCAGGTAAGTGGCTCGTGGAGGGGCCCTGGGTGAGAAGGTGGGCAACGCCTTGGATGAGACATTGCACCAGAAGTTGAGGGGCTTGGGGACAGGACAATAATACCAGTGTTCTCAGATGGCAGGGAACAATAAATTAGGACTTCATGTTGCTGTCATTTGACATAACACACTCAGACATCCCTCCCCTTTTTTTCGTCCTTTTAAATGTAAGGCAACTTGCCAACACATAATTTATACCTGGTCTTCAGCCACATTGATTCAGATCACTACAGAACTTCTGGCTAAGGAACAGTAAGAATAAACGCAAACCCTTCAGTTATCAGCTTACATTCCCCAACGACAAGAGGAAAGGCAAGGGCTTATTATTTTTAAAGCCCAACTGTGCAACACAAGACAGGTGCAAAAAATTACAAAACAATCTAAAGTTACAGAGGTGTTGAATTTCTAGGCAACTAACTGTCACTTGGGAATGAGACACATTGGTTCTGGAACAGGTGGAAGATGCTCTAAGAATGGGCAAGGGGTAAAGAGGGGCTGTTTCCAATGTAAGCCCCTCTGCAGCGGTCAGAACCACCCTCATTTGGTAAAGGAAGAATTCAAAGAGCTTAAGGCTTTGTGTTTTTCCTTTTGTTCTTCGTTAAACTGAAGGGCTGCAAAATGTAAGGGTGAATGTACCTGTGGGGCCACTCGTACACAGTGCTCCTCAAACCCACTCATTCATACAGAAACATGACCTTACAACTCACAGTGTGGACCAATAATTCTTAGCCAGTGTAGAGAACCAAGTGGATTTAAACTTTTTTTTTAACTTTTTTGGTGTTTTTAATTCCAAACTCTAATGTGATCATCCTTTACTAACTCAAGTAAGGTAGTTTTTGTTTTGCTTTTTTTTTTTTTTTTCCTTAAGAGGGAGGTGAGGCAGGGATGAGGACAGTAGTTAAGTTTGGAGAGAGGCAACAGTGACAGGAGAGTGCCAGATGGCCACTGCATTTCTCCAGGAGTCAAGAACCAAGATGCCAATGCAAAGGTTTTCTCTGAGTCTCAAGGCTTTGGCAAGGACAAATGGCCTGGGAACAATGGAAATGCAAAACCAAGCCTTGAGGGACGGGAGCAGCTGGGGAAGCTGGGGACTGTTTAATTAGATTGACATCTTTGGAGAAATAAAGAATTAGCTTCCAGAGCACTTAGAAAGTCTGGTTTCTTAGTCCCAGAGAGAGAAGCGTAACTTAAGGGCCTAGGCCACTCCCCTCAGCCATACCTCAGTCCCAAAAGAAACAGGCTCAACAGAAAACGGCAAAGTCAGAAGTGGTCAAGGTGGAGACTGTCTGGTGGGCAGGTGGCTGAGAGGACAGGGTTAGGGTCTAACAGGGAAGGGTAAAGGACCTTCTGTCCCCAAACAGACCCTGCCAAATTTCCTTCCTTAGACATCTAAGGATGATCACACTGGAGCAAACTTTTGAAACTATCCAGTTACTTAAAAGACTAAACCTAGAAGGGCGATGCATAACGTGCTGTCCGAGGAGGGCATCACGGCTCCCTATCTATACCCTGGGTGTTGAATATGAAGACTTCGACTATCTGCGGGATCGGGGACTCGGGTGCCAGGGGCTCGGTGGCCCTTGTTCAACATGGCCAGGCTCTGGTCTCGGAAGCAGGCCTGCTGGAAATCCCCACTCAGGTAATCCGCGGTTTGCATCAAGTTGTTCTGGCTTGCCACCGGACCACCCCCAGTCCCTGCTCGGTAGTGAGCCCCAGGAGCAGCGGTACAGTCCAGGGGTGCACCCGTGGGCTGCCCACCATGGAATGGCATGGCGAGGTCCTGAGACCCCGAGCTGTCGCTATTGGGAGTTGGTAGAATGTTGTTCCACAGGGGTTGGAAGTAGTGGCCATTGGGGTAAGCCAGTGGGGCTGGTAGGCCGTTGACTGGTGGAGATGGGGTCGGCTTCTCCAGGGGTGGCTTCAGATGGAAGGACTGTGCTAGACAGAGTTCCTGTGGGTAGGCAGGGGCCTTGCCCACGAAACCAGGCCCTGCCAGCTCACATCCTGCTGTATGTTTGGCTGTCAGGCCAGGGGCTGGTGTCCCACCAGCTTCGCTGCACATCTGTTGTAGGTGGGCCAGCTGGTGCTGGTTCCAGGTAACTGGCTTGAGGTCGCTAGGGTAGCCAGTAGGGGCTCGAGAGATGCCCGTGGGCAGGTTGACAGGACCCGCAGCAGGCGGTGCGGCTGTGACTGCATGGGTGTGCTCCATGGGATTGACCACACATGAAGGCATTGGTGTGGGGACACTGTGGGTCGACACCCGGGTGCTTGCATTGATGAGCAGGCTTCGACTAATAGGGCTGGGGTTGGCGATCTGGCCCTCACACACTGAGGTAGTGCTGATGCCTGCCCTCGTCTGGCAAAACTGGTTGATCTGGTGCACGATGCTGCTCAGGTCCGGGGGCTGGCTGTGTTGCAGGGTGGCCGCCATTGAAAGGGGGATAGTTGAGGTAGACACGGTCACATTCGGGGGGGCATCTGAGTCTGGCATCTTCCGGCCTCCATGCAGCAAGGGATTAGGGGGGTGCTGGAGACCCTGCTGAGTCAGGACCTGCGGGTGGACCAAGCCCTGGGTTTGGGCCATCGGTTGACGATGGCCCAGGCCTTGAGGCTGCTGGAGGCTCTGAGGGTGCGACAGTGCCTGTGGTGGAATACCCTGAGGGTGTTGCAGTGTCTGGGGAGGGGGAGGGGCATGGGCCAGGGTCTGTGCATGCTGCAGGGCCTGCTGGCGGGCCAGAGCCTGGGCCTGGGGATGGGTTAAAGTGCTGGGTGCCACAGTGGCATAGGGTGCCACTGGGGGGTTCATGATGGCCTCAGGGAGTAGCCGGGCTCGGGTGCCGGCAAAGTCCTTGAGTATGCTTTTGGCTGGCACTTTGACAATGGCAAGCAGACCTGCCTTGGTGGCAGCCTGAGTCGGGTAGGGGCTGTAGCGCTGGGCTGATGTGTCGAGGCCGTTCACAGTACGACGAACGTGTTTCCGCTGGGGAACCTTCACACTGTTGGGGAAGATTTTTATAGTCAGTGGGTTGTTTGCGACCTTCTTAGCATACGCGTCCAATTCGGCTGGGGTAGGATAGTGAGCAGTTCTCATTTTCTGTGTAGTGTCCCCTAGAGAGAGAAAGAGAGAGAGAGAGAGAAAGAGAGATAGAGAGAGGGAAGGAGAGCAGAGAGGAAGGGAGCTCATCAGTGCCAAGCCAACTAGCCTTTCTAGAATCCCCTGCTGAAGCCATGGGGAGAAGAGACTGTCATAAGTAGCCTGTACTCTAGATCCAGCCACAGTCCCCACAGTCACAAGCACAGCTGACACTTACTGAGTACTAACAGTAGGCCAGGCCTGGGACTCAGGGACAGGCCACCTCAGTGACCCTCATGACTACTACAGGAGGCTGGGGCTCTGGGAGTCTCTTTTAGAGGTCTCTAGAGATCAGGATGCAAAAATAACTAAGACTCCAGCTTGGAAATCTAGAGCCCAGCCAGTTCTCATGGACATCAACTAAGAGTTCTTCAGTATATAAGGCTCCAAGTTCCTACCTGCTGAGATGGTGTGGGGTTAAACCTTTCAGCTAAGCTGCCTCTCAGCACCCTACTCATTCATTCATGACACTGGTAAAGAGGGGCATTCTTAGTCCCTATGCTTCGGTCTGCAGTGGGCAGCGAAGAAGCTGGGGTGCCATGCCCAGGGGTGTCTAGCACAGAGAACAAGACACTTTTTCAGGAGAGGAGGAGGAAGCTGCCAACATCTCCTATTCACAAGTTCACTTCTGTTTACAGTTTACTAATTACCTGACTGGCAGAGGATTAAAAGGGTTTATTCATTTGCCTGTGTGGAGGGAGGGGATAACAAATGCCAGGGCAGGGGGGAGGGACTGACAAGAAAAGGTTCAGACCATCTATCTCTAAGACTCAGGTGCCAAAAACAGTATGTGGTTGGTGGCAGCTGTCATTTTCCAAGAGGAGGAGGAGGAAAAAAACTTGCCTTCCTTTGGAGACTGCAGGGATACCCACACAATCAATGTGCCTCATTAATGCTGACAGTCTTCTTTTTCTCATCTCCGGTTGCCCCCCCCCATCAGGGGACTCCAGCGGATGCTGGGTTTCCAATTCCCAAAGAAAATTTTCCCATAACAAGAGCTCTTTAAGGATGCCAGGCTCCCCCTACAAGGGATCTCTGCTGTTTTCTTCTCTCAGAGAAGGGGTCTACCCTGAGCACACACAAAAAGTATTTAATGAGGACTGAATGAGTAAGTACACATGCCGCCCAAAGCAGGGGAAAATGGCTTGGCACAGAGCCCGGGCTCAGCTGGCCAACTCCCTCCCTGCTTCCTCCCTTGGCAGACAAGAAGCCAGGAAAGACCAAGGGCTAGTCTGTTGAGTGCCCAGCTGGTAGCTTTGGTTGGCCTTGGCCGAAAGGAGACTCCATTCAAAGCCATGTCGCTGGGCATCAACTGAGGCAGGAACAGAATTATGGAGCATGTTAGAAGAACTGGGTAGAAATTGCTGTTCTCTGAAGCAAGAAAAGAAAAAGCTCAAGTCTAGGAGAAATGAATATGTTGTCCCATGCTCAAAAAAGCAGACTGGGGATGCAGCCAGCCCCAATTATGTTTTCATCTTTTTTTGTTTGTTTTTCAAGACAGAGTTTCTGTGTGTAGCCCTGGCTGTCCTGGACTCGCTCTGTAGACCAGGCTGGCTTCGATATGTTTTCATCTTATCAGCTTACAAAACTGTCCAATGTACCTCAATACCAAACACCAACTCGTTTAGAAAAAAAAAAAAAAAAAAAGGCTCCCAGAAACCCTCTGAACAACACACCCTTAAAAGCCAAAATTAGCAGCAGCAGAGACAGAGGCACAGGTCTACCGGCAGTGGCCTGGACAATTTCCTTCTCCTTTACGGATCGTTACTCAGGAAAACCCAGGACAGGCTTCACCACAGAAAAGAATTATAGGACAAATGAGTATGAAGCAGAGTTATCAGGTTTATTAAAAGATTACATTATAGATTTTAAGCATAAGGGTTGGAGAGGAGAAAAGGCACCCAGAAGAGATAAGAAATGGCTGAGCTGGGGCTGGAGAGATGGCTCAGTGGTTAAGAGACTGACTGCTCTTTCAGAGGACCTGGGTTCAATTCCCAGCACCCACAGGGCAGTTCACAACTGTAACTGTCAAAGATCTGGAACTCTCATACAGTGTTTTACATGCATGCAAAACATTATAGCACATAAAAACAGACAAACAAAAAAAATAGCTAAGCATACAAATGGGTCTTTTTTTTTTTTTTTTGGTGTTTTGAGACAGGGTTTCTCTGTGTAACAGCTTGTCTGGAATTCTCTTTGTAGACCAGGCTGGCCTTGAACTCACAGAGATCCACCTGCCTCTGCCTCCCAAGTGCTGGGATTAAAGGCTTGTCCCACCACGCCCGGCAATGTGTAGCATTTATTTTGGACCTAAGAATACAAATTTTTTATTATCTTTGAATGAGGTATCTTAGGAGAACATATGCTGCCTCACTAGGCAGTCTGAGCTTCAGCAGTGGAGACAATAGGAAAGACAGAGCAGTTCCTGGTGAGAGGCCTCTTCTCTTCCCATTGCTATTCACATTTTCCATCACTCTGCTCTGCCTCATTAAAACTTACAGAGGCACTCCAGCACTGAGGAGGCAGAGTTCCAGGACAGCCAGGACTAAACAGAGACCCTTTCTCAACAAACAAAACAAGGGGCTGGAGAAATGGTTCAGCAGTTAAGAGTACAGGCTGCTCTTCCAGAGGACCTGGGTTCAATTCCAAGCACCCACATGGCAGCTCACAATTGTCTGTAACTCCAGTTCCAGGGGTTCTGACACCCTCACACAGACAGACATACATGCAGGCAAAACACCAGTGCACATGACATAAAAACACATAAAGGCGTTATGGCCCATGCCTTTAATCCCAGCACTTGGGAGGCAGAGGCAGGCGGATCTCTGAGTTCCAGGCCAGCCTGGTCTACAAAGTGAGTCCAGGACAACCAGGGCTGTTACACAGAGAAACCCTGTCTCGAAAACCCAAAAAAAACCCAAACAATTACCTATTATTATTTATTGTGTGTGTATATTTGTTACCTTGTTTTTGTTTTTATTTATCTTTTTTAGTCTTAGTGTCTTTTTTCTTTCTCCTCCCAACCCCCCAGCTGAGGACCGAACCCAGGGCCTTGTGCTTGCTAGGTAAGCGCTCTACCACTGAGCTAAATCCCCAACCCCATGTGTGTATATTTGTATGTGAATGGTTTGAGGGGATGTCAGAGCACAACTGTGTGCACTCGGCCTCCCTTTCCCCTTTATGTGGCTCTAGGTTGACTCAGGCAGCCCGGCTTGCAGACAGCACCTCCCCCCTTATTTTTTGGCATCAAGACCTCACTCTGTAGCAGAGATGTCTTTGACATTGAAGAGATGCTCCTGCCTCAACCTTCCAAGTGCTAGAATTACAGGTGTAAGCTGCTGTGCTCAACTCCCCACCTACCCCAGCTTTCCTGACAAGTCCACACTCACTCCAGGGCAGCCTCTGTTTCTCCATTTCATGCATGTCTTTCCTCTTCTCTTAATGTTCTAATTAACACATCAATTTAAGCCTTTACTGGTCCAGGGCTGTGCTTGGTTCAGGTTCTGGTTTGGGTCTCCAGCAGCACATTAACTTGGTGTGATAATATACACCTATAATCCCAGCACTTGGGAGATAGGAGGAGGAGGATCAGAAGTTCAAGGTCACCCTCAGCTACACAGAGAGCTAAAGGCTAGTTTGGGTTACATGACACCCTATCTTCCCCCCCCACCCCAAACAGGGTTTCTCCTCTGTGTAGCTCAAACTCAATCTGTACACCAGGCTGGCCTCAAACTCAGAGAACTGCCTGCCTTTGAGTGCTGGATTAAAGGTGTCTGCCACCACCATTTAGCTACAATGCTCTAAATGAGTGAACTGAAACCTGTGTGGGGTGTTTCCTGTGTGCTGGTCTGTGAAGGCCAGATGACACCGGCTATCTACCATCCACAATCACTCCTCCACTTTATTCTCCTCACTTGAAAAAAAAAAAAAATCAGTGCTTTGAGAATCTTATACTATTGTTTTGATCATATTCATGGTCTCCCACATTACTTTACTTGAGACACGGTCTCTCACTGAACCCGGAGCTAACTGATTCTAAAAGACTAGGTAGCTAGTAAGCCTCACATATCGTCTTGTCTCCTCACAGGTGCACCAACTTTAATTTGTACTGGACAACCAAATTCAGGTCCTCATGCTGGCAAATGCTTTACTGACTGAGCCACCCTCTCAGCTCTTACAATCTAACTTAATAATCTTTAACTTTGCCTCATATTAACTAGTCCTGAGATTCATTTCTGCTACTTACTAAAAAAATACCTCAGTTGGGTGGTGGCAGTGCAGGCCTTTAATCCAGCACTTGGGAAGCAGAGGCAGGTGGATCGCTATGAGTTCAAGGTCAGCCTGGTCTACAAAGCCAGCCCAGGACAGCCAAGGCTTGGTACACAGAGAAACCTTGTCTTGAAAAACCAAAAAAAAAAAAAAAAAAGAAAGAAAGAAAAGAAAAAGAAAGAAAAAACAAAATAAAACCAACAACAACACCCCTCCAAAAAACAATGAACAAAGAAAAAGTCAACACTTGTTTTTCTTTTCCTCTTTTTTTGGGGGTCTCATGCTGACCTTGAAATCCTGATCTTTCTGCCTTTACTTCCTTTATGATCAGACTTCCCAAGTGCTGGGATTAAAGGCGAGCGCCAACACACCGGCTATAATCGATGTTTTGAAACAGGCCCCCATAATGCAGATCAGGCTGGTCTTGAACCTCTGATTCTCTTGCCACGGCCTTCCAAGGGCTTAGATTTCAGAGGCATGCTACCATATCCAGCTTCCTATTTGATTTGTGGAGACAGGATCTCACTGTGGACTTGGCCTTGAACTCATGATCTTCCTGGTTTAGCACCCTGATTGTTAGGAATTAGGTGGTGGCATATGCTATCATGCTTAGCTTTTTGTATTCTTATGGCCACTGTTCCATCTACACAGGCTCAGTGGCACCTTACTTTCATAACAAGCTCTTCTAACCACAGACAACAGATCTTTCAGTTTTGTCTAAGAAGAAAAAACTTACTTAAATAGCTGGTATGGGTATAATAAGCCTTTACTTATTACAGTGTAGAGAACCTGGAATCTGTGGCTAGAAAACAAGTTTCTGTCTAGGGTCAAAATATGGCTCTCATTAAACAGAAAACTCAGTGTGGTTCCTAATTTGTTGATACTAATTTGTTGATAGAAATGAAACCTGCTTTAATGTTACAAAATTAATAATATTAAGACACTCAAGGGCTGGAGAGATGGCTCAGCGGTTAAGAGCACTGGCTACTTTTCCACAGGACCCAGGTTCAAATCCCAGCACCCACATGGCAGTTCATAGCTTTCTGTAATTGCTGGGCGTGGTAGTGCACGCCTTTAATCCTAGCACTCAGGAGGCAGAGGCAGGTGGATCTCTGTGAGTTCAAGACTAGCCTGGTCTACAGAGTGACTCCAGGACAGCCAGGGCTACAGAGAAAAACCATGCCTTGAAAAACCAAAAATAAATAAATAAGCAAACAAATAAAAATATAATATCATACCTAACACAGTAAACACCCAATGACTGAGCAGTTACTGAATTTAACCAGTCTCTGGGTCAATTCACAATTGCCATGCCTTTCTATTAGGGGGCATGCCAATATCTAAAAAACTAAAAGTAAATTCAGTATTTGCGCCAGGTTCTCCCAGCCTCTCCATGCAGCAGGTAAAAACTGTCAACTAAAAGATGGTATGTTAGCCGGGCGGTGGTGGCGCACGCCTTTAATCCCAGCACTTGGGAGGCAGAGGCAGGCGGATCTTTGTGAGTTCGAGGCCAGCCTGGTCTACAAAGCGAGTCGAGGACAGCCAGAGATATTCAGAGAAACCCTGTCTCGAAAAACCAAAAATAAATAAATAAATAAAATAAAAGATGGTATGTTAGGGGGCTGGAGAGATGGCTCAGAGGTTAAGAACATTGATTGTTCTTCCAAAGGTCCTGAGTTCAATTCCCAGCAACCACATGGTAGCTCACAACCATCTACAATGAGATCTGGTGCCCTCTTCTGGAGTGAATGTATACATGCAGGCAGAACACTGTATACACAATAAATAAATCTTTAAACAAAAGAAAGATGGTATGCTAGAAAAGATGGCTCAAGGCCGGGCGGTGTGGCGCACGCCTTTAATCCCAGCACTTGGGAGGCAGAGGCAGGCGGATCTTTGCGAGTTCGAGGCCAGCCTGGTCTACAAAGCGAGTCCAGGACAGACAGAGCTGTTAAACAGAGAAACCCTGTCTCGAAAAAACAAAAAAAAAAAAAAAAAAAAAGAAAAGATGGCTCAGGAGTGAAGAGCACCAACTGCTCTTCCAGAGGACCCAGGTTCAATTCCCAGCACCCACATGGCAGGTCACAACCATGTTACTCTAGTTTCAGAGAATGAAATGCCCTTCGGGCCTCCATGGGTGTCAACCATATAAATATAAAGTATATAGACACACAGGCAAAACATTCATACAAATCAAAAATTTTAAAAAGATACTGTGGTTATGCACACTTGTACATAGCAGGGGAAGTAGAACTAGGAGGCTCTGGAGTTCAAGAGTCACCAGGATACATCAGACTCTGTCTCAAACAAGCCAACCCCCTGTGCCCACCCCCAGTCTACAAAACACAAAAGAAAGTAACAACAAAAAAGAACCAAGACCGTTGGTTACTTCAGTCACTGCAGAGTGACTGTTTGATGAACTACTATTTACCCCTGACGCTGAGCTAAGAAGGTGAGCAGGTGCTTGGGGTTAAGGAAGAAAAAAATTCCAAATCACATTTTCTAGTAAAAGACGAGCCAAGAAGAGATCAAATTTATAACCAGGGTGACTAAACAGCCAAAGTCCCTCGAACCAAGGGACACCATGGCCCATTCTAAGAGGACACCCCCTAACCAGCATGTCCTCCAGCAGCTTGAAGCTAAGATGTCCTGGCTTTGTTTTGGTTTCGACACAGAGTCTTGCTATGAAGCCCAGGATAGTCTTGCACTGGAACTTCTCCTGCCCCAGTCTGTCGAACATGGGGGTTACATGTATGCACCCCCATTCTGGGCAATTTTTCTCTTGCTATCACTGAGCTCCCTGTCATCCTGTGGTATTTCCTGTTGGCTGCGTTCTTAAGAGGCCAGGACTAGGTCCGGCCAAGTGTGACAGAACTTACAATTTTATAGCCCAGTCCTTACTATAACAAAGGCTAGGGCTGAAGGGTATAGATGTGTTGCTGAGTATGCTTCTCCAGCACGCATAAGGTTAGGCTGGAATTCCATCACAAAGAGACAGGAAAATGGGAGAGAGAAATGCAGCTTTAAGAAAGCTGTCACATTGTCGGGCGGTGGTGTCCCACACCTTTAATCCCAGCACTTGGGAGGCAGAGGCAGGTGGATCTTTGTGAGTTCAAGGCCAGCCTGGTCTACAAAGTGAGCCCAGGATAGCCAGGGCTACACAGAGAAACCCTGTCTAGAAAAACCAAAAAAAAAAAAAAGAAAGAAAGAAAAAAGAAAGCTGCCACAGCAGGGCTTGCTTAGAGTCAGCCAGAGCTTGTCACCATCATTAGACAAATTCAGAACTATCAAGGGTGAGTTTTCTGCTACTTCAAAGAAGTCAAGTGGTTGTTTCTTGATTTTTTATATACATAATTTTTAAAATGTCACTTTTATGTGTGGGCATTTTGCCTGCATGTACGTCTGTGTACCACTTTGTGCCTAGTGCCGGGGGAGGGAACAAAAAATCCCGTGGACCTGAGCTACATCGTTTTGATTGAACAGACATGTGAATGTACTTTTTTTTTTTTTTTTTTTGGTTTTTCGAGACAGGGTTTCTCTGTGTATCCTTGGCTGTCCTGGACTCACTTTGTAGACCAGGCTGGCCTCGAACTCACAAAGATCCGCCTGCCTCTGCCTCCCAAGTGCTGGGATTAAAGGCGTGCGCCACCACTGCCCGGCATGTGAATGTTCTTAACCACTGCATCATCTCTTCAGTTCCATTGTTTCTGTTTGTTTTCGAGACAGGGTTTCTCTGTGTAGCCCTGCCTCTGCCTCCTGAATGCTGGGAATAAAGGCATGTGCCACCACGCCCGGCTTCCAATTTTATTTTTATTGTGTGTGTGTGTGTGTTGTGTTTGAGACAGGATCTCACTGTGTGGTCCTCACCAGTCAGGAACTTGCTATGTAGACCAGTGTAGGGGTTGATAGATTAATATAAATTAGATTTAGTGATATATAGGTTTCTGATATAGTCTCTTAATTCGGGGCATGAAGATCAACTTCGCTATGAGCAAATTAGCTTATCAGCTTATGGATGAAGTCAGGTGAAACAAGGAAAGACTTTATGACCTGGCATTGTTTTCAGCTGCTAAGTGGGCAGAGCCCAAATTAAGATGAAGCAGGTGGAACAAGGAGTGATCCTATTTAAGGAAAAGTGGATGAGCCCTGAGAGCTGCGTGCTAAGGGCCCCTGATATTAGAAAGCTCCGAGAGTACTGCTGAAGAAAGTGCTGGTGGACTGATGGCCAGATCTCCCTGAGGCAGAAAGAAGCTGGTGAGCAGAGAAAGCCTCAGCAAGACAGCAAAAGGCCAAGGACTAAACCCTGTGGCTCAGCATTTGCCTAGAGGGGTTTGACCTTTTCGAACAGTGGCCTGAACGGAACTGTGGCCAGCTTTAAAGACTGAGGCAGAGCGGCAGAGTTGCTGACACGAAGGAAGTAAGGTGGCCTACAGACGCTGAGGTCTCCCAGAGAGAAGAAAGCCTCAAGCCTTATTTAAGGTGAAACTGCCATAGCCAATTTACCATGACGAACCTGCGTCTGAGATAATCCAGAAAAAGGACTGCTAAGTGCATTAAAGGGTCTACCCCAGAGACTGTGTTCCTGACGACCGAGGACCTGCCCCAGAGACTATATCCTTAGAAAAATCATTGTAATAATTATCAATAGGTTTAGTGGTTAGGTCTTAGGGGTTGTAGGCATTCAATTCATAGGGGTTGTAGGAATTTATAGGAATAGTAGTTAAGTAAATGTATTTGTTGTAAGTGATTTTTTTTTTTTCGAGACAGGGTTTCTCTGTGTATCCTTGGCTGTCCTGGACTCACTTTGTAGACCAGGCTGGCCTCGAACTCACAAAGATCCGCCTGCCTCTGCCTCCCAAGTGCTGGGATTAAAGGCGTGCGCCACCACCGCCCAGCTTGTTGTGATTAATAAATGTTTAATAATTAAAAAGGTTGGGTTTCAGACCAGAATGGCCTCAAACTCAGATATTCGCCTATTTCTGCCTCCCAAATTCTGAGATTAAAATTTGTATGCCACCACAGACAGCTCTATTTTTACTTTTATACAGAGTCTAAGAGCTGAGCTTCCTAGGATGACCTTTAATTTGTGATCTTCCTGTCTCAGCCTTCCAAGCAGCTTCTACAGGCCTGCACCACCACATCCAAAGCATTCATAATCTGTCTGCCAAGTATAGCTGCAGTGCTTTTGTAGAAAACTCCACTGAGGGGCTGGAGAGATGGCTCAGCGGTTAAGAGCACTGGTTGTTCTTCCAAAGGACCCGGGTTCAAATCCCAGCACCCACATGGCAGTTCACAGCTGTCTGTAATGGCTGGGTGTGGTGGTGCACACCTTTAATCCCAGTGCTTGGGAGGCAGAGACAGGCAGATCTCTATGAGTTCAAGGCCAGCCTGGTCTACAGAGTGAGTTCAGGACAGTCAGAGAAACCTTGTCTCAAAAAAACCTAAAAAAGGAAAAAAAAAGAAAGAAAATTCTACTGAAACTATTAATCAGGTCCAATGTTGTATATGGCTGCCTTTGATCAACAATGGAAGAACTAAGACATGCAACAGAGACTGTTGCCCACAGAGCTAAAAATAATGTTTTTTTTTTAATTTACAGAAAAAGTTTGCTAATAGTTGCCATGAAGGATTCAGTTCAAGTGCTGTAGCATTAAAGGGAACCCCTCTGCCCTTTTGCTCTAAAAAGGTTTATTCCAAATTCAGAGCTGTTTTTACACTTAGACACTATACTTGTAATGGTGAGTCAGAAATGAGGATTTTCCTTGCATATCATGTAGTATAGGAAGAGAAATAGGAATATGACCAAAGTATGAGTTATAAAGCTCCAATTTAATGCAAAAATTAGGACAGAAATCTACCAGCTGGTTCTGAGAGGCTCAATCTGGTGGGAAACACACTGGTGGACAGACATGGCTGGAGAACCTGACCCAGCCGGACCTGACCCCGAAGGAAAAGCTTCCTCACTTGTGTGAGCAAAAGTCCTGCTGCTCAGAGAGCAAGAGCAGAGCTGAGGACTGTCTGTTTCCATGGCAGAGTGTATTCAGAGATCAAAAATCACCTATAGTGTAAACAGTTATTTCAGGGATACAAAAGTGAGCTGGACCATGAGCTTCATTCTCCTCACAGGGGTCAAAGAGCAACACTTCTTTGAAGGGTCCAATGTTATATATCCCTGTGGCTTTGTGCGCAACAGAAAGCTGCTAGTATCAAGTACACACACTCGGGGGAACTGAAGTATTTGAGAGACTTTCTCTGATCACCAAATATGTCACACTGCCGATAGGGTCTCTGAGGCTGCTGTCCTGCGTCTCAGCTGATGAATACCTTGGAAGTACCAAGATTCATGGTCCGTGTACCACATCCTCATGTAGGACAAAACACAGGATCACACAGTCTTCCCTGGAAATCGAGATTACTTACATTTCTGAAGTCCAGTGTTCATCTGCGTATGAGAAAGAAGTTGAAAGGACAGGTCACCTGGCCCTGGGAGACAGGCTAGCATGGCAGACCAGCATCAACACAACATGGGGCAGTAGCTCACACTGAAAGAACAACAAAACACAAGGTCACAGAAGACAGGGCAACTCCTTCAAGGAAGGTAGAAGGGGCATTCGATATGAGCAGCAGGGATCCAAGTATGGATAGAGTAAGCAACTTAATTAAGAGCATGTTGTTAAAAAAACTTATTTAAATTTCTGTCTATACCAGCAGTTCATGCTCAACTATTAATATAGCAAAAATGATATTGCAGCCAGTACACATGTGGGTGGGAGAAATAAAAAATTGGGAAATAGATATTCACATAAATAATAGAAAACATGGGTATACTTGTAAGGCCTCAGCAGAGCTTACTGGGGGTCAGGTCAGTCAGTCAGTCACTTCTAGAACTACAGGAAAAGACTTGCGAAGACACTCACAGCTGATTTGTGATCTACTACTAGGAACTCACTTTTGGGGTTTGTTTTCTGTTTTGTGCAATGGAGCCCAATTGAGTCTCCACCTGGTGACCCTTCTGCCTCAGCCTTTTGAAGTTCAGTGATTACAGACACAAGGCACATGTGCAAAGCATTTCAGGAAACACAATTAACAACAACTAAAGGAAATCCCATCCACATTCCCCCTTGGTTTTCTGAGACAGGGTTTCTCTGTTTTCACAGTTCTGCCTGTCCTGGAACTAACTCTGTAGACCAGGCTGGCCTCAAACTCGGAGGTGCACCTGCCTCTGCATCCCAAGCACTGGGATTAAAAGTTTGCGCTACCATGCTTGGCAGAAAACTCTATTTGTGAATTCTGAGGAAACCTCCTCTCCTACTATCTATTATACAATTAGACTTATTGTACCCCTAGCAGGGAGAGTACAGTGAAGCTGCTGGAGTGAAGAAAGGAAGCAGCAGGCTGCCAGCAGTTCTCTTTGGCCTGATGATCCGCATAATATGTCAAGATGCCATGAATTTATTCAGGGATGACTATCAACAAGACATACATAACAGCCCCATAGTCCTGCCAAGCCATCCTTGCGCACCAGGAATGAATTTTTCTCAAATAAGCAAACTATGATAAAATATATAAACTTCCTTCCTAATACTGCAGTACTGTTAGTGAAGGAGGCACACAGCAGCTTCAGGTCACAGGGCAGGGCCAGTTCAGTGCTAACAGAGACCACAAACCTCTGCGTTCCCGTGAGGGCTCCCAGGCACAGGGACAACCTGTGCTGTTGAGTGGCTGACAGCTCAGGACCACCTAAAAGAGGCTGCTTAAATTGTGTCTAAGGCTGTAGTAGATACGGAAAGAACTAAGATAGTATGGTTAATGAAATAAGAGTTGTCCCAGAGTTCAGGCACAGGCTGATCTTCATGATTCTCTCTGGTAGGGGCACAAAAGAATGAAGACAGTGTGTCAACTGTAGTCCCTTGGGAAGTGAAAGTCTCTTGTTGGAGTCAAAGGACTGAGATGTTGTTTACATCCTTTTCCCTTATAAATGCTGGACTCCGGCTGGAGACATGGCTCAGAGGTTAAAAGCATTGGCTGCTCTTCCAGAGGTCCTGAGTTCAATTCCCAGCAGCCACATGGTGGCTCACAACCATCTATAATGAGATCTGGCGTCTTCTTCTGGCCTGAAGACATGCATGCAGACAGAACACTGTATACATAATAAATAAATAAACATTATTTAAAAAAATAAATGTTGGACTCTTGTTTAATAACTTTTTCCTTACTACCCTAATTTCAATGAAAAAGAAAGGAACAAATAGGGTCATGTCACGTCCCATCTTGGCCAACTGTTACACGGCGCAGCCCATGACAGTGTAATGGAAAATTGCCTTCCATACTCTCTCTCTGAAGACCAGGCTGGCCTCAAACTTGTGGTAGTTCTTTTGCCTCTGGCTCCTGGGTGCTATGATTCCCTGGCTGGCCTCGAACTCACAGAGATCAGCTGCCTCTACCTCCTGTCTGAGTGCTGGGAGTGCGCCACACTCCTAACCTGCTGCCCTCCAGCTTGCCTGCCCGCTTGAGTGGCACTTGAAAGACAGATCTCTGCTACAGGGTGGACTGTGCTGCTCAGGGAAGCTTCTGTTGCATGTGTAGAGTATCCACTGAAGTAGGTAAACTTTTAAATTTCCTTTCAAAACAGGGTTTCTCTGTGTAGCCCTGGTTATGCTGGAAAGCACTCTGTAGACCAGGCTGGCCTGGAACTCAGAGAGTTGGGATTAAAGGCATGCACCACTGGCAAAGAATTTAATTTTGGGGGTCCTTTAGTACTCCTCCCCTAAACTATACATAGCCTTTATCATTTTCACCAGTTCTTTAGAGCTTCCCCAGCCTGTACTTCTAAAAAGAATTCTTGTCTTTGTTGTGTTACTATAATGTTTATGTGACCATTTCTACTGTGGAACATGCCATTCTGACAATCGGAATCCCTGTTGATGCTCATCCATGCTGGACTCAGAACAAATTATTTCTTATTCCCCTTGGAATAAGAACTATATTTTCTAAGTGTTCACAGTGGACTGATTTTGTTGAGATTGTAGACTGCTACAAACCATGTTCATGCTGGTGCTATTAGACACATGAAATTTGAGAGACCTGGGAAGTCTGTGTGTCCGTGTGTGTCTTTTCTCTGGGGAGCCTACCAGAAACTATGGCAACGATACTGTCGAAAAGAACTCCAGATAGACAGATCACACGATCTCCTGACCTCCTGCTACTCTTTGACCCCTCTTCAAGGAAAGCTTTGGAGGGACACATTGCATGATTTGGAAGTGCATGAAAACTTCTGCCAAAAATCACTCTGCCAATTCATTAGGACAGGTGAAGAGATTTCAGTCAAGATTCACGTGGTGACTATGGGTCCAGAATGGATTCTCACTGGTACCTGGAGCGTCTAGGCGGGAGTTGTCTCCCCTCAGAGTCCAGGAGCATCAGACTGGACATAGCACTGGAGTGATACCCTTGGAGGCCCAAAGCATCTTAATAGTGAGCCTAGAAAACTTTGTAATTGGGCTCTAAGACTACAGAGGCAATTCTTATTTAATACAAGGGCCACCCCCACCTTAATAGTCGAAACAGATTAAATTTATAAACTGCCTTAAGATCTGGCGAACGAAATTCAGAGACTTTAAGACTGAAAGATTTGATGAAGGCCAGCCATCCACAAGGATCCACGCCCAGACGAAAATATCCTTTTGAGAAACCTTAGGTTAGTGTTAAATGTTTGTCTTATAGGTATTAGGGTGTTATAGATTAGGTTTTAGAGTTAGGGTTCGGGCTTTAGGATTCAGGAACTTTATAGATAATTATTAGGTAACTGTTAAGTATTAATAAATATATGATTATCCCAGCACTCGGGAGGCAGACGCAGGCGGATCTCTGTGAGTTTGAGGTCAGCCTGGTCTACAAAGCGAGTCTGAGACAGCCAGGGCTATACAGAGAAACCCTGTCTAGAAAAACCTAAAAAAAAAAAATTGATAAATATGTATTCATTATTATTTGTGTGCATGTAATGTGAGGGTACACACATGCCTCAAAGTGCACTGTGAAAATCAGAGAACAACTCTGGCGTATGTGTGGTACTTTCCTTCCACTTGTGACCACTGAACAGATTTTGTCAGTTTTACCCATTAGGTCCTTCCCCAGTTTGTCTGTTTGCACCATTACTATTATTACTGGTGCGATCAGATATGAGACAGTACTCTGCCATGATATATGTGCTGATTTTATACACTATATTGGAAAGTATCATTTGTTTCTATATTTTAATCTGCATTGGATAAAATGAGTGTCCTTAAAAACCCAAGCAGGCTACGGTGCACGCAGCTACCCAGGCTGCGCTCACGTCTGTTTCTCTTTGTTACGTAACAGGCTTGAATTCTGAAAACCCTGTCAGGAGTGCCAGTGCAACCTGAGCTAACTACGTAAGAGAAGTGGAGTGACCTTTGAATTTGGGCACAATCATTATCAAAAGCTGAGTTCAGACTGGAGAGGATTCTGCTCATAAGTACCTGAGTTTGTGCCCAGAGCAAAACAATGAGAAGAGACCAAGAGAATGCTACTGAACACTTACCAAACAGCTGGCGACAATCTTCTCAAACTCTCCTGAGAACTCATTGCACGAGGCCAGCATTGCCCTTACACCAGAGCAAGACAAGAACACTAAGAAATCTCAGGTAGGGCCAGGAAGATGGACTGCTCAGCAGGTAAAGGCACTGCCTGCCAAGACTGATAACCTGAGCTCAGTCCCCAGATCCCACATGACAGAACAAGAGAGTTGACATGTTGTGGCATGCCAAGCACCCAACCATACACATCACACAAATAAAAACTTTAAAAACAAACTTCAGGCAAATATCCCTGGTGAACATATATGGAAAAATACTCTCAAAAACTTTTGTATTTTTTATTAATTTATTTTTTGGTTTTTCGAGACAAGGTTTCTCTGTGTATACCTTGCTGTCCCAGACTCTCTTTGTAGACCAGACTAGCCTTGAACTCACAGAGATCCACCTGCCTCTGCTTCCTGAGTGCTGGGATTAAAGGCGCACACCCAGCAATTACAGGCAGCTATGAACTGCCATGTGGTTGCTGGGTTTTGAACTTGGGTCCTTTGGAAGAGTAGCCAGTGCTCTTAACTGCTGAGCCATCTCTCCAGCCCTCAAAAACTTTTATTTTTGCTATTTAGTAACACTGATTCTCACAGCTCATAAAAAGGTTGTTTATCAAAACTACAGAGAATGACTTAAATGAAAAGTAGATGCTGAAGATTTGTGAATAGAAGCAAGAGAAAGAATCTATGAGAACCCTGAGGGCATACCAGAGGGTAAGGACACGACTCCTATCAAAGACACTGGAGACATACAAGCAACTACTAAGTATATAAAGGTACAATCATCTAGAAATTAAAAAAAAAACTATCAACTTTAGATAATGACACGCTCCTGAAGACCCAGGGCTTAGGAAGTGGAAGCAGGAAGGTAAGGAATTCAAGGCCAGGTTCAGATACATACTGAGTCAGAGGTCAATATGTACTAATGAGACCCTGTCAAAAAACAGGACAAAATAGAGGGGAGATAGGAAAAGAAGGGATTGATTTCCTGGTTGGTTTTTGTCAACTTGACACAAATCTAGACATATCTGGGAAGAGGGAATCTTAGCTGAGAAAAATGTCTCCATAAGATTGGCCTAAAGGCAAGTCTATGGGCATTTTCTTGATTAATGATTGATGTATGAGGGCTCAGTCCGCTGTAGGCAGTGACCACCCTGGACAGGTAGTCCTGGACTGCAAAAGAAAGCAGGCTGAGCAAGCCAGTAAGCAGCACCCCTCCATGGCCTCTGCATCAGCTCCTGCCTCCAGGCTCCTGTCTTGACTTCCCTCAGTGACCTGAGATTTTAAGACCTTAACCTCTCCAGGTTGGTTTTGGTGATGGTGCTTTATCATAGCAACAGAAACCCTAATCAAGGCAGAGGGAGAGAGTAAATGCAAGTCAGGTAGCATGGTGACACAGACCTGGAATTCCAGCACTTGGAAGACTGGGAGGCAGGTGGATTACTTGAGTTTGAAGTCAGCCTGGGATACAGTGTGAGACCCTATTCCTCCCTCCTCCCAAAATAAAGAAGGAAAAGTAGTAAGTAGAATGGGATGTTCTTTATTTAAGAACTGACAAATAGCTAGACATGATGGTACACTCCATTAAACCCAGCACTTAGAGGAGGCAAAAGCATGTGGATCTCTGCGAGTTTGAGGCCAGCCTGATCTACACAGAGAGTTCCAGGATAGTCAGAGCTACACAAGAGATCTTGTCTCAGGGGAAAAAAAAAACCTCATTGAGTGAGTGAAACGCATTGAAACAGTGACCACGTAAGTAAAAATTGTGTGTGCCTGGTTCCATAAGGACAGAAGAGAGCTTTGTAGTCCCTAGTTGTGAGCTGCTATGTGGGTCTTCAGGAAGAGCTGAGCTCTTAACTGCCGAGCCATCTCTCCAAACCAAGTCACTTTATTTTTGTCAACAAAATCAAACTTCCTCTTTACATTTTATTTATTTACACTGTATACATACTCACATACGGGCCCAGAGAAACAGTCTGTGGATTAAGTTCTTGCCCCACATCCTGAGGCATGCCAGGACAGCTAGAGCTGTTACACAGAGAAACCCAGCCTCAAAAGAGAGAGACATGGGTTCAAGGTCACTTTCCATTACAGCAGTTTGGAAGTCGGCTGTCTACACCAGAGATCTGGTCATGGTGGCACACACTTTTTTTTTTTTAAAGATTTATTTATTGGGGCTGGAGAGATGGCTCAGCGGTTAAGAGCACTGGCTGCTCTTCCAGAGGTCATGAGTTCAATTCCCAGCAACCACATGGTGGCTCACAACCATCCATAATGAAATCTGGTGCCCTCTTCTGGCCTGTAGATATACCTGCAGACAGAACACTGTATACATAATAAATAAATCTTTAAAAAAAAAAAAAAGATTTATTTTACAGAGTGTTTTGCCTGCACGTGTGCCTGCAGGCCAGAAGAGGGCAGCAGATCTCATTATAGATGGTTGTGAGCCCCCATGTGGTTGCTGGGAATTGAACTCAGGACCTCTGGAAGAGCAGCCAGTGCTCTTAACCTCTGAGCCATCTCTCCAGCCTGCCCCACATTTTTTTTATCTCAGAAGGCAGGCAGGTGGCTCTGTTAGTTCTAGGCCATAGTACCTATTATGCATCAGGTGCTAGGGCCATACTGTATACTGGGAATACAAAAAGGACAAAATCCCCAGTGAAAAGGTGAATAAAGTGTGAAAAAAAAAGATGCCAAGTACAGGGGTACACACTTTTAGTCCTAGCACCTGGGAGGCAGACAAACAAATCTGAGTTGGAAGGAAACACCCAGCTATTCATTCATTCATTTTTGTTTTTTCCGAGACAGGGTTTCTCTGTGTAACAGCCCTGGCTATCCTGGACTCACTTTGTAGACCAGGCTGGCCTCGAACTCGCAAAGATCTGCCTGCCTCACCTCCCGAGTGCTGGGATTAAAGGTGTGCACCACGCTCAGCTGAAATGCCCAGTTTTAACTGCTTTATCTATTTATTTTTTTTTAAAGATTTATTATGTATACAGTGTTCTGTCTGCAGGTATATCTGCAGGCCAGAAGAGGGCACCAGATTTCATTATGGATGGTTGTGAGCCACCATGTGGTTGCTGGGAATTGAACTCATGACCTCTGGAAGAGCAGCCAGTGCTCTTAACGGCTGAGCCATCTCTCCAGCCCTGCTTTATCTATTTATATATTTAACTGCTGCATCTGTGACTATGGTCCTTGGCTACACTGTTGAGTGCGAGACCATCTTGAACTACAGGAGACACTGTCTCAAAAGCAGGAGGAAAGCCAGGCCGAAGAGGCACACACTTTCTCAGCACTAAAAGAGAAGGCAGAGGCAGGAGGATCTGTGAGTTCAGTGCCAGCCTGGTTTACACAGAGAAACCCTGTCTCAACGCCACCCCCCCCCCCAAAAAAAAAAATCAAACAAAACGAAAGAAAAAACTAGCAAAAATAAAAAACAAAAAAAAAATCACAAGAGAGCAGGGTGCCTTTAATCCTGGCATCTGGGAGACAGAGGATGGTGGATCTGATTGCAGGTGAATGTGCCACCGGGTAGTTTACTTCTCATAATGCCTTTAAGGAAATCCCCAGCTTTTATTTTTTAATAAAATTTTATAATTTTAATAAATTTTATTTATTTTTTAATAAATAAAAACTGGGGGTTTCCTTAAAGGAATCCAGGTAGATCTCTTGTAGTTGTTGTTGAAACCTGGTCTCACTGTGGGACCTTGCTACCCTGAAACTCAATGCATAGATACCAGCCTGCCTCTGCCTCCTAAGTGCTAGAATTAAAGACACATGACCTCACACCTGGCTAAGATTTATTTATTTTATGACTGCTTTGTCTGCATGTCTGTAATGTGCCTAAGAAGGTCAGTAGATCCAGAGGCCGGATCCACTGGTACCAGATGGAGTTAGAAGCAACTGTAATCCACCATGTTGGTGTTGGGGACTGGGAACTGAACCTAGGTTCTCTGCAAGAGACATCTTAACTACTGAGCATCTCTCCAGTCTCACTTAACTACCAACACCCCCTCCCCTTCTTCTTCTTTTTTTTTTTTTTTTTGGTTTTTCGAGACAGGGTTTCTCTGTGTATCCTTGGCTGTCCTGGACTCACTTTGTAGACCAGGCTGGCCTTGAACTCACAGTGATCCGCCTGCCTCTGCCTCCCAAGTGCTGGGATTAAAGGCGTGCACCACCACCGCCCAGCTCCCTCCCCTTCTTTTAAAGTATATTTATTTAGAGGGACTGGTGGCGCAGGCCTCTAACCCCAACTTGGGAGGCAGAGGCAGGCAGATCTCCGTGAGTTCAAGGCCAGCCTGATCTACAGAGTGAGTTCCAGGACAGTCAGGGCTACATAGAGAAACCCAAAAGAACAAAAACGGTCTGCATCATCTTGATTCTTCAAATTTCATAAAATCTGATTTCCACACTCAGCTCTGGAGCTGGTCCTCTAGAGTGCTTTACTAGCCAGGTAGGGCAGCGGACACCAGCAACCCCAGTGCTCCTGAAGCGCAGGGAAAGGACTGGTGAAAGTTCAAGTCCAGCCAGGTCTCAATAAAACAGCGCCTTTCTAAATGCAGACAATTAATGACTGATCATGGAAGTCTTCCCTGTCAAATCTGCTGAGATGGTTTAGTGCTTGGGTCCAATATGGAAGAAAAAGAGAACAAACTTCTGCAAGTTGTCTTCAACACTCCCGCATGTGTTCTGCAATGCACACACACACACACACACACACACAAACATAAAAATAAATACGTATGACAAACAAGGTGAGTCGGCTCTCCAGCACCTGGGAGGTGGAATCAAGATTATCAAGAGTTTTAGGCTAATCTGGGCTACAAGAGACTCTTCTTTGTTTTTCTTCTTCCTCCTCCTTTTTTTTTTTTAGGTTTTTCAAGACAGGGTTTCTCTGTGTAACAGACCTGGCTGTCCTGGACTCACTCTGTAGACCAGGCTGGTCTTGAACTCACAGAGATCCACCTGCCTCTGCCTCCTGAGTGCTGGGATTAAAGGTGTGCGCCACCACATACTGCCCAGTAGACAAAACAAAATAACAAAGTACCAAAGTTGAAGTATACAAAAGGTACAGCTGCAGGGAGGCAGAGACAGGTGGATTTCTGTGAGTTCGACACCAGTCTGGTCTACAAAAGGGAGTTCCAGGACAGTCAGTGTTAAAAAAAAAAAAAAAGGAAAGAAAGGGAAAAAAAGGCAGAGCTGAAATCACAAAAGACTTGGAGAGAGTGATCTGTTAGTAAGGATTCTCATTTTTGTTTGTGAGTGTCTCAAATTGCCCAAGGCCTTGAAAGTAAAGTACACCTGCAAATGACGGTGAAGAGTCTGATCCTGTCCCCACCACAGAGCACTGGGATTGCGGATGTGCATAACCATGCCTGACTTCCTTTCTTCTATGCCTCCTTTTCTACCAAGCAATGGTCATTTTCAACTTTCTATTAAAAACATTTTAGGGATGGACAAGATGGGTGGGAGGGTAAAGGTAAGCTACCAACTTTGGCAGCCCGAGTTTGATCCCTGAGCCCACATGGTAGAAGGAGAGTTGTCCCTCGAACTTCATTTACACTGGGGCACCTATGTGCCTACACTTTCAGGAGACCACAAATGCGCTCATGCACAGACATTTGCTGAATGAATGAAATTTTTTTTGAAAAGAGAACATTATAAAACGAGCTGGAGATGTAGCCAACTTGGTTGGGTGCCTGCCTAGCATGCAAGGGGTCCAGCACCAGAAACTCAGGATGGCGTTTCGAACCTCTAGTGTCAGCTCTTGGAAAGTGAAGACAAGAGTATCTGAAGAACAAGGTAGTTCTCAGCTACATCCCAAGTGGGAGGCCAGTCTGGGCTACGTGAGACTCTTCAATAAACAGATATTTCTATGAAGCTAAGGAAGCATATCCTTAGCATCTTATTGATTTAAAGATACTCAATCAGGAAGTTTTCCTTTGCACTCAGGATGGAACTTAAAATACAACTGGGAGACCAGCCTGTCTAATCTTACAATTAGCACACACTGCTGAGAATGACATTGAGTTCTATCTTGGTCTATGCTCTTATGATAAGCAGAAGTGAACTCAAGGTATGACCTCAGGATATAAAAAAAAAACATTAAGGCGGTTCCTAATAGATTCCTTTAAAATATGATCCTACACAGCTCTTCAAAAGGAGGACAATATGTTTTGTGAGACAGATTTCTATAACATTCTGACCTCTTGTCTAAAAGAGGTCTGGAAAAAGAAATGTGTGCAGGGAGGGAATGAACTGTGCCATGGTGGTCATTAAAATCCATCAAGTTCATACCTCAGCTTTGGGATAACGCAGCCAAAACTGACTCGAAAGTAATTATCACCGCTATCTGCAATAAAAGTTAATTGGACATAATTGAACTAGCGCCCTAATCGGATGGAAGCTGCAACTGGCAAAAAGCCCATTTTTCCTGCTCTTCTGATAGCAAATGAAAGTACTAATGATAATTTGTGGACAAACACGAAATTGCTCTCATGGTTCCCCCACTGCAAATAACTCAGCAATTCCAGCTAATGCCCTGCATGTTGAGTCAGGAGAAAAATCATTAACCAGTGCTTCTGATAAAGATGAATTTTAACAATAGCCAATGCCATTAAAGCTGAAGATTGCTAAGAACTGTTAAGGTTCCTCTGGACAACTTACACAAAGCACTGCGGTCTTATCTCCACACGCTCTAAAGCACTGTATTGTATGGTCTCTGTGCCACCAGCATGTTCTAGCAAGACATAATGCCATGGGGGCTGTAGAGAGGGCTCAGCAGTTAAAAATGATTACTGCTCTTGCAGAGGACCTGGGTTCAATTCCCAGCCCCTACACGGCACTTCACAACCACAGACAACTCTCCAGTTCTGGGGGACCTAATGTCCTCTTCATGACTCTTTGGGTTCCTGCGTGCACATAGTGTACATACACTTATGCAGGCACACAAACAAATTAAAAATAAATTAAAAAAGAGAGAATCTAACATAACCTCATTCCTATTTTTATTACATTGTTTTTTATTTGTGAGTGTGCATTGCCACAGTATGCATGCAGCAGGTCAGAGGACAACTTGGGTTTTTTCCTTCTGTCATATAGGCACCTCAGAATATAAAAAACATTTATATAAACATAAAAAAACATTAAGGTTGCCGGGCGGTGGTGGCGCACGCCTTTAATCCCAGCACTTGGGAGGCAGAGGCAGGTGGATCTTTGTGAGTTCGAGGCCAGCCTGGTCTACAAAGCGAGTCCAGGACAGCCAGAGATATTCAGAGAAACCCTGTCTCGAAAAAAACCAAAAAAAAAAAAAAAAAAAAACATTAAGGCTGTTCCTAATAGATTCCTTTAAAATATGATCCTACACAGGAGGATCAAACTCAGGACTTGAAGCTTAATAGCAAGCACCTTTACCTACTAAACCATTTAGATAGCCCCATTTTTAGACAGGAAAACTGCACTTATTATCTGGTTCATTAGCAAAATTGAATCATGTATGAACAGACTTTGGATATGGCAGATTTCTGTGGCCTGACTCACTCCTACTGTGCTAAAACCTTGTCTCTTTGCTCTGGAATGTCATGTCAGACTTTTGCCTTCTCCTGTCACATTCTTCTTGTCTTAATAAATTTACTTTATGCCCATGGAGGTTTTGCCTGTACTTATGACTGTACACCACAGGAGTGTCTGGTGCCTTTGGAGACCAAAGGAGGACATTGGATCCCCTGGAACTGGAGTTGCAAATGGCTGTGAGCCATGTGAGTTCTGAAAACTAAATTTGGGCACTCTGAGTGAGCAGACAGTACTTCAACTGTTGCACCATCTCTCTAGCCCCTTTAAATAAACAGGGCTTTGTTGGTGGTGGTGGTGCTGGGATCTGAACCGAGCTTCCCAGGTGTTAGACAAGCACTCTGCTGCTAGGCTACCTCCCCTTTCTGTCTGTCTGTCTGTCTGTCTGTCTGTCTGTCTGTCTTTTCTGTTTTTTTGAGACAGGGTTTCCCTGTGTAGTCTTGGCTGTCCTGGAACTCCTTCTGTAGATCACGCTGGTCTTGAACTCAAGAGATCCACCTGTCTCTGCTTCCTGAGTACTAACATTAAAGACATGCACCACCATGCCTGGGAAATGGAGGCTTATGAGAAATGTCTCGTGGCTGGGAAGATGAAAGTAGCTTGTGGGAGATATCTAAGATGGCACTCGCTGGAAGAATCCGGGGCGGGGTTGAAACCCAATGGTGGGTATAGCTGATTGGGTGAGAAAGACTTCCATGTTCATGATCAATACATGTCACCATGTTACCAGGCTTGTGCTATGTAACAGGATGACCTTTAGTGTGATTGGCCCACGTAGCCTCATGTGGAAACACCCATTTAGTTCTGTATATAAGCCAGAGAATGAAATAGTAAAAACGAGAAATGCTTAGACATCACTCTTGTAGCAGGAGTGAAGGCTGGAGAGTCAGTCAGGCAGCACACTCACTTTTCCCTGAGAACCCCCTTATGTGGTGATCATGGCTCCCTTTCTTTTTTAAATGAGTCACTATACAGCCCCGTTGCATCAAATGCACTATGTAGTCCATGCTGGCTTTGAACTTGCAGGGATTCTATTGCTTCTCCATTTCAGCATGTGGGCTTACAGATGTAAGACATCATGACTGGCTGATTCCACTCAGGTACAGATTTTTTTTTGAAGTCAAGACTTCTATCCTTGAACTTGTTCTGTAGATCAGGTGCTGGAACCAAATATTTTATTCATCAACACTTATATTAATACTTATCGATCACCTATAAAATACCTAAATGCTATAACCTAAACCCTATAATCTATCATCTATAAGCTATCTAAGAACACATTAATGTCTAACAACATTCTAATACCTCCCTAAAAACACTTAACACTATTTTAACTTTCTTAGAAAGATATTAATATTCTTACTGTAGGTCTGTGTAGGGTGACTTGGTTTACAGCAGTCCCAACAAGGTGCTGTCCTCAAACTCCAAGATCTGTTTGTCTCTCCAGTGCTGGAATTAAAGGCATGCACTACCACAACTGGTCCTTAGTACTACCTCTTTTTTCCTTCTAATTAATTTTGTATCTATTCCTGTGTGTGTGTGTGTACACATGAATGCCGGAGTCAGAGAACAACTCAAGAAAGTTTTTTTTTTTCCTTCCACCATGTCGTTCCCAGAGACTGAACTAAGATCAGACTTGGAGTAGCACCCTTTACTCTGAGCTGCCCCCCTCCCCCATGTTTTTTTGTTGCTGCTGTTGTTTGCTGAGACAAGGTCTTGTTTCATGGTCCAGGCTGGCCTCAAGGCCAAGGCAACCATCCTTTGTCTTTTGAGTACTGGTGATTACAGACATGTCCCAACTGCTCAGCATTACTTTTTCCCTTAGTAAACTCTGAGTTCAAGGCCACCCTGGTCTACACAGCAAGTTCCAGGGCAGCCAAGGCTACACATAGAAACCCTGACTCAAAAAATAAAAAGAGCTGGGCGTGGTGGCGCACACCTTTAATCCTAGCACTTGGGAGGCAGAGGCAGGTGGATCTCTGTGAGTTCAAGGCCAGCCTGGTCTACAAAGTGAGTCCAGGACAGCCAAGGATACCCAGAGAAACCCTGTCTCAAAAAAACAATAAATAAATAAATAGATAGATAGATAGATAGATAGATAGATAGATAAATAAATGAATGAATAAATGAATAAATAAATAAAAAGAATTAAGATCTTAGTGCTGGGTGTGAGACGCCTCCTGTGAGTTGCTGTACAAGGAGGCGGAGACAGAGGGTTTCTCTGTATAACAGCTCTGGCTGTCCTGGACTCGCTTTTGTAGACCAGGCTGGCCTCGAACTCACAGAGATCGGCCTGCCTCTGCCTCCCAAGTGCTGGGATTAAAGGCGTGCGCCACCACTGCCCGGCCAGCAAGACTGTATTACTCACATATTTTGGTTACACAAATGTGCACAGAAAAATGAAGCTGGAACTGACCTGAAAACTTCCTTCCCACTGACTAGTGCTTCCACAGTGTTTGAAGATGCTATGCATGCCCCCAAGGGAGAAAAGCCATCAACGGTGACCATGCATTCTATAATACCAACCAGCCAAGCAAGATCTGCTCACTGTGCGATGGAGGCATGCAGGTTATGGGGGCAATGCCTTTGGACTGGATTTGGGGCTTGCTCCACAGGAGGGAGTAAGACTGCTATTGTACCCTGATCACAAGCACATGCTTGGGGAAGTCACAGGCCCTAGGGGGTAACCTAACAATGTCTTACTAAACTGACATGTCAAACTGCCTTCTAAATTCTTCATGTTTACAAACACATGCCCTCAACCTTCGTCAGGAAATGTTCTTCTGCAGTGGGCAGCAGTTAATGAGGGTCTCATAAGAAGTCAAAATGCTTAGAGTAAGTGTATTGAGTCTCAGGCCCAAGTGGCACATCTGTATGAGCCACAGAAGAGGGGTCCCACAAAGATGTAAGAGCCAGAGGATAGGGAGGCGTGGTGTGAACAAACACCATATCCTAGAAACACTCATTACAGCTGACCTGCCCAGGATAAAGCCAGAAAGATCAGTAGGCATTCCAACAGGGGGCTCTAATTGGACTCAGGGGGCTTTAAGAAAGAGAAAACACAAAGAGGGGAGGGGGACCTGTTAAAGACATCTGGGAGTAGTAAGGCAGTAAAGTAAAAGGGGGGAGTTGGGGGTGGATATCATCAAACTACATTGTTCACATAAAAATAAAAGATATTTATAAACAAAAATAACATCATCTTGTTATTATCATAAAAATAGGATTTTTTTTTTTTTGCTTTTTCGAGACAGGGTGTCCCTATATAGCTATGGCTGTTCTGGAACCCAGAGATCTGCCTGCTTCTACCCCCCCCCCCCAAGTGCTGAGATTTAAAGGCATCTGCCACTATGGCTAGCCAATTTTTTAAGCTTTTGATTTTTGTTTAAAAATAAAATAAAAGCCGGGCGGTGGTGGCGCACGCCTTTAATCCCAGCACTTGGGAGGCAGAGGCAGGCGGATCTTTGCGAGTTCGAGGCCAGCCTGGTCTACAAAGCAAGTCCAGGACAGCCAGAGCTGTTAAACAGAGAAACCCTGTCTCGAAAAACCAAATAAATAAATAAATAAATAAATAAAATAAAAATGCTCCCAAGTTAAAATTAGATAACAGATTCTCAAAATACATTTAAGATTTTGTTGTTCTCTTCTAGTCATCCATTAGCTATGTAATCACCAGTTCAGAAGCATGAGGTCTGAGAAAGTCAGATATGCCTCTGGTGCTATATAAGCCTTCTAAAAATTAATGCAAGTACAGGTGAAAAGGGAGCTTGAACACATGTTTTCTGAGATGCTAGGGCCACTGCTACTAGGACAGACAGAATGAACCTGAGACCAACTGGGACTGATCTTATCCTGGCTCCATGGGAAATGGAAAGCAGGCTGGCAGATGGCTGATCAGCAATGTCTTTAGAGAACACTGCTCAGGAGGAGAGGGGGAGGTGGTGGAATTTACATGAAGCCACTCTGTGCATGGCAGCCCTTGCCTGTAGCACTTGGGAAGCTGAAAAGGAGGATCCTAAGTTTGAGACCAGCCTAGACTCCAGGGCAAGATTGTCTCAAACCCACAAGATGAAGTTGATGTGCCAGCCCTTCAAAAAGCACCTAAAAAACAAGAGGATACGAGAAAAGTGATTTTTTTGTTTGTTTGTTTTTCGAGACAGGGTTTCTCTGTGTAATCACCCTGGCTGTCCTGGACTCACTTTGTAGATCAGGCTGGCCTCTGCCTCCAGAGTGCTAGGATAAAACACCATGCCCAGCGAAAAGTGATTTTTTTAAAAGGTTTTTTGTTTGTTTGTTTGTTTTGAGACAGGGTTTCTCTGTAACCCTTGCTATCCTGGAACTCACTCTGTAGACAAGGTTGGCCTTGAACTCACAGAGATCCTCCTGCCTCTACCTCTCTTGACTGTTGAGATTAAAGGCATGCACCACCATGCCTGGCTCCGCTGGAAAAATGATCTTCTATACAGCTACCTGTTCTAACTGTGTTCTAGCCTTAGTTCCTACTTGTATTCAGTTTATTGTATTTGTTTCAGACATAGACATATTCTACCTCAAACTGAGATGTTAAAACAAAAGTCAATAAATTTAACCAGTCTGGTAGAAATGAATATATTCCAAACAACACTTCAGCTATCAGATTATTAAAGCAACAGGCCCTAAGAAATTGAAATTTCCCCATGAATCTCAAGAAAAGCCTGGGCCAGTCAGCACAGAAATTCTTCTCTCCAAGAGTAAAATTACAAATCAGAGAGCCAATGATGAGCCATACCACACCTTGATCAAGACTGTACCTCCTCATCTCTGGTCTTCTACTTAAACTTTAATCTCACTTCAGGACCCAAGAATGGATTTATAGGGGTTACTGGATCTGTTTGCCCTTTTCCCAATGTGTTAGCAACATTGAATAAATCTCCTTTTTCAACTTTATAAATTTAAATATATATAAAACTAATAATACATATCAGCATTCTATGTATAATATTTAATAATAATATAGATAAGCTGGGCAGTGAGTTCCAGGATAGCAAAGGGTTATAGAGAAACCCTGTCTAAAAAAAAAAAAAACCTTTAAAAAAATAATTTTTCCCATATCCTCTTGTTTTTTAGGTACTTTTTGAAGGGCTGGCACAATCAACCCCATATTGTGTTCAAGGCTAGCCTGGTGTACAAACAAGTCCAGGACAGCCAGGGCTGTTACACAGAGAAACCCTGTGTTGACAAACCAAAAAAAAAATAAAAAAATAGAGAGAGCATTCACACACAATTCCTCATAAAGAGAGGGGAGATTACCTGATATGAAAAATTATAATCACATCTAAGATATTAAAAAAATTATAGTAAGTGAGGGATCTAGAAATTGCAATATAGAGAAGTTAAATAGCTTGAAACACACACATTTAGTAAAGACACTATTCACTCACACTCACAAACTAAGTACCTATTATGTGTCAGGTGCTATGGCAGTTCTCTATATTGAGAATACAAAAAAAGAACAAAATCCCTGGTGGAAATGTGAATAAAGTTGGTAAAAAAGAAAAAAAAAAACAAAGATTTCAGGTGTAGTTGTAACAGTGACGGCACATACTTTTAATAGGAGTACTTTCCAGGCAAAGGCAGCTGTATCTGAGTTTGAATGTTAAACACAGGGCTGTCTCTTCAAAGAGATGGATAGCCTGTTTACAACCCAGAAGGCTGGAATCTGATGTGGTTAATGGCCTGGTGACCTCTGCACTATGGTCAAGACAAGACTGATCCTCCCCTAGACCCTTATCATGAGCTTGCCAATCCACAGAACCTATCTTTATGGAAGATGTTACATGTACTAAATTTGTAAAGAGTTTCAACGTAATCATATCACCATAACACCACCACCACCAGCAAGACAGAGTTTCTCTGTGTAGCCCTGGCTGTCCAGGAACTCTATCTGTAGACCAAACTGGCCTCAAGTTCAGAGATACACCTGTCTCTGCTTCCCAAGTGCTAGGACTAAAGGCGTGCGTGCACCCCTACACCCAGTTATGTCTTAAGCTTTATTATACATACAGCACTGAGTTATTTATCACCAGGAAATTTTTTGTCTAATTGTGCTGGGTCAGACTGCCAAAGTTAGAACCAACAGCAGCTACAAATCATGTTACTAAGTCAAACTGCCTTCTTGTCTCTGGACGGCCATGGTCACTGATTCCTCCACAAGACACCATACTGAGTTACACAGGACCTGCCTCAATACTCCCCCTCCCCCAAAAAAAGTTGATATAAAGTAAACCTAACCCCTTAACTAAAAGGACTATACAAGACTGAAGTACTCAGTACAGTGTCTCTGTCTCAAAAAAGGGCACAGAATCAGGTCCCCTTAGTCCTGGTGTTCTGGAGTCGGATGTTGGTACATCTCTGTGATTTTGAAGTCAGTCTGGTCTACACTAGTTCCAGGCCAGCCAGGGTTACATAGTAAGACCCTGTCTCAAAAAGGTGCCTTACAATCACCTGCAACTCTGTCCCAGGGGACCCTGGAACCACACAGTTACACACAGGCAAAACATCCACAGTAATAAAGTGAAAACATGGCTCTAGAAACATCCTTGGATACTTCTGTCTATGCTTTGCTTGTTTGCTTTTCTGTGCAAATAATGAATCAAGAAGTGACTGTTGCCGGGTGTAGAGACGCACGCCTTTAGTCCCAGCACTCAAGAGGCAGAGGCAGGCGGATCTCTGTGGATTCAAGGACAGTTTAGTCTACAAAATGAGTCTAGGACAGCCAGGGCTACACAGAGAAACCCTGTGTCAAAAACCAAAACCAAACCAAACCAAACATGACTGTCTCACTGAGAGAGAGGAAGCTCTAACTGTAACCCCGCCCACCTGCCGGTAAGGACAGTTTCAGCCCTTAATAGACAGGCTGAAATGTAATAAACTTGGTCTGTTTATTACATATGTTGTGGAATGTTTTAATCAGCCCTATCCTCCCTTCCTGAAATTCATGGCTTTTCTTCTCTTTATTTCTTATAACACCTTAAAATTAACCTTTTTTCCTTTCTTCTTTTGATTGCTAATAGTGTCCTAATCTTTGGATTCCCTTGGCAACCAAAGAAACAGAAACAGCATCTCAAGGGGAAGACAGAAAATTTTTAGTTGTTGACTTATTCTTTGCAGTGCTGGAGATGAAGCCTGGAGCTTTGGAGATGGTGAACATGTGCTCTTCCATTGAGTTCTATCCCTGTCTTTAAATCATTTAAAAGGACTTTCTACATTCTAGGAGGAAACTGTTAAATACATTCAGAATTTCAGAGAAAGAAACCAAGAGCATAATGTTTATAATTCTAGCAATGGAAGCAGGAAGGTCTACAGTTCCAAGCCAGAGTCAGGGTTACAGTTACAGGTCTGTAACCTTAGGGACTTGAGACACTGAGGCAGGACAACTGCAAGCTCCAGGCCTCCCTAAATTCAGAAGGAAAGATTCTAACTCAGAAATCACAGTTCTGGGTCTGAGCTCACTACCGAATCACTACTTTATCTGGGTTTTTTTGTTTTTTTGTTTTTTGGTTTTTCGAGACAGGGTTTCTCTGTATAAGAGCTCTGGCTGTCCTAGACTCACTTTGTAGACCAGGCTGGCCTTGAACTCACAGAGATCCGCCTACCTCTGCCTCCCAAGTGCTGGGATTAAAGGCGTGCGCCACCAACGCCCGGCTTTTTATCTGGGTTTTTAAAAGCCTTGGTTCTTTGTACCTTGGGAAAATACCAAGATGGTAATTACTGAATCATTAAATGAAAACATATCTAGAAGTAAAAATATTTATCTTAATACTAGAAATGATTCTTGAGCTACAGAAACTTGGCTTAAGCGATCCTGAGTTGTTAACACAATTATAAACACATTTAATTTTGAAGTATGGTATGTACTCAAGTCACCAAAGAAGTCCTTTAAGGAAGACTCAGACCTTGTCATTTGCCTCATAAGTTTACAAATAATGATATTTCTTGTTAAGCAGAGGTCTAAGATTTTGCCAAACAAAAGACTGCTCAGTGTTCATATAGAACCAAGTTTGGGGAAGGACGCCAAGGCCTGTATTCTAAAGAGTAGATAAAAATCTTGATTTATTTGGTTGAAGAAAAGAAGGTAAGTCGGTAATGCAAAGGTAACTTTGGAGGCTGGGGAGACAGCTCAGTAGCTGAGAGCACTGGCTGCTCTTCCTGAGGACAGGGAGGACAGGGTTTGGTGCCCAGCACCCAGGTGGCAGCTCACCACCCTCTGTGACTCCAGTTCCAAGGCAGCCAACACCCTCTTCTGGCTTTCTGCGGACACTACACTGGTCATGACATATACACATAAAATAATAAAGGTTTTTTTTTTTTTTTTGGTTTTTCGAGACAAGGTTTCTCTGTGTAACAGCTCTGGCTGTCCTGGACTCGCTTTGTAGACCAGGCTGGCCTCGAACTCACAAAGATTCGCCTGCCTCTGCCTCCCAAGTGCTGGGATTAAAGGCGAGCGCCACCACCGCCCGGCAATAATAAAGGTTTTAAGTTGAAAGGTAACTTTGTTTTGAATAGCTCTAGCAATTCAATAATGCATTTAGTAACAAACATAATCCAGGTAATTAATTCAGTGGACTCTTCCCCTTTCACTGTCAGACTGAACAGCTTTGAGGACAGATAATCTCTCACTCGTCCAAGCCTCAGCAGGAAGATTCATTATTTATACCCTCAACTGTTTACTCGTCCTATTTTCCAATCCGTCCAGGCCCCAGGGCAGTGTTATCACTGGCCTGTTTCCAAAATGGACATGTTAGCTCACTGTCCCATTAGTTATAAAACAAAAAAGACTCAAACAGGGTGACCTAATACCACAAAGCAAGCGCATCCACCACCTGATCCAAAAACAAAATTGCCTTGCATAAATGATATTTATCATTATGGTTAGCTGTTTGCGCAACTAATTTATTAACTATGGGTTTCATTATGGTCTCCCTGTATGGAACAGGCTAGTCTCAAATTTAGAATCCTATTTCAGCCTTCAAATTGCTAGGATTACAGGCAGGCAGATTGGCTATTCTGAGGACTAAACAGCATACATACTCACTAAGCTTCCACCCCCCAATAATTTTTTTATTTTTTTATTTTTTGAGACAGGGTTTCTCTGTACCACCTGCCTCTGCCTCCCAATTGCTAGGATGAAAGGTGTGTGCCATCATGCCCAGCCCCCAATAATTTATTTATTTCATGCGCATTGGTGTTTTCTCTGTATCTTTGTCTGTGTGAGGGTGTTGGATCCCCTGGAACTAGAAATACAGTTGTGAACTGCCTTCCAGAGGTCCTGGGTTCAATTCCCAGCAACCACATGGTGGCTCACAACCATCCACATGTGATCTGATGCCCTCTTCTGGCTGCAGGTGTGCATGCAGATAGAGCACACATATACATAAAATAAACAAATCTTTTAAAAAAAAGAACAGAGCCAGGCATGGTGGCGCACACCTTTAATCCCAGCATTCAGGAGGCAGAGGCAGGGGGACCTCTGTGAGTTCGAGGCCAGCCTGGTCTACAAAGTGAGTCTAGGACAGCCAGGGCTTGTTACACAGAGAAACCCTATCTCAAAAAAACAAAACAAAGCCGGGCGGTGGTGGCGCACGCCTTTAATCCCA